>OU342980.1:2468595-3702893 GCA_910592155.1 Ypsolopha scabrella | reverse complement strand
GAAAGTACTACGACGTAGTATGTCTACTAATTACTACGGCATAGTTTCTCTACCATGTAGTTTCTCTACGGCTTGGTATACTACGGCGTACTCCTTGAACTTTGAATTCATTTTAGGGTTTAATAAAACAATTAAAGTACTACGACGTAGTAAGTCCACTAATTACTACGCCATAGTTTCTCTACCATGTACTACGGCGTGGCATACTACGGCGTACTCCTTGAACTTTGAATTCATTTTAGGGTTTCATAAAACAATAAAAGTACTACGACGTAGTAAGTCTACTAATTACTACGCCGTACTTTCTCTACCATGTACTACGGCGTGGCATACTACGGCGTACTCCTTGAACTTTGAATTCATTTTTGGGTTCCATAAAACAATTAAAGTACTACGGCGTAGTTTCTCTACCATTTACTACGGCGTAGCATTCTACGCCTTACTCCTTGAACATGGAATACACTATATATAGGGTTCGATAAAACAATTATTATTATTATTTTTTTTTTTATGGTAAATACACAGATAACAAAATACAATTACGCCAAACTGTACAACACTTTTTGGCGTGATGCGCTCTTTACACTGAAGATTACAGTTTCTTAATTATAAAAACACAAGTTAATAATAGTAAATAATAAAAATTACAATTTCAAAAAGGCTGTTTTTAATTTAATCTTTAAACAAGGTAAATTTATTTTTTCTTTATTTAGTAGAAGAGGCTGGAAGAGCTTATGGTTACAAATTCTTGGTGTCAAGTACTCTCTGGTTCTTTGCCCATAGTAGTTTTTAGCGATAGGCTGTAATAATTTTCCCCTTTTTAGAGATCTTGTTAAATGTCGGTGATTTATTATTGTTTTATATTGTTCACTATAATATGTCTCTAAAGCTATCAAATACCTAACCTTGCTACTGGCCGGCAATATTTTACAAATACCAAATAGCTTAAAATAATCCTGTTTACAGTTTTCTTTGGTTTTATTGTCTACCAGATATTTCATAATTCTTATCTGTAGCTGATGTATGGACTGTAAATATGTTTTAAAAGTCAGGCCGTAACATTTCAAGCCATAGCTCAATAATGAGTCCGCGAGTGCGTGATAAACAATGTACAAGGTGCGCCTATTTAGCACTTTATTTAAATGATAAAATTTCCCCAAGATTGATCTTAGCTTATTGCAAACTAACGTTATATGTAATTTCCAATTAAAATTTGTATCTATTAATAACCCCAAATATTTAAATTTATTTACTAATTCTAGACTATTACATTCACAGTTTACTTTGTTTAGTTGTAGGCAATCGTAGGTGTGACCATTTATTTTTATTGTAGATCGATCAATGTTTTTAGCAGTTATATTGTACGGTGAGTGGATATGCATGCATTTTGTTTTACTTAGGTTTAATATTATCCCGTTGTCATGTGGCCACTTAGTTATTCTCTCAAAATCATCTTGTATATTGTGTATCATGGTCGCAACATGGTTTCCAGCGAAAAGCAGGCACATATCATCAGCGTACATGTATAGTTGGGAGTTATGTACAACGTTCGCGACACTGTTTACGTGCATAATGTACCCGACTGGTCCATACACTGAACCAGTCGGGACGCCATCACTGACCTTGGCCTCAGACCCAGCTGTTCCGCTGATGACTGTGCGTAGCCTTCTATTATTGAGGTAACTGCGCAACCACTGGTTGGTTGGACCACTTATCCCACACTCATCCATCGCCTGTAACAGCTAATTATGTTCGAGCGTATCGAACGCTTTCTTGAAATCTATGAACAACGCAAGTACCTGTCTTCCTTTGTTCAGATGGCTGTTTACATAATCACTAAATTTTGCCAGAGCCGACGAGGTGCTACGACCCTTTCTGAAACCATATTGGGACTCAGATATAACATTATTATGCTCTAAAAAAGTACCAATTTGCTCAACGACAACTTTTTCTACAATTTTATTTATGGCTGATAGTATAGCAATGGGCCGATAATTGCTATAGTCTAAATGATTGCCTTGTTTGTAAATGGGCCTGATTATAGATTTTTTTAGGTCGTCAGGATAGATACTTTTTACCAAACACATATTTATAAAACTTGCTAATACTTGGCTAATTTCAGGCTTAATATATTTTAGGTCTTGGACCCTAATTTTATCTAGGCCTGGTGACTTTTCACAATCCATTTTATCAATAATTTTTGGTACTTTGAAAGCGCTCACTTTTTGAAAACGAAAAGATACATCAGGTTTTTTTACATAGGAGCTTCTATCCAAGAATTTAGTTTTACAATTATGCTTTATTTTTTGTATTTCCTGCGTGAACGTATCAGAGAATGTATTACAAATATTATGTATACTGTCTGTTTTACCTAAGTACTTAATTATCACCTCATCTAAGTTTGCTTTATTTCTCCCGATCCATTCATTGATGTTTACCCAAATTTTTCTGAAATCACCGTTACACTTTCTTATTTCTTCCTGTCTATATTTGTTCTTGGCTGAATTTACGATTTTATTTACTTTATTTCGAAATTTTGTGTATTCAAGTCTACGAGTCATACTATTGGGCATAGATTTCCAAGCTCTAAATAATTGATCTCTTTTTACATCGGTTTTAATTGGTTTTTGGCAGACCAGAATAGCTGCCTTGCATGTTTGGTCAGATCTTCATTAATGAATATCCTTTCTTGGTTGCCATTGCCATAGATACTCTCATTCGTAAACCGTGTTTTCCGCTGTGATATCCATTGATCTCTAGCCTTTTTAGTACGAAGTGTGATGATTACTTGCTGAGGACGCGGATTCTTCTCTCCGGGCTTATCCGCTCCTACCCTCCTCACATCCTCAATTTCTTTTGGCTCAAGATTTAGTTTTTCTGCAATAGTTACTATAGCTGTTTTTAGGCTTACATCTTCTTTCTTCTCCAGACCTGCAATCTCCACGTTTCGTTCCTTATCCTTCTGTTCAATCTGTAGAATTCTTTCTTCTAGCGATTTGCTATACTTTTCTAGATAAATGTTTTTTCCTTCCATAGCTGTAATTTTCTTTTCAGCTTTATCCTTGAAAGCCATCATTTCTTGATATTTTTCAGCATAGAAGTCTACAGCACCGGTGAGTTCCTCGAGCTTCTTCTCTATTTTAAATACAACTTCGAGCTTCTGATTGACTTCTTGTAATAGGCCTTCAACTGTGAGTTTAGTGGATTCAATAATTATCTTCGACGTTTGGCATTTAGAGGAGTTTTCAACTTTTGCGCAATCATCGCAAATCTCCTTCTCCAGCAACTGCTTTTTTGCACATTTTCTATGGAACACTCCTTCACAAGATCCCTTACACCGAACTATGTCGTCTTTTGAGGTCGACATGAAAAGTTTGCACTTTTTACACTGCACCATTTTCGAAGTACAATCCGAGTAGGTAGATCGAAATTATCATTAATATACGCGCAATGAGTAAACACGTCCGCACTCGGAGCGCTGTCGAACGCTGACTGACATAATTACTACGACAATATTAGTATGTCTACTAATTTCTACGGCGTAGTTTGTCTACGAATTACTACGGCATAGTATGTCTACCATGTACTACGGCGTAGCACGACTACTAAGTACTAGTACTATGTCGTAGTAATTCAATGAAGTGCTACGGTGTAGCATATTTACGAATTATAACAACGTAAAATGTCTGGCACTGCATTTGGCACCAGACAGCGCGACGGACACCGCAGTGTTGTACAGCCACATTGCCACTGCAGAGATGAACTCGAGGCTACTGCTGGCAGTACCTGGCTACGCACGGTACGATACAATACAATAGAGTGATTTATTTATAAATGAAAATTTACACGTCATAATAATACAATAGTAAAATAATAACTAGTGTTTGGAAAACCCCCTTCTAGACAGGTAAAATATTGCACTTCTATTCACTGGGTCCAAAAATTTAACAGAATCTAAACCCTACTAGAGAAGGGTTTCCAAAACAAGGAACGTATATACTAAATCCAGTTATGCGTACCAAAATGTACCAAATGTTTCCATAAGTCGGAGAATATTCAATATTTCACTCACAGTTTTGAGCAACAGCTTTGTTGGAACTCGCTCCAGAACAGCTTGCATGAGCCGGCGCCGTCTCGACCAAACCACGGTCATCAGCAGACTGGATGACACACGTCCGTCGCTCGTAGCACGGAGGCTCCCGGCAAACGACTAGCCCAGCCAGCAGTTTGAAGGTGTAGACCAGTACCCTAAGCTCAATAAACCTAACCCAAAGCCAGCTTTCCCAAAAAAACCCAAACTAATAATTTCAGCACAATATGTTTGACTGAATCTGTCGTCATCACCTCACACAATCACCGGAATTCACGAATCTTTCCGCGTATTGGTTTCGAACAACAGTTGACACTAATTAACTGGTTTATTTCACGTTTTTAATCAATGATTTCCGAGAAAACTCAATTATATAAAATCTTGCAACCTAGTTGCGCAAAGTTTTTTATCGGAAGGACGTCTAACGTCACAATTGACAGCTCGACAGCGCGTGTTGCCAGATCGCTTAAAAACACCTTAGCAAATAATATGACGCGTTACGAAACGGTTTTAAACCGAACACCTAGGGTATATTTTATAGTCGATCAATTTAAATTCAAGTTTAAGTTAATAAATGTCATTAAAATATACTCGTGTCTATCATTAAATAGATTTAAGAGTCGAAATAATAATTTCAATTGTTTTACATGTTATTTTTCTTGTTCCATATGAACAATCCTTTGAAACAGACTTAACTATTGTCATGTACATGGGTCAGCGCAACACTTGCACAGAACTCATCAGATGTGTAACAAGCCATACCGACCAACAAGGTCTTCAACTTCTGTATAAATATAGATTCACCTGGAGCAGTTCGAATATGAGTTGGAAGGTTGGTTATACACCTTCGGCACCAGTACACTGAGAGACTTGTTAGAATTGGCTAGTCTCCTCGCGGGAACATATAGATGGTGGCGCCGTCTAGTGTTAACATTGAGTACTTACGAGTATCATGCATGGACTGGCATTTGTCGGAGTAGCCTTACATCCAACAATGGATACCCAATTTAATTTTAAATATAATAATATTATGATACCGAATATATTTTTTAATTTAGTAAACTTGAACTTGCACGATTTTCATACATTATAAACATTGTTCTAAGTCTTAATCGCGTTGAATAAAAACATAGCTTAAGAGCCCGCGGCGACGACAACTTTGATGAAAAACAATATGTTGAATATTTTTCTGGCCTTTATCGCGTTGATTTTGGAAAAACTAGAGACATGCACCACTTCATATTGGCCGTCTAAATAAAGGCCTAGAATTTATTTGACTTAATTGTTTCTCTTTTGCGAGTTATTTCATTACTTACGACCCCGCTTCGAATCGTTGTTCATAATATCTAAGTATCAAAATAACGCGCAAAGGAGAAACAATTCTATCAAATAAATTTTAGGTCTTCATTTAGATGCCCAATATGGACTGGTGGATGTCCCTGATTTTTACAAAAACATCGGGGCAATGACTAGAAAAATAATTAAAATTACGCTTCGCATCAAACAGACGAAAAATACGGAGCGGATTCTTAACAGATATGTGCTTGACGTTTCGACGCCTTTGTAGGCTGTCGTAGTCACAAGCTAACTGATGAGAGTCCATCCATCAGCCCGTGTTCGTCCACTGCTGGACATAGGCCTTTCCATATTTCGTTACTCATGTCGGACCTCCGTCCTCCTCATCGCAACGCAACGTCCTTCAGGTCGTCGGTCCAGCGGGCACGAGGTCGGCCAACACTACGCTTTGCTGTACGTGGTCTCCATTATAGAGCCTTTCGGCCCCAACGGCCATCATGTCGGCGACAAATATGGCCTGCCCAATGCCACTTCAACTTACTGATTCTGCAGGCTTCGTCGGTTACTTTCGATCTCCGACGGATCTCCTCGTTTCGGATTCTATCCATCAGATATACCCCAAGCATAGCCCGCTCCATAGCTCGCTAAGCGACCTTAAATTGGTGGATCAGGCCCTTTGTAAGAGACTACGTCTCAGCGCCATACGTCATCACAGGAAGGACGCACTGGTTGAACATCTTAGCCTTTAAGCACTGCGGTATTGACGACGTAAATATGTGACGCAACTTTCCGAATGCTGCCAACCCAAGCATATTCTTCTGTCAGCCTTGACGTCGAAGTTGTTTTTATCCAGCTGTATGACTTGACCCAGATAAACATATTTCTGAACAACTTCGATGCTGACATTGTCGACGGTTAGTGGCCCTTGGATGACGTGACAGTTGGACATGACCTTAGTCTTATCCAAATTCATCCGCAAGCCCACTCGTCTCGAAGAATCGCTAAGGCCGCGCAGCATTACCTCCAGTTCCTGCAGCTATTCCGCCATTATCACGATGTCATCGGCAAAGCGAAGATGTGAAATGTACTCTCCGTTTACGTTTATGCCTCGTCCATTCCAGTCTAGTGTTTTAAAAACGTCCTCCACTGATGAGAGTAGCAGCAAAATTTCCTTGGCAAACCGGTGGTAGTAAAACAATAATTTTTTAATACACCTGCTCAAAATATGATAGATTACGTGCCTGTTTTTGTTTTTACTACCTACTGACGCCATATAGGGGAAACCAGCCACATCATAATAAGCATGTAAACCTTTGTTTTACCAGATACTCGATAATAAGTTGAGTATTTTCAAACTTTTATATTTTGTTATTAAATATATTATGTATTTTAAATTGTAAAAGATGTTTTAAAAATTCAAAACGATTTTAGAAGTCATCATTTATATTCTATTTTAACTATCTTGGAAATTATTATTAAAGGATTTTAGAAACAGACATTGGTCTTTGTAGTACAGATTGGCGCCAACCAGACTGCGTGTTCTTCAGTCGACTTGTATCTGTTTTGACTTGCAAAAAAAATACTTTTATTTTATTGTTTCATGTACTTTTTTTAGGTGTATTAAAAAACGTCGTTTGATATACGTGCAAAAGTGTTGATATTTCTCTTCCCGACTGTTTTTTCAAAGTCAATCGTTACTCCAAATATCAACCTTTTCGCACTTGAATCAAAATGTACTAATTACTGTTCATGTTTGTATTAGTGTGCTGTCTACAATAAATTACGTGTGAACTAGTAAAATAGTTGTGTCTGTCCATTGAATATTTTTGCTAAATTTAAAATGAAATAGGTTATTGCTATTGAAGTGATTCCAAAACTACAATTGTAATATTTTTTGTTTGTATGTCTGTCCGTTTCGTTTTAAAAAAGAGAAGAACTCAACAGATTGGATGCGGTGTTGATAAAAAAACCACCAAGCTGAAAAATGTCGATACTACTCATGGATTAATAGACACTTCTACGCGTGCGGAGCCGCGGGCAAAATATAGAATTTCTTGAAGTTTTTTTAATTAATTGTCTTTTTCCACAAATACCAATCAAATTATTAAATTTTCATACATACATACATATACCCACGCCTGTCTCCCATGGGTAGGGTTACGCTCCGTATATACGGGACAGTCACCTTATGTGACGATCACGTCCCGTATTGGTACAGGTTCCGTATTCGTCCCGTTTTTTTACCAATTTTGACAAAATATACGGAATTAGCCCGTAGATGAGAATGGAGGGACGAACGAAACAGGTTGTCATTATTAATTTTAAATGACATAATACCCAGTATTATTATTATATTTAAAAAGAAAATGAGATCATTCCAAATGCAAAATCATTCATTAATCATTACCATCAAAACATGACTGGGCAAAAAAATAAACTAATGTCAATTTAAGTAAAAAATCTTTGCTTCGAATAAAACCTTCAGATTCTTTAATTTTATTTATTTGATACTTTTGATGCCCACTAACGATCAGAGACTACTGTCTTTCGCTACGCATGTTTTTACGTAACTGAAACGATGCGTTTAGGTATTGATGTTCTGGGCATCGAGAGTGTCAAAACGTCCCGTATTGGTTCCTGAAAGTTATGACAACCCTGCCCATAGGCGTAGGCAGAAATTACAGATTCCCATCTGCTACGATCCTGACACACCTCCTTTGCGCCTAAATCCATCAATCTGGTCATACAAGCTTTTCTATTCCGGGTACTTTTTACCTTGTCCTTCTTCAGTATGTCGCCTATTTGGTCGGCATACGTCCTTCTAGGGCGGCCCGGTCGAGCTTTACCTTCCACTTGTGCAGCATACATTTCTTTCGTCACTCTCTACTTTCATTCATCCTCTCTATATGCCCAAACCACCGAAGCATTCCTTGTACTATTCTAGTCACTACATCTTCTTTCAGGCCGCAACGATCCCATAAGTCGATATTTTTCTCTCTTATCATTCAATGTACTTCGATACTTATCGTGCCTAAACCAACATTCACAACCCTAAATAAGCGAAGCGATACACACCATTAAATTTTCATTTTTACTGGAAGAAATTTTATTTAGGAATAAGTCCGCCCTTTCCTTCTGTTATCTTGTACTCTATTATTTTGATATTCTCTGCAAAAAAGTGCTTTATTTGTTCATCCATTTATACACTGTAGTTAAAAATAACAATTTTATTCTGAAAACATGAAATTGCACTCAATTTAACTCCAATATTGTTCAAGCATTAGCCTCGTAGTAAAATATTAAAGCACCAAAACTTTTAGACAGTTGTGTTTATTGATAATGGTCCTTTTCATAAGACCATAAGAGCTACAATAGGCCTAGTTGTGTTAATAGTTCAGAACTTAGTATTTTCTCAACCAGACGCTCAGTTGCAGGCTTGTTGGCTGGTAATGTGACGTCACACTTAGCCAGCACGACGAGCCAGGCCAGTTGGACTGCGTATTTATCAATTTCAGCACTTATTACTGTAGTGGTAAGAGTTGAGACGGGAATATAAGCGTGGTGGCACTTTTCGCTGCGGGCTGATTAGCATGGTGCGTTGCAACGAGAGAGTTTACTGGAGAGAGTTCGGATTGGTACTTCGTACAATGGTCGGGGGTAGGGTAACCACATCTATGAATTCCTGACAAAATCCTTGAAAATTTTGTAAGTTTCCATCTAAATACTCTAACCTGAACCCTTACGCACCGACATATGGGCGAGTTTAGAGAAAGCGTCATCCGTGACTCAGTTTCAGGTTTCACGGACGACGCTCTCTCTAAACTCGCCCGTATGTCGGTGCGTTAGGGTTCACGCATTTTGTTTGGAACTCAATTATTTCCTAAACTAAGGGTGTCCGCGGGTATGACTCTTGGGAAAAGTGGTTCAGTAGGGTCGGTAGAATATGTGGTTTCATTTAATGGTAGCAGTCTATTTACACCCGGTATGTATGTACGAGTATGTAAATACAATATAGGCCCGTGGACTCATATTTGTAGGTTCAAACGCTTTGTAGTAGCAACGCATCGTTATTTTTGGTTAATCAAAGTTTGTAAAAGACCGCCTTTTGTGCCAAAATAAAAATTTTAAGATTTGATACTGTAGATTCATAAACAGTAGGTAAACTACACCGTATTCTAGAGATAATTACCTACGCCCGATTGGCGCGTTAGAGTTGGAATCGGGCGAAATCTGAAAGCAACCTTATATTATGTGCAGCACTCGCGACTGCCATCCGACGCTTACTTTCCGCGACAACGGCTCTATGCCTCGGGTCACCGGAAGCGTCGAACAGGGTCGATGAAATGTGTAGTTTCAAGATTGCAGGTCACATGGACGTAGCCCGTCACCGGACGAACCGGTTTTGATAATCTAGTCAGTGGGCGGAACTTTTGGTATAGT
Organism: Ypsolopha scabrella; assembly: GCA_910592155.1. Classification (NCBI taxonomy): domain Eukaryota; kingdom Metazoa; phylum Arthropoda; class Insecta; order Lepidoptera; family Ypsolophidae; genus Ypsolopha; species Ypsolopha scabrella. The sequence goes on along the minus strand of OU342980.1, from coordinate 3,693,067 downwards.
TGGTTTCAGGTAAAATAACCACTAGGCGAGACTGGGAGTAACATGCTTGCGCAGCCTTTTTACCTGACGCAAGGTATACCTACGAAAACACGCTTTGAAGGTTTTGGGATTAGGATATTGTATTCGTTTCTGAGAAGAAGGGCCTTGGAAGGCGAATTGACAAACAAAAAAGTTATCTTTTAAGGGTAAATATTTTTCCAATCCATTATACGGAACAATAGTACATTATGATACAAGTGAGCTGCGTTGGACATTACAGTCGAGGCGGGATTGCAGGCCGATCCGAAGGCGAGGCCGTAATGGAGCCGAGAGTGTAATTTCTAATGCTCACGCTTTTTCAACACACATGCAAGGAAAAAAAAATTCACTGTGTTTTTCACATAATCGAAACCACCTATGAACTGACAATTATTTTATTTGAAAAATGGCGGCAGAGATTTTGTTTTTTGCGCAGATGGAAATAGAGGCACTGACGCATCTACCAAACAGCCAAATATTAAATATTAACAAACATTTGAGTTAATTTGTTGATGTAAAAAGTCTGCTGGTACAAGTAAATCATCGAACATAAACTTGGTAAGTTACACAGATTGCGTTCGAGGCGTCCCTCAGGAACCAACTGATGTTCACCCCCGACAGCGCGGCACAGCCTTAACTTCTACCATGTTCAGAAATAAGGAAAATTACACTTATTTTACTTGACTATTTGATGAAAAACAGAAACTTGTGAGCGAAAAAATACTTGTTCTGTTCTGCGGTTACCAAAATACATTATGAATCTGCATTTTAGTGCTTGTTGTTTAACCTATAAAGTCCAATGCAAATGATTTTTATATCGAGAACAGTTTTAATAGAATATCCATTAATTTATCTGCCACAAGACAATTACAATATTAAACAAACAAATCATGAATACAAACATAAGGAAATAAAACAAAGGAATAAAGTAATGTGATTAAAACTAAAAGAACTCATGTGTAGCAGAAGACAAAGGGACCAAGACTCAGCATATGCTCTTGTCTTACAAAGTAAGACGGACAGCGTTGATTTTCAGTCTGAGCCCGCGTTAGGTAACACACGAACAAACAAAGCAGCGGAAGTATCCTTAAATACGGTATATGGTATGGGTTAGGAGGTCACAACAACAGTAGTAACCATGGTAAAGGAAACGGTTGAATCCAGGTTTACAGAATAAGGGGCACCTCTCTGATGCCAAATATGTCTGGCTGCGCGAAGTGGTTGCGTAATTTATTAACGGCGCCTGAAAAACTGGTCTTCTAGGACCAGATCTGGGATTCAGTAATTTCCCTTATTGTCAGATTTGTTGTGTCCTCCTATAACAGTACAGTCGGCTGTAGTTAAAGCTACCTGTTTTGAAACGATTCTAAAAACGTCCTATCAGACGCGAGAGATTGTACGTACAAGACCTGTTATTGTTTACTCCGTAAAGTTTTAATTGTTAAACGAGTTAAAAGTGCATAATTTTATACAAAATTTACATTAGTTTGTTGTGTGTGGGCTATCAAACAGTCTAGATTATTTAAACCTAAAATTAATGTTCGATCAGTGGTGATATATCAATTATTCCATAATAAAAATCAGTTACAATTCAATTTGGTGTAGTGTCGTTGCGTGATAGAACAAAGAGCAACTTGAACTCATTTGAACCCTGACACATCGGAGCGTCACGTTGCATACTATAATTTCGCTAACTTGGACAGTGACAAACTGGCAGAGTGGAAACAAGGTCTGTCTACAGAGCCAAAGGTACTAAGTTCAAAACCGACCCGACCAGAACATTTGTTTGTTATTTTATTTATTGTTTTGTTCGCTTATTATTAAAGTTTAAACATGACAACTTGTAAACTTTGTAAACATACAATAAGTGATACAGAGAAACTGAAATGTGAAACATGTCATGGCACATATCACTATAAATAAAAATAAATAAAATAAAAATTTTCTTTATTCAGGTAGCAAGGACCCATAAAAATTAATTTAAAAACACATACACGAATAATATACATTAACATAAATAAATAAGACACAAGTTAAATAGATCATTTAAAATTATTTACAAATTATCATTTTTTATTGCGTACACAAAGTTTGACAATCCAATGCTTAAGCATAGGATTGTCAAACTTACTAGAAAATGTCCTCAGGATGTCGCTGTCACTGCCACTGGTTCTGTGGATAATGGACGCTATTCGTTTGCGCATGATCGCAAAAAAGTCATCGGTATGCGCCTCCGCAAACATTGTCGATGCACTACAGAACCGCGGCAGCCCCATCAACATCCTGAAGGCGTTATTGTACATAACACGCAGGGCGCTATAAGTCCTCTGCGTATAGCTGATCCACAGGCTGCATGAGTAAAAATTTTGGCAGTACGACTTAAAAAGTGTGAGTTTTACCTGGTTGGAACATCTAGCAAATCTGCGGGCCAACATATTAGCTTTGACTGCCAACGCCCTACGTGCTCTCTCGATGTCAAGGTCATCTTTGAGATCATCAGATATAATATGTCCAAGGTATTTAAATTGGCTAACTCTCTTTAGACTGCTTCTGTTTAAAGTGATAGGAGGAACATAACTAGGAGTTTTTCTGCCTGATTTAAATACCATTAACTCACTTTTGACTGTATTATATCTGAGACCGTGATCCCTGGCATAGTTCTCACATTTAGTTAGTAGGCGGCGCATTGCACTGATTGAAGGGCTAAGCAGCACCATATCATCGGCATAGCTGATGTTATTAATACACCTTCCATCGATTGAACAACCGATATGCATGCTGCTCAGCTCCTCAATCAGGCTATTCATGTACAAATTAAACAAGGTCGGTGAGGATAGGCCCCCCTGTCGGACCCCACTCTCTAGAGTGTAGCTATCTGATAAAGCATTTCCCCATTTTACACTATTGGTTTGGCTACGGTACCAATACCTAAACATGGCTGTGATCTCGGGAGCCATACCCAGTTTATCTACCTTTTTCCAGAGCAATTTCACTATGCATGCGAAAATGTTGTTACGGCTTATTACATGGCCAATATTGCAAGGTTGAAAAAGTCTTATAATTGTCGTTTATGTATTGAATCAAAGCAGACTTTACTGCCAACTACGACTTTCCAAAGAAGTGATGAAGAAAATGTAACAACACGACGGCCAAGACAAATAATAATACAACACAACAATGAGTCTTCTTCTGATTTATCTTCGCAAAGTTTGCCGGATATATTTGATAATCTCGAAGTTGAGGAACTACAGGATGAAAATCGAAAGTTGCGACATGAACTCGACTTAGCCAATAAAGAAATCGATAGACTTAACTCGGAAAATACTAATTTAAAGAAAACTTTACAAGACTGCAAAAAAAAGACTACACAACCGGCTACGACCAAATTTCTGCCAAAAAGTACTTCTACCAGCATAACAAATGAGCAACGCAAAACCAGGGAAGACTTAGCAGCCCGTGATTGTGAAAACCCTTCAAATCTGAACTTACATAAAAATGTTTCAAGCAGTCCGGCTGACAAACAACAAACAAAGGCGTCGAAGTCTTTATCTAAAAAAAGTAAAGTTATGCTAATTGCAGATGAAAATGGGAGGTATATCAGCATTAGATTACAGAAGCTATTGGGGCATAATTTTAGTGTAGAATCTTTTGTTAAGCCTCATGCTACTCTAGGACAGGTTTTGAGCTCGAGTAGCTCCCTTTGTAAGGATTATACAAACCTGGATTATGTAATTGTAATGGCAGGGACAAATGACAAAGATCCTCTTATCCTGCAGGCAATGCTGCATCATCACCTAAGTCAATTAACTCATACTAACGTAATAATGTGTGATATTAATGAAAATAGATACATTGATAAGATATTAATTAACAACATGTTTGACCTCTTATGTTCACGTTTCTCAAATGCCATTTATTTGAATATGTCTTATTACTACGGCAGAGAAACTGGGGAGCTCTCTAAAGTGGTTAAGTGTAGAGCATTATTAAGGGAAATTTTGAGCATTGAGTACCATAATACTTACTCGAGCTATGTACAGAACTGCACCGAATCATTCTCAGATACAAACAAGCCAAAATTAAGTGTTGGATCTCAAACGGAGTGGCGTTTTTTCGTGAACACGGTAGAAAATGAAGTTCCTGAACCTGTTCATATTTTACCGTTTTTATCCTCTGAGAAAATGTGTACTAGGATGAACATTTTCCACCAAAACCTATGTGGAGTACTTAACAAAAAGGATGAACTAGAGCTGTACTTGGACAGCCATGAGCAGACTTTTTCGTATATTTGTATCGGTGAGCATTTCTTGAACAGTAGCTGTGCTCCGCTTTTTGGACTAAATGGTTATGATATTGCTGCCTTTAACACTCGTACAAACAAAACAAGGGGTGGGACCCTAATATTACGCTCTCAACAGACTAGGTGCGAGGAAATACAAATCTGTAAGCAGCTGTACAGTGTTAACTATTTCGAAATATGTGGAGTGAAAGACATCAACACGAATCTTTATATTTGTTGCTGTTATCGAACTCCAGATACAAAAAACTTTGAAAACTTCCTCGAGAAATTAGAAAAATTGCTAGAAAAATTATTTGATAAAAAGTGTATAATAATGGGTGATTTTAATATCGATATTTTAACAGACTCAAGATATAGACGTGAATTTTTAGGATTACTGACATGCTATAATTTTAGAACTCTAGTAGATTCCGTAACTTTTGTAAGAAATGACTCAAAGTCATGTTTAGACAATATTATCACAAACATTCCACACGACGATGACGGATCGATCTCTAGTGACGTGGACCACAATAATTTGGCAGATGGTCATGCTGGGTTAATTTGCAGTGTTGAGATAGAAAATACGAATTCCATTAACCAGACGGAAAGAGTAATATTTAAAAAGTTACGGTCGCAAAGTAAAAAAAGCAAATTAAAGTTTAGGGCCAACTTGTTAAAAGTCGATTGGGGTATCTTGGGTATCAACTCTTTCCTTTCCAAACTATCAACTTTATATCACAGCAGTTTTAAGGAGTGCAATCGAAAAATCAATCTGCTAAAAGTGAACAAACTCGCATGGATTACAAAGGGCATTAGGACGGCTAGTAAAATGAAACGATTTTTGAATTCTTTTAACAAAAACCACATTGATGCCAGCGTCTTACAATATCGTACAAGCTATTTGAAATTATACAAAAAAGTTGTTAGAAACCTGAAAAAAGCTAGTGTTCAAAAAGAAATTTTGAATGCAAAAGACAATACAAAGGGTATCTGGAAGGTGGTAAACGAGCACAGAAATAAGAAAAGGACTTGCTTGAAAAATGAATTATTGCTTAAGGTAGACAACAAAATTATATGCCATCCTCAGGAAGTCGTGCAAGTTTTTTCCGAAACTTTTGATGTCAGCAAAAAAAACAAAAATAACATATCATGTCATACGCTGGAAGCCTCAAAGTTAGCACAAGACAATACAGATAGAGTAAGTAACAATATGACGTGCGATCAAACAACATCTTATGAAATTACAAAAATAGTAAATGGAATGGTAAATAAAAGGTCTGTTGGGCATGATGAATTACCAATCGCCATTTTTAAAGAAAACATAGATATTCTAGCAGAACCATTAGCAAACTTTTTTAATCATTGTTTTGTAGCTAACACTTTTCCATACCAACTTAAAATTGCTAAAGTCATACCTATACATAAGAAAGGATCAAAAACTGACCCCGAAAAGTATAGGGCTATCTCACTGCTACCAACCATGTCAAAAATGTTTGAGAAACTTCTAAAAATTAGGATTTTAAGACACTTAAAGAAAAATAGCGTAATAAATAGTCGTCAATTCGGTTATCAAAAGAACTTAGGCACAGTAGACGCAGTTGACGCATTAGTTAATGACGTTGTGCTTGAAATCAGTAAGGAAAACAGGGTGTTAGGCCTTTTCTTGGATCTGAGTTCCGCTTTTGATACTGTTGATCATGATATCTTGATTAAAAAGCTAGAGCATTATGGTATACGAGGAGATGTTTTGAAACTTATTCAAAACTATTTCCAAAATAGGTATCAATTCGTAGAAATTGAGTCCGTCCAAAACAGACAAGCTAGATCTTACAAATCCAGCATTGTAAAAGTAACAAGAGGTGTTCCACAAGGATCCATACTGGGACCAATACTTTTTATTGTCTTCACAAATGACCTTATAAATTACATTAAAAAATCAATTTCTGACATTAATCTTGTTGTATATGCAGACGACACGAATGCAATTATATCGGCAAAAAATATAAGAGATCTGAACGATAAATGTAACTTGGCCCTTTCAGCTTTCTGGGATTGGTTTAGAGTCAACAATTTGGAAGTTAACACAAATAAAACAAACGCTATTTTGTTTAAATCCACCTCACAAAATAAGGATGCGCTTAATATTAACATGTCTTTAAATGGCAACGGCATACAACTGGTTGAGGTTGTTAGGTTTCTAGGTATTAATATTGACAGCTGCTTAAACTGGAAAGAGGAATTGAGTGCTGTAGAAAAGTCAATTAGTTCAGCATGTTACGCTTTGCGTAGTCTTAGGGATGAAATAAGTCTGCAACAACTGAAAATCGTATATTTTGCGTTAGTTGAATCGAAACTGCGCTACAGTATTAAATTCTGGGGAAATAGTTTTGCCTACAACATGAATAGGGCTTTCATAGCACAGAAGCGGAGCATTAGAACCATGGTTCGCACACCACCTTGGACATCATGTCGAGAATTCTTTAAGAATCTTAAAATATTGACTGCTCCCTGTCTTTATATTTTTGTTTTGCTTTGCGACTTAGTGAAAAATTTACATAAATTTGAGAGCAATGACACTAATAAAAAACGCTTACTGTCAAGAAGGCAAGACGTTTATATAGAAACACCAAAGCCACGGCTCAGAGTAGTTAGTCACTGCAGCCGCTATCAAGCCGTAAAACTGTTCAACAAATTGCCCACTGATATGAAAAATATTGAGAATTTTAATCTTTTTAAATGTAAATTGGAACAGTATCTGCTGACAAACTGCTTCTACTCAATGGATGAATATTTAAATAAGTGACTTTCTTTATATTACGGTTGAATTTCTCTTTTTTTTATATGTGACATGTTTATTTATTTGCTAATATCCTTTGATTATCTGAACATTTTCTTTGTGTTTTTAGTTTTTAAGTCTAACATTTTATAATTTTTTTGTAATTTCAAATACAATGTAAAAATTGTTTATGAATAAATAAATGAAATGAATGAAATGAATGATTTCATTGAGGCCGTAATAAGGACACGCCCTCCCTGGTAAACTGTGCCCCCCAGAAAAACACGATTTAACGTTATTAAATCAAATAAATCAACCAAATTAATTTTCAACCAAGGAAGCATAAGGAAAGAAGTAATTGAAAAACCAGCTGCGGCGCCTATATCTATAGGTAGTTGCAGTTTGCAGTAGCCCAGTCGGAAGACTTTTGACCACTTACGGAGCCTCCAGTATTAATTTGGCTATATAAACGAAAGTCACCTTATATCACAGACATGTAATTATTACTGAGTAACAAACCAAACATAAGGATTAAATAGCGTGGCAAGTTTCCATACAAAAAATAAGCTACATTTAGGCTTCATGGTACGAAGAAACGTATAAAAATGGGTTATTTTGGTTGGCTTATGCTTGGAACATATTTGTTAATTCCTAAACTAATCTCTAGTTTATATTTTGTTTGGAAACAAGCAATATTTATATTTAAAAAAGTCCGAAGTTCACTGAGGTAAAATTGCCACGCGTCGACTCTATGCGTTTATTACTAATGTTAGGTCAGCTACTATTCTATACGTCTGTGCCTTATATACATAGATGTAGGTGCCTTATATGTAGGTATACAATAAATTTCAAACTTCGAACTAGTTTAGTTTTTGAGATAGACCGGCAAGCTTATTATAATGCAGCAAACTTATCTGACCCTGACGAGGACTGTCGCTTCTTGAATATAGAGATCATTTTAGTTTGGCTTATAGGGTCAGACAAGCTCGTGGCGCTGTACGTATCTTGCAAACAGAAAGCAATCGACAATAATTGCACAATTTCTGCTGTCAAAAGTCACTTTCATATTACGGAAGGAGCAATAGCGGAGCGATAGCAAAGAGTCAACGGTGCTGCCACTAGCGAGCAATCATAAAACTAAAAAGTGCATTCTGTCCTTTACAGGGACCAAAGTTTCGTATTACTTATGCCATATTTGACAGCAAGCGACAGCTGTGTGAACGCAATCAGAAACGTCAAAATGCAACAGCCCAAACACTGATCGCTTAGGAATCGCTTTAGTTTTGTTTTGAATATTGAGTTATTTTAGATCATAGAAACGAAATATTAATTAATTTTAATTTAATTTAATGGGGTAGTCTATCAGGTGGTTCATTTGGTCCTGAGACACGCGGTTGGACCTACAAAGATTTATATTAAAAATTCATTTAATTGATAGGTATGTGCATATTAAAATCATAAAAAATATTTCTTGAAAAACATACTCACATTTTCAAGTTGGTGCACACACACACACACAAACACTCGTTTTGTTTACGCTAAAAGGAAAACTAAAACCAAAACTGACTTAATGAAAAACGCACACGCGATACGGCGTTATTTATTAACCTCAAAACCAATTTAAATAAACAAACAAACTAATAGTTCTCGATTGCTCCGGAATTGCTAGGTGGCACCACTTTCCTCGCCTAAAAGTGAATGATTGAACGAACGAAAAAAATAAAAAGTGCATTCATGTTGCAATAGCAGAAAGCAAACGATTAGCGAGCGATCGCTGTAGCTAATACGAATTTTGTTTGACACATTGCAACCGATTGTGCGATGACTGCGCGATAGTTGCTGATTGCAAAGTTTTAGATAATAAGACTGCCGGTCCCTGAGGTGCAATTGTGTAAGCCAATGGTATTCAAATTGATTATCATATTGCTATTCGGTTAAGCAAATAAGACCGTTTGACAAATTAAATCGTACGTTTTTGGTTGTCAACAAGAAAATAAGACAATTGTATTCATTTGACAGCCAAAAATGTACGATTTCAATTGTTAAACGGGCTAATTTGCTTAACCGAATAGCCATATGACAATCAATTTGAATACCATTGGCTTACATAATTGCATCTCTGGTCTAAAACTGACAACTTTGACAACCATTTCTTTATTTTTGGAGATAAGAATATTTTGTTTTCTACATAATGTGTCCTACATAATGTCCTAAACGAAAATTTTTTTTCTCTCCCTTGAATTTATTCAATTTCATTTATTATTTAATATTCGGTTTTAGAACAACATTCTACACAACATATGCAAATCTGTAAGCAAGAGATACTTAACATACGGACGGACAGACAGACATATTTAAAGACAGACAGACAGCAGAGCGACATTAATAGGTTAATAGCGATATTAAATATCTTGTCTTTTGGGGGCGGAAAGCTAAAAATTAGTAGATAGATCCTGGGGCTAGGGTCACACCGGAGAGTACATGCACCGATGTGGACGAAGAACTTCGAAGACGAGGAGACGAGGTGCAGAACGTCACCGCATCAGTCAAGAATGCCCAACTCGAAAATTTAACGGAAACATCTTTGACTTGTTCATCCTTACTGATGACGCAGCTTAGTGGCTGAAGATATCCTCATTATAATTTAAACGACTTAACAAATTTTATAAGCCATACGGTTAAATAATTAAGTAAACAATATTATTATTAGAGTGCGTTACAAAGTTGAAAATATCAATTAGAAGCAAATTTATAGACAAGAATTTGAAAATTTCCTCGGGTCAGAATTCGATCCCGCGATCTCTTGCTATCACGACAAGCGCGCTACCTACTGCGCCACCGAACTTATATCCTTGACCGTTGAATTTTTCCACCATACTTGTACACGTAATAGTTGTCCGTAGACAAGTTAATTATTGCCTTATAGGGAATTGTTATAAATGTTTAACATGAACGTGTAATTAAAGAGAGTTTATCCAGAGAAAACGGTCCTGCTCCAACGCTTTCATTTTACACGTGTTTATCCTGCTCAGCGGAAGCGGGCCGCTCTGAAAACTCGCGGTTTCGAGGTGTTTTTATTTATTATTTTATAATTAGAGGTATGGGTTTTTAATATGACGGCCGTTTTATATCACATTTTGCACGACATTTATTATAACTTTAATATAACTTTTATTTCCCAAAACTTAATATAGCTCAAATGAAATGATGACCATGGCTTAGACCTATCTTTGCGTTTTAATTGGATCGAGCAAAATGTAAACAATAGTGAAATATGACATATATTTTTTACTAAATTTTATTATCGCTATTTATTGGTTTCAAATGAATTTGAAAAGAGACGAAATGGGAGAATCCCCCATAAGGGATTTCTATCAAAATTCTACTTTATTATACCATAATTTTGAACATAACCAATTTTTGTTAGGCTGTCCCCCCAAAACAAAATCCTGGCTACGCCAATGGACATCTATACGACTCTAGTTATGTAAAATAGAATATAATAGAACTTTTCACTGACATAATGTTCATTGCATAAGAAAAGTAGTTCAGTGGGTACTTGTCTTTCAGGAAAACCTAATAAAAAAAACACATTATGAAAAACAATCATTATAATTCTCTTTTCTACAAAATAGTTAAAAATATGAGTAAATATACTTAATTAAAATACAGATTTTATCTAGGGATCCCATTTTACAATTGACTCTTAAAATAGGTTTAATATTAATAATTTTCAGAAGAAAATAGTTACAAAAGTACGATAGAAATAAATTTCTATATTTTAAACACTTCGCAATTTAGCCATTGTAAGGAGATAATAAATTAACTTTATATCATTGCAGTATAAAAAATCAGAAAAGCTCAGTTGGTAGAGCAACCGCCCGGTAAGCGAGCGGTCCCGGGTTCGAATCCCGGTTCAGAGCTCCTCACTTCCAGATTTACTTTTCTGATTTTCTATATCGCAATTATATTATATATAAAGTTAAAATAGTTACATGTATGCTAAAGCTATGACCAAAAAAAATGCATAGAATAGACAAAGATTTGACCAACCGTCCAATTTTGGTCTTAACCCATCTAAGGCTCTGGAGCCATATTTTAGTCACGATGTAATTGCCAGTTGGCTTTTGTTTTGAATAGTTTATACTGAAACGGAAAACGTCAAACATCGTTATCGTATATCCGACGAAGAATATGATTTTTTGAACGACAATATGCAACGATCACCATGTTTTACAAAAGTGCTAATAAATACCAATCAAATAAGCCCAAACTTGAAGGGTCTGCTGTTGTCGGTTGAGAAGATCCCGTACCCACCTTCCAGTCCCATCAGCAGACCCTGGTCACCATGTTTTACCAAAGTGCTAATAAAGACCAATCAAATAAGCTCAAACTCGAAGGGTCTGTTGTTTTCCGTCGGGGAGATCCCATAACCACCTTCCAGTCCCATCAGCAGACCCCGGTCACCGTGTTTTACCAAAATGCTAATAAATACCAACTAAATAAGCCTAAACTCGAAGAGTCTGCTGTTGTCCGTTGAGGAGATCCCGTACCTACCTTGCAGTCCCATCATCAGGGTAAAACCTGACCCTGGTCACCATGTATTACCAAAGTGCTAATAAAGACTAATAAAATAAGCCCAAACTCGAAGGGTCTGCTGTTATCCGTTGAAGAGCTCCCGTACCCACCTCCCAGTCCCGTCATTAGATCCTGAACACCATGTTCTACAAAAATACTCATCAATACCGATCAAATAAACTTGAGAGGTCTCCTACAAAAACATTTACCAGTGGATGATTGAAACCCCGACGATGAGACTACATACGTAAGACTACGCAAGGCGTACATACTACATGATTAACTAAAAATCTTATTGAGTGCTTAAAGAATGTTGATAGTCAGTTCAGTAGTTCTAGATATTACCCATTATATGCAAGCAAACAAACAAACAAATCTTTTTTCTTTATATAATAGCATAGACAAATAATAGTGTAGACAAACTTTAACGTGAGTTGATTTGAACCAGACTGCGTCAAATTCGATATTTTGAAACATTCAGCGCCATCTAGTGTATTAAAATAAAAACAATTTCAACGCCAGCTTACTGAGCCGTTATCCAGGATAGCTTCCCAGAGATGGACTTCCGCAAGGTAACGCCTATTTCAATTAATTATCCCAGAGATGGCGTTTTCTAAGGTCTTGAAAATAAATATACATATTTTAGTTATTGGTCTTTGCTCAGTCAAGAAATATAATTTCCGCTTAAATATTTTTTTTACAAAACGAAATATTTTTTCTGATAATAAAATAAAATAATAAAAAGTAAAGTGAAAACAAATTTTACCAGTCGGGGTTTGAACCCGCGACGATCGACTACGCTGCGGCGGCAAACCTTCCATATGTCTCACTAAAATTCTCATTGCGCTGCTCCCTTTTGTCATAGCGTGATGATATATAGTTTTAAACCTTCCCGAAGAAATGCTTCATCTTTCAGTGAAAACTGCATCTAAAACCATTGAGTGGTTCTCAAGTTATAAGCGAACGAACAGACAGACAGACAGACAGACGTTGTATTTTATATGTGTAGAGATTTAAATTTAGTCCACTTTAAGTCCGCTTTAGACGATGATGAATTCAGTGTAGATGTAACATTCTAGTTAATGGCTGTCAGACTCGCAATCACCCTAGTTAGCGGGATCCGGTATCTGTTCCGTATTGATCATCGTCGAAAGGGCATTCTCGTACTATTATAAACATATTTTTTATCCAGTTCTCGAAATTTTAACAAAGCAATCGTTGAATTTACCAAGATTTCTTTGTTACTTGTTCGGGTATAATTATAATATAAGTACTTATTATTTTGTTGGTTCTAAAAAAGTCAAGTTCATTTATTTGAACATGCAGTAAGCCAACAGTTAGCCTTAAAAACTATACAAAATAAATGTAAGTGACAGTTAACTCATTTGACAGAACTAAACTTAATTTAAGCATTCTGTCTTTTTCTATCTGTATCGAAAAGACAAGGACAGGACGCTTAAAATAAGGTTAGTCCTGTCAAATAAGTTAAGCCGTGTTACACCGAATCGACACCATTGTATCATATTTACAAATACTCCTTTTTATGCACTGATCAATCTCCCACACTTTGTTTACGGAAAAATAATCACATTGTCAACTTCAAAGAGCTAAATCTTTCATTCAAACTCAATAACTTTGCTAGAAAAATATTAAAACTTGAGACATATAACATTTGTTAACACTTAATGTATCATAATACTTATTATTCATCAGTTCATCTCATTAACTGTTAAAAAAGAACTTCCGTCAATTTTATCGATTAATGTCGCCAGTTTACCGTTTGTAGTACTATACCTAATTACAATCAAAAAATTATTTCAGAATAATCTACGGTCCTTAACCAGTCGAATTCCGCCATCTTATTGACAATCTTTATATTTAATTAGGACGAAAAATATAATTAACGTCACTCCAAATTCCAATAAAATTATGATCCACAAAGTCGCGCCATACAAAAAGCGTAATTTTGTGAACGGCCAACATTGAAATTTACCCCGTCGCATTTAGAAATGAATGTTACACTCACTTTATTTTATTTTACAGTAAGTATATTCTACGAAACAAAATGGATCTTTGGTCTTTGAGCACCAAAAAAGAGTATTGTTTGACATATTCCAAAATATAAACCCTTTGAGAAAAATTACTTGCAATTTAAGCATCATATCTTTGAAACTGGATTAGTATTACTAAATATGTAGTTACTGCTCCAATTATCTGAAAAAAGAAACGATACGGTGTCAGACATGTTCCCAAGTGTGGACTGTTAAATGCAAGTTACAATCCATCTGCTTCAAAATACGTCTCTACCATTCAAAAATAGGCGAACCTACAACTGAAGCACCCAATTAGCGCCGCGGAAATACTAATAAAATCAATGAAAAAATAATTTAATTTCCGAGTCATGTCTTATTTTTTTAATAGGTTCTATTGAATAGATATTTACTTAGTGTACACTTTTCTAACTGATATTGATCGAGAACCAGATAGTCGAATCAGCAAGTGGTGAATAATTGACAGATCCGTGGCTAGCTCTAGTCATTCCAAAGTAAACTTTATTAAAATGCATATACTCACTGAGCTATTAAAAGTCGTTTCAGTGTGGACGTGCCAAATGGAGAGTTGACAGAGTGATGGCTAATACTAGTCATTCGAAAGTAAACTCTATTAAAATGGTTCTAGGGTCACATACTTACTGAACTTCTAAAGGTCGTTCCAGCATGCACGCCAAGTGCTGGCTAAAGTGATGGCTAACTCTAGTCATTCTAAAGTCATCCCTATTACAATGCACATTTGACATACCTACAAGCAACACTACACTATTTCCAAGTATTTATTTTCTTGATGACAGATCGATTAGCGATACCAAAACAGCCGGTATGTCAATGCTCATTAGGATTATATTCGATTTCGAAGTTGATAACATTCTAGTAAGTTATATAATCCTACTGGTTATTGACATAGTAGCTATTTTGGTATCACTAATTAATCGATCTGTCATCGAGAAAGTAAATGGAATAGATCCATGCGATTGCTAACGTTTTTTCTAAACTCAACTCTAATTCAAAGTACTAGAATCGCATACACACCGAAGCCACTAAAGGCCGATCCAGCGTGCACATGCCGAGCGGTGAGTAGTTGACAGATCGCAACATCAGTTGTCGCGAGAACAGCTCGAGTCGAGTCGGTAACACGCCGGTAGATGGCGCGTACGTCATTAGACGGCAGACTAAGTCCTCTGTGCGCTTGCCCTGGAATTCAGGTTTCTGTTTTATCATAACAGTAGGCATACCATGAGTTTAGCTTACTATACACGTTAACGTCTGCGTAAAATATTTATATGAGAAATTGTGCAGCGCCCCTAGCGGCTTACTACAGGAACCAGCATTTCTCATACAAAATATTTTATGCACACGGTAACGTGTATAGTAAGCAAAACTCATGGTAGGCCTACAGCTCGCAGCTTCGCTCACATGGGAGTGTCTTTCAATATTTGTGTAGTATCGACAGTTTTCGACTTGACGGTTATTTTATCAACTCCCTGTATAGTCTATATATGTTAACCTGGGGCACTATGGCGATAGTAAATAAAACCGAATTCAAATCTGTTGAGTGTTTCTTAAGTTAAAACGGAGACTACAAAATTAAAAAATAAATTAGTTTTGGCCTCACTTATGTATATTATATAAAACCCATTTGATTTAAATGTTTGCACAAAAATCAAGCTATACAGGTTTACCTGACAGTGTTTTCTTCTGACAGAATTCTAACCCGGGTCTCAACATTGAGAGTCAAGCGTTGTAACGACGATATATACTTTATCACAATATGAGCAACTTCATCATTATCTTACACCTAATCACATGGTGTCTTCTTCCAGACTTGAGCCTTTGCCAAGAAATTCCCATACTCACACACGTTGGGCAGGCGAGTTGGTTAGCGCGGTGATCGCACCAGTGACGCTGCTGCCCGTCACCAGTCTGTTTTATATCAGGCCCGGCAATTGGGGATGAATATACCGCCCTGTCTTAGGCAATCCTGGTTGTGCCTGTTTGAGAGCTGTCCCTTACTCTATTCCGAATAACTTTGGAGAGGAGGGTTTGCAGGTAATATAGTGGTACTTCCACAATTGAGTCCGGCACCAGCTCTACCATCTAGTAAACGTGGCAATGCCAGGCGCATCATATATAAATAAACTTTTCCGTCCAAATACCCACCTCAGTGATGGTGTAGTGGCACGGTTCGACGACCACGAACATCCTCAGCACATGCATCGCACACCACAGGAACTGCAGCACCAGGAAGTGGATGCGGTTCGTGGAGACAACTGGAAATTGTAACGAAATAAATAAATATATCTTTATTTCAGGCCACTAGAGCCTATATTATAAATACCTTAAAACCAGGGATGCATATTGGTTACAAATTAGTTTTATATCGTTGCGGTACAAAAAACAAGAAAATCAAATCTGGAGGTGAGGAGCTCTAAGCCGGGATTCGAACCCGGGACCTCTCGCTTACAGGGCGATTGCTCTACCAACTGAGCTATCCAATTCTCAACACAAACTGTGAATTTACCCATGTTCTTTCCCATACCGCAACGATATGTATAGATACTAACTTAGTAGTAAGCCACTTGACGTCTTGAGGACACAAAAACCTGAAAACCGATTCAAGAGCTCCTCACGTCCAGATTTACTTTCAGATTTTCTATACCGCAATGATATGAAGTTAATTTATTATCTCCTTGCGATGGATAAATCGCCAAGTGTTAAAAAATATAGAAATTTATTCCTATCATTTAAGTTAAATAATATGAATGTTCGCGCAACACTCAAATTGAACGCGCTTCGTTCACATTGTGCTAATCTATTTTTTGTAGACCGCTTGCGGTGGTGTATTCATTTTGTTTGTTTTTAATTTTGCTTCTTGTCTATGATTTTTGACAGAAATGACTTGTTAATTTTTGCTCCCGGTTGGATTGTGAAATAAAAGGTCGTCTGAAAGGTTTTTAGAGATTCCTGCTTCAGGGACATGTGTGTATAAAATAAGGTCTTCTAGTGAAACCGTGTTGGGGAATTGTGCTCGTAGAAGCCGGGCTAATTCCAGGAAAAGACTTTGATGATTGCGTCAGTTGGTGACACGTAAGCAGCAGCAGGCCACATTTCCTTGATTTCCTGCTGATCCCTGCCTTGTAGTTCCCCTCCTTAATACCGGCCAGCACTGGAGCAACGAGACGGCCAAGCAGCAGAGAGAGAGGACCCCAGATTTTGGACTTCTGGAGGTATTTTGACGCAGTCAATAATTTACTGGATTTATGTAAGTGTCACGTATTATTTATTAATCTGGGTGAGGACTCTGTCTGCATACTAATTTCGTGCCAGGTATATGGTGTTTCTCATATGCTATGGGCCCTGTATAGAATCCCGTATATTTAGTTTGGTCGGACAGGGTCTTCCATACATTTTGTTGGTAGCATAACGCGTTTGAGTTGATTATAATCAACATTTTCTGGTACATTTTCTTTATTTTCAGAGCGCGGTTAAGTTGTTTAGTATCGGATATTAATATTGGAATGCAATGGCAATGACAAATTTAAAAAAAAAAAAAAATCTCTCTGTCTCTTTCTCGCGAGCCGCTAATGGCGTCGGTCCTGATAATTAAAATTATTAGAAGAATTGCATATCTTTTACTGAAATTACCTGAAATAAACGCTGAATTACCAGAGGTTATGGACCCAGTCACCTATACATGTTGCAAGATTTAAAGAAACTAAATTGCGAGCGGAATTTTCATCGTCGACCAAGTGGACGGGAACAAAGCAAGGCACGCGTGCAAGATGGAGGCCTCTCCAAATCCCGGTATAATCAGGCTGGAAAACGCGGAAAATTGGAGGCCATGGAAGTTCCAGGTATCAGTACAACTGAGGGCGCTCGAGGTATTCGACGTGGTGGAGGGAAGGGAGCTGAAAACCGAAACCACGGTTGCTGCATGGACAAAGAAGGATGTCAAAGCACAAAGTTTCATCGTAACGAGGTTGTCACAAAATGTTATGGCCCACATCCTAAGCTGTCAGACATCGTCTGAAATGTGGGCCAAGCTGAACAGTGTCTTCGAACAAAAGTCAGAATCAAGTGTACACATGTGGCAGGAAAAATTCTTCCAATTCAAGTATGAAGACGGAGTAGATATGGCAACTTTCTTGTCAAAAATCGAGGAGTTGCGGTGCAAACTGAAGCAACTAGGTGAAGAGATCTCCGATAAGTTTATTATGACCAAGATCCTGATGTCGCTACCTGCAAGGTACAGTTACTTCATATCAGCCTGGGAGTCTACTTCGGAGGACAAGAGGACGCTAGAAAACCTGACAGCGAGGCTGATGACCGAGGAAGAGCGGACTTCAAGACAAGAAGACAGTGTGGCACTGGTAATACAAAATCACACAGGTAACAAACCAGCAACTAGTAGTTTTAAAGGAAAGAAACAATTTAAATGTTTTTACTGTAATAAGCCAGGTCATTTTAAAAAAGACTGTAAATTTAGGAAATTTAAGTTGGGAAATAACTCAAGTAATGCATTTGTAGGTTGTGATTTGAAACATGTAAACAATAACTGGATTGTTGATAGTGGTGCCAGTGAGCACATGAGCGGGAATAAGGCATTGTTCTATGAATACAAAGAGCTATCTGAACCTAGGTTAATTATGATAGGTGATGGCAAGGTCATTAAGGCTACAGGTATAGGAAGCCTGAAGGTAGATGCTTATAATGGGAAGGAATGGATAAATACAACCGTTAGTAGCATTCTCTATGTGCCAGATCTTAAAGTAAATCTTTTCTCTGTGGGTCGGGTGGCTCAACTGGGGTATACAGTTCTCACTAAACAAGACCATTGTCAGTTTATAAAGGATGGTAAAGTTATGGCTCTAGCTCGCAAGGAAGGAAAATGTTATACAATGGTGTTCAGACTGAAGGTAAATGAAACATGTTTGGTCGCTGAATCATTGGTAACCTGGCATGAAAGGTTGGCTCACCAGGGTTTAGGTGAAGTAAGGAAAATGCTGAAATCTAATGATATACCTTTCAGAGACATAGCAGATTATACATGTGAGGCGTGTCAAGAAGGAAAGATACACAGATTACCTTTCCAGCGAAGCGAGTCCAGTACAACAGCTGTCGGGCAACTTATTCACAGCGATGTCTGTGGGCCTATGGA
The DNA here is from genome assembly GCA_910592155.1 of Ypsolopha scabrella. NCBI lineage: Eukaryota > Metazoa > Arthropoda > Insecta > Lepidoptera > Ypsolophidae > Ypsolopha > Ypsolopha scabrella. The sequence goes on along the minus strand of OU342980.1, from coordinate 3,674,201 downwards.
AACGAAGTCTGTCGGAGGAGCAAGGTACTTTTTATTATTTAAGGATGATTTTTCTCGGTTCAGGACTGTGTATTTTCTGAGTAGTAAACAACAAGTTAAGGAATGTATTGAAAAGTACATAGCTTTAGTGGAAAATCATAATGGGAAGATAAAAAGGTTCCGTACAGACAATGGACTCGAATTTATAAACAAGGAGACGACACAGCTGTTTGCCAAGAAGGGAATAATTCATGAAAGGACGGTTGTTTACACGCCGGAGCAGAATGGTAAGGCTGAACGGGAAAATAGAACTATAGTCGAGGTAGCTAGAACTATGATAAAGTCTAAGGGTCTTGGCAAGGAACTGTGGGCAGAGGCGGTGAACATGGCGGTTTTCACAATTAACAGGACAGCAAAAAGTTGTGTGGAAAATAAGACACCATATGAGGTATGGGAAGGTAAGATATTTAATATCTCTGATTTATCAAGGATCTTTGGGTCAGAAGTCTATGTACATATTCCCAAGGAGAAGAGGCAAAAATGGGACTCGAAAGGAGTAAAGGGCATCTTTGTAGGCTATGGGGAAGGAGTAAAAGGTTACCGAATTTATTACCCTGATAAGAAAACTGTAGATACAAAGCGTGATGTAGTATTCATAAAGCAAACATTGTCTATCGCTGAGGATGGTCTGGAAGGCGAACATAAAGAACAAAATCAAGCATGCTCAGGTACGGTAATAACATGGACAGCAGACATGGAAGGTATAAGGACACCAGTACAGGTGGAAGGTATTAGGACACTGGAACAGGTGGAAGGTATAAAGACACCAGTACAGGTGGAAGGTATTAGGACACCAGAGCAGGTGGAAAGTATTAGGACACCGGAACAGGTGGAAAGTATAAGGACATCAGAACAGGTGGAAGGCAGCAGGACACCAGAGCAGCTGGAAGGTATGAGCACACCAGAGCAGGTGGAAAGTACAGATGAAGAGGGAGATGAGTTCAAGGATGCAGAACAAAATATGGCAGTAGGACCTAAAAGAGAGAGAAGAAAGCCTAAGTGGATGGAGGATTACGAAGTAAGTTTCTTAGCATTAGAAAATGAACCTACTACCTATAAAGAGGCCATGAAGAGGCCAGATGCATGCAAGTGGCAGGAAGCTGTGCAGAAGGAATTACAGGTGTTGAAAGAAAACAACACCTGGACAGAGACACATTTACCTGACAGTAAGTCATGTATCAGCAGTAAGTGGGTATTTAAAATAAAGAATGCAGGTCAAAATAATCAGACCTACAAAGCTAGGTTAGTAGCAAGGGGTTTCGAGCAGAAGGATACTTTTGATTTGAGTGAGCTGTATGCACCAGTTGCTAGGCTGCCGACGTTCAGAGTATTTCTCGTAGTAGCAAACCAGATTAAATTACCTGTCCATCAAATGGATGTTAAGGGTGCTTTTTTGTACGGGGAAATAAAGGAAGAAGTCTACATGACCTTGCCAGATGGAGTAGAAAGTAAATATAACGCTGTGAAATTAAATAGGTCATTGTATGGGTTAAAGAAATCTCCAAAATACTGGAATGAAAAGTTTGACAGTTTGATGTGTAAACTTGGTTTTAAAAGGTCTAAAAATGATTATTGTTTTTATGTGAAAGTAACGAAGGATGTTCGAACTTACATAATAATATTTGTGGACGATCTTCTTCTGTTCTCTTCTTGTAATAAAGAGTTAATGTCAATAAAGTCAATATTAGCTGAAAATTTCAGAATGACAGACCTTGGTTTTGTTACAAATTATTTAGGTATTGATGTAAAACAAGATTTGCAACATGGGGTTACTGTATTGAGCCAAGAAAATTACTTAAATAAAGTGTTGAAGAAATTTGATATGTATAATTGTAAGCCTATGTCAACCCCCATGGAAAAGGGCTTGAATGTACAAGAGTTAAATGGGTCAAACTGTGATTACAATATTGAAAGTTTATGTAGACAGATCATAGGAAGCTTACTTTATGCTGTGACAGGAACAAGACCTGATTTATGTTTTAGTGTGTCTTTGCTAAGTAGATATCAGGGTCGTGGAAACAATAATGTATTAACATCACTAAAAAGAGTTCTAAGGTATGTAAAGAAGACAGTTAACAGTAAATTAATGTTCCATAGTAATTCACAAGATTTCAATATTGTATGTTATGTTGATGCTAATTGGGGTGGAAATGATATGGATATAAAATCAACTTCAGGATTTTGTATTAAATTAAGTAATTGTACTGTTATCTGGGGTTCAAAAAGGCAAGATTGTGTTTCATTATCTTCAACAGAAGCCGAGTATATAGCAATGTGTACTGCCTTAGTAGAGTCATATTGGTTGTTGAAATTGTTGCTAGATTTTGAGTTAGACAACTGTAATAATCAAATATTAATGTTAGAAGACAACCAATCAGCCATTCAAATTGCTAGGAACACTGAAACAAAACGACTTAAGCATATAGATATTAAGTATCATTACATTAGAGATATGATTGCTAGAGGGTTTGTAAAGCTATGTTACATAAGTAGTGAAGAGCAGATTGCTGATATGTTCACCAAGGCTCTATGTAAAGAGTTGTTTATAAAATTTAGAAGTTTGTGTGCCTTGGTGGTGAAAGATTTGTAAATTGTGTCATTGAGAGGGAGTATTGGAATGCAATGGCAATGACAAATTAAAAAAAAAAAAAAAATCTCTCTGTCTCTTTCTCGCGAGCCGCTAATGGCGTCGGTCCTGATAATTAAAATTATTAGAAGAATTGCATATCTTTTACTGAAATTACCTGAAATAAACGCTGAATTACCAGAATTAAACAACCCCGGACCAAGATATATTCTGTTTATATAGGTAGGTAGTTTGTAACCTTGCAACCTAAAGCGAGTTCAAATACAATATTTTGTTATTTCTCATACTACAGTACTCGGACTGTGTATATGAATAGGTTTATGTAAGCTGGAAGGATATTAGGTATAGAATATTATTGTATTATGTATTGTGGATAAACATATAACTTTATTAGCGCTGTTTAGGTTGTTGTACACAGATTGGTACCCACGAGGCAAGCTCGCTTAGTCTGGGGCCACAAGAATAACAAATTTTTCGTAAAATGTTATAAAAACATCTTTTCTCTCTTTCTATTGCAACTCATTTAAATGTAACTGTGTTTGAATGGATGTTTTTTGGAAAATAAATAATTTTGCTTTTTTTTTTTAAATTGTAATTGTTAGACCTTGTTGGTGTAACTTTATAACTCGGTTGTTTGTGTTTATATAAGATATTTGGTTATAATATAATATAACGACCTATTGTAGGCTTATTTGAGAGCACTGTTACAAGGCAGTTAGTTTATTTATATTAATAACATTTTGTATTTACCGAGTTACTGTGACAACTTGTTTGAGTGTATACATTGGGGCGCTTTGCTGGTTTGTGACATTGTCAGTTCCGTCTTTAATTGTTTGTATCTCTCAATTCCCGGTCTACCATGTCGAAGACTTCTCCGAGGAACATCTTGGCCAGCCAGCTGCGCTGGTTTGTCAGCGTTCAAGGCTTGTTGGCTCGAGCTGATCGGGGCGATGCAGTCCTGGAGCGGTACTCACAGATGGAGCACCACCTCGAGAAAGCTGAGCAGGCGCTCATGGAGCTGTTGGACCAGGAGCTGCCAACGGAGGTAATGGCTAGCCCTAATAGTGATATGGAGCAGATAATGGATATCTATAATGAGACTACGCAGGTGGCATGCACAATTAAGAGATTGCAGTCTGGGGGTCCGGATGTCAAATTGGGCACCAGTAGTCAAGGGGTAGGGTTGCATAGCAGACTGCCTACCTTAGAGCTTGGTCACTTTGACGGACGTATGGAGCAATGGGTCGCCTCTAAGAATATGTTCACTTCTTTGGTAGACGGTAGACAGGATCTGTCCAACGCACAGAAAATGGCGTATTTGATGTCCAGTTTACAAGGGGAGGCTAGATCATTGGTACAACATCTGATGGTTGAGGAGCATAACTACGTCATCGCATGGGAGTTATTGAACAACAGATATCAGAACGTCCGGTTGTTAGCAGACGCGCATGCGAGTCAGCTGTTAGGTCTGCCTCGGGTTGCGTCTAGATCGCATATCAGGGCTCAGTTACTCACACCCGTTACAGTGGCGTGTAACGCATTAAAAATGTTGGGACTACCAGTGGATGAATGGTCGTATCTGTTGGTACACATAATTTTGAGCAAGTTGCCGGCTGACTCTCGCTCACGGTTTGAACGCGAGATGGCAGAACGGGACGGCAGTGCCTTGCCTAGCTTTACGGAATTAATGAGATTTTTGGAGTTTGAAGCTAGGGCTGTGGAGTCGTCTCCGTTGGAAGTGGCGCCACCTAGCGGGAGTTTGGGAAGATCCGCTGGCACATCGCGACGCAGTGACGCCCAGGGAGTGCCGCCGTCCCGGGGACGTGTGGCAGCTCGCTTGGCTGCGCTGACTGCTGCCGTGGGGGAACCGACATGTCCTCAGTGTGGGCGTTTGGGACATGCTTTGCGGAGGTGCCCTGAGTTTGCTGAGCTGCCGGTCAGCGAAAGGCGGTGCTTGGTAAAAGCCAAGCGCTTATGTTTCCATTGCATGGAAGATCATTTCGCGCGCGATTGTTCCAAGCAAGGTACTTGTTCTTCATGTGGAAGAGCTCACCATTTACTGCTGTGTGCTAACAGGTCTGGTGCGCCGGCTCCGGCGCCGCAGCGCGGACCTGCGAGAGGGGGAGCAGTCTTCACGTCGCAGCACCAGCGTCGCGCTACGGGCGGGGGAGCAGCCTCACCGTCCGCACAGCAGCCATGTCCGTCGAGGGGCCCTCGTCCAGGACGAGGCGCGCACCCGTCGGAGTGGAGAGAGAGTTCTTGGGTGAGTCCTGCACACCCTAATAATTTTGAGGAGCATGCACCTGCGGTACAGGGCTATACTGCGGGCCCGGCTAGGAGGCCCCGGGGTTGGGGGTACTCCACAGGTGAGGGGCCCATTCAAAATTATGGAAGTGGTCCCCATGTTTCTGCAACTGCGGGCCCGTCTCGGGACTCTTCGAGGGAAGAAGGCCCTACGGGCGGGGGCTTCACTTCACCGGTTAGTGGACCTCAATTTCCCGCGCCAGTGCCGGCGCCCACTGGAAGGGAGTATAGTCGGGAGGAGCCGCAGAGATACTCGCCGCCGTCTCATGAGTACCCGCGGTTAGAGTACCACCCACCTTATTTTAGGTATGGGAGAGCGGCAGGTTACGCCCCCCCTAGGATGGCGATGTGTACTCGCTCACCATATGTAGGGCAGTGGGTTCACCCTGGGTTGGCGAGGCCGAACAGCCAATAGCTAGCCTGCCACTCTACTAGCGCAGAGCCGAGGACGGTTCTGCTGCCCACTGCAATAGTTTGCATATGGGGTCCCCGTGGAGATTCGGTTAGGGTAAGGGCTCTACTGGACTCAGGGGCCCAAGGGTGTATGGTGACTACACGGATAGTTGATACGTTGGGTTTGAACTTGGAGCCTTCTTCGGTGCCCCTTCTTGGTATTGGGGGTTTAGAAGTTAAACGTTTGGTAGGCCGAACTCATATAAGGTTTTCCTCGGTACGTTCCTCCACTTTGAGGATTGCAGCTGCAGCTATGGTTATGGATGATATCGTAGGCTGGCAGCCCTCCTCAGATATCTGCCCAACTATACTATCGTGTACGTCTAATTTAAATTTAGCTGATCCCAGGTTTTATGTTCCCGGCCCAGTGGACGTCCTCTTGGGCTCGGATGTATTGGGATGGATTCTTTTGGGTGCCCAGAAGGCACTAGGCACCTCATCACTGTTGGCGGTGTCCACCATTTTTGGACATGCTGTCTTGGGACCAGTCTTCGATGACTACACTCCGGATGAGTCGAGGGTCGTCAATACAGCATCCCTTGCTAAGACGATGCATCGGTTCTGGGAAGTAGAAGAGCCTCCCATGGTTCCGAGGGTGGACCCGGAACATGCAGAATGTGAGGCCTTCTTTCAAGCCAACACTACGAGGCTAGCTTCAGGGAGATTTGTAACGCGGTTGCCTTTTACACCATCCCCTCCTATTCTTGGACAATCCAGAGCACTGGCAGAGAAGCGACTGCTGGCTATGGAACGGCGCATGCAGCGTGACCCAGTGCTACGTGAGAAATATATTGACTTCATGCGTGAGTACGAAGCACTAGGCCATATGTCACCGGCTCGAGTAGATTGGAGCTCTACTGAGCATTACTTCCTACCTCACCATGCAGTATTGAAGGCTTCTTCAGGAAAGCTGCGCACCGTGTTTGACGGGTCGGCGCCTACCTCAACAGGAGTCTCGTTGAATTCGTGTCTACACTCTGGGCCAAAGCTTCATCGGGATGTCATAGATATAATTTTAAATTTCAGAAGACATCAGGTGGTGTTGGGAGCCGATATTAAGATGATGTTCCGGCAGACTGTCATTCATCCTGACGACAGGCGTTTCCAGTTGATTCTCTGGTGGGAGCACCCAGAGGACCCAGTGACAGTCTACGAGCTCAACACCAACACATATGGTTTGAAATCAAGTCCATATATAGCTATAAGATGCTTATTAGAGCTGGCGGAGCGGGAGAGGGCCCGCTACCCGCGTGCGGCAGCCGTACTGACACGTGACCTCTACGTGGACGACGTGTGTACTGGGGCCCAAACAGTTGAGGAAGCTCTTATACTCAGAGATGAATTAATTGCTATACTAGCAGCGGGGGGCTACGAGTTAAGAAAATGGTTATCGAATGAGCCCCGTCTGTTAGAAGGTATTCCAGAGGATCACCAACAGAACCCTAACCTGTTTGCTGAGGTGGATGATCCTAATATGATAGCGGTTTTGGGAATGAAATATCAACCGGTAAATGATATTTTCACGTTTCAGGTGGAACTGAAACCAGAGAGAGTATGGTTGAAGAGGACCGTGCTGTCCACCATCGCTCGCATGTTTGATCCGAACGGCTGGATCAGTCCGGTGATCTTCTCAGCGAAGTGTCTGCTGCAACGGCTGTGGATCCTGGGCGTGTCGTGGGACGAGCCGCTCACCGGGTCTCCGTTGGACGACTGGCTGGAGTTGATGTCATCGTTGGAGGAAGTCAATCGAGTTGCCTTACCTCGCCGGATCTTGCCGCCAGGAAAGTATCACGCTTCTTTGCATGGCTTTTGTGACGCCTCCGAACGTGGATACGCTGCGGCCGTATATTTACGAACAGTTGATAGTCAGAGTCACGTCAACGTTGTGTTACTTCTAGCGAAAAGCAAGGTTGCTCCCATACGTACTCGTCTTACTATTCCTAAATTGGAATTAAGCGGAGCTCATCTTTTAGCTAGATTACTGAATCATATATCTCGGGAGTTGGCTGCCAATGTTGATTTTCAGGATGTGTATGCATGGTCGGATAGTCAGGTCGCGCTAGCATGGTTGCGCGCGGCTCCGCATACCTTAGAGATTTTTGTAGGAAACCGGGTTTCGCAAATTCAGAACGTGGGTATTCATATTAATTGGAGGCATGACCCAGGTGAATTTAATCCTGCAGACAGCGCATCGAGGGGCTGCACAGCGCCGGAGTTGGTGTCACATGCTTTATGGTGGGGTCCGGAGTGGCTCAGGGGACCTGAGTCTTCTTGGCCTGTTCAGCAAGTAGATAGGACGACCCAGATTTTACCAGGGCTGCGTGTGCATGCTTTAGTTGCAGAGACCGATTTAGATCCTGATTGGCTGACTGGGAGATATAGTAGTTTGGACAAGTTATTGGCGGTTACTAGTTGGATTAAGCGTTTTATAAATAATTGTCGTAACCCCCGAAATAAACAGTTGTCGCCAGTGGTAAGTGCCGAGGAGCGTCGAGATGCACTGCTTCACTGGGTCAAGGTAGTGCAGGCGGACCGTTTCAAGTCTGAATTGCAGATTCTTCGCGATGAACGTGCCAAGCTGAAGGGAGCGGTCGCTAGATTAAATCCTTTTCTGGATTCACAGGGACTTCTGCGTGTTGGAGGTCGACTTCGGAAGGCTGACCTGCCATACGGAAGCCGTCATCCTCTGCTGTTACCCAAGGATGGTCCTTTGGTAAAGCTTTTGGTATCTGACCGACATGTTCGTAACTCTCATGCGGGACGCAATGCGTTATTGGCGATATTACAGCGGGAGTTTTGGATCTTGTCTGCTCGCCGGGTAATTCGCAATGTAGTTTTCTTCTGCGTTCCTTGTTACAGACTACGAGCCTCATTGATGCAGCCTCAGATGGGAGATCTGCCGGCTGACAGGATCACCCAGTCGAGACCATTCGAAGGAGTCGCCACGGACATGGCAGGCCCGTTCTCGGTCAAGACCTCCACTCTTCGTAATGCTCGGATTGTTAAGGCTTACCTGTGCGTATTTGTGTGCTTGTCCACCAAGGCTGTCCATTTGGAATTAGTGTCCTCGTTGTCCACGGAGGCCTTCGTTGCTGCGTTAGACCGTTTTGTTTCGCGTAGGGGTCTACCTTCATTGATCCGCTCTGACAATGGCACAAACTACCAGGGTACCTCAAACTATTTGAAAGATGTGTATAAATTTTTAGAAAATAATTGTGTTAGTTTAAGTCATATCTGCGCCCAGAGGGGGATAACTTGGCGGTTCAGCCCGCCAATTTGTCCCCACTGGGGTGGGATTTTTGAAGCCGCCGTGAAGTCAGCCAAGACCCACCTCCGCCGTGTCATCGGGGAGACCATTTTAAGCTTCGAGGAGCTCGTCACTATGTTCTGTAAAGTTGAGGCCGTCCTCAATTCTCGTCCTCTCTGTCCCCTGTCATCTGATCCGAACGACCTCGAGGTCTTGACTCCTGGCCATTTCTTGATTGGGCAGCCTCTTACTGCCCTGCCGGAATACCCCTGGAGGGAAGAACGTACAACCCGGTTGTCACGTTTTCAAATGTTGCAACAAATGGGCCAGGACTTCTGGAATCGTTGGTCATTGGAATATCTGCATTTGTTACAGCAGCGGGTGAAGTGGACAGACAGGACCGAACCTCCGAAAGAAGGAGACTTAGTTTTATTGAAGGATGCAAATTTGGCATCTCTACATTGGCGCCGGGGTCGCATTATCAAGTTAATATACGGTGGGGATGGGACTCCTCGTGTAGCTGAGGTGTTGGTTGGAGGTTCGATTTTGCGACGAGCTGTAGCAACACTCTCCCGGCTCCCGATTGATTGAGCTAGCGTTCTGATGGGGGCATCAGTCCGGAGCGGGGGATTGTTCGCGCAACACTCAAATTGAACGCGCTTCGTTCACATTGTGCTAATCTATTTTTTGTAGACCGCTTGCAGTGGTGTATTCATTTTGTTTGTTTTTAATTTTGCTTCTTGTCTATGATTTTTGACAGAAATGACTTGTTAATTTTTGCTCCCGGTTGGATTGTAAAATAAAAGGTCATCTGAAAGGTTTTTAGAGATTCCTGCTTCAGGGACATGTGTGTATAAAATAAGGTCTTCTAGTGAAACCGTGTTGGGGAATTGTGCTCGTAGAAGCCGGGCTAATTCCAGGAAAAGACTTTGATGATTGCGTCAGTTGGTGACACGTAAGCAGCAGCAGGCCACATTTCCTTGATTTCCTGCTGATCCCTGCCTTGTAGTTCCCCTCCTTAATACCGGCCAGCACTGGAGCAACGAGACGGCCAAGCAGCAGAGAGAGAGGACCCCAGATTTTGGACTTCTGGAGGTATTTTGACGCAGTCAATAATTTACTGGATTTATGTAAGTGTCACGTATTATTTATTAATCTGGGTGAGGACTCTGTCTGCATACTAATTTCGTGCCAGGTATATGGTGTTTCTGATATGCTATGGGCCCTGTATAGAATCCCGTATATTTAGTTTGGCCGGACAGGGTCTTCCATACATTTTGTTGGTAGCATAACGCGTTTGAATTGATTATTATTAACAATGAATATATTCAGTTCATAATCAGGATTTCACGATAAGAGTATAGATGAACAGCAAATTGGACACCCAAAGCGATGTATTTTACCTTAAAACGTATAACACCTATACGATGTACTCACTAATCTCCATAATGAGGAAGTAAGGCGTCACAATGAGATGCAGCAGTGTAGATATCAATATCACGATCAGCGGCAGCCCGTAGCTGTTGTCCACGTTCTGGATAACTTCACACAGCGAGCCGTGCAGGAAGGCGAGTTTCCGAACAGCTTCGCAGGGAGATACTGTCAGGTGAGCCTCTCCGTTCACTGGAAAAATAAATTCAAAATCGTGCAGAGCATCAATCTAGCGCGCGGTGACTCAGGGTAACATGCTGGTCCCCCGAGTTATGTCGGCCAAACTAACATTCATTAGTTTTTCACGGCTGTAAATTTATAGACAGGTATCTTTAAATGTACCACATAATCTACTGACTAAGACACTCACGTACTGGTGGTTGATTAGTACCTACTCGTAGGTATATTGTATAAAAGTTTCCCTGAAGAATTATGTGTCCAAAATCTAAAAAAAACCCAACTTAGGTTTATTTTTATTTTTTCCTTCACATTTTATTTTTATAGGTATGTTTTTATGGATAATTTTGTTAACCGTATCTTCTTTTTTTTGTTTTTTTTATTATGTACTTATTTTACTCTATTGAATGTGGAGCGTTATTTATTATGCAGATTGTTAAAACTAAACCAAGAGCTTGCCGACAACCTGCAACATTGTGTTCTTCTCGAAATGAACTTTCCGAAATAAAATGTCCTTCTTGCTATAAAATCTTTAAATACCTTCTGCAAATTTTATATGGAAAAATCTACTTTTTTCGACTAGATGTTTCTTTAGGTTCAATTAAAGATACCTATCCATTGACAGTATACAACACTATAATATCAGAGCATAATTTAAGCAAACGGTGGATTAGTAAGTAAGTAAGTAACATCCATTGCGCATTCGCAATATCAGTCATTCGATATTTGTTTCAAGTTTGATAAATGCCATGCTATCAAAATTGGAGTGGCTTAACCATATCAAATTGGAACTATATGATATAACGAATGCTCACTATAAGTTTTCAATCAAAATTACATTACATTTCTGTACAAAATCCCTTTTAACATCACCCGCAATCTGGCTTTGCAATTTTTGCCCACGTGCCAGAATTGAGGCCCTGGTCTTTTAATTTTGATACCTACAGTAGGTTAGAATTCTGTCGGTAGTCTTATACCCTAAAAAGCGTTAGTGAAACGTGGATCTGCAAGTGTAGATGACATTTCAGTGTCAATAGTCGGTAACAATTCCGACATGTATTAGAAGAACCTAGTTCTGAAGAAGAAGTCTCACCATTCTTCCGTATAATAACCGTATGGTTGTGCCCACTCATGGAGTCCACCAGTAGACTCACGTTCGCCGCCCGAGCGCTGTCAGCTGGGGCCACGCGGATCGCGAACATATTCATGTGACTGGACTCTTTCGTCTTCTCTACTGGAATTAAATACAGAAACATAGATGTAAAGAGCTTTAAAGAAGATCAACGTAGCTGTGTGAAGGCGTATTACAAACGCTTTGAAAATGGCAACGCCTACTTTATACATTGATTTGTCTTCTGTCACGTCAATAAATCCACCATTTCAATCATATATCAAAATCCTGTAACTTAAACTGGTGGTATGCCAAGTATCCTTCGGCCATTGTCATCACCCTCATCCCGAAACCGTGGCGCCAAGTGACACGTCGTGAGAGAAGCTGTATCGGGAGAGCAATTACAGGAAGTTATTCGTTCGTCACCAACTTCCATAGATTTTAACAGACTCTACACAACCTGCTAGGTTTTGTTGAAAGTCGGTCAGCTTGTTTAGGAGTTACTTATTGTCCTGCTCCCACAGTGACTTTGTCATGCCGGTACTCAATCAGTTAAGGTTACCGACTATGTCCTCTTGGTGTATAGTATCTTAATTTGACAAGGATCTACTTGCGCATACTGAAAACAAAACATCTATTTCCGTCCCACTTTAATTAAATGAATATTTTGAGGCGATGCCGGCAACCAGCAAAAATCAAAAGGGCTACTGTGGAACGCAAAAGAGCTTCTGTCAAATGGAAAGGGGGAAAAAAACTTCAAATAATATCCAGAGGAACAAAATACGTCTAATTATTCAAGGAAAATAAATATGCCAGCTTCGATTACGATGTAATGTATAGGTATGTCTAGCGTTGCCATCTCTAAAAATCAGAAGGCCGGACTTAGCTGCAAAAAATGCCAGACTTTATGGGTCCCAAGGCCGGACGCTTAAAAATCTAATAAAACACAAGTTTAAGAGATTAAAAAGTTTTAATCAGTGTAGATATATTTTTCTTTGCCAGAAATCTGCTTTAAAAGCTCAGTTTCTTTAATAATTTCGTAAAAAAAAGTTTTTACACGTTAAATGTCTGAAATTAAATTCCATAAATAACGTTTTTGCAATAGTTTCAGGGTTTAACCTGTTTCTTTGTTTTATTCATTGTTGTCCTATTAAAGAGAATACTCTTTCTACATTGGCATTATGGCCCGGTATTGCAAAATAATACTCGCAAAAAGCAAGGAACACTGAGTAACAATATGAGTTACTCAGCGATTTAAAATATGTGACCCATTTTTGCGGGGGCGATACTACGATACTACTCCCTATTCTCGTGTTGCGAGAAAAATAATAAAATGATAAAGCCAAACAAAAGCCGGACAGGTCAGACGCAGTCAAATTTGGCCGGACAAGGAGTCAAAAAGCCTAACGCTGTCCGGCTTTATCCGGACGGATGGCAACGCTAGATATGTCCATGTCCAGTGGTATCGACGCTTATGATTGTTGGCATTTGGTGGAACCACAGTATAATTTATACTATGGTGAAACGTAACATTTTAATTATCTTGTAATATTGTATATCCTTGAAAACGCAATCATGGTGAAACCGGCTGGGTGAATAATAGTACACTATGATACAAGTGAGCTAAGTTTGACATTATAGTCGAGGTGGGATTGCAGCTCGAGCTGAAAGCGAAGGCGTAGTGGAGCTGATAGTGTAATGTCTAATACTCACGCTTTTCATACAATGTTTTTCAACACACTCGCGAGGAAAAATAATGAAATTTCATTGTCTTATTTCTCCACATAATCAAAACCACAGCTATGAAATAACAATTTTCTATGAAAAATGGCGGCGGAGATTTTGTTCATGCGCGCGCAGATGGTATAGAGGCGTTAAGCACCCGCCAAACAGCTTAATATTAAATATTAACAAACTAAATATTTATAACGAAAAGTTTAGTTAATTTGTTGATAAAAGAGAGACAGAAAACTTTAGTATTTCTCAGGACAGAGATTTAAAAAAATACCGTAAGTTGAAAACACTAGTGCGATAAGGTAAAGTAAAAAGCACGCTTGTTTTATATGCTGCACTGTTACCCTAAGAACGCTACAATAAGGGTCACTTTATAAGCAAGTGTATAGATTAAATGATACAGTGGCCAAGTACAAGTGGATCTTATTCAGAACATGTCCAGTGGTTTACTACCGATCTAATGCATGTACTACGAATTCCAACTCACAAGGCACGGAGACCTGGCGCGCGGTGTGCGCGAGCGCATCGTTGACGGCCCGGAACCTGCTCCTCACGGAGAGCGCGGTGAACGCGAACTGCAGCTCCAAGATCACCACGACGAACCACAGAAGGTAGAAGCCCACGTAGTTCGTCACGACGTCCCCTGGAATTGTAAATGTTACAGGTTATCCAGAGAAATCAGCCCTGCTCCAACGCTTTCATTTTAAACTTTTCTATCCTGCTCAGTGAGAGCGGGCTGCTCAGAAAACTCGCGATTTCGAGGTGTTTTTATTTTTAATATTTTGGAATAAAGATGATGTATTTTTTCAACACACTTGCTTATAAAGTGGCCCTTATTGCAGCAGTGTTAGGGTCATAATGCAGCATATTAAACACACTTGCTTTTTACTTACATTATCGCACTAGTATTTTTTACATTACAGTATTTTTTTAAATCTTAGCAAAAAGTTTTGATGTCTGAGAAATAGTAAAGTTTTTGCGAATTAAACTGTCTCAGTTAAAATATAATGAATAATCATTTCATTTTATCAAATTATTTATTTTTAAACACTAATTTTTGTTGTGAATACATAAATATTCAGTTTGTAAATATTTAATATTTGGCTGTTTGGCGGGTGCGTCAGTGCCTCTAAACATAAACAAAATATCCGCCCCAATTTTTCATAGAAAATTGACAAATTCATAGCTGTGGTTTTGATTATTTTTGAAATTTTATTATTTTCCTCTCAAGTGTGTTGAAAAACGTCGTATGAACCGCGTGAGCATTAGACATTACACTCTCGGCTCAACGAGGCGTTTTATTTGACAGCTGTCAGATGAGTATTCTCAATAGCCAATAAATGGCGCTGAATACAAGTAAATCGAACTATCATTTTACTTGGAAAATAATATTTTTATTGTCTTTGGCAAAGACTCTGCTTTGTTTTTGCTTTGTGGTGCTTTGATTTGCTCAAACAAAACTCAAAACAACAACAAATACAAAATCAATTTTTTTGTACTTATTTTGGATGAAAAGTTATAGAAATGCGTGCCTGTGCCTTTTTATCGGAGTGCATACTTTCCCAGCAAACGAAATAATGAAGCACCTACAATTTTTATACTATTTCTCTAATTATATCCAACAGCTTTAATAACAAATGCGTGTTTGCGTATTACAGAAAACAGTTGAAATGAATATTGAAGTAACTATATTTCTTTCGCATGGTTACACCAAACAAACAAGTACAAAATCTGTTGAATCGAGTTTACCACGTTATTTCATAAACATATTACCTAAATTATTCTACTTGAACGTTTAAAGTTCAATAAAGTTAATTAAAGTTCAATATTCATTTCAACACTTTTTTGACAGACTTATACAGAACACACAACAATACACTGAAAAATAAATTTGACATAAGAATTTCAGTGACTACTCCGCCATCTATTGACGCGAAATGAAAACATTTTTTTTTAACTGCTCTTTAAGCCCTCCCTTTCGGCTCGGCCTGCAATCCCACCTCGACTGTAATGTCCAACGCAGCTCACTTGTATCATAATGTACTATTAATATCACGGCCGTTTTATGTCACATTTCTTACAACGTTTATGTTATTAGTGAAAATGAAAAAAAAAGTATGTCAAATTTAGTATAAGTTTTATTGTTTGAAACCTAAATGAGTCCAATGAAATTGTATTTATATCATAGTTTAGACCTATCTTTCAGATTTTATTGGATGCAGTAAAAGGCGAGTAATCTTATATCGAATGGCCGAAACATTAAGATCAAATAGTGATATATAACGGACACTTTTTCAAATGTAATTGTACAATTTCAAGGTTTGAAATGAATTTTTAAGGAGATAATATCGGGATAGTCCCCTCGTAATACTACACAAGGCTGTTAGGAGACAATATCGGGATAATCCCCCCGTAATGCTACACAAGGCTGTAAGGAGACTATATCGGGATAATCCCCCCGTAATTCTACCCAAGGCTGTAAGGAGACAATATCGGGATAATCCCCCATAATGCTACCCAAGGCTGTAAGGAGACAAAATCGGGATAATTCCCCCGTAATGCTACACAAGTAAGGAGACAATATCGGGATAATTCCCCCGTAATGCTACACAAGGCTGTAAGGAGACGATATCGAGATAATCCCCCCGTAATGCTACCCAAGGCTGTAAGGAGACCATATCGGGATAATTCCCCCGTAATGCTACATAAGGCTGTAAGGAGACAATATCGGGATAATCCCCCCGTAATGCTACCCAAGGCTGTAAGAAGACAATATCGGGATAATCCACCCGTAATGCTACCCAAGGCTGTAAGGAGACAATATCGGGATAATTCCCCCGTAATGCTACACAAGGCTGTAAGGAGACAATATCGGGATAATCCCCCCGTAATGCTACCCAAGGCTGTAAGGAGACAATATATATCGGGATAATCCCCCCGTAATGCTACACAAGGCTGTAAGACCGCGGTCACAAGCGCACAAGCTTTTATATTTTTTCCAACCACTACACCTTTTGAGCTCATTGACTTATTAGTGAACTGCAATTACTGAAGTTAGGGATGGGATTCAACAAGCTATAATCATCTGCCAAGAGTAGCGAAATTTTGGAAAGGCTTCGCGTCCAGAGGTAATATGAACACGGGCTGATGGATGGATTTAAAAGGAATCTGTCTGTTAGATTGTATGGAATCTGAAAAGTTCCGCTACTGTCCGCTTGGGGCAGACATTCCATGCAAAATTTAACGTGAACGCAACTATAACGTTACCGTGATGTTTTAATGCCATGTCTGGATTTACCGTAATGTTAAATACTGGATATAGGCCTTTCTAAGATTTCGCCACCCTTGGCGGTCCTCCTAGAAGAAAAGCCCATACGCACACACGCTGGGCAGATGGGTTGGTACAGTTAAATGAAACCAAATAATCAGCTGATCATACTGAACAACTTGACAAAGAAACAAAATAAAACACGAGCGATAAGCGATTGTTATCGATATTGCCCTTACTCACGTGTTTATACTACGTTTTTAAATGCACCGTGTGAGTAAATAAATGAAACAAAATTAAAGAAACAAAACGAACAATAAATAATCTGAATGAACTTTAGACAGGCATTTTTTTCTCTGCACGCAATTTGCAAACTTGACGGAAATAAACTGCGTTCAGTTTGATCGTCGGGCGACATCCGCTTCACATGCCTTGATACTGTCCTGCTGTCAGTGATAGGCGGATGTTGTCCGACGATCAAACTAAACGCAGCCTACGAACGTATCAAACTGAACGCAGTTTATTTCCGTTAAGTTTATTTGTGATACACAAAGAAAGACTGACAGCTTTTCTTAATAAATGAAAAACCTTTGAAATAACCTTGCCGACAGTTTTTATGCATACAAAGAGGGTCTTTAGGAGCACTTGTATTGAAATATTGCTGGTACAATTTTGTACTCATTTATGCGAATACGTTTTTTTGAAAGCATTGTTCATAATGATCAGTAGTTTCTTCGGTTTTATGTAAAGTTACCTATCTAATTACCCCTGTTATATATATATATTGATTTATTTGAGTTTTATACCTTGTCATTTATTCAAATGTCAGTAAAACAATTTAATTACAAGCAATTGCTTGGGTTGGGCAGCATTCGGAAAGTTGCGTCACATATTTACGTCGTCAATACCGCAGTGCTTAAAGGCTAAGGTGTTCAACCAGTGCGTCCTTCCTGTGATGACGTATGGCGCTGAGACGTGGTCTCTTACAAAGGGTCTGATCCACCGGTTTAAGGTCACTCAGCGAGCTATGGAGCGGGCTATGCTTGGGGTATCTCTGATGGATAGAATCCGAAATGAGGAGATCCGTCGGAGATCTAAAGTAACCGACATAGCCTGCAGAATTAGTAAGTTGAAGTGGCAGTGGGCAGGCCATATTTGTTGCCGACATGATGGCCGTTGGGGCCGAAAGGCTTTAGAATGGAGACCACGTACAGCAAAGCGTAGTGTAGGACGACCTCGTGCCCGCTGGACCGACGACCTGAAGGACGTTGCGGGAGGCGGCTGGATGAGGAGGACGGAGGACCGACATGAGTGGCGAAATTTGGGAAAGGCTTATGTCCAGCAGTGGACGAACACGGGCTGATGGATGGATGGATGGAATTGCAAGCAAGCTCGAAGTGAGGAGAGAAGTATCTCTCGCCATTTACTTGTTTAAAGTAATGCGCGGTAAACTGCATAACCCAGCCATCCTCGCAGAGCTGAGGTTATACGTGCCGGACCAGATAGTGTCGCGGCGTCGTAGGTCGCAACTGCTGTCCGAGCCGCGCGCGCGTACCAACTTGTTGCAGAGAGCGCCGCTGTCACGCGCTCTGCGGACGCTCAACACAGTGGCTGAAGGTACAGACTTGTTCTCATGTTCGCTGGACGAGTTCACAAAGGCCTGTCTATACGTGTTTGGTTCAATTAGGATTTAAGTTGTTATGCATGACTGTTTATGTAACTACTATTATATCCGTATAATAATTTGTTAATTTTTGGAGAATATTTATATTGTTAATTGTATAATGTTCAGTTGTCACTACACTATCGCATTAGGTGAACCCTGTAAAGATAGTAGTAAGTAAAATAAATAAAATTGCATTTTGATTAAAAAGCACTTTTATTTGTCCACTTATTTATATTACTTTCCCAAACACCTTTGATAATGCTATAATAGCGAAACCGGTTATGAAAATAGTATAAATAAGTGGACTAGTACATGTGCTTTTTAATCAAAATATATCAAAAGTTCCACCAAGTGCCAACAATTACAAGCATCAACTCCAATTTAATTGCAGTTTCCAGGCCGTTGCAGTTGCAGGTGTATAACTTTAGTACATTTTAGTAGCCCAACCTTAATATTTTTTGTATGTATTTCCCGTATTTATTTATCAACTTATTTGTTCATTGCGTCATTTATACCTACAACGTGAAATTTAAGTGATTTTGTTAACGAAAACTGGTAAGAGTACTCGTCCATATGAACAACTTTTACTACACGTATAAAGCCAACCCTGAAATGGTGAAAAAAAAATTTGCTGTTTCATACATTTGGGTCGAGTAGGTATTTAACTTTTCTATGGATCAGCTGATATTTTTTTCACGATTTCAGGGTTGGCTCCATAGTAAAAGTTATTCATATGGACGAGTACTATCACCAGTTTTCGTTAACAAAATGACTTAAATTTCACGTTGTATATAGTATTTTTATTCCTAGATTTCTCTATTTTATGATTGTGTGCGTGCACACCATTGAAATTGTGGAAAACAACTGTTATAGCAGTGCAGGTAAGGTCTTTTTTTGAAAAATCATGGAAAAAAAGTATACATCGTAACAAAAGAAGAATAAGATAAAAGTCAAACCAACCTAAATATTTTTTGTATGTATTTCCCTTATTAGTATATATTTTTTATACTTTATGTATCTATTTTACAAAATGAATATTTTGATTTTGATTTGATTTGATTCCAAAACAGTTGTACGAACCGTACTCACAAGTGCGATCAAACTTGGCCGCCTGCCTCGCGTAGAAACAGAAGTCGTCCACGATGAGCACGGTGAACATCACCAGTACACTCAGCAGCACCGCACAGAGCTTGCGCTCGCTCACTGAGCAATACGTGGCGCCGAGAGAGATGTCCATCTGGAAGAGAAGGGCATGAACCGTACTCACAAGTGCGATCAAACTTGGCCGCCTGCCGCGCGTAGAAACAGAAGTCGTCCACTATGAGCACGGTGAACATCACCAGTACACTCAGCAGCACCGCACAGAGCTTGCGCTCGCTCACTGAGCAATACGTGGTGCCGAGAGAGATGTCCATCTGGAAGAGAAGGGCATGAACCGTACTCACAAGTGCGATCAAACTTGGCCGCCTGCCGCGCGTAGAAACAGAAGTCGTCCACTATGAGCACGGTGAACATCACCAGTACACTCAGCAGCACCGCACAGAGCTTGCGCTCGCTCACTGAGCAATACGTGGTGCCGAGAGAGATGTCCATCTGGAAGAGAAGGGCATGAACCGTACTCACAAGTGCGATCAAACTTGGCCGCCTGCCGCGCGTAGAAACAGAAGTCGTCCACTATGAGCACGGTGAACATCACCAGTACACTCAGCAGCACCGCACAGAGCTTGCGCTCGCTCACTGAGCAATACGTGGTGCCGAGAGAGATGTCCATCTGGAAGAGAAGGGCATGAACCGTACTCACAAGTGCGATCAAACTTGGCCGCCTGCCGCGCGTAGAAACAGAAGTCATCCACTATGAGCACGGTGAACATCACCAGTACACTCAGCAGCACCGCACAGAGCTTGCGCTCGCTCACTGAGCAATACTTGGCGCCGAGGGAGATGTCCACCTGGAATAGAAGGGCATTTTTATAAGAATTTTGTCAAAGAAAGATTCTTTCTTGCACTATCTGGGAGGTGCAATAATTTTTTGCTGTATGCGTGACGCAAACTCTAACTAGTGTACGATATAATTGGGCCAGGGGCGGAGACGGAAATTAAAGTAGGAGCAGCGGAAAAGTGAAGTCTATCGGACACATCAGCACCGTACCGACTAGAAGTTTAAGCAGTTGCCATGATCGGAGCGAATCATTAACATCATTGCATAGTCCTTGCTTTCTACGACGACTTACTACAAGTAAAGGAGATTAGGCGTCGTCGATTAGTAGTGCGGTAGATAAATCGTGACTGTGCAATTGATAATAATTCGTGGCAGTGTAGTAGATAAACTGTAGCAGTGCAGTAGATAATTGTGGCAGTCCGGTAGATTAATTGTAGCAGTGCGTTAGATAATAATTCGTAGCAGTGCGGTAAATAATAATACGTAGCAGAGCGGTAGATACATCTTAAAAGTGCGGTAGATAAACCCTGAGAGCCGGTCCACACGGGGCGTGGCGCGTTGCATTCGAGTTGCGTCGTCGAATTTCATACAAAATACGCCTAAAGGCACAAGGCGCATCAAAATTACTATACAGGATGGCCGGGAAAGAGACGTCCAACAATTTTTTTTGGCTGCCTTTCATTTAGGGGTATCCGAATCACTCCCATATATGTTCCGCGATTTTTAGTAGTTTCGGAGATATGATTATTTTTAATTATTTTTATAATAATTTTCACCGGAAATTAGTTTTGGATTTTTCTCTCGTTCTATTTAATATTTCTGAATGTTTTTTCAAGGTTATTTATGACAACTATGTGAGTAACTACCATGAAAATGATGGTTTACCTAGGTCTTGTGGAACATGACTAAAATTTAGTCGAAAGTTTAAAAATACTGTCCAATCATAATATTCTTAATATTTCAAAAATTTAAAGGGTATTTGAAATATTATCAGTGGTTTCAAAATAATTTCAAAAACTGTTATTCGTTTCAGCAACAAAAGCCATAAAAATAAACCAGACCTCAATAGGTCTTTCTTTTTTGTACCCAGCCTTCAAAATTAAGGAGTACCTTTTTTTTAAAACTTCATAAATTATTGTATGTAATTTTTGAAGCTTGTTTCTACACTCTATCTCTATCACTAACCGAGTATTCGGTATAAATTTGGTCGGTTAATTTAATTTCACCTTGTATAATTTTGACAAAGCAACGCAAACGCAACGCGCCGTGTGGACCGGCTCTAACGATGCGGTAGATAAACCATAGCGGTGCAGTAGATAAATGGTAGCGGTGCAGTAGATACATATTTTTTCCGAATAAAGACTGTGAGGCTCAAGCAGGTGACAGTCTACACTCGAACACCCACGTTTTACTATTACGTGCTAGTATACTGGCTGGTGATACCGCCGTACTTCAGGGCCAAATATGGACCAACAGCATAAACCTAACTTCCGAAGTACGCAGACAAAACATACCTAATATACCTATAAATGTGTCCCTCCGGGATTTACACCGACGACCTGAAGATGATCTTTAAGACGTTACGCTACGCTTTGCAATACGTGGTCTCTATTCTAACGCCTTTCAGCCCCAACGGCCATCATGACGGCGACAAAGATGGCTTTCCCACTGCCACTTCAACTTACTGATTCTGCAGGTCACTTTCGAATTCCATAAGAGATACACCAAACAGCAACTTACAGAAGCGAAACTGTCCATAAAGCTGAGCATGTTCCTCATGCGTCGCGGCGCGCCGTACACTCCCGCGCCGGCTGTCGCGACCACCACCAGCACGTCGCAGCACGACACCACCTGCGACATGCGCGACGACATGCGCACTGACAGCTCCATGCCCACGTTGATCTCCGCCACCAGCCCGAACACCGTGCAGATCACTGGGGACGGAACACATTACATTTTTAGGGTATCGTACCCGAAGGGTGCTATACGGAACCCTATTACTAAGTTTGAGATGTCTGTCTGTCCGTCCATCTGTCACGGGGGCCTACAGTTTCAGCCGTTATAGGTATACAGTAAAAATGTTCAAAGGATATGTTGTGGCCTTTATCACGAAGAATAAAAAAAAATTGAAAAATATTAAAAACAAAGGGGACAAGAAATGTTGAAGAAAAATATGCATTTTTTTAGGTTCTTAGTTTTAGTTTATCTTGAAGACGGTACTACACACAAGTTTCAATTTTGGTTAGGTTAGGTTAGGTTATGTTACACATACCCTAAATAAAAGAGTAAATAATAAAAATTTAGGTTCTGTTATCAAATGATGCCGAATCATTTGACAGGCGCTATAATTTTAGCGGCTTTTATGACGCCTTTACTAGGGGTGATCAAAAAGTAGTGAGAACGACATATATATACACCTTGGTAAGAAAAAAAATAAGTACTGGCAGGCATAGCTCAGATATTTTTAATATTAAAAAAGAAAAAAATCTTCGATTCTCTTTTGTTTTTTTCTGAATGTAGTCATTTGTTTGCTTCGTGTCGGAACGTGTTCTCGAAAATGGAGAAAAACGAAGTGCGAGCCGATATTAAATACCTCTGTTTAAAAAAGTTAACGACGCAAGAGATTCACTGCGATTTGGAAGCAACATTAGGAGAGTCTGCTCCGCCGTATTCCACTGTCGCAAGGTGGGCTTCTCAATTTCGAGTAGGGAGAACGAGCACGGAAGACGAACATCGTTGCGGCCGTCCATCGACGTCAGTCACCCAAGAAAATGTTGTAAAAGTCGAAGAAATTGTATTGAGGGATCAAAGAGTTACCATCTGTTACTTAGTTCAAGAAACGGGCATTTCATATGGAAGTATTCAATTCATATTGAAACAATCTTGTAATATGAGAAAAGTCTCCGTAAGATGAGTGCCGAGAATGTTAACCGACAGTCAGAAACAAAATCTACTTGACATTTCGAAGACAATGTTGGACAAGTTTCAAGAAGATTCTGAAAACTTTTTGTCTCGTTTCGTAACAATGAACGAAACATGGGAATCATTTTGATCCCGAGACAAAACAGCAATCTTCGCAATGGAAACGGCCATCATCACCGACCCCGAAAAAGTTTCGTGCCGTGGCATCGGCTGGCAAGGTTATGGCCACAATATTTTGGGATTCAGAAGTGATATTATTGTTTGATTACCTGGAGCGTGAAACTACTATTACTGGCCAATATTATGCAGCTTTAATTCCCAAGTTGAGGAATGCCATCAAAGATAAAAGGAGAGGGAAACTTCGAAGGGACGTGCTGTTTCATCACGACAACGCACCTGCGCAAATCTCGGTGGTTGCGATGGCTGCCATTCAGCAAGCTGGCTTCGAATTGGTTGACCACCCCCCTTATTCACCAGATCTGGCGCCTAGCCTTTTTCGTCTGTTCCCCAAATTGAAAGAATACTTGAGGGGAAACAGGTACGAAGACGATAACGAGGTGATGGATGCCGTCGAGAGCTTTTTGCAGGACCAAGACAAAACTTTTTTTTGAAAGGGATTAAAGCCTTGGAAAAGCGCTAGACTCGGTGTGTAGAGAGACTCGGAGACTATGTAGAAAAATAAATTATCAAGTTATGAATGGTAGTAATTTTGTATTCTATCTCATTCTTACTACTTTTTTAAACCCTCCTCGTATGTTGCTATGGTATCTACAATATTGTTGTTTTTATCATGTTTTTAGGGTTCCTTACACGTTTTGTGTGGTGGTACGGAACCCTTTATGCGCGAGTCCGACTCGCACTTGGTTAAATTATTTAAATGTATTTATCTTAAGTAAATAATTTTCCACCAATACACTTGGGTGACCAGATATTTAGCACCTTATTTTGCACCCAGAAGAACTAAACTCTATGATGTTTTATTACTGTTTACAATAGCGTGCTCTGAGCCATGCTGTTACGACAACAGAATCGTAGGATATCATAAAAAAATAAGAAAAACCAGGGCGGTTTTGTGGCTATTATTTTAAAAGGGATTTTGTACGGATGTGTGTTGTTTTTTATATGGAAAACCTATATTGAGCATTCCTTATATTTCATAGTTTTTATTTAATAAGGCTTAGTTACTCCACTTAACATGGTATAGCATTTATCATAATGTAGACAAAAGTCAACAACTGATGTTGATATTATGTGCTTCCATTTTTACGAGCATGATCGACGTTTCGGTTAATCTTTTAAGAGTGACATTATATACCTATATATCGTCACGACATGAATCCCCGAAGGGGTGTCAGATGTGTTCCGGGTGTGAACTGTGAAATGCAACTCACAGTCCACACTCGGTTCACCCGCGCTTCACCGACGATTATAACGTCCCAACGTTATGGGTGGTGAGTCCTATCGCCGTTCTTCGGGCACAAATACACGCTTCTCAGGGCATGCAGGTTTCTTAACGATGTTTTCCTTTACCGTATTAAATACTATGCGTATAATTTTCGAAAAACTCATTGTTGCATGCCCGGCCGGGGATCGAACCTGGGTCTCAAAGATTGAGAGCTACCGCTGCTTTTAATTAATTATGTTACGTTTATACCTCATTAGTTATTTTCTCCGTACAACTACTTATTTCGTCCTAATTAATTTATTCATTGTAAGTCCCGTTAAATTTAAATGTTTTCTGTTACTTTGCAATTTTGCGTAGGCGTTTGTTAAAAAGACTAAAGTTTGTTTATTAAAGCCTGTATTTAGTAGTAATACTGTAAATGTATTGAAATTTTCCTAGGGCTTTCCCAACTTTGATGTTCACGTCCTTCAGATAAAGAAGGTAACCCTAATTTAAATGTATACAGTTTTTAGGACTCCACACCTCAAAATGAAGAAATAGAACCCTTATAGGATCACTTCGTTCGCTATCCGTCCGTCTGTCTCTCTGTCTGCCAAGACCCTTTTGGGACAGGCGGATAGAGAGACAGACAGTGTCTTAGTAATAGGGTTATGGTTATGTTATTTGGCTCCCTTCTGTTACGGAACCCTAAACTTTATACCAGATTTTGTAATGATTCTAATAATATTTGCGATCTAACTTAACATCGATCGTGCAATATGGGCCAAGACTTTCTCTTGTGGTTTAAAACAGGGTCTTTGCTTTGGACCTTGATTTTGATTGATCGTTTACCGAGTTTCTAGTATAAATTTGGTTGTAAATATCAACGTCACCGAAGTGAGAGGAGAAAAATAATATCAAATAAATTAATACGAAGAGCCTTGCTTTAATGTTATGTGTGAAAAACAAGAATAAAATGTCTCAACGGCACCTCGAAAGAATGTGCTTACCCCGCCGCGCCCCCGCGTTGCTCTTCACCCCGGTCTTGCCGTTAGTAAAGAGCCTACAACATAGAGGAATTTTCTCTATGGCCTACAATTACTACCAAGCATACCACAGTACCTATTTACGAACATTCAAATGTTTTGACATAATTTGATTGAAGAAAATTTAAAACGAATTTTTTTATCGGTTTAGTTATTCAAACTCAGTGTTTGTCACTGAACCTTGGACCTGACCACTTACTGAGTCTACTGTATGAACGAATGTCACCTTATACATAAAAAAAAATACATTTACAAGGGATAAATAGTACAAATTCAAAGAAAATATACTTTTCTTACATTTCCTTTGATTTTCAACATAATTTTCTTTGCGATACTTGGTTCTTACTAGCAACACTATTGATTACTACCATTATAAAGGACTTTTTTTCTTTTGCTGGATTTTTTCGAGGCCCTGGTAAGTAAGCTTTCTAAAAGGGTTGAATGTAGTTTAAATTTTCTCGAAAATCGATGACGATGGTACCGGAAGCTATCTTTATCTTGTATAGTCTATATTTTCCCCATACTGCCTCATCTCGGCTGTATAACTCTCGGGATTGACATGCTTTATTCATCACGTTGCATCTATGTTCCCGCCACGTTCTCCCCTGCTATTAGTAAGGATGTTGTGATGCTCGCGTTCCAGGCTTGCCCAGTTTGAGGACCATTGGCAATCATAAATGTCAAGACCTTGCTATAATTTTAAGTTGCTATGTACCCAGTTGTATAGTACTTTTTGTTTCTATTTAATTGATACTGTTAGAAATTTAGATGTACCAATTACCTATGAACATTGTAAGATAAATAAAGCTTTTTCATTTTCATTCATACAATTTGACGTTCCGAGACTATGATTTCAGCGTGGTGTAGGGCAGGGTTAGCTATGTAGATAGATAAAAACTTGATTCATACCTCTTACTTTAACAAAATATTACTAAAAAGAAGAACACACTTACATTACAAGATTTTACACATTTGAAAGGTTATGAGTGAGTAATGAACTAATGAATGACTGTTGGTGACATTCAAGGACATTTTTTAAGGAACAATAATACATTTACTTCTTCTTTTCCAAATTATAATACCTTTAGGAGGAGCTTAGTTTATTCAGGCATCAAAGTCTAAATAACCTGAGCGAAAATATTGTAGACGGCGAAAATCTACAAACTTTCCAAGGAAAACTAAAGCTTTACTTATTGGACCAGCCATTTACAAATGAACAAAATTTTTCGAGTTTTAAATTAGACATAATTTTTGACCAATTGTATCCATTATAATATACTTTCAGACATATTTTAAAATTAATATAATATTATAATTGTACGCATATTTTTCATTGTAATTTTTTATAAGGTCTTTATTTCTATTAAAATAATAAATTTACATAGTTATGTAATGCTAATGTACTTATTTGTAAGATGTTTCATTTATTTTTAAATGATTTGTATTCCACTTTTGCTGTTAACTTGCAAATAAACGGTATGAATATGAATATAAATCCTTTTTTTTATTTCAATAAAAGGCAAAAGGCACATTCACATTACAAGTTAAGGCCCTGTCTATTGGACACAAGCATACTAGGAAGTAATGATTTTGAACTCAAGTACGTTGTCAGAAAGACGTTAGTACGCTCGCTTCGTTCTGAATTTCTGAAAAAGTATTCAGTATAAATAAAAATGGTCTAAAAATGTCTTTGGTTATGTGTAAGAATACTTCAGGAGAAGTTTCAATTCTCTCAGTTGAACAACTTTGCTATAAACATATTTATTTACAATTTGAGGACCATAATTAACTTTTTTTTTTCTATCGAGCTAAGTTAAGGCACAATATTTTCATCGTACAACGAAAGAGATTAACATATCTGAAAATGTCCGCTCCCGAGTAGTGCGGTGAATCAAGGAAAGGTTGGATAATGCTGTTTTTTACTGAATAATATTTCATATAAATTCACACGAGAGCATTTACAAAACAACGCGTTTTTATGATTTAAATGTTGAGATTATATGATTATTATTTATCGTTAGATGTTTACAACAGTCATTATTGTTATTTTTACTTTATAAGTTTGGACTACTGTTTTGAACTAAAAAGCAGCCTTAACTTTGCAATATTTTTGTATGCAGTGATATTTTCCCAATCACGTTTTAGGCTCTGTTATCGTCTTGAAAAAGGTCTCATTTATGACATGTTTTTTTGTTTTTCAGAATCCTATCTATTAATGTGAGTGAATAAAGTGTAATATGTGACTTTTAGTGTCTTAAAATCTAATTTTTTACTTCATAAGTCGTCTTAACTGAACAAAGTTTTCAGATCAGATTCGCTGTACTTAATATCCTCTAATATTGAAACATATAATTTACACTACAACGTGAGATTTAAGTCATTTTGTTAACGAAAACTGGTGATATTACTCGTCCATATGAACAACTTTTACTATGGAGCCAACCCTGAAATCGTAAAATAAATATCGCTGTTCCATAGAAAAGTTAAATACCTACTCGACCCAAATGTATGAAACAGCTGATATTTTTTTCACGCTTTCGGGATTGGCTGCATAGTAAAAGTTGTTCATATGGACGAGTACTATCACTAGTTTTCGTTAGCAAAATGACTGAAACTTCACGTTGTATATTTGAAATGGGATTATGAAATGACCATTTGAATGAAACAAAACGCTCATTCCATAGTGGAAGAGTCTTAAACATTAATAAAAAACTACATCAAATTAACATTTAAATACCTGCCTAATCCATCCAACCCTCAGCCTGTTTCGTCCACTGCTGGACATAAGCCTTTCCAGGATTTCACCACTCTTGGCGGTCTGGAAGAAATGCCCATACTCACACAAGCTGGGAAGGCGGGTTGGTTAGCGCGGTGCCGAAACCCTTGCACCAATGACACCGCTGCCCATCACCAGTTTAATTATATAAGACCCGGCAATTTGGGATGGATATACCGCACTCCATCGGTCCCAGGCAATGGTGGGCCGCCTGGTTTTTTTGCCTCAGAGCTGTCCTCTTACTCTCCCCCGAATAACTTCGGGAGGATTTCCGAGTAAGATGGTAGTACCTCCACATTCAAGCCCGGATAGAGCATCAGCTCTACCACCTAACCAACCAACCAGCCTAATCTGCCTATTAAATATAAATAAATTACGACAAAAAAAGGAATGTCTTCTTCATAAACAACCAACAGAAAAGGTTGTAGAAAGTAGTGCTCTTTTATTAGGGTTTCGTACCCGACGAGTGCCAAACGGGACCCTGTTACTAAGCCTCCGCTGTCTGTCTGTCCGTCTGTCACAGGGTCTACAGCTTCAACCGTAATATTATAGATAGAAAGTAGAAATTTTTACAAAATACCTGTTAATATTGCCTTTACCACTAAAATGCCGAGAACCATCTCCTTTTTAAAGTCAGTTAAAAATGCATTTCTTGTTACACAGGCCACTCTGAGCAAAAAAGTGTCGTCTCCAATTGGTGTACCGAAGGGTGGAATTCTGGCACCAACTTTCCCCCTACGGCGTTTTTTTGCTCAAGATGTTCGCCTGTAACTGGACTCACCTAAAACAGTGACTAGTATGTAGCTATAGATGCACATAGGACCAGACAGCGTTACTGTAAACCCGGTGCTCCTAGATTCGAAACGCAGCGGTGCCAGTCCGAAGAAACTTGATAACTGGAAACATAAGAAACGTACACGGTGAAAAGGAAGTTTTGAAAACGAAAGTCGAGCCTGGATATCTAAATGCAACATTTTTTTTTAATTATCTCACTGTGTCTCTACTCTGTCGGTGTAGGTGGTTAACTTTAACTGTTAAACAATACATAATATGTTTATGGCCAATAAGTTCATGTACTGTTTGACTTAACGTTAACCTTCTAAACCGACAGAGTATATAGGTTTCCTGGGTTTCCTTACATACACTTGACGCAACACCAATCTATTCTACCCATTATGGTGGTAAAACCAAATCTCGGTGCAAAATGCACATCATAAAATTGTTTTCTATTTTTGAATAAAAAGTATGCAAAAATTGCGCTTAAAAAGCGGAAAGTAATTACTAATTATAGGGTTCTCGCATTAAAATTATTTTACTTTATGCCTTACATTTTGATTACATTTATTTACAACGATAAATACGCTTTTAAGTTTGTTAATCGAATGCAATCAAAATTTAAATCATAAAATGATAGAATTTGAATGTGAAAACTTAATTTATATTAATAAATTTCCGCTAATTGTTTGAAACGTAATTTTTGCATACTTTTTATTCAAAAGTAAGGAAATAGTACATCAGGATACGAGAGCGATGAAACGTTTTCTGACGAGTGTGAGTTTGCGGCACGAGCCGAAGGTGAGTGCTGCAGTCACACGAGTCGAGAAAAAGTTTCTCGCACGAGTTTCGTATAATATTTTATAGCACAAGTGCGGAAAATGCCGACTTTACGCAAGCGCAGCGTGCGTAAAGCGGTCATTTTACGCACGGTGTGCTATAAACTATATTATGATGTGCATTTTGCACCGAGATTTGGTTTAACCACCTTAATGTGACCAACTTTTACTATGGGCCCAAAGCCGAAATCGTGAAAAATAAAATTCATACATGTTGATCGATTAGGTGAGCTTATTTAACCTTTATATGGAACAGCCTTGAGCGTACAAAAAAGTCGGACGGAGTTTCGTAACCAAAAACTGAAGCACCCATAGTAAGTCTACTCGCATGTATGCACAAGGCGGCACGCACACATTGACATAATAGTAAGTCTGTTTTCTAAAGTTTTCCACTCACACTCTTATAAACGCCGCCATTACTATGCTTCAGTTTTTGCTTAGCGGCGTCTCCGTCCGCCTTTTTTATCGTCTATGGGTACAACTGACTTTTATTCATTTATTCCGTTTATTGTAGACGACACTACCAGCCGCACTACCAGGAGTGTCTAGCAATTTGATGTTTGGACCCCATTGACATACCAAACCATGGACCTCGAGTCTAGTATAAAATTTATCAAAAAAGTGTCCTTAGTGAAGTGTCAAAATATTAAGAAACAAAACATTTTAATTTGAATCGTATGTCATTGATGCACGGCTTAATTTTGATTGCCGTGTGATTGACACCCTTTTTTAATTTTCAATGGTTATGACTCTCCTTTGGTTCGGACACTTTTGAGCACAGACCCGATGTCCACTTGTTAGTAGATCAATATTAGACCCAGCAAAAGTTGTCTATATTGATGGGTAGAATTACGCTTGTACGAGCTAACGCACACTTGTGCATTTTACTGAATCAAGTTTTACCTAATTAATATATTATTTCAGCTTACACTTTAGTATTTAGCAATTTAGTGAAAACAATACGAATAAAGCAGTGTACGATCATCACTCGTTGGGTTTGGTTCTTAGCTCTCTTCGGAGTCACCATCGTTTAGCAGCAACCCCTAGCAATAGCACCCCAGCTTTACTAGTGTATGTAACTCATCATACATTAAAGGTCCTTCGAGATTTCGGAACCAGCTGACCTTACGCGAGTTAACATTCCCCTAGTCCTGTGAACTTTGAGCTATCGTATATTCTAAGTATATGGGAAGAACAAAAAGTTTGTCAAATTAACAACACAAAATTGTACCATATAAACATTTACCAAAGAAACAAAACCCAGGCAAATGATTCTTTATCACATTACAGATTTTTTAAAACGAACTACCCGACCGTCGGTCCGTTTTTATGCTGGTACGGCGAGTAGCTTTTGGCTTTGTTTTCAACTTTAGAGGCTAATGCTATGAATTTTCTAAAGATAATAAACTCCGAAGCTTACTTTTCCCTTTATTCTAAAGACTATTCTGAAGAAATAAATCAAACCCAGTCATGAATTTCGATATACAAATTAAATAAATCGCGTTTAGAGCTAATAGATTTATGTAAAAGCGAGAGATAGAATTTTAGAAGTACCGGAAAGCTCTAAAAATATAATCGCTTCTAAAAGTAACGCCATTCGGTCGACTTCAAATTAGAGGTAACGTAGCAATAACAATATCATGGTCTTATAGAGCTTTTAGTGTAATGTACGTATTAATACTTTATATTTTCTGGTAATGGTAAGGCTACACCTGCGTCTTACCGCGCTAAAATCTACTATGTGTCTCAATTAAGAGTAGTGGAGCTATCTGCGGACGCGATCACATTCTTAATTAATGGCTTGTATTGGATCTTTTAACGGTTTTTGTTTGAATATGCTGAGTTAATTACTTATCTTATCAATGTAAAACTTGAACACGTGTTTTTTCAGACTTTTGTCTTTCCGTTGTCAGGTCGGTTAACTAATTGGACACATTTCACTCAATAGATTTTATTTTTGAAAATTATGCCTTTTTAAGTTATTATTTCGTTTTATGTCTAAACGGCTTGAGTTTTATGTCAGAAATTACTTCTATAACAAGAAAACATGGTTTATTTTCCGATGTCAGGGGAAAAAACTCCTACATCAAATACGTTTTCGTAAAATCCAGAAAAACCTCGAATTGATTTTGGGTGCCGGCAGCGCACGAAGCAAGCGTTCTAATGTAAACTTTCTGACAACACACTGAAGTTCAAAATCGCTCAGCAAGATTATCGTGCACCAGGAGTAAGGCCTTAAGACGCATAGTACATTTTAGCCCGCTATGACGCAGTTGTAAACCTAGTGTAAAGAATACATTCAGAAAAAGGACATTCGCTCAGAAGAATTAAAAACAAAATTAAGCCAACATAAATAGAAGCATAAAAATGGCCAAACTCATACTGGAGACTCGGTAAATGATCAGGATCAAGGTTCAATTACCGTTTCTGTGAAATACGCATACTAATTGAGTCAAGGTTGTTCTTAAACAAGTATAGAGGCACAAAAAATATGTTTATATTTTGCAAACAGGGTCATTGAACGTTGGGCCTGATCACTACTAATTCTCCCTCCAGTATGAATTTGGCTATATAGCAGAAAGTCACCCCATACAGGTTGAAAATGAACCTCCTGGTAACAAAGGAAAATGTTTTATGTTCGAAACAAAAACTACGAAAAAAAGAGAAATATATCTTGAGCAAATTTCTCTTTTTTTTCGTATTTATTATTTATCTCTTTTTATAAAATACTAAATTAAAGCTTTTAAGAAAGCATAAATATAATATATGGTGGTAGAGCTGATGCCGGGCTCGACTGTGGAGGTACCACCATCTTACTCGCAAATCCTCCCGAAGTTATTCGGGGGAGAGTAAGAGAACAGCTCTCAGGCAAAACAAGGCGGCCCACCATTGCCAGCGGACCGATGGATGGCGGTTTATCCATCCCCAATTGCCGAGCCTTATATAAAACAGACTGGTGACGGACAGCGGCGTCACTGGTGCAAGGGTTTCGGTACCGCGCTCACCAACCTGCCTGCCCAGCGTGTGTGAGTATGGGCATTTCTTCCAGGAGGACCGCCAAGAGTGGTGAAATCCTGGAAAGGCCTATGTCCAGCAGTGGACGAAATAGGCTGATGGATGAAATATAATTTCTTAAAAAATAAAAACTACATGTTGTTCCTTTATCTAATTCATACTTTCATTCAACTATCTTTTATTTCTCTATAAATGTTTACGCTTGGCCACTAACGCACCTGAATGGAAGGCGTTGATTAGATCTAAGATGAAGAGCGCTCGCCCAAAAAGTGGAAGAGTAAAAGCAGGCGAGGCTTTAATCAGTTTGTCCAGGAACTTCCGCAGAACCTACGAAAGTCGTTAACTTACGGACGAATCACTGACACTACGCAACTGACTTTCATGGAGTCACGCTGGAACATATGACGAGTCGCTTGGTGTCACGGCATAGTAAAAACAGAATAGTATGCTATCTTCACAGAGATGTACCCCGCGCGGCTAATGTGTGTGCGAGATACTGCGAGCCTGCACGTACGAACCACAGCACGCACACAAGGACAATGTCTCAGACGGTTTCTGGCGGTGTGACTAGGGTCGGCAGCGCTCCGCAGTACGCCGAGCGCTGTTCGTCGCATTGTCGCAAAATAAACTGACAACCCGGCAATAGGCATTTCATCTTGGGGCGGAGCTGCCAAGAGCACCCTTCAACTGACACCGATTTTCGTTTTTTTTTTATTGTCCTAATCGCTTTGACTCTCTATCGCGGCAACACCGCAGGGGGGCACCGGGCGCGCAAAGCGCGCATTCACCTACAAAACCTACCTAAACTAACGTACCTAAACTAACCTACCTATCTCTAACAAATTTATGTTCCACTCAAACTTTTTTGGCTCTATCCTCGCCTTCGTAAGACTCTTCTTCGTATAATATATTGAAACTACTTAAGGTGACTAGGCATGCCACCGTCTTAGTACAAAATTTGATACCCCTTTTCTCTGTTATTTTTCGTTATTGATAAGTTTGAGACCTCTATAGTTTACAAAGTCGCTATCTAGCTGAAATGTAAAATTTTGGTATAGGTACAATTTAAGGCAAGAAAACAACTTTGTAAATGTATGTAAATCTGTCCACTTTAATATCCTTAAAACTAAATTAATATTCAAAATTTAGGCAAATGGTGCCTTTTAAAATAGCAGTATCATATGACAGAGTCTTATACTTTGGTCTACGACGAAAAACAACTGAGAAAAGGGTTATTGAAATTTTTGTACTAAGCCGGTAATGTCAAATTAGCAGCTCGATGGGTGTTGGTACGAGTATCGACGGAAATAACATTGAAATAACGTTTATATTAGCGCGCATTGGAAAGTGGCTGTTACGATGACAACGCAATCGCGGATAGCGCAAAATAGCAGAAAATAATACTAAAATAAATAAATACAACTAAACTTAAAAGTAATACGGGAGGTGTTTGGGAGCTATTTGTTGTTATAATATCTTCAATTTGACTAAGTTTTAGTTTGTTTCTTTACCTAGTAAATTATTTAAATCGGATATTATGTCTTAATTTGGAACTTGTTTTGGTATTTATTTAGTTAAAGTATAAATAAATAATAAAAACACCAATTCGCCCATCAAGTTCCAGATATTGTGTAGTCGATCATATTTTTCAATATTATTTTAGTCACAAAACATCTGAATTAAACAGAACCCGCGGTTTTCAAAGTCATTGGCGTGTATTTGCCTCTTAAGTATTTGGAGCCGTTCCAAAACAGTAAAGGAAATACCTCCACATCCATCATGAAACGCACGTTATCCGAAATTTATCTCTATTTCGTAAGTAACATGAGTAATGGGAAAACTGTGTACCATAAAAAAAATCGCTGATCGCTTTTAGCTCTTACTACGTTCGTAGTAGTGGCAAAAAGTGGACCTGTACAATTTTCCCCAATAGTTAATTGATCCGACAATGCTCAGCTCTCCCTAGAAAACCTAAATTTTTACAAATAATATAATATGTCGTCTACTAACAAACGTGAATTATTTACTGTGAAAAGGTTCTACAGGGAGTCATAATTCAAGTACCGTGATCCTAAATCGAAGTAAATAAAATTTACAAATTAGGCAGTTGGTCACCTTTACCTAAAAAAATAATATTCTGATATTAGGAACCCCTGTCCTGTTGTTCACTCATGACCCCTCCCCTCCTCCTTGATTTGTCTACCCCTCTAGGAGACAAGCGTGAGTATACATAGCGTAACTCAAGCACGGACATTCTGATTTAGGCAGAGAATTAATTTGGGTTAGGTAAAGCCGGAAAATCTTGAGTAATGTTAGCATATGTATTTTTTGTTAAATACCGTTTAATATTTTTTTATCTTATATAATCATACTCAAGCACGTATTCAAGGGGGTGGATAGGTAGGATTTACCCCCCCCCCCCCTCCCCCCGAAATTTGGCGTGACATACACGGGTCCGGGAATGTTTATTCATAACCACTGTAAAGTACGTTAAAGAACGTTTAAACAAAAATGTACAATAATTTTATCCTTAATAATATTATAGTACAGTGATTACACAGGTTTCTTTCACAATTTACGTTGTTGTTTCAATTAATGTCCCCCCCCCCTCCCCCGAAACAAAAGTCTGGATACGTGCCTGAACATACTTTACGATTTGCCCAATTCTACGATCTGCCGATCCATTAAGTGGTTTTTGAGTTAAAACGGAAAAGCAAACTGATAAAAATTACAATTGTTTAATTTTGGCCTTACTAGTAACTACAACCTATTTCGTTTAAAGTATTCAATTTCTTATATGTATCTTAGACCGACTTGCACCAAGCAAACTTAACTCGGGCTATATAACTTTTTATGTTTTGTCCTTTTCACATCAAACCATACAGATAAGGACAAAGCATAAAAAGTTAGTTAACCTGGGTTAAGTTTGCTTGGTGCAAGTCAGCCTTATACGACCTTTTAACTACTTTATTATTAATATAGCTTATAAATAACTTTTATCCGCGTGTATTTGGAATATAAGCAACAGCAACCCGTTGTAACGTTTATGCGTCTCAATTCTTATGGAACTTATTTTTGACAAAAAACTTTACACCCCATTTCAACACCCTTATGGGATGAATTCCGAAAAGAATAGTAAGTTCACCTTTAAACCTCTTGAGGAACTGATGTTCTAAATTTCATGTTTATATCTTCAGTGGTTTAGGCTGTGTGTTGTTAAGAGTCGCCTTTAGCTACGGCGTAGCAAGTCCTACGATGCCAGTCCTCTCGCTTCGTAGACCCACTACGCCGTAGTCCGAACGCAAATACATGAGTTCGTAAGTCACGGAATCCCTTTATATTCATAGAGTCGTGTTTGTATATTGTCAATTTTAAGTGAATTGTGTTAGTAATATTGTACTGAAGCCAAACTACTATCATTTTTAGAATTTTTGTCTGTCTGTATTTTATATGTTCGGTTTTAACTCGAGAATCACTTAACGGATTTGGATGCAGTTTCATTTATTATCATTGTGGTGACCCTGGTCAACATAAAAGCTTTAAAGAGTGTTAATTAAATAACGGCCAAGGTGAAAACGGGGTTGAGATTGAATAGAGCAAGCGGAGCCACGGACGAAAGGCTAGTATAAAAATGTACACTATGTTCATATATAAGGTGACTTTCATTTGGACATCCAAATTCATACATTCAATCATAATTCAGCAGTGACCTTCTGTGAAATACGCAGAATAAAATATTGAAAGTTGTTGTTGAACAAGAAAAGAGGCACAATATGTTTTTCTTATTTTTCAACAAGGTGATTGAACATTGGTCCTGAATAGGTACTTATCAAGCCTCCAGTACGAATTCGGCTCAATAAACGAGTCACCATATATACTAATATTAGAGAGATAAACATACCAACATATATTTTTATGTTTACCAACTTAATTAAAGGAAGGAAAAATATTATTTTGTCCATCTTTTGAAAATAGCGAAGGAAGGGGAAGCCCCTTGTCACACTTCAATATTTACCACTATCGCTTTCAAATTTATCGTGATTGGCTAGAAATGACGTCACAACACGTCATTTTTAGCCAATTACGATAAATTTGAAAGCAATAGTAATAGATGTTAAAGTGAGCCAATAAGGCCCTTGATTTTATAAATATACTGCTCCCAACTTATCTGTAAAATAAAAAATGGCGTGCTACCTTATTCTGGATCTGTCGTTGGCTAATACTCAATGTTAACGAATCAGATATGCTCTGTTCTGCCATTTTCTAAACATAATTTGGGAACAGTGTATAACAGAATAGCAGAATAACTCCCGCGCCTCGCGAGACTTAAACACCTATTGTTGCAGGGTTGTCCCTTACTCTTGGTTTTGTAGCAAAAGCATGACAGCGGTGCGGCTGTGGAGTGCAGCCCCGACTTGTACCGGCAAAACCGGCATACATTGTGCCGTTATGTACGTGCTGTGGTTCGTGCATACTGGCACGCACGCATATTAGCTGCGCTCGGTGGTTGATAGTTCAAGGTTGGTTTAAGTGGTGATAGTCTACTATTATGTTTTTACTATGGTAAAAGCAAAGCATCCAACAAACGCACAGCTTAAAAAACACGACCTACCCTAAGAATGAACGCGTGCGCACCGTCCACAATGCAGCTGCCCGTCTCGACGGACCGTGGCCGGGACACGGGCGGCATTGGTGCCGTCGCACGACCGCTCTCATCCTTCACTGGATCTATACCTGAAATTATCATTGAAACGTAATTATTACAAATTCGGTCAATATTATTTTCGTTTTTGTTTCGTCAGATCTTTTTGGGATATTTTTATTTATGAACGTCGAATAAGTTATATGGATAAACATTCCTCAGTTGGAATATACAAGAGGTAGATTATACAGAAAATAATAATTTTGTTGACATTTCCGATTTTGATAATTATACACATTATAATGTTCAATTTGTTCCTTATTACTTTTTATGTAAATATGTGTATTACTCAAATAGTTCTAAGTCATGCAATTAATAACGCAATGGTTCTCTGTAATGTAATTATTTATTTGCCAAGTCTCACCGCTCCGGGCTAATCTGCAATACTATTAAATCGATTTTGATAGGACTTTCATTAGCAGATAGAAGACTTTTCAGAGAGTAATGTTACTTTTATAAATTTTGATATCGTGTCACTTTTAACACTTGTCACTTGTGAAATTTATCACTAGTGACTAGTTATGACATCTGTCACTTTTGATATCTGTTAAAGGATTAAAATTATGCGCAAATGGGATAATATTATTATAATAATTTATTATAGTCTTCAGCTATAATTTGACTGCTTTATCAAAGTATCTCACATACCCGGGTATAGTAGTACTATTTTAAATAAAACCATATATTTTAATGATCATACTGGACAACTTTCCAACATTTTTCTTCCTTCCATACTAATTTTGAAACCCTTCTGTAAATTTTGAATTATATTAATTTGCACGTGTATGTTTCAATGTAAAAGTTGTTCAGTGTGGTCATTAGAATATGTGGTTTAATTGAAACATGGCAGTCTATTTACACTGGCATACTTTGCCAAGTAATAAATGTACGTATTGTATGTACAATCTTCTATATAATAATAAGCGGATTCTCCTATTTCCGATACGTATAAAAGAAACCTGTCAACCTAACAGATCCTGTGAGGTTTAGAATAAACAACAATATATATTCTTTGATATTAGGTATGGATAGACGATCCGTGGGATAGATTCACTAGGTCCACTTAGGGTTGCCAACTCCTGTCCCTTAATTTCCAGGAGATGGACCATACCAAAACGAAACATGTAATTTTTCTCATATTTTATTAAATTTGATACTTACATTTTTTATTTGATCATATAAATAAATAAATAAATATATACTACTGACTGTCAAAACTCTATTATCCGTTCGACATGCATTTAAGATAGGACCTTGTGTGTGCATTTGTGCTCGTGTGCGTTAGCAAAGCTGACGGAAGTGCCAGAGCGAGTGAGATGTAAGATGAATTTGTACATTGAGTACACTCACAACAACACGTCTTATCCTAATAGAAATTCAAACGGATACCAAATTCCATTTTTAAATTGACAAAGGTCTGTACTTCTTTCCTGGCAAGTTTTTCATTGAATAGATTTCTTTTCTTCGTGCATATATTGAAGGTCATGTATAAAATACTTTCGCAGCCAGCAAATCATTTTCTGTTTCACCCACGAATTCGAAATTCCGGGAGAATTTTGATGATTACTAAATCCGGGAGAGGTGGCAGCCCTACGTTCGCTCCGTGTCATGGTTAGGCGGCGGCGTCTACCCTGCCCCGCGCCCCACGCACGCCTCCGCACCCGTCCGTCCAGTCTGTACCTACATAACATACTCTTTGATATACATCACAGATCCTTTCACCATTCAATGAATTCAAGTAAAATCTGCTTACGTTTTCAGCCGAATGCTATATTATTTTTTACTTTTATAACCTCCACATCATGTTCATAGAAAGCTGTTTTTAGGGTTCCGCACGCAAAGGGCGCCAAGCGGGACCCTTTTACCACAGTTTAAAATCACTGCTATTACTAAGGCCCCCCTGTCTGTGCTTCGGGACCCACAGCTAAACGTGCCTTAGTCCGAACACAATGTGCCCCAACGGGGTTTGATCCCGTTACCTTCGTATTAGGGGTCATTCATAAATTACGTCACGTCTCCGTCTTTGTCACATGTGGTCACATTTATGCACAGACATTATCTAATTATTAGTAAGTAGCAGACCAAACATAAGGGTTAAATAGCGTGGCAAGTTTTCATACAAAAAATAAGCTTCATTTAGGCTTCATGGTACGAAGAAACGTATGAAAATGGGTTGTTTTGGATGGCTTATGCTTGAAACATATTTGTTAATTCCTAAACTAATCTCTAGTATATATTTTGTTTGGGTATACAAGCAATATTTATATTTAAGAGAGCCCGAAGTTCACTGAGCTAAAATTGCCACGCGTCGACTCTATGCGTTTATTATTAATGTTAGGTCTGCTACTATATTATACGTCTAGACATTTATGTGACCCGTCCTCCCCTGGTGTCACGTCACATATTTTGCAATTTTAAACTTGGAAATTAATAAATTGTAACAGCACTTCCGAAATATTTATATTTTCATAGTATATTTTTGCATAAATACAACAAAATGAAACATTTTTCAATTTTTTTAATTTATTTCTTTAGACTGGAGTTTAGAGACGTAATACTTTAGACTTATAGATGTGACATCACGAAGCTTGGAACTCATCCCCCCCTTGTCACACGATGTCACACTGTTGACATCCCCTCCACCCCCTTAACGTATGACGTAATTTATGGATAGCCCCCTAGTGGTGGACTAGTCGTATCAATAGACCACAGAGTATGGTTTCAGTAAACGTAAAAAGAGTATATACAACAAACTATAACACTGTATGTACAACAAACTACAACACACAAAAAACAAACAACTTCAATAAGAAAGTTGCAGCTCATAAATATTCATCGACGGTTGTATCTTGTTTGTCCTGAATAAATAACATTAAATGTTTCCGATGCCATAAACTGAGTAGCCTGTGCACTAGGATGGGCTGAAATAACACTTTTTTCGAATTTAATATTGCCCTAGTGAAATTACTTTGAAGCGATGTATAAAAAAAAAGCTTGACTAAAAAAATATAAAAAATATTTTACATTTTACAGCATCTTCTGGCTCCACATTTCATTAAAAGTTTTAGAAAAAATATACAAAACAAATGTATTTGCTTTTAATTGTTTTGTTTATATTTTTATTTGATACAGGATTATGTAAGCATATCTTTAAAAAATATAACACAAATATTAGTCACACAACATGTCTAAAATTAAATGAAAACTGAAATAAATAAATATTTATTTATAACACTTTTTGCGCATACAATAAAATCAATACAAAATATAAAACAATCAAACATGGTGTACAAAGACGGCACTTATTGCTAACAGCAATATCTTCCAGGCAACCTTTGCAAGCAAACAGAAAGATAGTTGACAGAATAAAAAGGAAGGAGTAAATGCTAATCAGTGAGGAAAGATCTAGTTAAAAATATATATCTAAATAGACTTATCTAAGACATAAACTTACATATACAATACATGAACATACTAATACATACCCACATACATATAATAAATAAACATACAAATATTATAATACTGCATATTTGAGTTCTACTTTGATGAGTATTCTGCGGAGAAAAATTCCTTCACTTGAATTTTAAATAATTTTATATTTTTCAATGTCTGTATTGACAAAGGCAATCGGTTCCACAGTCTTGCAGCATGTACCGTAAATGAGTCACTGTAAAAACCTGTTTTGTTTACGGGAATGGCTAGTCTTCCACTATTGAACGTGCGCATTTCACGCTAACGTTCAGTAATAAAGGTGAAACGTTCACAGAGGTACCTAGGAGTGGAGGGATTGTTTATGACACTATGGAGAAGAGAAAGGATGTGAGCATTTCTGCGAAGATGAATAGGGAGCCAATTTAACTGAGAACGGAACACTGAGACATGATCGTTCTTACGAAGAGAAAAAATGAAGCGAATACATAAACTTTGAAGCCGTTCGAGTTTATTGAGAAGTTCCTCAGTGAGGTCTAAATAACAAGAGTCTGCGTAATCTAGGATTGGAAGAAGAAAAGACTGTGCTAGCATAATTTTGGTTTTGATTGGCAGAAAACTCTGCATGCGTTTCAATGCGTGAAAGGTACCGTACATCTTTCTACTTAAAGATTCCACATGTAGAGCCCAAGATAGCGTTCTATCAAACGTTACTCCTAAGTTTTTCGCTGCATCTGTGTAAGGAATTACAGAATTATCAAATACAATCCTTGGCATTTGGTCAATGTCAATCTTAGACAACATACGTGAACTACCTATAATGATAGCCTGTGACTTACTGGGGTTTACCAGTAAGCCAAAAGCCTTAGCCCATATCGATAACGTACTTAAATCTTTATTCAAAGAGCAGATTGCTTCGTTAATGCTCTCTGCAGGTGCATCATCAACGAGAAGATAATTGTTTGGCTAGGATGTTAATAAATACTGTGTAAATTGATAGAATTTTTATTACCAGACTTTTTTTCTTTCGTACGACTTCGGAACACAACAGAATTTTTCGACCCTATTTTTGGTAAATTCCATATTTATTAGGGCTTAACAAAAAAAAAATTCGAGATGAAGAGACCGAAACAAGTGGAAATCTGAAGGTGCAAGGTCAGGACTATACGGCGGTTGCATTAATACGTCCCAGCCAAACTATCTTAATTTTTGCTGAGTGGCTAAAGATGTGTGAGGTCTAGCGTTATCATGATGAAAAACCACATCCCTTCTGTTGACTAATTCCGGCCGCTTTCTCTCAACTTCTTGCTTTAATCTCATCAGTTGTTCGCAGTAGAGTTCAGAATCGATGGTCCTGGCTGGCAGTAACAGCTCATAATGAATAATGCCCTTCCAATCCCACCATACATACAGCATTACCTAGTTGCGAGATAACCCGGGTTTCGCCAGAGTCTGTGAAGTCTGACCAGTTTTTGACCATGACTTTTTTCGCACGTTCTTGTCGTAAGTGATTCACTTTTCATCACCAGTTATCAGGTTTTTCAAAAATGGTTCGGTTTCATTACGTCGTAATAAAGAATCACAAATGAGTACACGGTTCATTAAGTTTCTTTCAGTGAGCTCACGAGGCACCCAAATATCGAGCTTTTTTGTGTACCCAACTTTTTTCAAATGCGCCAAAACTGTTTTGTGGTCAATCCCCAGTTCTTAAGCTACATCGTAACTACTGATGTGCCGATCTTGCTTCACTTTTTCAAAAATGGTATCAATTTTATCCGTACCAGGGCGCCCAGAGCGAGGTGCATCTTTGACATCAAAATTTCCGGATTGAAAACGCTTAAACCAAATTTGTGCTACTCTCACAGACACTGCACTAGGTCCATAAACATCACAAATTTTTTTCGCGGCTTGCGTTGCATTTTTACCTTTTTTGTAGTAAAATTTTAAAATGTATCGAATTTCTTCATTAGATTCACTCATCTTAACAGTAAGAGAAACAAATGAAAATCACACATTTTACCTAATTTGAATTTGGAATTATCTTCTTTTAAATTTAAACTTTTTAATAATACCAAAACCAGCCAGACACAAATGGTATAGCCAAAGAGATTTTATTAGAAGTTCATAGATACTATTTGCGAAAAGAGTTTTTCCCCAACCTATTATTAAAAGCCATTCATAGTATTTGCAAATAAAGTCATTAAATATTCGTATAATGTTATTTTGATTTAAGAAGTCAGATAATTTATAGTAGTTTTTCTCAGTCAGTAGTTTAAACACAGCCTTTTTGAACAACCTAAACGACAAATCTTTGAGATCATTGCGCAGGTAGTTATAAATAAATCGGTGCCATGCATGCATAATCCACTATTCATGCATATTGTGGATATCTCTGTATACTGTATTCTGTACTATATAATAATTAATAAAGTTATTTTTGAGTTTGAGTTTGAGACGGACAGACGGACGGACGGACCGACAGACGGACAACAAAGTGATTCTATAAGGGCTCCGTTTTTTCCTCTTGAGATACGGAACTCTAAAAATATATATCGTTTACCACCGTCATTAAATTTTCTGTTTACCGTGTAAGTGACTAGTGTCCAATTCAGCATATCGTGAAAAAGTTAGTTTTGGATAGCCTGAACTGTTTATTTTCATTTTCAGGGTTAAGTCGCTTAGATAAACTTCCTCAGTATGATCAGAGCAGCAGAAAATGAGGTTTACAAGTTTTTCATTTGCTCCGGTAATCCATAACATTTCAAAATACTAACCCGCTAATTTCATTAGCTATTTAGAAAGTAGGTAAAAAGCTAAGGGACTTGTTGTATATATCCCTTTTCCAAAATTTTGAATTTTACATACCTAAATGTTTTTTTTTAACTTTCACTTTTTACAAAAGCCTTGTAGGCTTTGTACTTTCGTACCAATTCCAGTAGCTACTTTGAATGTATAAAAAAAAATGGCATGACCATAGAGCTTAATATATCAAAAAGATCAAATGTCATTAAGAGTTGACATTGACAGCTATAGTATTTTTATTTCCATCCATCACGTCATTCCACGCTGGGCAGGCGGGTTGGTGAGCGCGGTGCCGAAACCCTTGCAAAAGTGACGCCGCTGCCCGTCAC
Source organism: Ypsolopha scabrella (assembly GCA_910592155.1). Classification (NCBI taxonomy): domain Eukaryota; kingdom Metazoa; phylum Arthropoda; class Insecta; order Lepidoptera; family Ypsolophidae; genus Ypsolopha; species Ypsolopha scabrella. The sequence continues at coordinate 3,630,224 of OU342980.1, read as the reverse complement.
TAGTAAAATTACGTCACTAGTTTTTATTTATTGCTAGGCAAATGTATTCTAACTGTTCGGCCTATATCCTTAAAATTTGTATTTTTTTTCAACATATCTCTAGAACTAAGGAATACAAAAAGAATTAAACGATTTTCGGAAAAAGAATAAAAAGATATCTCCATAGACTTTTTATTTTTTTACCTTAACAGAAATGAAAACTTGTGGATTGCAATGGCGTCTTTCAACTACACAGAAACATACTCTATCATTCAATTTCAAACACCAATTAAAACTTATATCAGGTCTTCTTCATGACACTTTTATTACCTTTTTAATTACTTACTTATTTCAAAGAAGACCATTCCTACTCTTCACTTCACTAAGCTCAATAAAAATACGACTATCTTAGTTTTACGGCTAAGATAATAAAATTTAATATCGATTGACAGGATGTTTTGCTTCTAGTTCCTGATAAACTAAACCTTTGTTTTTGTGATGATAAGGTTTTATAGGTATAGGCAAGTGAGTTAGGACAAAAGGGGACTAACCGTAAAATTGACTATAAAGTAGATCCTGAAGGCTTTAATTTTAGTTTTAGTGCTGCTAAAACTTACACTTTTTCATAGCCTTCTGTTATTAACACAAAAAAACTATTTTGGTATGAAGAAAATTTAGTTTTGACAACACTAAAACTAAAATTAAAGCCTTCAGAATCGGCTTTACTGTCGACGTAAAAAAGCAAAATCTATTTTTAATAATTAAAAAGTATATTAATAAATTTTCGTGTAATAAACCCTAGGGTTTCCAACTCATAGAGTGATGGGAAGTGTTTCCGGCTATGGACTGTGAAATGCAAGTCGCAGTCCACACTCCTACACACACGTTTCACCGACGATTATTACGTTGCATTATGATCAGTGATACAAATAGGTAGGGCGTATTCGTAAGGAGGTCTCCGATCTTCTCTCTGTTCCTCGAAGTTTAGGTTAATAAGCCCTACCTATTCCTATCAATACTAATATAAACGCACAGATTAACGTACATTCCGAAGCACGCAGACACGCAGACCGACAAATGTGGTCAACTGGATTTGAACTGGCGAACTTCGGATTATAATCGAATACTCTAACTACGACGAGACTACTAACGACAACAGAGACGGACAAATGTTTAAGTTTAAATCCCGCTTGGTACACTTTACATCGAGTGCGTTCCGATATTTGCATCTACTTATCAGACTCGCGGGTGGTGAACATATATTTGTTTTGGGCTATCAAAATTATTAGGAGATATTAACTTGTATAAATATACATACGTAAACACGGTCAATATACTGTTCAATTAATTAATGAATTGTGCTAAATTATTCAAACGAATTAAATTATCACCACCTTTGTTATCTAGTGGTTCAAGTATTCGAGTACTTTCGAGCTCGGTGCAAAATGCACAACTTATGATTGTTTTTCTTATTATTGAATAAAAAGTACTAAATAAATGTGATTTCAGCTTTCCGCGACCATAGTTTAATGTCAATTAGGTTTTTCTACCACAATTTTGTAATTTTATGCATTGCGTCGTAAATGAATGTCCACACAAACTTAAAACACGCTTTTATTTTGTTTTACATTCTTTTACAACGTATTGCATAATACGACGCAATTCTAAGAAAAACCCCTGATAATTATTAAACAATAGTCGGAAAATAAGATAAACTATTTCCGGCCTCTGACGGAAGATCATCGTCACAGTTTTGCTGTGGCATTTTGTTGAGTCAGAGACCTTTTTGTTTGCTGCATCTTACAAATTATCTTAAGGTGTATTACATCTACTGATGGATTTTTAAAACTATTTATATTTTTTTGTATGTGATTTTTGTATTGATGTAGCATTCGAAATAAACGTCTTTTCTTTCTATCTTTCTTTCTCATTTCATAGATTTATTAAAAAATAAGATAAACAATCATGTTATGCACTTTGCACTGAGCTCGAAACGTTCCCCCTTAAGGGGTGTATAGGTTCAATAAGAAAGCATTTTTCTAAATTAACCCCATAAGGGGGTGAAACGAGATATAAACTTTTGTCGAAAATGCGTTTCCAACGGGTGACTATACCGGGCTGTATATATCTCTCATCCAGACGAAGTTGCGAGCGTCCTGGGGGGCAATTTCCGGAGAAACAATCGAATCGAAGTCTCTAAAACTCGATCACAAAATGTACATATGAAGTTCAACTCATAAAATGGGTTTTAACGATCGAGAAGGCTATTCGACAGACTGAGAATAGGCCTACTGTAGAAGTTTTTTCAACCGAAATGTTATTCTGTGCAACTCTTTCCGGTGATAGGAGCAACTTTTTTTTCAGCTACGCTTGGCCATTATTGCCTCGATAAGACACAATGAAGCGTGCTCGCCCAGGAAGTGACGATAGGCGAGGTCAAGATTCAAGATTCAAAATGTTTATTTGTAAAATAGATACATAAAGTATACGTTTTACATGTCAAATCTAATCTGTATAAAAATAATATTTTATAATGAAATAAATATGATACTTACGGGAAATATATAAAAAAAAACTATATTTAAGTTGGGCTACTAAAGTTATACACATGCACAAAATAAAGACTTATTGGAATAAGAATATTATTATACATAATGCAATTAATAAATAACTTGATAAATAAACTGAATAGACCATTAATAAATATAATGCCTAACCAAATATATACTAACATAAGTAAAAAATTAAAATATTGTATATACCTATACCTACATAATGCAATGAATAAATAAGTTAATAGATAAATAAACTATAAATAGATTTAATGCCCAAATCTTGGTCTTTGGTCTCTGGTCTGTCCAGGGACTTCCGTAAAATCTACACAAGTCGGTAACAGATGAACTGCTGATACTACGTACCAGCCTGTAACCACGCCCACTTCTGTGGTCAAGAATGGTGTGCGGTGCACATTCATTTGTGTTCGGTCTCCGTGCTATAAAAGGCGAGTTAAGGCCGATTATTGCAAGGAAAGACGTTAAAATCTCAATTAATCTCAAGGCAAAATCTTGACGTTGCGGCGCCGCATCGCGCCGTGTGGATCGGCCCTTAAGGCTGTCGAACCAAATCTCGGTGCAAAATGCACATCAAAATATGGTTTTCCTTACTTTCTTATAAGCAATTGGCGGAAATTTATTAGTAATAATTATGTTTTCACATTTAAATTCTATCATTCTATGATTTACATTTTGATTGCATTCGGTTAACAAACTTAAAGGAGTATTTATCGTTGTAATCGAATGTAATCAAAATGTAAGGCATGAAATAACATAATTTTAATGCGAAAACCTTATTATTAGTAGTCAATATTCGCTAATTGCTTGAAAACACAATTTTTGCATACTTTTTATTCAAAAGTAAGGAAAACAATGTTATGATGTGCATTTTGCACTGAGATTTGGTTCGACCACCTTAAGAGGCCGCCAGAGCATGCATATTTCATACAAACGAAATACCAAAATAATTTTTAAAATAAACAAGTTCTTGAAGTAGTAGGGTTCGATTACGGAATATCTACCTCTACTACACTAGGAATATCAATGACTTACAAGTGGTTCTGGTATTTCGTTTGTATGAACTACGTACGCATACTCCGCCGGCCTCTTATGCTTGTCGTTATACCAAGAGGTCGCAGGTTCGAACCTTGGCCCGTGCATTTTTTTTACTTCTCATAATTTTTCTAGTTTGTAATGCGCTCTAATAATATTTAACTCGTCAAGCTGTTGGTCCATTTGTGTCCGAAATACGGCTCACCACCTCTGAGACCCCCTCGGGAATTCCCGTCGTGACGATATGTGTGCGGTTTAGACTTTCAAGCATCAAATGTGACTTATTAGAAGCGCGCCAACACGAAGTTTCTTGTTCACGAACCAGTAAATTTTTATTACAAGCTTCGAACTAATATTAAAGTTCTTGCTTGCGACTCTAGAACTTACGCGTTTGTAATAGCGATATATTTCCCGGAGTTGTAAGCCTGATATGGTGTATAAGAGGTTTGAAAATGATATGATGTGAAGTGACTTTAAAACTCAAACTGACTTATCTTTGAGTTTGAGCCTCACGTTCATGACTTTAAGGAATTCCACATTATTTGTAAAATTTCGATTTAGATATCAAACGAAATTATAGTTACTGCAGCAAATCAATTCTGCGCCTCCGGTGAAAAACGATTTAACCCAAAAAACCCAACTTTACTTTACTTGCGTATATTATTTGTAATAATGAAAAATAAATAAAAAATACTAAATGTAAATATTTTCAAAATTGATTTCTTGAGGTTCGATAATGAGAATATACGTATCATTAATTTCATGTATATTTTACAAAAAATATTCAACCGTATCCTATCTGGAGGAGCCCAAACTTGGTATGTGTTGAAAATGATTTTCATTTTAATTTAAAATAAGATAATGAAATGTAATGATGTGATATATTTTTAGAATGGGCTAAGAAAGCCCTTTCATTTGGTACCACACAAGATAGGTTTTGGAACAAAACGTTTTTTTTCCCATACAAAGAAAAGATGACGTCATAAATACACCCCTACTTTTTTTTATTTTTTCGTGCTACGGTTCAAATTGATTCATATGGAATAAAGATCTATCGTTCCGATCTTCATTACTATAACACCATATGCAGCCATTTTGGGCGTACCGCTAGCACTATACTATGCATCCCTTCAGCCACTAGAAAACATATGTGTATTATAAAATGCATTCCATCCATCCATCAGCCTGGTTCATCCACTGCTGGACATAGGCCTTTCCAGGATTCCGCCACTCTTGGCGGTCCTCCTGGAAGAAATGCCCATACTCACACACGCTGGGCAGGCGGGTTGGTGAGCGCGGTGCCGAAACCTTCCCACTAGTGACGCCGCTGCCCGTCGCTAGTAAAAAAATGCATTAGTATGATTTAATTCGAGTTTGTACTTTTTGCTATATGTAGTGTAACAAAAAAAAGAAACGTGAAAATCGATGTTATTAAAGTTACACCTACTTTCACAAAACGTGATATATCAGATTGCGACTAACTGTAAAAATTACAAAAAATTTACTGGTATTTTTGAAGATATCGAAATTCCAGCTAGACCAATTTGTAGAGAAAAATAAAAACGTAGCAAAGTGGTGAAACAATCCAATTTTGGACATAAGTCGAGTTAAGCCGTTATTCACCGGACCTACAGAATTGTGTACTTGATCGGTTGCCTCAAAGGTTGAGGTTGAGGCATTTAGAGCCAGAAAAGTTCAACGATTTTCTTGCTTTGAAAGCCTCAATTGTGAACCTGTCATAATCAGAATTCTTGTGAAACATTTTGATCTAGATCGAAATAGAAACGAATTACAACTTTTCTTTATAAAAACCTAAAAGTTGCCCCATTAGCCAACACAATTCCTGCACTTGTCTCAAGTACTTCATAGAAGGTCCACTGTCTATCCATCCATCCATAAGCCTGTTTCGTCCACTGCTGGACATAGGCCTTTCCAAGATTTTGCCACTCTTGGCGGTCATCCTAGCAGAAATGCCCATACTCACACACGCTAGACAGGCGGGTTGATGAGCGCGGTACCGAAACCCTCGCACCAGTAACGCAGCTGCCCGTCTCCAGTCTGTTTTATATAAGGCCCGGCAACTGGGGATGGATATACCGCCATCCATCGGTCCCAGGCACCTGGTTGTGCCTGTCTGCGAGCTGTCCTCTTACTCTCCTCCGAATAACTTCGAAAGGATTTGCGAGTAAGATGGTGGAACCTCCACAGTCGAACCTGGGACTAGCTCTACCACCTCCTAGGTCTGCTTTGTTAAAAGCCTATTGTATGTAACAAATCGTGTTGGGTGATCTAAGCTAAGCCAGGGTTTCCCACATAGTCGCAGCACTTACTCGCCTTAAATGACATTTTTGTGTTTTTTTTTAACATTTTACATTAGGATTGTGTAAATTAACACCTCTGTAACGTAAAGTTTCGCAACAAAACAGCAACCTGTAGGTTGACAACAAAACAACAACTTTATTGTAGCTAGGTGAAATAAAGGAAAAACTTATTAAAGGTACTTACTAAATGTTTTAATGAAAAACGGTGTAGAAGTGCTGTACCCGTAATATCTTTTAAAATCGCCGGACATACCGCTTCACAAACTTTCAACTAGAACTTTGTCACTAAGATCTTTGATAACACAACCGATATCATTATAATATTCTTGACCGATACTAGACTTAGAAATGTCACTTTTAAGCTGCACGTGAAACGCTCTTCCTCCTCCATTGACCTTCATCATAGACTGCATTACCTTTTACTTTGATCTTGAAGTTTCATGTAGTTCTACCTGTTGTGGATTATTTATTTATGTGTATAATAATAACTTATTTCAAGACAAATATGTATGTATATTATTTGATGTATGAATGTATCTATATACAGGATTACTTTTTCAAGTGGGCTTGGAGTTTAAACTACTGACATATATGCGTATATATTAAGCAGGGACTACTTAAAATAGCTTATAAAATCAACGACTATTTGAACGATAATGACGAAGCATGTTGTAATAAATAAAATAAATTAAATCTTTATCAAAATTGTAATTCATAATTAGCAAGTTTTACTTATGTATGATTCCTCTAAGGGCTTAAAGTTAATTAATATGTAAACTGACGTTGCTGTTTGTAAAAAGTAAATAGAAATATGAGGAGGGTTGACTAAGATACGAGTACATTTTTTTCTCGTGACATAATTCCTGCAGTCTTATATTTTTTATGCCTTTACTTAATTAAGTAGGTATAAAAACATCGTAAAGAATAAGATTATGTTACAAAAATAACTGAAAAAACAATGGATGATCTTACTAAGTTTCTTGCCCTTCTTCTTAGCAAGACTAATCGAATGAGCAAATTGTTAGGCATTATATTTATTTATGGTTTATTTAGTTTATTTACTGACTTATTTGTTCATTGCTACATGTATAATACGATTTTTATTCCTATATTTTTTTATTTTATGCAGGTGTATAATTTTATTACATTTTAGTAGCCAAACCTAAATATTTTTAATAAGTGTTCCCGTATTATTATATTTTTTTCATATTCTATTGTTTTTGTAAAGATTAACTGTGACCTGTAAAACGTATACTTTATGTATCTATTTTATTTACTAAATCCTAGACAGATCTCTGACCTTCCGTGATCACCTGGAGAACGTCGCCCAAAAGCTGAAGACTCGAGTCAACCTAATTGGCCGGCTAGCTGGCACGACGTGGGGAGCTCGCGCTGACGTCCTTCGTACCTCCGCACTTGCCTTGGTGTACTCCACCGCTGAGTTCTGCGCTCCGGTGTGGTACCAAAGCGCACATACAAATAAAATAGATGTCCAACTAAACAGAGTGATGCGAATTATATCAGGCACCCTCAAGCCAACTCCGCTACCGTGGTTACCGGTGCTAGCACACATAGCCCCACCACAGCTCAGGAGAGAGCAAGCAACTGCTAGTGAATGGACTAGAGCATTCAACGAGGCCCCACACAAAATGCCTATAAGGAAAACACTAGACCAGATACCACCTCAGCGACTTCCTTCCCGCAAACCAATCTGGATTGATGCCAAGATCAAACACCAAACTGACATCCAGACTGAGTGGCGGGCAAAATGGCGAGAAGAAAAATGTTCAGAGGCGGACATCATATCTGACCCGTCTGCCACACAACCAGGTTTTAGAGAACACCGTAAGCTATGGACTACGCTGAATAGAATTCGTACTGGCGTGGCAAGGTGCAACTACAACATGCATCAGTGGGATATAGCTGACTCACCTCGTTGTGACTGTGGAGCCTCGGAACAAACTATCCGTCACATCGTGGAAGAGTGCCCCAATAGAAGGTTTTCTGGTGGGCTGGAGCAGCTACATAACACCTCAGGCAAAAGTATGGCTATCAAACCTGGATTTAGAATTGTAGCTGTATATATAAAATAGAAAATACTAAGATAAAGCATACCAAGGCCATACGATGATGATGATTTACTAAATTATTTAAATTTGAATTTTTGCCTAAATATTTTTAGGGTTCCGTAACCGTATTGTGTGATGGTACGAAACGCTTTGTGCGCGAGTCCGATTCGCACTACGCCAAGTTATTTATCTTTATGACCTATTTATTATCTTTATATTTATATGGCTAGAATAAATTCTAAATAATGTTGACGAAACATTCTTAGGTAGATTAGCGCGGTACACCTTATTAACATTATAAAACAAATATTTAAAAAATCAGGCTTGCCATATGAGTTCTTACTAAATGATATAATAGTACGTTGTAAACTTATGTATGATACAAGCGAGCTGCGTTCTCGGACGAGTTGGTTTTTTCCTCCAAGGCTGCGTTGGAGATTACAGTCGAGGCGGGATTGCTGCCCCAGCTGAAGGCGAGGCCGTAATGAAGCCGAGTGTAATGTCTAATGCTCACGCGTTTCATACGGCATTTTGCAACAAATTTTCGTTGTCTTATTTTTCAACATTTTAAAACCACAGCTATAAATTGTCAGTTTTCTATGAAAAATGGCGGTGGAGATTTTATTTATGCGCAGATTAAAGTAGAGGCACTGATGCACCCGCCAAACAGCCATAGCTATATTAAATATTTACAAACTGAATATTTATGTACTAACAATAAAAATTGTGTTAATTTGTAGATAAAAATAAATAATTTGATAAAATGAAATGATCATTTATTATATGTAAACTGAGACCGTTTATTTATTCGCAAAAACTTTACTATTTCTCAGACATCAAAACTCTTTGCTAAGATTTAAAAAAATACTGTAATGTAAAAAATACTAGTACGATAATGTAAAGTAAAAAGCACGCGTGTTTAATTAGCTGCATTATGACCCTAAAACGCTGAATAAGGGCCACTTTATAAGCAACTGGAAAATAAAATAAAGTAAGAGCAAAGGTATCTAACAAAACTATAAAATAAATTCATACCTACACCTTTAAATTAACTCCAAACCGGTGTTTTTTTTTATTATTAAAATAAAATTCTGATTGATGTACACAAACCAATGGAAATTTTGCGATGACAGAATACATACACAATACACAGGTACTCGTTTTTAGATTTTGTAAATATTTAGTTAGATTAATTACAAAAAGGCGGATTTTTTACAATACGCCTGCTAATCATTTGTGCCAAAACTAAAAGTTTACACATTTTTTATAAAATGGCCAGAACTAAGAAAGTGTCATGATTTATTTTCTTGAAATTTTGCCGCGAAAACTTTATTTAAACTTGTAAAAGATTGCCTTTCGAGGACGGCTATTCTGGCATTCTTTTTCACTCACAAAAGTTGTCCGTCTTTTATTTATGTATGAAAAATATAATAAATACTCACGACTTTTGTTTACAGTATGATAAATATCATACGATATTAATTGTAGTGACTAAGCCTCATCAAATAAAAACTTTGGAAAATAAAGAATGTTTACTACAGGTTTTCAATCAAATAAATCAATACACACACATCCGTAGATCCCAATCAAATCAAATCAAATCAAAATATTTATTTTGTAAAATAGATACAGAAAGTATACTTTCTACAAGTCAAAGTTAATCTTTACAATATACAAATATCTTTAGAATAAAAAAATAATATTTCCCTTTTAAATTCAATCGAAATCTACCTTGGCAATTCAATCCACAGACATACAATTATTACTAAGTACGCTGTGATTAAATCTGATAAGAATGGCTGTCCAGGACTATTCCGGCATTATTTTTCACTCGCATTAGATATTTGTATAAAGTTAAATAAATGCCATGCCATGAAAATTAGAGTGACTAAACCACATCAAATAAAAACTATAGGATATAATTAGTGGGCATTACTAATAAGTTTTCAATCAAAAAATTGATGTACTCGTACATATAACATCTCTTTTAAAATCGCAATCTGCCTTAGCAATTTTTGCGCTAGTGCCAGAATTGAGAGCCAAATTTGAAATATTACTTTTCCATTAAGACTAATGTTTATTTAAAACAATCGATGGAAAAAAGCTGTTCAATGAGTCGCAAATTGTGATTTCAATAACTCTAGTTAAATTTCCTGGGAAAACAGGGCACTACTCTATTTATGGGTATAAATTCCTCTCCTACTTTCTATTATACCATGAGTTTCAAATTTACAGTAAGAATAGGACTGTCAAGACGTCATTTTGCTGATTTTCTGTCACTCTCTCTCGCGTCGTCGCTATACCCAGAGCGAGAGAGACGCTGCACCAGCTATTCGTTATACACAAAGCATCCATGCCGCCCAATGTATTAATATTATTAATCTGAAAATTGTTTTTAATTTGCTTACAACTCTGCAAACAGATCACGATACATTTTTGGTAGTGGGATATATTGTGATTCGGACTCTTAAGCCATTGACCTCTCATAAACAACTAGACTCACAATCTCGCTCAAATAGTGTCCGCGATGAACTTTGTCACCGCTATGGCGTGACAAGCTCGAATAACGATTGCGTACAACTGACATTGCATTTTATGTTAACGACATAACGTCTTAATTTGGTTGAAACATTTTCGCTACTATGCACGTCGTACTTTCTGACACTTTCTGACGAACTTTTCTAAGAGACTGTGTGTATAGTTGTTTAAGAGAAGTCAATGTCTTGAGGTTACTTTTTATCCCGGAATTTAAATAATGTCTCCAGGGAATAAAAAGAAAACAAATATAGGCTGGAAAAAAGTAATAACATAATGAAGTAGGCAAAGTGTCGTCGTCACTAAATTCAATAGGTATATACTACTACATATCCTCGCGTCTCTCTCCCTAGGCGGAGAAGACAGAGTCATGGGACTTTCAGGACTACAATCCTGAAACACCTCTTTTGCTTCTTCCACATTCATGATTCCAAATAGTTTAATATTAAGGTTCAGGCTTAACTCTCCAATGTGGGCCGAAGGTGGTCAAATAATAGATGTAAATCAGTTGATGGTCAGACGTGTAATCAGAGTAAATTAAACATGCGTCGGTATATAAGCATGAATGGAAGTGTGAGTGTGGCACACACTCTCCAATGTGGGCCGAAGGTGGTCAAATAATAGATGTAAATCAGTTGATGGTCAGACGTGTAATCAGAGTAAATTAAACATGCGTCGGTATATAAGCATGAATGGAAGTGTGAGTGTGGCACACACACTCCAATGTGGGCCGAAGGTGGTCAAATAATAGATGTAAATCAGTTGATGGTCAGACGTGTAATCAGAGTAAATTAAACATGCGTCGGTATATAAGCATGAATGGAAGTGTGAGTGTGGCACACACACTCCAATGTGGGCCGAAGGTGGTCAAATAATAGATGTAAATCAGTTGATGGTCAGACGTGTAATCAGAGTAAATTAAACATGCGTCGGTATATAAGCATGAATGGAAGTGTGAGTGTGGCACACACACTCCAATGTGGGCCGAAGGTGGTCAAATAATAGATGTAAATCAGTTGATGGTCAGACGTGTAATCAGAGTAAATTAAACATGCGTCGGTATATAAGCATGAATGGAAGTGTGAGTGTGGCACACACACTCCAATGTGGGCCGAAGGTGGTCAAATAATAGATGTAAATCAGTTGATGGTCAGACGTGTAATCAGAGTAAATTAAACATGCGTCGGTATATAAGCATGAATGGAAGTGTGAGTGTGGCACACACTCTCCAATGTGGGCCGAAGGTGGTCAAATAATAGATGTAAATCAGTTGATGGTCAGACGTGTAATCAGAGTAAATTAAACATGCGTCGGTATATAAGCATGAATGGAAGTGTGAGTGTGGCACACACACTCCAATGTGGGCCGAAGGTGGTCAAATAATAGATGTAAATCAGTTGATGGTCAGACGTGTAATCAGAGTAAATTAAACATGCGTCGGTATATAAGCATGAATGGAAGTGTGAGTGTGGCACACACTCTCCAATGTGGGCCGAAGGTGGTCAAATAATAGATGTAAATCAGTTGATGGTCAGACGTGTAATCAGAGTAAATTAAACATGCGTCGGTATATAAGCATGAATGGAAGTGTGAGTGTGGAACACACACTCCAATGTGGGCCGAAGGTGGTCAAATAATAGATGTAAATCAGTTGATGGTCAGACGTGTAATCAGAGTAAATTAAACATGCGTCGGTATATAAGCATGAATGGAAGTGTGAGTGTGGCACACACACTCCAATGTGGGCCGAAGGTGGTCAAATAATAGATGTAAATCAGTTGATGGTCAGACGTGTAATCAGAGTAAATTAAACATGCGTCGGTATATAAGCATGAATGGAAGTGTGAGTGTGGCACACACACTCCAATGTGGGCCGAAGGTGGTCAAATAATAGATGTAAATCAGTTGATGGTCAGACGTGTAATCAGAGTAAATTAAACATGCGTCGGTATATAAGCATGAATGGAAGTGTGAGTGTGGCACACACACTCCAATGTGGGCCGAAGGTGGTCAAATAATAGATGTAAATCAGTTGATGGTCAGACGTGTAATCAGAGTAAATTAAACATGCGTCGGTATATAAGCATGAATGGAAGTGTGAGTGTGGCACACACACTCCAATGTGGGCCGAAGGTGGTCAAATAATAGATGTAAATCAGTTGATGGTCAGACGTGTAATCAGAGTAAATTAAACATGCGTCGGTATATAAGCATGAATGGAAGTGTGAGTGTGGCACACACTCTCCAATGTGGGCCGAAGGTGGTCAAATAATAGATGTAAATCAGTTGATGGTTAGACGTGTAATCAGAGTAAATTAAACATGCGTCGGTATATAAGCATGAATGGAAGTGTGAGTGTGGCACACACACTCCAATGTGGGCCGAAGGTGGTCAAATAATAGATGTAAATCAGTTGATGGTCAGACGTGTAATCAGAGTAAATTAAACATGCGTCGGTATATAAGCATGAATGGAAGTGTGAGTGTGGCACACACACTCCAATGTGGGCCGAAGGTGGTCAAATAATAGATGTAAATCAGTTGATGGTCAGACGTGTAATCAGAGTAAATTATACATGCGTCGGTATATAAGCATGAATGGAAGTGTGAGTGTGGCACACACACTCCAATGTGGGCCGAAGGTGGTCAAATAATAGATGTAAATCAGTTGATGGTCAGACGTGTAATCAGAGTAAATTAAACATGCGTCGGTATATAAGCATGAATGGAAGTGTGAGTGTGGCACACACTCTCCAATGTGGGCCGAAGGTGGTCAAATAATAGATGTAAATCAGTTGATGGTCAGACGTGTAATCAGAGTAAATTAAACATGCGTCGGTATATAAGCATGAATGGAAGTGTGAGTGTGGCACACACACTCCAATGTGGGCCGAAGGTGGTCAAATAATAGATGTAAATCAGTTGATGGTCAGACGTGTAATCAGAGTAAATTAAACATGCGTCGGTATATAATTTATTTATTTATTTATTCAAGGAGAAAAAACAGAAACAAATACAACTAAGACTTAATAACTATGATATTTAAACTAGTTTAGATGTATCTATTTCCTTGACATTCTCACAGATAGGATCAGACGAGTAAAATTATGTAGATTGAGAAAGTAATAACTAGACTTTTTTAAACTTAATCATAACTTAATTATAACTTAAAAGTAAGCATGCGCATGCAATCTTAAAAATAAAAAGAATAAATAAAAATAACATGGAATCTAAATGAAATTTGAATTACTGTTTAATTTTGTTGTTTAACGCTTTCTTAACTTTATTTTTAAAACTATTTCGTGAACAATTAAAGAAATCAATGTTCAAAACATTTACACTCTTGCACATACGATATATTGGGGCTCTTTTGCCATTTTGTGTTCTAGTCCTCCTGAGATAAAATAAATACTTGGATATAGTGCTACGTTGACGGAGACTTGGAAGACGAAAATCAACTTGAGATAAAAGATCTGGGCATTTGTATTCTCCAACGCATATACTACGAAGGACAACGGAGTCGGCCAGACTTCTTCTGTCGGTAAGAGACATTAGCCCAAACTTGACTAAAAGATCATTGTAAGAAAGACGGCTATGCCTGAGACGATAGTTTAAGGCGCGCACAAATCTCTTTTGGATCATCTCAACTTTTTGGACATAATAGTCATAGACTGGATTCCATATCGAAGAGGCATATTCCAATTGTGACCTAACTAAAGATTTATATAAAATGATATAAGTAAAGGGATTTTTAAAACATTTTGCTACTCTTAGAATAAAACCCAACATTTGATATGCTTTCTTAACCATGTTTTCGATATGGAAATTAAATGTTAATTTTGTGTCGAATAGTACGCCCAGGTCCCGAATTTGCGTGACATTTTCTAAGGTGTTATTCCCAAGTTTGTAGTTAAAAATGTGTTTTGTTCTCTTCAAGATAAGCATGAATGGAAGTGTGAGTGTGGCACACACACTCCAATGTGGGCCGAAGGTGGTCAAATAATAGATGTAAATCAGTTGATGGTCAGACGTGTAATCAGAGTAAATTAAACATGCGTCGGTATATAAGCATGAATGGAAGTGTGAGTGTGGCACACACACTCCAATGTGGGCCGAAGGTGGTCAAATAATAGATGTAAATCAGTTGATGGTCAGACGTGTAATCAGAGTAAATTAAACATGCGTCGGTATATAAGCATGAATGGAAGTGTGAGTGTGGCACACACACTCCAATGTGGGCCGAAGGTGGTCAAATAATAGATGTAAATCAGTTGATGGTCAGACGTGTAATCAGAGTAAATTAAACATGCGTCGGTATATAAGCATGAATGGAAGTGTGAGTGTGGCACACACACTCCAATGTGGGCCGAAGGTGGTCAAATAATAGATGTAAATCAGTTGATGGTCAGACGTGTAATCAGAGTAAATTAAACATGCGTCGGTATATAAGCATGAATGGAAGTGTGAGTGTGGCACACACTCTCCAATGTGGGCCGAAGGTGGTCAAATAATAGATGTAAATCAGTTGATGGTTAGACGTGTAATCAGAGTAAATTAAACATGCGTCGGTATATAAGCATGAATGGAAGTGTGAGTGTGGCACACACTCTCCAATGTGGGCCGAAGGTGGTCAAATAATAGATGTAAATCAGTTGATGGTCAGACGTGTAATCAGAGTAAATTAAACATGCGTCGGTATATAAGCATGAATGGAAGTGTGAGTGTGGAACACACACTCCAATGTGGGCCGAAGGTGGTCAAATAATAGATGTAAATCAGTTGATGGTTAGACGTGTAATCAGAGTAAATTAAACATGCGTCGGTATATAAGCATGAATGGAAGTGTGAGTGTGGCACACACTCTCCAATGTGGGCCGAAGGTGGTCAAATAATAGATGTAAATCAGTTGATGGTCAGACGTGTAATCAGAGTAAATTAAACATGCGTCGGTATATAAGCATGAATGGAAGTGTGAGTGTGGAACACACACTCCAATGTGGGCCGAAGGTGGTCAAATAATAGATGTAAATCAGTTGATGGTCAGACGTGTAATCAGAGTAAATTAAACATGCGTCGGTATATAAGCATGAATGGAAGTGTGAGTGTGGCACACACACTCCAATGTGGGCCGAAGGTGGTCAAATAATAGATGTAAATCAGTTGATGGTCAGACGTGTAATCAGAGTAAATTAAACATGCGTCGGTATATAAGCATGAATGGAAGTGTGAGTGTGGCACACACTCTCCAATGTGGGCCGAAGGTGGTCAAATAATAGATGTAAATCAGTTGATGGTCAGACGTGTAATCAGAGTAAATTAAACATGCGTCGGTATATAAGCATGAATGGAAGTGTGAGTGTGGCACACACACTCCAATGTGGGCCGAAGGTGGTCAAATAATAGATGTAAATCAGTTGATGGTCAGACGTGTAATCAGAGTAAATTATACATGCGTCGGTATATAAGCATGAATGGAAGTGTGAGTGTGGCACACACACTCCAATGTGGGCCGAAGGTGGTCAAATAATAGATGTAAATCAGTTGATGGTCAGACGTGTAATCAGAGTAAATTAAACATGCGTCGGTATATAAGCATGAATGGAAGTGTGAGTGTGGCACACACTCTCCAATGTGGGCCGAAGGTGGTCAAATAATAGATGTAAATCAGTTGATGGTCAGACGTGTAATCAGAGTAAATTAAACATGCGTCGGTATATAAGCATGAATGGAAGTGTGAGTGTGGCACACACACTCCAATGTGGGCCGAAGGTGGTCAAATAATAGATGTAAATCAGTTGATGGTCAGACGTGTAATCAGAGTAAATTAAACATGCGTCGGTATATAAGCATGAATGGAAGTGTGAGTGTGGCACACACTCTCCAATGTGGGCCGAAGGTGGTCAAATAATAGATGTAAATCAGTTGATGGTCAGACGTGTAATCAGAGTAAATTAAACATGCGTCGGTATATAAGCATGAATGGAAGTGTGAGTGTGGCACACACACTCCAATGTGGGCCGAAGGTGGTCAAATAATAGATGTAAATCAGTTGATGGTCAGACGTGTAATCAGAGTAAATTAAACATGCGTCGGTATATAAGCATGAATGGAAGTGTGAGTGTGGCACACACACCACAACTCCAAGGCACTCAAAGCCAATAATATTTGTACGATTATGAGTTATACAAGGTGAAATTCAATCAACTGACCAAATTTATACTGGAGACTCGGTTAGTGATCAAGAACAAGGTTCAATGACCCTTCAAGTGAAATCCGAAAAAACATTTTTTTTTTTGCTTCGCAGGAATTGTACTTGAACTAGTCCAACCAGTACGGGAGCAAAAAATATATTTTTCGAATTTGGCCTAAAGGATTACTGAACTTTGTTCCTGATCTCTAACCGAGTCTCCAATATGAATTTGGTCGGTTGATTGAATTTCATCTTATATATGTATGAGTCACATAATCATGTCATACATTACATAACATTTAACCAGAACCTTAGGCGACGAACAAGGAGACGCGGGGTGTCAAGCGGCGCGGTGCGCGTAGCAGGCCGCCGGAAACACAAACATACACCGATGTATGGACCGTCAACCCCACCGCCTGACGCGCCGCGTCTCCTTGAACGTACCCTTAGGGCGGGCTTGTTCGTACAAAACCGCCCAGTAAACGAAAACCACTTTTAACGTACACTGTTAGAGCCGATTTCTTTTAGTATAAGCTAGGGCACTTGTGATAAACACATTTATGAAAATGACATTATTTTGCAGGTTCTTTTTACTTTTTATGGAAAACCAAGGCTTATATAAGGAAAGTACTCGATTATCCATTTAATAGAGCAGTACAGCAATATGGGTTTCGAAAAAAAAAGCTAGTTGTCGCCCAATATTCTGAGACATCTGCTATTAAAGTTAGTTTCAAAGAGAATTTAGCAAATAGTTTACAATAAATTTTTATAGATACTAAATAATTTTTACTATTTATGTTCGAATAATCATTAAATTATTGTTTTTAGTAATGCTGAGCATTTTTTTAGCCTTTCAGTCTGTCCAGGAACCCTAAACTTTACGTAAAAAAAATCCAGTTATTGGCTAATCAGGGAAAATATGGCCTTAATAATTATTAACTATTTGGATTAATGAATATGGAAGAAGCGAAAGAGCGTGTCATCTATCACACTAATATAATAAATGCGAAAGTTTGTGTGTGTGTGTGTGTGTTTCTGTGTATGTTTGTTACTCTTTCACGCTACAACAGCTAGACGGATTTGGATGAAATTTAGAATGGATATAGCTTATACCTTAACTTAACACATAGGCTACTTTTTATCCCGGAAAAAGCATGTTAAACCAAATAACTCGCGGGCGGAGCCGCGGGTAAAAGCTAGTCTAATAATAAAGTAGTAACAGGTCGTGTCTGTACATTAATTATTTTCGC
Source organism: Ypsolopha scabrella (assembly GCA_910592155.1). Classification (NCBI taxonomy): domain Eukaryota; kingdom Metazoa; phylum Arthropoda; class Insecta; order Lepidoptera; family Ypsolophidae; genus Ypsolopha; species Ypsolopha scabrella. The sequence continues at coordinate 3,612,276 of OU342980.1, read as the reverse complement.
GAAATTTTATATGAAATTGATTATTTGTATTGTACTGAACTGGGGCCAAAACCACATCTTTTTGAATTTTCGTCTGTCTGTATGTATGTTCCATTTTAATTTAACACAAGAACCACTCAACGGATTTGGATGTGTTTTTTTTTATTATCAATATAGATGGACAATAGATGTTCATAAAGTAACACCTAAGGTGAAAACGGGGAGAGATTGAATAAACGCGAGTGGAGCCGCGATCAAAGGCTGGTAATGTATGTTATAACATTTAAACGGGTATAACCACATTTTCATAATCATAACACCATGATTCATGACAGGGATGTACAAAGTTTACATGAAATCGTATGTCCGCTTCCGCATTCGTTTCCGCATCTATAAAAGCAGAGTTAAGCAGAGGTTTTGTTTACGTCGATGAATTACACGTACGCAAGTAGTGCAACCATAAACTGTCACAAAATAATTTAACCAAGTGCGAGTGACCTCGCGCACAAAGGGTTCCGTCTGCGTACCGAACCCAATTTTTAATATTTTTTTTATTTTACTTTAGAGTATGTCCCTTATGATGGCTTTTATGGTGGTAGATCTGGTGCCGGGCTCGAATGTGGAGGTACCACCATCTTACTCGCAAATCCTCCCGAAGTTATTCGGGAGAGAGTAAGAGGACAACTCAGACAGGCACAACCAGGCGGCCCACCATTGCCTGGGACCGATTGATGGGTATATCCATCCCAAATTGCCGGGCCTTAAAAAAAATAAACTGATGATGGGCAGCAGAGTCCCTGATGCGAAGGTTTCGGCACCGCCTTCACCAAGCTGCCTACTCAGCATATGTATGTGAATTTCTGTCAGGAGGACCGCCAAGAGTGGCAAAATTTTGGAAAAGCCTATGGCCAGCAGTGGATGAAACAGGCTAATGGATGGATGGACGATGGATGGATGGTATATCCTACAATCTCACTAAATTTAAAAATTGAACGTTTTGCTGTCTTTAAGTAAGAGCCAAAACCAATAACGTTTAAATAATGCAACTTTTTCGAGGTTTTTTGCATGGGAATCCCTCTTAATTTTTTTTTATGTTTATTATTTGTTGTGGTAGAGGCTAGAGAGTAAGACGACAGCAAGACGTATTTTGTGAAAATTTCAACTTTCTACGGTTGAGGCTGTAGACCCCTGTGGCAGACTGACAGACAACTAAGGCTTAGTAATAGGGTCCCGTTTGGCACCCTATGTATACGCAATCCTAAAAAGCGACGGGGAGAGTAAGTGGTATATTTGCTTTAATTCTAATCTTCAGTAATCCTTTCGAACAGTTTCTTCCAAACAAAGCTTATTTGGATGAGATTGGTTTCAGTGAAGGTTACCTATTTGTACTTATTCTACTCGTATTTTTGTAGGTTCAATACATACGTTTCCTTTTTTGCGTTGTGCCAACAAAGTAATACTGTATTATATTATAATTCTTATACGTTTAGTTTTTTAGTAAATAGTAAAAAATTAAACTCACATCATTAAAATAGCATTATCATCACGATATTAATCCATTCCGACACCCCAGAGGTGTTCACAAGTGTGAACTGTAAAATGCAAGTCATAGTCCACACTTGGCATTTCAGTTTTTCTCCGATGAATATTAAATACCTCAAAGGCACAATTAACCGCCCACTTAAATTTTCCGACGTAACTTCAAAAATTCATTATGGAATGTTTTTTTTTCTTGGCGGCATTTTACATTTGATAATTTCAGATAAAAAAAAAATAAAATAAAATTTGCTACTGCTTTAATTTTTTTATTATGAAAAAAGTTTTACATTACCAATTAATTATAGAAACAAATGTACAAACAAATAAACAATCTAAAACTTTTTGTTGACATTGAAAACCTAAATTTTTATAATGAGCATTGCCTCCTCTGGCTCTTATGACCTCCTCCAGTCGATTAGGAAAACCATCCATTATGTCTTGAATATCTGACTGCGGTATATTCTCCCATTCCTCGACCACAGGAATTTTTAACTCATTACTGGAGGTAGGAGCCGGAACCCGACTTCGTACTCGCCTTTTAAGATTGTCCCAAACGTGTTCGATAGGGTTTAGGTCCTGGCTGCGAGCTGGCCATGGTAATCGTGCTATACCCACGGCATCAAGGTTCTCCGTAACCACTCTAGCGACGTGCGCACGAGCATTGTCGTGCATTAAAAGAAAATATTCTCCAATAAATGGGGCAAAAGGGATGACATGAGGTTCTAAGACCTCTTCCACATACCTCTGAGCATTTACGCTGCCTCTTTCAAGCACAACCAACCCTGTACGAGCCTCATAAGAAATACCACCCCATACCATTACTGAACCACCTTGATAGCCCACTGTTTCGACAACAGCACACTGGACAAACCTTTCACCGGGGCATCGGTACACGCGCTGGCGTCCATCGGGACCTCTTAGAGCAACTCTCGACTCATCAGAGAAGAGAACGTTCTTCCATTGCTCTATGGTCCAGTTTCGGTATTGTTGGGCAAATCGAAGTCTAGCTTTCCGGTGCTCTGTGGTCAACGCTGGAACTCGATCTGGCCGGAATCCAGTCAAATTACGCTCTGCAAGCCTTCTTCTTATCGTTCTAAGGCTAACACTTACATTTCGTACCTCAAATACGCGATTACAATTGCAATGATCTGAATACGATGCAAAATGAAGTAACAGAAAGTTCAAATGCCTGTCATATATCATCGATAGAGATTGAGACTGAAGTGATACATAAATATCTCAAATCTATTGATCTAACGAAATCTGGTGGACCAGATCATATTCCGCCGATTTTTATTATAAAATGCGCCGACAGTCTCGCTCTACCGCTCTCAATACTGTTTAAACGGTCACTATCTGAAGGAATAGTCCCCAAAGTATGGAAGGAGGCATTTGTTACTCCAGTTCATAAAAAGGGTAATAAAGCTGATGTGGAAAATTATCGACCAATCTCCAAATTATGTCTTTTCGCTAAAGTATTGGAACGCCTGGTGTACAATCAGATTTATGCTGCCTTGAATTCCTCATTCAATGAAAATCAACATGGCTTTCTGAAAAAACGTTCTACAGTCTCGAATCTGGTGACAGCTACCGAATTCATAACTAAGTGCATGGATGAACGTGTACAAGTTGACGTAATTTACACGGATTATAGCAAATGCTTTGATCGCATTGATCACAATATTCTCCTAAAAAAACTTTTCACGGCTGGAATACACGGTGATTTACTCAGATGGTTTTCATCGTACATAGATAACCGGAACCAGGCTGTAGTACTCAATGGATTTACATCTGCTTGGACTCAGATTCCCTCTGGCGTGCCTCAGGGATCTTTGCTTGGTCCTTTGCTTTTTATAATTTTTATCCAAGATATTAATAATTGTTTTATTAACTCCGATAAAATTTTATTATTTGCTGATGATATGAAAATTTTAAAGAAAATTAGCTCAATGGATGATATTTACAAACTTCAGGCTGACCTCGTTAGATTTGATGAGTACTGTACCACTAATAAGCTTAACTTAAATGTATCTAAGTGCTATTACATATCTTTTTCCAGAAAGCATTCTGACCTTGACATTGGTTATTCAATGAAGGGTCACAGTATCAAAAAAGTAAATACTATTAAAGATTTAGGCGTGATCTATGATTCTAAACTCATATTTGATGAGCATATCAATCACATTGTTTGCAAGGCCTCCAAAGCTTTAGGATTTATAATGCGAACTTCTAGTGACTTCAAAAATATTAAATCTATAAAAATACTATATTGCGCTTTTGTCCGTAGTCACCTGGAATACGCATCGCAAGTTTGGAATCCTCAATATAATAAATACATTTCTCGTATTGAAGGTATACAGAAGAGATTCCTGAAATTTCTTGATTATAAGGCGCATCAATATTCCCTTGACTATGATCATCGATGTAGGAGATATCATTTCCTACCTTTGGCCGTAAGGCGTAATATATCTGACGTTTGCTTCCTCGTGAATATCGCCAATGGATCAGTCGATAGCCCGAATCTTCTATCATTAATTAACCTACGAATTTATAAAAAGAGCACGAGACAGCACAATCTTCTTTATATTCACCCATGCAATACTAATTACAGACAGAATGCATTTATTTCAAGAGCAAGTAACCTGTTTAATAATAACTCTACTGATTTAGATATGTTTTGTATGAGCACCTCATCAGTTAAAAGAGCCTTGACAATCAAACATTTTAATTAGTTTTTTAAAATCAAGTCTGATACTTCTATTTATTTTGCATCTTATAAATACTAATAATTTAACCTAATGTTATATTTACTTGAGTTTGCTAAATGTATAGTTTAATGAATGGCTGACGCCATCATGACTCTTCTTCTTTTATACAAGTGTTAAATCTATCTGGTGGAGATTTTTTATCGGCATTTAGTTGTTTAAGAACACTTCTATTGTTATAATTTTGCTGTAAATCTTCCTAAAAGAAAATAAATAAATAAATAAATAAAAAAAATTACGAGCTTCGGGAGCCGTAGTGAAGCGATTTCTTAGAATGTTGGAAACGATGAAGCGGTCATCTCTTGCAGAAGTGCACCTCACACGACCTTGTCCCGGTCTTCTGGTGTAAGATCCAGTTTCTCTGTATCGTCGGATGGCATCACGTATCGTGGTTCGAGGATATCCTATCATACGGCCTATGCGACGCTGGCTATACCCAGCATCTGAAAGCGCCACCGCTCTAGCTGCACCAGCTGCATCCAATGGCATTTTACTGGGTAAAAAGCAACTGACAAACTCTGACGCACCTTAAGAACTAAGAAATGTACCTAAAAACTTCAAAGGCAATACTTTATGTACGCGTAAAACAATCAGTTCGAAAGTCAACATTCGACTGAATTCAATAAAAGAGACTCACACTTGAGGGTATCTTTAAAAAAGGGTCATAAATTGTCCTAATTTATCATAAACTACCCACTTAACAAATTGTCATTCAATATCATAAGCATTCAGTTATTGTAAACAAAGTTATGCTACTTCAGCCGAGTTGGCGGTTAATTGTGCCTCTGAGATATTGTCTACACCGCCTCAACGTCCGTTTACATCCGCATCCGCGAAGATCAATCACAGAATGACCTTCGTACATCCCTGGTCCATAGTACACAAGTTATTAACTGTTATATAAGGTGACTTTCGTTTATATTGCCAAATTCGTACTTATTTATAAAACACAAAAATATACTAAATCCAATATATATTTCGGGTCCAATCTGGTTTCGGCATCAGTTGAGTATATATGAGTACATAACAGACATTTGACACGTCCATCATAAAAAGCTTTACAGAGCGAAATATTTATTTATTAACAAATTCATACTGAAAACTCAGTAAATGGTCAGGACCAAGGTCTAATGACCCTTTCTGTGAAATACGCAAAATAAAATTTAGATTTCCTATATTAATTGAGTTTTTTTTTTCGTACATTGAAACTTGGTGCTGACCACTTACCGAGTCTATATATCTTTAATTTCGCCACTAATTAAATTCTTTCGCTTCTATGACAAAATGAAAATTGCGAATCCTTGTTCAAACAAAAGCTGAACTAACAAGTGGAAATTAAAGCTTCGTATTGAGAATTTTTCTTGGTTCGAGTGCACAAGAGACTTTTTATTGTAATTAAACTTCTCTTATCAATTATTTTGAACTCGAAATGGTAGAGGATATTATTTTTAGGGTTTTATTTAATAATTTAACAAAAGGAGTACAAACAGAGAAAGGGACATAAGATGTTACATTAAAGTTATAGTTAAGTTTAAACTTACTCACTTATAAATAAGTGTGTGAAATGACGCAGACAGGTGATAAAGGAAAAGTCATATTAAATTGTTGTTTAAATCATTGTACAAAGCTGTAGCCTAAAAAAACAAAACATAAAACTAACATGCACAAAACATCAAAAATTTATTAATTGTCGGAAAGCGCTCTCTTCACTTGTCTTTTGTAACATACTCGTACATTGGAACAAATTGTTGCAAGTCGATATTTAAGAACTTTTCATTATAACTCTTGCACATTCGGTAGAATGAAATCCTTTTGCCTCATTCTTTTCAAATTCAGGTATCGTATCATGAGTGAGCAACTCAGGAACTTTAAAATTAATCTGTTATAAAAGTGTAGGGCACTTCAAAGAACCTGTGTAGATGTTACGCAGGAAAGTAGCGTCAACATACGCGGGACGGTCAGAAAATGATAGAAAATTGTACTTTTTAAAGAGTTCGGCGTACAATATTTTTGGGTTTCGCTGTCTATCTGTCTGTCCATCCATCCGTCAGTCGGTCCAACACCTACTGTCAGTAAACATGTTGGTCCGTCTATCTCTCTATCACAGCTTCATCTTCAACCGTTAGCCAGTTGAAATTTTCACACAATATAAGGTGACATTTATTTTATACAGCCAAATTCATACTGAAGATACGGTATCAAGGATCGATGACCCTTTTTGGAAAATTCGAGAATTATTTTTTTCCTTTTCTCTACTAACGTCCCGAAGCTCAGCCCCGAGTCAATACAATGGAAAGACAAAATTGTCTTTTTTAAATTTCGCAAAAAATATTATTGATCCGTGATACTGATTACTCACCACGCCTCCGGTATGAATTTGGCTGCAAAATAAATGTCACCTATATATAATGTTGCTATGGCAAATAATTTCAAGAAATTGAAACCTCAAAAGATCTGTATTTTATTCAACGAAATTTGTTTCAGCTGATTAAGCAACATCTTAAAAACAGTAGTATATATAAGTTTCGAATTTGGTCATATTGATAATACACACACTCAGCAGTAAAACAAAAATTAATTAAAATTAAGGTTCCACGGTACTCTGTAGCGTTACCATTTTAGCGCCTTGTTTTTTGTCGCCTTGATATCTATATTTTTGTTATTTATCATAATGTTTTCAAGGTTCTGTACATATTCGAGTCGCACTTGGCCAAATTATTGTAAATCACTATAGTTGATCAAAGAATTATAAAAGTTTGATGAAAGTCAAACAAAGATAAATTAATCTTAATTTTACGAATGGGCACTAGTTTAAGAGTTTTTGTTGCATAGATATCTGGCGATTCCAAAAGTTTATATAAGGTGAAATTAATTCAACCGCCCAAATTTCTATTCTAGTTTCAGGTGGATCAGACACCGATAATGGCGGGTCACGTGATGTCGAGAACTGTGAGTATATGTAAATAAAAGTTTGATTTAGTTATGTGAATGGAGACCGTGTGTGTATTTGGATTCATTGTGTAAGTTTGTGTGGTTCAATCTATGTTTGTCAATCAGTTCTTTCTTTAATTATAAAATTTACTATAGTGTCTATCATCTGCTGCACCTCGAGCACGGTAAACCATATCGAGCACTGCGTTCATGAGACACAGCACTGTAGCAAGCGTTATCGAGATGGATATGGTATTTCATGTTAAAGGTGCTCCAATAAAAATTTGGCGTTTAAATAAAATTTCACCCTATATTATTAATACAAATACAACAATTATTTATTGAGCAAAAAAAATACACTAGCATTAAGGAAAAAAAGTCCCTATCACCTACACTTACCTAAAAGGCTGTCTCGAGAGTGATAGTTACCATAAAGCGGCCAACAGCATTTGAGATACAACTGATAAACATATGAAAAACAAATATATAAAATAAAAACAATCTTACTGTTTCTATTTGAATGTGTGGGTAAATATATATGAGAAAAAAGTGTGTGTATAAGCGTACAGTGTGAGTGAGAATATGTGTGTGTGTGTGAAGTTGGAGGAGTGGTGTGTAATTGTAACCAATACGTTCGAATAAAGATATTATAATGGTTAGTTAAGGGTATAAAAAGCTACTTCTTATCACTTTGCCACGAAAATCACAAATTTTAAATATAATTCACGGTCTTACTTTTTACTGTGTCAATAAATATGCGGTTTGCACAACGGTCTTGTTTAAACTAACCATGTACTGATCTGATGTGACGTCACACGTCATGACTTTGTAAACAACAAACCCATAGATCATATTAAACAGGTTAACCTCGAAAACAACAATTATTGTCTGCACGACAGTAATAAACAGTTTAAAAAGCTTTAACACGTCGGTAATAGTGTGACATTTATTTTTTAACCTATCGTTTGTCATGCGAGCTTATCTGTCGGTTATAGTCCCTACCATTACAGCATTAACAACAATTATGGTAATTATAACTACCTATCTAATTAACTAAATATAATGTTAATAAAATGTTGGGTGGTAGAGCTGATGCCGGGCTCGACTGTGGAGGTACCACCATCTTACTCGCAAATCCTCCCGAAGTTATTCGGGGGAGAGTAAGAGAACAGCTCTCAGTCCAAACCAGGCGGCCCACCATTGTCTGGGACCGATGGATGGCGGTATATCCATCCCCAATTGATGAATCTTATATAAAACAAACTGGTGACCGGCAGCGGTGTCACTGCAGTGGACGAATCAAGCTGATGGATAGATTGACAGACTCATTAAAAAGGCCAATATCAGATCATATTTCTCAGGTTATCTCTTTTAATCGACATCATTTCATTTCAGGTAACCATTTGTTTTCAATATTTATATTGATAGTGTGCGTAAAAATAAAGCTTACGAATTTTTTAATTTGTTTTATTGTGTGTTTTTAATGCTTATTTTATTTTTTTCTTATTCACTCATTCTAAAAGAACGTAAGTCGCAACTGAGGATTTCAAACTCGAAGTTCATTGCCAAAGGATTATTTAAAAAAAACTTGGCATTTTCATGTTCGCTGTCAATGTCAATAGTCACAATGACATGACAGTTGTTTTTTTTTAATACGAAATGAACTTGAAAGCAAAGGTAATTGTTTTTAAAATCCTGTGTTCACAAACTTTTGTGTTTTTTTAAATCTCTTTATTTGATTCAGAAAAAAATATATGATGCTCAGAAGGCCAATATCTCGGATGGTTTTTAGTTTTGTACCAATTATTAATTTGTAATGTTGTCGATTGTAAGATAGATCCGATCCACGATCAGCGGGCCTATTATGTAACTCAGTGTCGGTTGCCATCTATGTTTCCATCCATCCATCCAACCATCAGCCTGTTTCGTCCACTGCTGGACATAGGCCTTTCCAGGATTTAACCACTCTTGGCGGTCCTCCTGGAAGAAATGCGCATACTCACACACGCCGGGCAGGCGGGTTGGTGAGCGTGGTGCCGAAACCCTTGCACCAGTGACGCCGCTGCCCGTCACCAGTATGTTTTATATAAGGCCCGGGAATTGGAGATGGATATACCGCCATCCATCGGTCCCAAGCAATGGTGGGCCGCCTGGTTTTGCCTGAGAGCTGTTCTCTTACTCTCCCCCGAATAACTTCGGGAGGATTTGCGTGTAAGATGGTGGTACGCAGATGACACGTCACTTATTTTTAAAGTGAATCGACATAACGATATACTTGATGACGCGAATTCAACCCTCTCTCTGATTCTTGATTGGTTCACTGCAAATAATTTAGTTCTAAATGCAAAAAAGACGAAATGTATAAAGTTTACTTTACCAAATGTAATTCAAGTAGATGTCAGTTTATTTTTGCAGGGGTCCAAGCTGGAGTTAGTTAACGAAACTAAGTTTTTAGGTATTACTATAGACTCTCGTCTTCAGTGGGGTCCCCACATAGAAGCTCTCTGTGGTAGACTTAGTTCAGCCGCATACGCTGTTAGACGCATAAGGCAGATAACTGATGAGGATACTGCTAGATTAGTATATTTCAGTTATTTTCACAGCATTATGTCATATGGCATAATGTTGTGGGGTAGAGCCGCGGATATAGAAGCAGTCTTTGTCTTGCAAAAGAGAGCAATTCGGTCTATTTATAACATGAAGTACCGAGATTCATTAAGAGAAAAGTTTAAAGAAATTAATATATTAACGGTCCCTTGTGAATTTATTTATCAAGTTATTAGATATGTCAGAAAAAAAATTGATAATTTCCCGAGGCTTGGTGTGCACCACTCTGTTGAAACCAGAAACAAACATAAACTAGCTTTTCCAAAATTAAGACTTGCCAAAGTAGGTACCTCTTTTGTAGGACATGGTATAAGATTTTACAATAAGCTTCCAGAGGAGGTCCTTAGTTTGCCTGAAAATAAGTTTAAACTATATATTAAGCAGGGACTACTTAAGAAAGCTTATTATAGAATCAATGATTATTTGGATGATAATGAAGCATGGTGTAATAAATAATAATAATCTTATTCAATATTGTAATTAATAATTAGCATATTTTAATACTGTACGATTCCTCTAAAGGCTTAAAATTAATTAATATGTAAACTTACTTTGTTAAAGGTAATAGACAATATGAGACGGGTTGACTAAGATATATTTTTTTTTCTCGTGACTAATTCCCGCAGTCTTATATTTTTTTATGCCTTTACTTGAGTAGGTATGTATATGATTTTGTATCATATGTTTTATTTTGAAAAAAGGAATGTTTGCTAAGTTTCTTGCCCTTCTTCTTAGCAATACTAATCGAATGGTGCGGATGGTTAGGCATTATGTATATACAATATTTTTATTCCTATATTTCTATATTTTATGCAAGTGTATAACTTTATTACATTTTAGTAGCCCACCCTTAATATTTTTTGTATGTATTTCCCGTTTTTATTATTTCTTCATTGTATTATGTATATATAATATTTTTATTCCTAGATTCCCCTATTTTATTTATTTTTTATTTATTTATTTATTTAAAAACTTACGACTATCATTTATTAATGTAGGTGTATATTTTATTTCCCGTATTATTATATATTTTTTTTATATTCTAAAGACATATTATATTGTGTAAATTAACTTTGACTTGTAGAAAGTATACTTAATGTATCTATTTTGCAAAAATAAATATTTTGATTTGATTTGATTTGATTTGATGTACCTTCACAGTCTAGCCCGGCATCAGCTCTACCACCTATACCAATGGGCATTGACTTAAACTAATAGGTCGGGGAAAAAGTAATTTCGTATTTTCTATGCCTCAAGTTGTAATTAAGTCTCTTTGGTCGTACTGTTTATCTGGCATTTTTGAAGAGATTGATTACTGGTGATGAAAATAAGATGACAAGAAACTGCGAAAAAGGTCAGATCATGGTCAAAGGGCGGTCAAGTTCCACAGACTATGGCAAAACCCGGATTAACAGGCAATAAGGTGATGCTGTGTGTATGGTGGGATTGGAAGGGCATCGTTCATTGTGAAATTTTAACGCCGGGCAAAACCATCGATTCGGATCTCCACTGCCAACAGCTAATGATACTCGAGCAATAAACTGAGAAAAAACGGCCGGAATTGATCAGAAGAAAGGGTGTGGCCTTTCATCATGATAAGGCCAGACCACAAACATCTTTGACCACTCAGGAAAAATTGAGGGAACTAATTTGGGAAATGTTAGTGCATCCACCTTATAGCCCTGAGCTTGCACTCTTCGATTTACACCTATTTCAGTCTCTTCAGAGTTCTCTAGGTAGTGTAAGGTTAACACCAAGAGAGTACTGTCAAAACTACTTGTCGCATTTTTTTGATCAGAAGTCCCAAAATTTCTATAGCAACCGGATCATGTCACTATCTACAAAATGGCAATAAGTTGTTGAACAAAATGGTACATATTTATTATATTTAAATATAAATAAACTTTGAAAAAGTGTGTCTTGAATTTTTATATAACATACGAAGAAACTTTTTCCCCGACCTATTTACGAATTGTGATTATCCTTAGATAAGCGGATATGTATGTTTTCGACGAAAGGCACACGGTTTGGCAATTGATTTTACGATACAGAATCAGGGGGCTGGACGGCTATTCTGGCAATATATTTCACTCGCAATATTAGTCGTTCGACTTTTGATTAGAGTATGATAAATACCATGCAATATAAAATAGAGTAATTAAGCCTCATCAAAAAAAACGACGGAACCCTAAAAACAATGGAATATATAAGGAATGCTCACTATATGCTTTCAATAAAATAAAATGAAAATTGGCCAAGTGGGAGTCGGACTCGCGCACAAAGGATTCCGTCCGTACCACCCCACAATACGCGTGCGGAACGCTTAAAACATTATGTTGTACTGCGTGTTGGACTCGCCCACCGAGGGTTCCGTTAAAGACTATATTTTTTATGATTTAATTACAAATATATAGTTTTCAGTTTTTTTCCTATATTTGTAGTATAAGACGGTATTGCTTGCCAAATTTCATAGTTCTAGGTCAACAGAATTTCGATTCCCTTGAGAGTGTTGAAATATTCGTTTTTTGCGACATAAACGGCCGTATCTTTTTTACGTTAACTTAGAAGTTTGTTTTTTTCACAGCTTCATGGGACTGTAAACTTGAGTATATGGTTTTAATACCATCTCGATAACCTTACGCGTTATCTAGATAAAGGGTCTTGACAGACAGACAGACAACAAAGTGATCCTATAAGGGCTCTGTTTTTTCCTCTTGAGGTACAGAACCCTAAGAAAATATAATTCTTTTTAAAAAATCAAGGCGACAAAAAACAAGGCGCTAAAATGGAAGCGCTTGACAAACAATTCGGCTCTCTCTGAGTATATAACCTAAGTTTTTAGGGTTGTCATGGTTACGTACCCGGATCCTCGACCAACTTAATTTTGCAATTTTGTTTCATACATTTTGTAGTCAATGATAAGTTTGTTATTTTGTCTAGTAACTATTAATGGTAGGGATCCCTTATGGCGCAGGTTGAGCGGTTTTCTTCTGTTGGATTTGTGTAATTTTTTAAATAATTTATTTGCCAGACGGGTATGGCTTACAGAGTTGAAGTTAAGGCGAGGTTATCCAGAGAAATCTGTCCTGCTCCAACGCTTTTATTTCACAGTTTAATATCCTGCTCAGCGGGAACGCGCCGCTCAGAAAACTCGCGATTTCGAAGTGTTTTTATTTATTATTTTGGAATTAAGAGAAAAGATTATTACTATTACAGCCGTTTTATATCACATTTCTTTTGACTTTTATTTTTATATAAGTTTTATTGTCTAAAACTAATAGAACTTGAACGAAACGGTATTTATATTATATTAGGACAAATCCGACTCAGTGTGATTACTAACCATTACTTTTAGTGTGTTAATTCTATACTCAAGTACTATGTCTATCGTATGTGCATATTAAACTAAACTGAACACCTAGTGTACTGTAATACTGTTTTACTGTTACTATTTATTGGTTTACCTACACTATTATTAAAACTTTTATAATTTAACGGTATCACGGAACAATGTATGTAGTGCTTTGAGAAATATATATTTTATGTCTTTTTTGTCTAGTTTAGACCTATCTTTGTGATTTTACTGGATGCAGTAAACTGCAAGTAATCGTATATCAAATGGATGAAATATCAAGTTCAGAGAGTAAAATATGATAATGTATTTTTTTCGAATGTAATTATGACAATTCAATGACTTAAAATGTATTTGCAAAGAGACAATATCGGGATAACCCCCCTTGATACTGATACACACTTATAATGTAATAATTTGGCCAAGTGCATGTCGGACTCACGCACAAAGGGTTCCGTGCCATCACACAATATGTACCCAATAAATATAATTAAATAAACTAACCTAAAAACATTATAAATAATAGGAAATAACTAAAGGACCTCTAGCGGGATCTCTTTGATTTTAAAAATTATTGAACCGTAAGTTATTATTTAGGTGTTGGAATATCTTCCTTAGCATGCACTAATAAAGTTAAATTTGCAATGTACAGTTCGGAAAGGGAAGCGGTCTTTTAATTTTATAAATTATTGAACCTTAAGTCATCGGAAAGTGCTCGGAAAATGTTTCTTTCTGCATATCGTAAATTCTGTTAAAACTACAGGGTTCGCCTCGCTCCACTCCGCTTCGCTCGGCTCCCTAATATCCACTTACATGTCAACCTAACCGGTCCTCTTCGCTTCGCTCGTCGTTGCAACCTATCCCTAGCGGTCCAATAATATTAAAACTAAGGGAGCCAATAACGGTAGGCACTTCCTAAATAATATTAATATAGATACCAAAACCGCCAAAATTAATGCACCTGTCAAATAATTCGGCATTCTTTACGGAACGGAACCGTAATTCGTATTATTTTATTCTTTACTTAAGAGTGTGTATAACAATCTTACAGATTCACCGCAATGATATAAAATTCTTGCGATGGATAAATTGCCAAGTGTTTAAAATATATAAATTTATTTCTATCATAGTTAAGATCATACAATTTTAACTTAACTACAAGAGTGTTAACTAATAATATAACTACAATACAATAATAACAGTCAAACTTAATCTACTCTACGCAGAAGTTATATGAATTTTAAAACACGTGAATTATTTGTCTTATTTGCGGCTTAAAGAAGTCTTAAATATATAAAGAAACGAAAGTAGGACTTTGCGCAAAAACATTCCTATCTCAGAAAAAAATGTTTAAATCAATAAACACAAACTTGTTTCTGTACCTCCCAGGGCCGGATTTAGGGGTGGGCAACAAGGGTTGAAGCCCAGGGGCTTCCACACAAGAGGGGCCTCCACAAGTTCTTAATGTTGTTGACAAATTGTTTCTTTAAATAAACAAAAAATTTTAAACTAACAATGCATAAAAATACGATGAAAACAAATTGCATTTTTAGTCTAACGGTCTTCCGACTCACGGTGGTATATTTTTTCTTGGTTTTATCCTTGGGAACTGTGTTTTTTGTTTTATCTCACATTTTTCTGGAAATTCTAATGCAAATAGTAGTTTCAAAACATAACATTAGTGTCTGAAAACACGAATTACAACAGAATGTTTTGTTACTTCGCTGAAGAGCCTCAAAGTATCAAGTGTAGATCTAATTAATAGATCAGGGGCCCTTACTTCGTTCTAGCCCAGGGGCCTACGCACATTAAAATACGGCCCTGGTACCTCCCACGTTTGTAATGGCGGCCAATATGATTGATTTCGACCATTACATCAAGCGCTCAATAAATAAACCGTTTAAAAATACTTTAGTTAGACATCACAAAAAGCGATATCTGATTTATTTTACTTGGTCCGTTGTGTTGATATACAGAGTGGAAACTAAAAGCGGTTTGCGGAGGGAAAGTACGTTAAATATTGACCATAGCAAAAATTACTTAAAGGAAACATTCCTTTTTTTTCAATAAGTGAAACTTTTTCATTTAAAGTTTATTTATTATTATTATTATAGATAGGCAGTTAAAAACTTTAAAAGAACAAGATACGAGGGTGCATTTTTATATTCGCGGAATGGGTAGG
Source organism: Ypsolopha scabrella (assembly GCA_910592155.1). Taxonomy (NCBI): domain Eukaryota; kingdom Metazoa; phylum Arthropoda; class Insecta; order Lepidoptera; family Ypsolophidae; genus Ypsolopha; species Ypsolopha scabrella. The sequence continues at coordinate 3,596,921 of OU342980.1, read as the reverse complement.
TAATTAATAAATGAGGGTACTTTCCTTAGTCGTAACTGGTTAAGTAGCTCATTATTAGTATAAATAGAATGTTTTGTTTTAATCGGGCCATTACTATTTGAATTATCGTCGATCTAACAACTCAGTTGGGAAGAAAATTGTGAAAAATTGAGAAAATCGAGCACCGCGCTGTCATAAAGTTCCTTACCAAGCAAGGTAAATCGGTTCAAACCATACTAGAAGAGATGTCATCCGTTTACGGGGAGTCTTGCCCCGGTAAAACCATGGTTTATAAGTGGCATACCCTTTTTAAGAAAGGCCGGGCCTCACTTGAATATGATCCTCGGCCAGGACGGTCGATCGAGGTGACCACTCTGGAAAATGTTGATAGATTATAAAGATAAAGGTGTCTCCATAACCGGAGAATACTACGCTTCAATCTTAGAGCAATTAAAGGAAGCAATCAAGGCAAAAAGAAGGGGAAAATTAACCAAAGGTGTCCTCCTTCTGCACGACAACGCGCCTGTGCACAAGAGCCGTGTTGCGTTGGCTTCCCTGCATAAGGTGGGCTTCGATATTTTGGTTCATCCACCCTACAGTCCTGACCTGGCTCCCAGTGATTATTATCTCTTTCCAAAAATGAAAAAAGAACTTCGGGGGAAGAAGTTCTCAAGCGATGAAGAAGTGAAGGAAGCAGTTTCAGCTTATTTTTCAGACAAAGAAAAAACATTTTTTTTCTAGGGTATACATAAGCTAATTGAAAGATCTGAATGAATCTTGCAGGTGAATATATTGAAAAGGAAAAATAAACTTGTATTTTTATTTCCACGTCTTACCCCCGATTCCGCGAACTTAAAAACGCCCCCTCGTATATTTCGGGTCGTACTGATCCCGGTCCAGCATCTGTTGAAATAATAATGACTATTTGTAATGACAATTTCACCTGACGGGTTTTGTTAATTTTACAGAATTTTCATTGAATCTTGGTCTTGAAAACTTCCCGAGTCTCCAGTATGAATTTGGCTATATAAACGAAAGTCGCGTTAGATATGTGTATATCTCGTACATGTTTTTCAAAATAAATATTACTTACCGAACTGTGGGTAAACATTTGAAACCTTACAAATAGCAGTCATCTTATAGCTTCTACAACAAAATATTTTCGCAAAATATTCAGTTACACTGGGATTAAAATTTACAAAAAACTTCGGCAAGCTTGAAAATACTGAATCCCAGATAAACCGGCCAATAAAACCAAATACTTTCCGTTCTCCAGTTGAAATTGTCACAAAATACAATACTCATTACTATGGCCTCTACAACGACAAATAATAAAACTTTTAACAATATGAAAAACAATGGGGGCCCCATACAAGACACCTTCAAACATTTTTTTTTAAATATTGGATGGATTCGATTGATGGTTCTTGGTGGAATATCATCTTGAATAAATTATACACAAATTCTTGTACTTTTATTCCACATATATTTATTTTTATTCTAACTTAGGCTACCGGTTTCGTATTACACATCATCGGGCCAACAAATTATTAATTATTTAACATGACAGAAAGAAAACAAAAGAAAACATTTTGTTTGAACAAAAATATATGTGGACAATAAATATATGTGGAATAAAAGTACAAGAATTTGTGTATAATTTTTTTTATTTTTATTTGTTTGTTTCAGCTCTACATTAAACACACACACACACACCCTCGCACACCCGCACACAAATTTAAAGTTTGCGTTTTGTTATTTACCATAGTTATTAATAATTAATTCTTCACCACCTGTTGGTTGGCTGGAAGAAATTGTTCCTAGGAATAAGCCTTTGTACAATACTGTATATTCTTTACTTTTTATTCTTTATTTTTATTTCGTGTGTGTACATTAAAGTATTCATTAATTAATGTTCTTCGGGTTCCGCACCTGTGTTGTTGTGGGGTGTTATACCCTTTGTTGTTATACCCTTTGTTGTTATGCCCTTTGTTTGTGATTGTTGCACTATTGTTGATATAACAGAGGATCATGCGACGCAATGGGAAGTATTATAGACTCTCAAGGATCATTACTGCAGATTTTGAACGAAATAACAACGATGCTACAAAAATACCTTCCAGACAAAAATCAATACTAATAATAAAGTAATAAAAATACCGGCCAAGTGCGTGTCGGGACACGCGCAATGTAGGGTTCCGTAGTTGCCCGGTACATAATTTGGTCTACTAATACAGACCGCGCCAAACTTCTGGTCCCATACATTGTAGGGGACCAAAAGTTTGGCGCGACTTGTACTCGTAAACCTGTAAAGCCTACTTAGCTGTGATAGTTTTCCTTTTACATTCATTATATATACTACTTTTGTGAATTTTTTCACATTTCTATAAGGAACCGTTTAGCCAGTAGGAGAGGGGGGGGGGGGGGGGGGGGACGCTCCAGTCTAACTAAAATTTTCACTTTAAAGCTTAATATTTCGCCAACGGATCTCTAAATTGAAAAATGGTTTTCACACACCACAATTTTTTTTAAACGGCCTATCCAACGATACCCCACACTATGGGATAAACGAGAAAAAAAATTATCCCCAGTTTACATTTATGAGAGGTAGCCTTAAAAATTTTTTTTTCCGAGATTTTATTTTACTATTTTGTCGGCGTAATAAATATTTATACCCATGCCAAATTACAGCTTTCTAGTACTAATAGTCTCTGCGCTAAGCCGCGGACAGATGGACAGACGGACATGGCGAAACTATAAGGGTTCCTTGTCGACTCCGGAACCCTAAAAATCGGGTCTGTAAATTGAATATTTTTAAAAATCTTAAATGTAATAACCTAAACCTCCTTTTTTATGTTTATTTATAACTCATGTACTTATCTTATATTAAATATTATACCCAACCGGTTTCGCTATTCAGCATTCTCAAGCGCTTAACTACAATACTTATTTAATTACATTTTCAGAATCTACAAATAAAATACGTGCAATAAAATAACAATATTATCGAAGTGATTAGGGGAATACCAAATAAAATATGGCCGATAAACAATGGCCGATAAACAAAACCATTTTAATTGTTGATTCTGAAAATGTAATTAAATAAGTATTGTAGTTAAGCCCTTGAGAATGCTGAATAGCGAAACCGGTTGGGTATAATATTTAATATCAGCATATTGTGGATAAGTGCATGAGTTATACATAAACATAATGTGTATTAATTTCCACCAAGTGCCAACAATCACAAGCATCAACTCCTTTTTCTTCTTCTCTCTGTAAATACGTATCTTATGTATTATACTATGTAATTGATATAATGTCAACTGATGCCGGGATTTTTTTTCCTATATATTAGTTTTGTTACGTTTATACAATACGTTAATCAATATATTGGCTTTTAATTTATAGTAAATTGTGTTTTTTTTTAAATAAATGCAAAGAAAATTACAGAAAAAATAGCTATATTTCGACCCCTCAGTGGGGTCTTCATACTTCTTCAACTTCGGGAGGATTTGCGAGTAAGATGGTGGTACCTCCACCGTCGAGCCCGGCGTCAGCTCTACCACCTAGTATTAATATTGTACTGAAGCCAAAACTACAGGTTTTAGTATTTTTGTCTGTCTGTCATAAACTCATAACACTGAGAAATCCTATTATTTTGAAGCAACAACTAGCAATATTTTAATTATATTTTATATTAAACTATTATTATAGCAATATGAATAAATGTATATTTTACTCGTTTTGAGCCTTCATTTACAATATTTATATGGAAAAACATGAAAAAAATCGAATATAAAATAATACCGTAAGCCGAAATATATCGAAAATTGTAAATATATATATATATATATATATATATATATATATATATATATATATATATATATTTTGTGTTTTTCCATATAAATATTATTACTATAGCAGCTTTATTTTATTTTATTATTTATAGGATAGTTATATTTTAAGGATATTTATTAATTTCAAATTTATATCACTGCGTTATAGAAAATCAGAAAAGTAAATCTGGACGTGAGAAGCTCTAATTTGTAATCTCCTTGCGATGGATAAATCGCCAAGTGTTTAAAATATAGAAATTTATTTCTATCATAGTTTATTAATTTTATTCAAGATTTTATTTAAATAAAAAAACGGACAAGTGTGAGTCGTCACGAGGGTTCCGTTAAAGACTATATTTTTATGATTTAATTACAAATGTTTAGTTATCAGATTTTTCCCTATACTTGTAGTATAGGACGGTATTATTTGCCAAATTTAATAGTTCTAGGTTAACGGAAAACATCCCTATAATTTTTGATTTTGATTGATGATTGGAAGTGTCTAAATATACGTTTTTTGCGGCATTGATAAAGACCTACTTGAGAAGCACGATGAGCCAAGGCAGACTTCATCTGCTTTGTCAGCTCTATCAATTGAAGCTAAAATAGCGGCTAGTTTTAGCTATGAATCTAAGATAATAATCCTGAAAAAATGCGGTGAGGCTAAAAGGCGAAAAGTTCGTCAATTTTTATTTTTATTTGTGTAATTAATTTTTGTCATCATTTGATTAGCAATAATAAAACTCGTTTACCCAGACATATTTATAATTCTATTTATGTAATTTAACGTTTTCTTTTCGACTGGGAAATAAAAGAGGCCTCGCAAACCTGATTTCCCCGACGTCCACGTGTGCTCTAGCGCCGCCACTGGCCTAGGCGTCGAAATTGTTTTTACGCAGCTGATAACTTCACCCACGTAAACATATGTTTCAACAACTTCGTTGCTGACATTAGTCAGTGCTCAGAATCAAACTGAGGTATAGTGCAGGAGGTGAGACTGGAGAATTGCGATTGTGTGCGTGCACAACATTGACATTGTGGAAAACAACTCTTATAGCAGTGCAGGCAAGGTCTGTTTTCAAAAAATTATGTTTTGTCTTTTATCTTATTCTTCTTTTGTTACGATGTATACTTTATGTTTCCATGATTTTTCAAAAATAGACCTTGCCTGGACTTCTATTAAGAGTTGTTTTCCACGATGTCAATGGTGTGCACGCACAAAATCGCAATTCTCCAGTCTCACCTGCACTGTTAGTGCCCAGTATCAAGCTCTGATGACCCTTTGTGGAATTCACTCTATTGATTCAATTTGTATTTTTTTGGTTTTCTCTACAAACTCAAGCCCAGTCCCGAATCAATTATTATAGGAGGTCGACATTTCATTTTGCATATTTGGATACTTGGTCTCCCCATGACAAAGATATAGCTACGCCCATGGGCTGAGCCTTTATTATTTTTCTTTGAAAAAACCTAAATGTATCGGAACGTTAACCCTCAAGTTATCGTGCGCAAGTTATATTTCCTTCACTTAACTTAAATTGATTGGCCGTATTATATTGTAAGCCATTAAGTTCCAGACCCAACACACCCTTAAATTGGACACTAAATATTGGGGTAGTCGATAATTTATTAGTGCTACATTATTTATCGTGTGTTGTACGTAAGTTATAATGGCTTTTGTATGTTTTACCTTCATAACTTTCGCTATACAACGTGAAATTGTTAACGAATACTGGTGATAGTACTCGTCCATATGAACAACTTTTACTACGTAGCCAACCCTGAAATCTTGAAAAAATATTTCCATAGAAAATTTAAATACTTACTCGATCCAAATGTATGAAACAGCTGATATTTTTTTCACGATTTCAGGGTTGACTCCATAGTGAAAGTTGTTCATACGGACGAGTACTATCACCAGTTTTCGTTAAGAGGATATGACACGCTTGCAAAGGTCACTGTTACTCCATGCGGAATGCTCCGCAGTGCGAGAGGGACGGGTTCTGGAAAAAATAGCAAAATATCGGTTTTAAATTAATATTAAATGAATTAAAATAGCTATCAAAATATCCAACTAAGAAAATTTAGACATCGTTAAAATCTATCCAATAAAATATCGTTCAGGTCTGTATATCATTCCTATTTGTTATACTATGAAAAAAAGTGTATATTAAGACCTCATTTCAATAATCATTTCTAGCGAGTGAAAGTTACGCAATCGCGTTTCTGTACTGCAGAAAACTAGAAAAAAGTTCCGGAATTTATAAACTGATTTATCAAATTAGTGGCTTCATCTGAAAAGCAGGTAAACAACTTCAAATAGTGCCATTTTTATCGAAATAGCCCCTTAATAATATGACTTAAATTTCACGTTGCATATGTACAGTGGAGCCCGTATCAAGCTATACACATTGAGTATAAGCTGACCTCTCATTGTACGGGAAGCCTATACAATGAGAGGTCAGCTTATACTGAAAGTGTTTAGCTTGATACGGGCTCCACTGTACATGTCAACAGGCTGATGGAAGGATGTGGATGGGTTCACGCTTGGCCATCACCGCGCCTGATGGAAAGCGTCTATAAGACCCAGGATTAATCACCACGACAAAGTGGTAAAATAAAATCTTTTTTTTTTTAGATTACCTATGTTTTTATTGCGAAATCCATCGCTTTGGGATACTCTAAATATTATTATCAGAGTGCATTACAAACTGGAAAAGATAAATTAGAAACAAATGTAAAGACAAGAATTTGAAAAAATTCCTCGGGCCAGGATTCGAACCTGCGACCTCTTGTTTCCCAGACAAGCGCGCTACCAATTGCGCCACCAAGGTACTTACCTAGGCCTCTTTCCTCTTTTTTTATTGCCCTACACGTGAAGTGGGGAGGAATGTTCTTTTTTCGCGTCTACCACATGATCTGGGTTGTCGTTAAATAGATACTTCAAAAATATTCTAAGTGTGTGAAAACCATTTTTCGTTTCAGGGATCCGTTTGCGAAATATTAAGCTTTAAACTGGAATTTTATTTTAGAATCAAATGTCCCTTCCTCCTGCCAGTTACACGGTTGTTTTTGGATTTGTAAAAAAAATAACGGTAGTAGTACGTGTATATTATTATATATAAGGTCCTACAATAATAAGTCAAAATAATTCTAGGGTAGATCATGTATCGATAACTGACCACAATGCAGAAGAAAAAAAGTTTGTTTTCCAACTACAAAGTGGTTCAATCACCTGACTAAATTTCTATGGAAAGATGACAAAAAGTTCGCGCAAAAAATTTGTTTTTCTTTGGATTGTGGTCTACAAAGAATACTATGTCACCTCTTGATTCTTTTTTACTTTGAATTGTGGGACGTTATATAACGAAGTTAAAAGGAATACTGTCACAGCTAAGTAGGCTTTACAGGTAAACGAGCAATAGAGTCGACCAACATAGTTTTGCATTTTTTATTATTATTATCATTGGTATTTATTATTATATTTTATAAATTGATTATTCTTTATTATCTTGATTGTGACATTTTAGTAATGATTAGTTAATTATTAGGTAATTTGATATTAATATTGTAACTTCATAACCATAATTTTTCTTTTTTTTTAAGCTATAAATTGTGAAACATTCAAATGCAAATACTCATAATATTGTTCATGAATAAGTAAATGAAGTGAAATTAAATAGTAGTACATACACATCAATTTACGAATTTTAATTACAGATTCAGAATCATCATTATTTTTATACATGTATTATTAGCTATTCATCCATCCATCCATCCATCAGCCCGTGTTCGTCCACTGCTGGACATAGGCCTTTCCCAAATTTCGCCACTCATGTCGGTCCTCCGTCCTCCTCATCCAGCCGCCCCCCGCAACGTCTTTCAGGTCGTCGGTCCAGCGGGCACGAGGTCGGCCTACACTACGCTTTGCTTTACGTGGTCTCCATTCTAAAGCCTTTCAGCCCCAAAGGCCATCATGTCGGCGACAAATATGGCCTGCCCACTGCCACTTCAACTTACTGATTCTGCAGGCTATGTCGGTTACTTTAGATCTCCGACGGATCTCCTCATTTCGGATTCTATCCATCAGAGATACCCCAAGCATATTATTAGCTATAAGCAATTTTAATTCCAATCAGTTAAGTCTATTTAACTTTTTTGAATGGTACGGAACCTTCAGGTGCTACTCGCACATGACCGGTTTTTCAATTCTAAATCACTACGTCCCCTCTAAAGTCGCAAAACACCCCCTACCCCACATATCATTCAAAGTCACTTCTTTCTTCGTAATGCGAGCAATCTTCTTAGTATAATAAGCTTAGGCATAAGTATAGGTAGAAAGTTGGTATTCCAAGAAAGGAGAAGATATTTTTCTTCAGTTACAGTGTATGTCATATAGATGGAAGCGGGAAAGGCAATCTTATTTACGAGTAAATAAGATCGCCTTTGTGGTCGAGCAGTATAAAAGTACCTATATACAGGCTGACTTTTAAACAAACCCTGATAATTTTAGAGGTTCTTAAGAGACGTTAGTATAACACATTTTAAATGTAAAAATAATAAAATAAGAAGTCAAAATATTATTGAAAATGTTACTTGGAAGTAATCTTCGCATATTATCCTAGCCATTCCCATACACGGAACAATTTTAAGGCTACATATAAAGTCAGATTGAGCCCCTTATTTCGCCCTAGAACTGAACTCTACGATGTTTCCTTTTAATTTAAAATAGCGCGCTCTCTTCCGTGGCTGTTACGACCACCAAGAAACACGCGCCCACAAAAACCTGCGTTTTTATTTAAACTCTGCTTCTATTTTATAATTTTTAAAATATTTTAAGACGAACTGACAATGTCATTTTGTTAACTTACTTTCGATACAAATTTCAAGACTGTATGATTTAAAGAAGGCCCTTTACATTCAAAAAACATACAATTTTGAGGTAGCTTCGTAATTTTTTTCTATCGAGCGAACTTAATGATTTTGCGATTTTTTCTGAGATCAATCTATCAGCCCTATAGTCTACTGTCTATATTATTTTTACTATACCGATTAACCAAGTTAAACAGCGTGATATGCTCATTTGAAGTTGTTCATCTAGCCTCTCATTATCTTATCTCTTTAAGTAACCATGATTTCTTTGGATTTTAGAGTATGCATATAATTTTGAATGGTTTTCATAAAACCAGTTTCTGTTCTACCACAAAATTTTAAATTATCGGGGTTAGGTTAAGAGTCATCCTGTATACAGGTGGTTGACAAATCACAAAAGAGTGATTTACCGATATTTCGTGGAATAAATGTTACATCGAACCAATGTAAATTTATTTTGATTTGTAGGGTTCCATAATATCTGAAAGGTAAAAGGAACCTTTTGTGGTGAGACTCCGTTGTCTGTCCGTCCGCCCGTCCTCATAACTCTAGCACCGTTAAGGATAAAAACTTGAAATTTGCCACAAAAATAGCATTCACTTGATATAATACGATATAAAAATAAGTGAAAAATTTGAAATTGTTCAAAATATTTCCAGTACAAACGAGAGAAAAATAAAAAAATAATATCTTAAGATCACAATATGGGTATCAAATTGTAGATATTGAAGATTTGATTATAAAAATATATACTTTTATTATATTTACTGGCACTGATTTCGAGAAATCTTTGAAAAACCACAAAAAAATGCATGGGGCCCCTTATTTCCGAAACTAATGTACATTAATGTGATTTGTGCATTATATTTATTTATAGCACACCGTGCGTAAAATGACCGCTTTACGCACGCTGCGCTTGCGTAAAGTCGGCATTTTCCGCACTTTTGCTATAAAATATTATACGAAACTCGTGCGAGAAACTTTTTCTCGACTCGTGTGATTGCAGCACTCACCTTCGGCTCGTGCCACAAACTCACACTCGTCAGAAAACGTTTCATCGCTCTCGTATCGTAATGTACTATTATGGTCTATTCAGTTTATTTATCAACTTATTGCATTATGGATAATAATATTCTTACTCCAATAACTCTTTATTTTATGCATGTGTATAACTTTAGTAGCCCAACTTAAATATAGTTTAAATATTATTTTTATACAGATTAGATTTAACATGTAAAACGTATACTTTACGTATCTATTTTAGAAATAAACATTTTGAATCTTGAATCTTTATGAACCGAAAAGTATGAAAAAATCATGGTAATTTGGAATTACGTAAATATTACAGGAAAAACATAGAGAGTGAGAAATTCACAATAGCAAAATGACAAAATGAAATTCTTCATCCACGAGTTTTATTTCGAGTACGGTATAAAAATCTTTGAGTCTCTATTTTGTAGTACAATCAATTCTTTTTTAGTTATCATAAACAGTTATGGGCAAGATTAAATACCTTCTTCCTGACTGTTCCCAAAACTGTCGAATAACGGAACGAGTCTAGGTATACGAGTTTGACTCGCACTGGACCAGTTTTTTTTTTGAGTCCGAATAGGTCCGTGTGGATTGACACCCACCTATTCCCCCTTTTTACAGGCCTGATGTAGTTTGGAAGTTTGACCAAGATCTGTCGTCAAACCTGAGAATTGACCAGATAAACTTTGACTTTGACAAATGGACTTTTGTGACGCATCACATCCAGATTTACTTTTCATCTGCGTTTCTATACTATACCATCCATCCGTCCATCCATCCATCCATCAGCCTGTTTCGTCCACTGCTGGACATAGGCCTTTCTTGGCGGTCCTCCTGGAAGAAATGCCCATACTCACACACGCTGGGCAGGAGGGTTGGTGAGCGCGGTGCCGAAAACCTTGCATCAGTGACGCCGCTGCCCGTCACTAGTCTGTTTTATATAAGGCCCGGCAATTGGGGATGGATATACCGCCATCCATCGGTCCCAGGCAATGATGTGCCGCCTGAGAGCTGTTCTCTTACCCTCCCCCGAATAACTTCGCGAGGATTTGCGAGTAAGATATTAAGTATACTATACCGCAATGATTTAATGTTAATTTGCATCTCCTTGCGATGGATAAATCGCCAAGTGTTTAAAATATAGAAATATATTTCTATCATACTTTTGACTACATATAATATTACTATACTAGGTGAAATTCAATCAACCGACCAAATTTATACTAGAGACTCGTTTAGTTATCAGAAACAAGGTTCATTACCCTTTTGGTGAAATTTTTAATAGTTTGTGTACTTTATTTATTCTGATCGCCTCATGGCCGAGTGGTCGAGCGCTCGCCTGCTAAACCAGAGTTCGTGGGTTCAATGCACGCGAAACACATTCATTTGTGTTCGCTCTTCGTGTTTCGGAGCTGTAGGTCCATTTGTGCCCGAAGCGCGCCGATACTCGTATGGTTCACTATCTATCACGTTTGGGACGTAATAATCGTGGGTAAAAAGTGGGTGTACCAACTTAGGTAAAGGTTCTGTGGTGCAATTGTGCAACAACAAAACAAGATTCAAACCCGGAACCTCTCACTTGCCGGGCGATTGCTCTCGCTCTCCCAGGCAAGCGAGAGATCCCGGGTTCGAATCCCGGTTCAGAGCTCCTCACGTCCAGATTTACTTTTCTGATTTTCTATACCGCAATGATATAAATTTAATGTATACCACTCCCACTCTAAAAAGCTTATTTTATTCACTGGAAACAGTGAATGAAAAGGCCTTTTAATCACTATTTTGGTGTTTGAATTTAGAACACACCAGTATATTCAACCTCCATCTCAATGCTTATACAACCTCCTTGCGCAAAAAATACTCGATACAAACTCCTTGCGCAAAGAATACTCGATATAAACTCTTTGTGCAAATAACTCCTCGAGATTTGATTGTTCGATATTTGCGACAAGGAGAATAAAAACTGTTTTGTGTTCTTTGATGCCATTACAGAAAAAAAAATTACAGAAAAAGCTATCATGGTCCTAGATACCTTTGCCTGTCCCTGAAAGGGACGAAAGAAAAAAATATATATATATTGGTAAATTGGCGCCATTTTGAATATTGTAAGTTGTACAGTAGTACCAACTTATCTGTAGAATTAACTAGCTTATTCCGGGCTTGTCATTGGCTAATATTCAATATTGTATATTATATATATATATATTACTATATGTGCTAGTTCCGCTATTTTCATTCTACAGTTAAATTGGTTTTACTGTACGAACACAAAGTTGACCATCATAATAATAATAATAAGAAAATTACTCTTGATTTTAGTATTTGTTCCAATTATAATGTGCGTTTTAATTAATTTAACCTTCCTTTTTTCTTCATGTAATTTATTCCATTTTCGCTTAAATTATTTATTTTACTCGTAGTCATGGTATAAAGTATATTATGCAACTCTTGAATAAAGTACAGATTTATACTTAGGGCCATGAATCACTCGCGTCGCTCAGGATTCTAACACCTACGGTCGTGATTCAGTCGTTAGAATCCTTTACTTGCTCGTGATTCATATATGGCCCTCGCTTTAAATCCGTCCTTTATTCACCAATTGCATAATATACTATTGTTATCTCCTTGCGATGGATAAATCGCCAAGTGTTTAAAAATATAGAAATTTGTTTCTATCATAGTTACATTGTATTCATTTGACAGCCAACAATGTACGATTCCAACTGTCAAGCGGGCTAATTTGCTTAGCCGAATAGCCATATGACAATCAATTTGAATACGATTGGCTTCACAGACATCCAATATTTATAAAAGTCTTATATATTGGCTGTCTGTGGATTAGTTGTTGATAGCTACAAACCGCACTTTAAGGACCTCGGTATATTGCCATTTGCATCCCTGTACATTTTTTAATGCCTTAATTTTGTAAAAAATAACTAGAAGAAACGAAATATGTTTCAAGTAGACTTCGCGACAGAATACGTCTTAATATGCCGATATCACAATGTAAACTACATAGTAATAGTGTTCATAGCATGTTATATTGACATATTAAGCATAACTGTACAATCAGGCTATAGTATCTTAGAACATTGTCAATAGAACCAACAACAGCGTCATCTATTGAGCTGGCTCTCAATTATGGAAAGTAATTCAATGTTTTACACAAAGGCACAATAGAGGGCGGTGTCGTCGCCTGTTATAAAGTCATTGTAATTGTGGGAGGTGGCAACACTGGTCACACACATCACAAAACAAAATTTCTGCCAGCTGCGTGAGCGCTTGTATTCAAAGCTTGTTCCGTAGTTGTTTTAAGAAGATTTTTGTATATTTTTGTAGCATCTAGTGCCGTAATTTTATTAGAGTTGAGTTAGGACTACTCCTCTGCAAATTACAGCCAGCAAACTTTAGTGAAGTGATTAGTGTTGAGTGAGAATTCTTTCTTCTTCACGAATACCCAAGATTTCCTTAAAAACTATAGTGCAGTGATTAGTGAGTAAGAAGCAACGAAAATTAAAATAATATATGAGAAAGGAACTTTGTTTTATTCAATTTTGAATCAGTTTCTGGTTATTTCAAATATACTAAACAGCTAGCCCCAGACAGAATTTTTATCTCAATGTGTCTACCAACCAGGCTATATTTTGTACGTTAAGAAAAAAATACTTCGGTTTACTTATTATCACATTTACGTCTTTAGTAAAAATGTAAACCGAAGTAAATTTTTTTACGTGCAAAATATAGCGTTGTTTGTAGACACATTGAGATAAAAGTTCTGTCTGGGGCTAGCTGCTAACGAAGCTATAGCAGTGTTATCTCGTATATGTACATGCAACAAACAAACTACAAATACTCCAAATGAAATTCTTTTTCTGTGCACGCAAGTTGCCAACTTGACGGAAATAAGCTGCTTTCAGTTTGATGCGTTCGTAGTCAGTCATACGTAACATGTAATACGTAATTTGCAATGTGCTGCAGTCAGTGCTAGGCGGTTGTTGTCCGACGATCAAACTGTACGCAGCCTACTAACGCATCAAAGTGAAACCAGCTCATTTCTATAGTCTAGAAAGACTCATAGTTTCATAGTCTATCTATGGTACACAAGAAAAATGTGGCAATCTTTTTCAATAACAAAAAAAATGAAATACTAGTGTGGTAAGGCTGACTTTATCAACAGTTTTGATGCATAAAAAATAGGTCTTTACGAGCACTTGGATTAAACAATATTTTTTGTAAGACTGGGAAAGACAAGTGTATGGTGCAGGAAAGACAAATGTCTGGTGAAGGCGGGGCGTATCCTTTTTGGACTAAATTACTAGTAGTTATTTCACTTTTTGACGGCAGAAAAATGTTTTCGTGGTATTTCAATGGGTATCCTGGAAACATCGTGTTTGACATGCAGCCGATTTTGATCTTTATTCTTTTGACACGAGAAAGTTCTTTTCCTTGTCTAGAGAATATGCGGACTAGACGCGCTGTAATTTTAGTGGTTTTGGAAACGAAAACTGATGCCGATTGTCAATAACTCTGAAATCGTGAAGGAAATTTTACTTCAGACCAAATGGTGAAAAAAAAGAAATCAAGTGTTCCGTTATGTTTCTGTCGAATGGTATTTTCGCGACATAATGTTTGAATAGTTACAGGTACATACAGGGTGAACCAAACGAATGCCCCCTGTAGGGAAAGTACCTACCTTAAATATTAAAGATAGCAAATTTTACTTAAGGGAACCTTTATTTTATTTTTGAAGGTAAGGAAAACTGCATTCTAAGAATTTAAAATAAAAGTCGTTTACTTCTTACAAAATTGAATTTTGGGATACCAAAAGTTTCGTTATTAAAATGTAAAATTTCAAGGTTTTCCTTTAATTTACGAGACTATGTTACTAAGAAGAATTTGGTTCATATGTTTGCCCTTTTGATCGGTATCATAAAAATACAGGAAGTTTTTTTTTCACATTTGTCCGGTTTGATTCCCGGCTTATGCTGGTGACTTTTTAAATTATTTGAATGCAGTTTTCTTTAACTTTAAAAATAAAGTAAAGGTTCCCTTAAGTAAAATTTGCTATCTTTAATATTTAAGGTACTTTCCCTCGAGGGAGTATTCGTTTGGTTCACGCTGTATAAATTGTTCGTTTATTTAGCTAAGTACTGTGACAATTTCTGAAGGCTTCCTTTCGTCTGTGTGCTATCAAAACATACAATTTTTTCTAATTAATTTAACTTTTATTACATCCACTATATATAATATTAGAGGGCTATGCTCGGGTTATCTGATGGATAGAATTGGTAATGAGGAGAGGAGATCCTTCGTATAACCTGCAGAATCAGTAAGTGGCAGTGGGCAAACCATTATTTATCGCCGACATGATGGACGTGAGGGTTGAAAGGCGTTAGAATGGAGACCACGTACAGCAAAGCGTAGCGTATACTCGCATCCGCTGGACCGACGACGACCTGAACGTTATGGGTGGCGGCGGCTAGATAAAGAGGACGGAGGACCGCCAAGAGTAGCGAAATCTGTGAAAAGCTTATGTCTATAGCAGTGGACGAATACGGGCTAATGGATGGATGGTTGGATTGACTATTATGCATCGTTGAACTTTCTGGTGATAGCACTCGTCCATATGAAGAACTTTTATTACGAAACCAAAACTCAAATCGAAAAAAATCAGCGGTTCCATAGAAAATTTGCATACCTACTCGACCAAAATTTATAAAACAACGTTTTTTACAATTTCTCAATTTTTTCACGTATATTTGGTTGTTTGGACGAGTATCATCGCCAGTTTCCTGCTTCCGCAACATCTTCTTAACAACCTGTATACATAACTAATGGACGTCCCGAAGTGTATCCCATTTCTCTTGATGTCTTGGGAATTTCCTAAAATCCTTTCTTAGCAAATGATTACGTCATACAAAAAAGCTACAGTAAAAATTTCATGTTGCTAGGTCCAGCCTATATCTGGTCTATATCTGCCACTAGGGGTTGACTCCGAAAAGCATGAAGGCCGTGACAGCGAAGAAAAATTGGGGGTCTATGGGATGTAAATTGGGTTCATGAAAGTGAATCTCATATATCTAGGCTATCACCAAATTGAAGGCGTTCCATAAATGTTACAATGCACCTAGCACAAATAGTACCTATAAAGGTACTACTTACATCACACTATAATATTATAAATGCGAATGTTTGTGTGTGTATGTTTGTTACTCTTTCCCGCTGAAACGGCTGAACGGATTTAGATGAAATTTACAATGGATATAGCTTATACCCTAACTTAACACATAGGCTACTTTTTATCCCGGAAAAAAGCATGTCGTCAAACCGAATAACACGCGGGCGGAGCCGCGGGCAAAAGCTAGTAAATATTAAACATAGAAATTACCTGCTTATTTAATAATAAATTAACTATACTTATTAACAATACAAGTAATAAAAAAGTCGTGACTGAACATAAAATATTTTTGCGAAATTTTAAATTAATTTTGTTATTGGTAATGTTCTGAAGCAAAAACCACAATTTTTGTATGTTCTGTTTTAACTCGAGAACCACTCAACGGATTTGGATGCTATTTTTTATTATCACCATAGTGACCCTGCTCAACACATAGGCTATAAGGGGTGTTCATAAAATAACGCCCAAGCCGAAAACGGGGCAAAGATTGAATAAACGCTTTTAACTCGAGAACCACTGGACGGATTTGAATGCGGTTTTTTTATTATCATCATAGTGATCCTGGTCAACTTATGGGCTATAAGGGATGTTCATAAAATAACACCTAAAACTGAAAGACTGAATCAACGAGGGTGTAGCCGCGGGCAAAGACTAGTATTTAATAAAATTTTCTGAACGTATTTGCCAATTCAAAGGTAGAATTTTGAACCAAAGCAGGATTTACTCGAGCGTAACCAGTTTTTGTTTCAAAACTACTTAAATCACACTATGGTGTCGATTCGGTGTAGCACGACTTAACTTATTTGAGACTAAACTTAATTTAAGTGTTCTGTCCTTGTCTTTTCGATACAGAAAGAAAAAGACAGAATTATTAAATTAAGTTCAGTCCTGTTAATAAGTTACTATCCGCAAAAGTTTTACTAAATCACATTTCTCTATTTATTACCACGGCATTATAGACGAAAAGTGTGACAGCGCAATTCACCCCGATAGCATAGTTTAAGTGCCGATAGTGTCTACAGAAGCCCCTACTCGTACCTGCCTTCGCTTTTTAATTTCTCCATGTAGATAACTTGTATGCACCTTCACTCGAGTCACAAGCAAGTCGATTCTGAAGGCTTTGTTTTTGTTTGAATGCTGTTAAAACTTACATTTTTCCAAAGTAATATAGTTTCTGTTGTCAGCACTAAAGAACCATTTTGAAATGAAGAAAATTTAAAACTAAAGCCGTCAGAATCGACTTTAATAATAGTCTAAAATAACAAATGAGCAGGTGAACGGGCGCTCGCTGTCTATGACATGTTTAGTCTCAAAATCAAATCGCGCGTCGCGAAATCAAAACACAAAATGGCATTTGAAAAGCCGGCACAAAAACACAAACTCACCCATTAAAATAACAACTAACACACAAACATTGAAACTTTTATTTAAACAGTTCGATAAAAACAAAATTCACGTTTAAAATTAAATTTTAATTACATTGGAAATGGCGCGAGTTTTCCTAGTGAAAATGAACGCAGGTCACGTGATGCGCTCTCAGTGGCGGGAAAATGACTGAGCGTCTCTCGGAGATGAGTTTAATTTGCCGCGATATTGTATAAGTGTACGGTGTTCATTGCTGCGTCTTCGACTGTTTTTTGTGAAGGGATGGTTCGGGTGACAGCGTTGGATATGTGTGCTTGTTGTTGACAGTTTTTGTTTTGGAGACTTGGGGTGTGCCAAGAGATACTTTCAGGCTGACATGAAACTAATTAGCAGCTTTAATCTAAAAGGATTATGAATGCTTAATGCTTTAAGTTCAAAACAAATAAGGAAACTAAGTTTAAAGTGAATAAATACAATGAATAAAATTTATGGTATAAAACTTATCACTTTTGCATAAAACTCTACATTTAGCGGCTGCATTACGCACACACATGCATTGCGGGCCCATGCGCGACGCACACAGATGCGTGGAACTGGGTGATGCAATACTGAGTCAGTTACAAAATCCTTTCAAATGTTTTATTTACAATTGGAATTGTTGCTTACTTACGGATCATTAATTGACAAACAAATATTTGTGACTGAATACTAGAATGAAATATTTACCAAGTGTAAATGGAGAAGTATCTTTAAGTGAAACCACATAAAAGGCTGTACATTTATTACGTAAGACGCTTTAGGTGGAAGGGGGTCAAACAAAATATTGTTTTACATGGAGGATGGAATATGTGTAATCTTTCTTACGTAACATTCCATCCATCCATCAGCCTGTTTCGTCCACTGCTGGACATAGGCCTTTCCAGGATTTCGCCACTCTTGGCGGTCCTCCTGGAAGAAATGCCCATACTCACACACGCTGGGCAGAACCCTTGCACCAGCGACGCCGCTGCCCGTCACCAGTCTGTTTTATATAGGCCCGGCAATTGGGGATGGATATACCGCCATCCATCGGTCCCAGGCAATGGTGGGCCGCCTGGTTTTGCCTGAGAGCTGTTCTCTTACTCTCCCCCGAATAACTTCGACAGTCGAGCCCGGCATCAGCTCTACCACCTAAAGAAAGATTATGTGGAGTATTTTCCAGTAGGTGACCGCCTTTATCTAATTCGCTGTTGAGCCCTTGGGATTGAGGAGATTATAAAACAAAAAAACAAAACTTATCTTCTTATTCTTATTCGTCTTATATAATAATTGAACAGCCCCTAACCTACTAATCATACTGAACAACCTTCCTAAAAAAATATAATTGCGATTGTTGGCACTTGATGAAACATAGACAGAATCTTCATTATTCCCAAAAGCACTTGTACACTTGTTTCATATATATTTTATTACAATTGTACAACCGGTTAGGAAAATTAATCCATCTTCAGGGGATACATAGGTCTTAATATTATTATCTACGAGCCATTAACGAACATCGCCTGTCAATAAATATTGTGAAAAAGCCGCAACTGGTTGGAAAACTGTAATAAAATAAATGAAACAAGTGTACAAGTGCTTTTGTGAATAATCAAGATTCCTAAAAAAACACAATCCCATATAAAAATACACAGTAGATTTTCAAAATTCCTAAAAAGAAAAACAGGAAATTTTTCTTTGGGAACGTTGCTCAGTATGACCAGAGGAAAACAAATTAAATCACAAATTTAATTTAAAGATCCTTAAGATTTAAAGTCCTTTTACACACGGTAAAAAGCGCGACCGCACTTTTAAATTTGAATGGGTTATAAAGTTATTACACAATTTTCAAGTTTCCGTACCCGAAGGGTGCCAAGTGGGACCCTATTACTAAGCCTCCGTTGTCTGTGTGTCTGTTTGTCTGTCTGTCTCTGTCTGTTCATCCGTCTATCACAGGTTTCTACAGCTTCACCCGTAATAGGTAGACTAGACAGTTGAAATTCTCAAAATAGGTATTACTATGGGCTCCACCGCAACAAATAATAAAAATAAAAAATATGAAAAACAAAAGGGGTCCCTAGTAGTCCCTATACAAGAAACCCTTAAAAATGCTATTTATTTCAAGGTTATTTGTTTCAGCTCTACCTTATACACACAAGTTTCAGATTGTTATACATAGGTACTCTACAGTAAAAGGACAAATAACTAGTGGTTCGCCCCGAACTGTAAACTCACGCTCGCCCGATTCGCGCTTGTCCGATTGGCTCACCTTATTTACTCGCCTGCAAAATCTACATACATCCATACAAAACACTCGCTCGTTCAAAAATTAGTGTTCCCTATTCAAAGAATGCTGAATAATTTGACAGGAGCTATCATTTTAGCAGCTTTATTTGACGCCTTGATATTGCTATGGCGTCTATATTATGTGTTGTTATATATCATTTTTTAAAGTTTCTTTCTAGGGTCTATCTATTACGGCTGAAGCTGTAGACCACTGTGACAAACGAGCGGAAAGACAGACAGACAATAAAGCCGATTTTGAAGGTTTTAATTTTAAGCTAAGAAACTTAGTAAAAAACGTAATTTTAAGTGACAGCACTATATTTTTTTCACCAACTAAAATTAGCAAGTCTTTTAAACGCTCTTAAATCAAACATTTTTTTTTAAATTCAATCAATTGACAGCTCTAAAATGTGCCTTGAAATTACCAAAACAAGTTAAAATCACTAAATTGAGTAAATTATGGCTGTCAAACTAAAATTTTAGTTTGACGTTTATAAAATGTTGACTTTAAAATGGCTCTACGTTTTAACCCTACTTATGTATATTTATGTATGTCAAACTAAAACTAAAGCCTTCATAATCGGCATTAATGGAGGCTTAAAATAATAAAGTCCCGTTTGGCACCTTTCTGGTGTGAGACCAGAAAAGGACGTGTATTTATACATTTATATAATACCGATCAATCATTGGAAAAATCTTATTGAAATACGACAAAGCGTTAAGTATTAAAGAAGGTTAATGTTTTCATTGTTCGGCAATATTAAAACCCTTTTCATGCACTTTGTATAACAAAACATAATCTGATTAATATCTGGTGACAAAATAAATAATATTCAATACCTTTATTACAAGCTTAATGTAAAGTATAGAATTTTGATTAAGATTTTTGATCTTTAAGCACCCTGTTGGGCACTGCAATATTGCAAGACAACGAGACTTATTTTATTTTGTTGCTTTATTTTATTACTTTAAGAAATCATGCAATTTTTCTAAGACAATTTTTTGCGCTTCCCGTACTTTGATTTCTTGAACATGCCGTTAAAACGAGAAATTTGTGGGACGCCAAATGCTGTGATCCTTACATAAATATAACTGGAACGGAAAACAGAAAAAGTAACTTATTCCTGTTTTCCAGTCATTGTTCGTTAGCGTTAACAAGAAAATATGCAAAGACAAAACTGTTGAGACAGACACAAACCGCGAAAGCTCATAAAATGATGTAAATGTCATTGGGAAATGAAAAATCTTGACTACGATTTTCTTAACGGAAGAAGTCAAGTTTTTTCGTATTTGGAAGTTGGGTTTTTCACACTCCTCAATTTGGAAACTATTTTTTATAGATTTTTTTAAATAACGTTCCAAAAATAAGTTTACTTCTGAAGGATTAAAACTACTTTTTTAAATTAAGAATTAGAAGAGAATTTAGTTTAAAGCATCATTTGTTTAATGGAATCCTAAACAAAACATGGTCATACTTTTGTCTTTTTAGCCGTTTGTCATTTATTTCACTGATGACAGCTTCATCGATATATTTATCGAAAAATTGTACATGTTTTTATCGTTACCTTAAAGTAACTATCAAATAAACAGCTAGTTACAACCATGCCAAAATTATGATGCCCTCGTATTACTTCCGAAATATACCTGCTACTCTACTAAGCCAAGCAGAGCTCATCAGGTTGTTGACTCTCAATAAGAAGGTCCTGAGTCAAGCCTCGCTGGGCATTGGGCTGATGGGAGTATAAGTTATATAAAAAAAGAATAGCAATAATAAACAAATAATAATACTAAATGTAAAATATTGAATCTTAATAAAATACAATAAAAACAAATTATAGTTGTATGTTTATTTCAATAAGTGTTTTTGTTTTCATAATTAGGTTACTTATCAATATAAATAAACAAATAAAATTAAAACAAATAAGTATAGGTACCTGTAATATTTCAATAATATAAACAGTAACGTTATAGTCATATTTGTTTTTTATATTTAAATTAATTTAAAATTAAAACTAAATAATCCTAAAAACTTAAACAAACTAGAATACCTAGAAATAAAAATAGTATAAATTAATTAACGTAATTAATAATGAATAATTGTGTATAATGATGATGCCAAACAGATAATTTTGCAAGGTCCCTAAAAAATCAAAAATAGGAGGAAAGAAATTACAAAGGGAAATTTTCGTTGTACCTATGTATAGGTACAAACTAAATTCCCCTTTATAACTTACCTTTGTAACTTGCGTTTTAAACTTGGACGGTGAACGAAAACGTTGTGACTTGTGAGGTTAAACTGCAGTCATTTACTTACTTACTTATTTAATATTTACATTATGTTGAATTAAACTTCTATAATAAACATCAAATAAACCTAAATAACATTTAGAGTATTCAAAAGCGATGGATTTCGCAATAAAAACATAATCTTACCACATAAACCTTTTCAGGTTTGTGTATGGTGCTCATGAATCTACCTTACAAACTATGATAGAAATAAATTTCTATATTTTTAAACACTTGGCGATTTATCCATCGCAAGGAGATAACAAATTAAATTTATATCACTGCGGTATAGAGACCTCTCGAGAGGTCCCGGGTTCGAATCCCGGTTCAGAGCTCCTCACGTCCAGATTTACTTTTCTGATTTTCTATACCGCAGTGATATAAATTTAATACCTTACAAACATATATTATTAAATAAAAACATCAGTACTTACAACTATGCGTTTAAGGCGAAGCATTGATAAACTTTTAATTTCAAATCGTCGCCTTAGGGGAGTGGAGTGAGGGGGAGTTACTCCATACAAATATGCACTCACAAACTAGCTTATCTCGTAAGGTCGTATGCGGCAAAACAGTTTTTTTTTTCATGTAAAATGACAACTATGAGTAATTTAATCAATCCAAGATGCCATATTGAAGTGTATTTGTAGATTAATTTAAATAAAAAACTTGGATGCTTCATTTGCTCCCGTTTGTCACTAAAATAGAAATATCTGTTTAAAAAGAGGTTTTCTAAATATTTTTTTCTCTGCTATGAAAATAAATCAATCAAATAAATCTTTGGGCAAAATGATGTCAAAGAAATGCTTAAATCTAGTACATAAATTGGTAACTACATATGTTTTTTTATTGCTGAGAAAAATGGAGATCCATGTCGCCAAAATTTCCAATGCGTCGCCTTAAGACGTCAAAATATTTTGCCTGTTAGCAAATAACTACAAAGACAAATAACTACAAAGACAAATTTAACCATATGGTGACGACGTCTCTTCTTTGTTCATCGATAGAGTTTACTTTTCATTGCAAAGGTCTTAAAGATAATTTTGTTTGCCTATACATTGGAAAAATTTGAGATGGCTTTGTGCTTTTGTACACGTTAAAAGTTAAAGTCGCCTTGCGGCAGGCACTTAGTAAAACTAGGATATTATTTATATACTTTATACCATTTGTCCGTGCCTCCAACCGCGTCTATTCAATCTCTGCCCCGTTTTCAGCTTGGGTGTCATTTTATCAACATTTCTTAGAGCCTATATCTTTACATTGTCACTACAATGATAATAATTAAAACCGCATCTGAATCCATCGTTCATTCTCGAGTTAAAACGGACAATATGTTAATACATTTCGGTTTTGGTGCAAAATGCATACTTATGGTTGTTTTCCTTATGTAAATAAAATGTTTTAAATAATACTAGATTATGCACTAAGGGAATAAAGCAGTGTCTTACGTCGCCGGCGGCATATATTGAACCCTGGGCGTATATTTTTTTAGCATAATAACTTCTGTTTTTGGATTAGTATAGTGCGCGTGAATGTCCATACTGACTTAAAAGCGTGTTTACAACTTGATGCATAAAACAACACAACTTTGTTAGAAAAGTCTAATCGACATAAACTATGGTCGTGAAATGCCATAAATCACATTTATAAAATATTTTTTATTAAGAAAAACAATCATAACCCGGATCCTGTATTCGTTATTTCTGTCCCGGTTCCAAAACCGGAATTTTCGATTTGCCGACTACGCTTACTGAAAGTTTTCATGTGACATATCGTCTCTGTAATTTGTAATTCCAGCTGAAAAAATAAACACACAAACAGATATATCGAGATCATACGACCTTTACATTTAAAAAAGGCGCATGTGAAATGGTTATAGTATAAGCTAAAACGAATGATTCAATTCATCATATTTCGGCCGATGACCAACGTCTTAATCCTTTAAACATTAGGTACTGAATTATTTTCATTGTAACACACAACAGTTTATATTGGACGTTCTCCAAGACCTCACAAGATCTGTCAAGCGTGCGGCGTACTTAATAACTGAATTCTGCAACGTTTCATTTGAAACCGTGCGTTTTAGGGTTCCATACCTCAAAATGAAAAAACGGAACCCTTATACGTCCACATACGTTCATGTCACCCGAAAGAATTTAAAATAGATTTTTGAAATCATTAGATTTCCGTACCGGACATCACTTTACAGGTAGCGTAAGTTCGGCCAAGCGCCATAACATCACCTCTTTTGAAAATAGACGTATTTAGATGCCTCATTTTATACAAAATTATGAACAATCAGATAGACTTGGCCGTTTTACTTGAAAAAGTACATGCCGCGGACCTCCTCACGTTTGAGAAACCCATTTTCTGTAAGCCTTAGTGGGACAAATTATGCAAAATAATCTTTAGACGGTCCTCAAATTGTTATAATAAACAATTAATCGATATATCTGCACTTTCTCTTCTGTAATACAAGAGATCAGCTGGTGAAATTTTGTTACAGTAACATGGGTCTACCTTACGATTATTATTTATTAGGAAATTTACTTTTTTAAGAATTAGTTTATTATTTTAACATTATTCTTTGTTTGTAGATGAAAACCGTATCGCACCGTTTCGTTTTTGCAAATTAATTTTATTTCTTTAATATTTTATGGAACTCCAGTTCAAATAGTTTTAATAATTTATTTGAGTAAGTACCGTTAGAAATATCAAGTTGAAACTAGCATGGTTCCGTCACGAGGGTGGTGACAAGCCACGGCCGAAGACTACCACCGATTGAAGATTTTTCAGGGCATTTTTTGGGTTCCGTAGTCCGACCAGGAACCCTTATAGTTTCGCCATGTCCGTCTGTCCGCGGCTTAGCTCAGAGGCTCTTAGTGCTAGAAAACTGTGATTTGGCATAGGTTATATTAATCACGCCGACAAAACGATAAAACAAAATGTTGAAAAAAAATCCCTTTTACTTAAATTGGGGATGGATTTTTTTCCTCGTCCATCCAATAGTTTGGAGCATCGTTTAATAGGTTGTTCAAAAACATTGTGGGTGTGTGATAAACAGATAACCATTTTTGGATTGGGATCCGTTGGCGAAATATTAAGCTTCAAAGTGCTAATTTTTGTTAGAGTCAAGTGTCTCCCCCCCTGCCGGCTAAACAGTTGTTTATTATGATAATTGTATATAATGAAGTTAAAAGGAAAACTATCACAGGTAAGTAGGCTTTACAGGTTTACGAGTACAGGTCGCGCCAAACTTTTAGTCCTCTCTAAACACGACAATGTATGGGCTGTTCTTCGGGAGAGCCACTTCCGAACGGACTAGAAGTTTGGCGCGATCTGTATTAGTAGACCAACTTATAAAATGTACTGGGCAACTACGGAACCCTCCCTATACTGCGCGTGGCCCGACATGCACTTGGCTGGTTTTTTACAAAATAACCTAACCAACAGTTTACAAAAGCAAATGGACGTATTTTTCAACTTGGTGCCAAGTCTGGACTGTATATGGCACATTAAGTTACAGGTTAAGTTATAGTTATAGTTACACAAGAAGTTGTTTGTTTTCTTCAAAGTATGAGGAGCCGCGTTTGTGATGAAGAGTGGCTTCTTAGGCGTCTCACGTAATTTTTGTTTCCATAAACGCAGAAAAGTGGTCGTAGAACAATCCGAATTAAGAGCTTTTTTGTTAATTAGAACTGTGTCTACGTGATCAGACTTGGAAAAGAAACAGGTGCTCATTTGTTTCCCAGCACTTTTTTTCCGTCGTGATTTTGTTGGATTGTTGGAATATTCTCTCGATTAGAGACAAGACTGTTGCTTACTTTACTTAGCTTAAAGCACTTTGTTTTAGTCTAAGATTCCTTACCTGTCACGACGTTATTGAAGGAATTTGAACATCCTTGGTTTAATTTAGCATATCTTGGTCCAGACCACATGCGTCCGCTTTTGCTCTCAAGTTAGATCACGAGAGATCCATCGACAACAAACCTTCTTGATTCTGAAAATTACAAGCATCCATCGACAACAAACCTTCCTGACTCTTAAATGTTCATGCATCCATCGACAACACACCTTCCCAGCTCTTAGATGTTCATGCATCCATCGACAACACACCTTCCTAGCTCTTAGATGTTCATGCATCCATCGACAACACACCTTCCTAGCTCTTAGATGTTCATGCATCCATCGACAACACACCTTCCTAGCTCTTAGATGTTCATGCATCCATCGACAACACACCTACCTAGCTCTTAGATGTTCATGCATCCATCGACAACACACCTTCCTAGCTCTTAGATGTTCATGCATCCATCGACAACACACCTTCCTAGCTCTTAGATGTTCATGCATCCATCGACAACACACCTTCCTAGCTCTTAAATGTTCATGCATCCATCGACAACACACCTTCCTAGCTCTTAGATGTTCATGCATCCATCGACAACACACCTTCCTAGCTCTTAGATGTTCATGCATCCATCGACAACACACCTTCCTAGCTCTTAGATGTTCATGCATCCATCGACAACACACCTTCCTAGCTCTTAGATGTTCATGCATCCATCGACAACACACCTTCCTAGCTCTTAGATGTTCATGCATCCATCGACAACACACCTTCCCAGCTCTTAGATGTTCATGCATCCATCGACAACACACCTTCCTAGCTCTTAGATGTTCATGCATCCATCGACAACACACCTTCCCAGCTCTTAGATGTTCATGCATCCATCGACAACACACCTTCCTAGCTCTTAAATGTTCATGCATCCATCGACAACATACCTTCCTAGCTCTTAGATGTTCATGCATCCATCGACAACACACCTTCCCAGCTCTTAGATGTTCATGCATCCATCGACAACACACCTTCCTACCTCTTAGATGTTCATGCATCCATCGACAACACACCTTCCCAGCTCTTAGATGTTCATGCATCCATCGACAACACACCTTCTTAGCTCTTAGATGTTCATGCATCCATCGACAACACACCTTCCCAGCTCTTAGATGTTCATGCATCCATCGACAACACACCTTCCTAGCTCTTAGATGTTCATGCATCCATCGACAACACACCTTCCTAGCTCTTAAATGTTCATGCATCCATCGACAACACACCTTCCTAGCTCTTAGATGTTCATGCATCCATCGACAACACACCTTCCCAGCTCTTAGATGTTCATGCATCCATCGACAACACACCTTCCTAGCTCTTAGATGTTCATGTATCCATCGACAACACACCTTCCCAGCTCTTAGATGTTCATGCATCCATCGACAACACACCTTCCTGACTCTTAAATGTTCATGCATCCATCGACAACACACCTTCCTAGCTCTGAGATGTTCATGCATCCATCGACAACACACCTTCCCAGCTCTTAGATGTTCATGCATCCATCGACAACACACCTTCCTGACTCTTAAATGTTCATGCATCCATCGACAACACACCTTCCTAGCTCTTAGATGTTCATGCATCCATCGACAACACACCTTCCCAGCTCTTAGATGTTCATGCATCCATCGACAACACACCTTCCTAGCTCTTAGATGTTCATGCATCCATCGACAACACACCTTCCTAGCTCTTAGATGTTCATGCATCCATCGACAACACACCTTCCTAGCTCTTAGATGTTCATGCATCCATCGACAACACACCTTCCCAGCTCTTAGATGTTCATGCATCCATCGACAACACACCTTCTTGACTCTGAGATGTTCATGCATCCATCGACAACACACCTTCCTAGCTCTTAGATGTTCATGCATCCATCGACAACACACCTTCCTAGCTCTTAGATGTTCATGCATCCATCGACAACGAACCTTCTTGACTCTGAGATGTTCATGCATCCATCGACAACACACCTTCCTAGCTCTGAGATGTTCATGCATCCATCGACAACACACCTTCCTAGCTCTTAGATGTTCATGCATCCATCGACAACACACCTTCCTAGCTCTTAGATGTTCATGCATCCATCGACAACACACCTTCCCAGCTCTTAGATGTTCATGCATCCATCGACAACGAACCTTCTTGACTCTGAGATGTTCATGCATCCATCGACAACACACCTTCCTAGCTCTGAGATGTTCATGCATCCATCGACAACACACCTTCCTAGCTCTTAGATGTTCATGCATCCATCGACAACACACCTTCCCAGCTCTTAGATGTTCATGCATCCATCGACAACACACCTTCCCAGCTCTTAGATGTTCATGCATCCATCGACAACACACCTTCCTAGCTCTTAGATGTTCATGCATCCATCGACAACACACCTTCCCAGCTCTTAGATGTTCATGCATCCATCGACAACGAACCTTCTTGACTCTGAGATGTTCATGCATCCATCGACAACACACCTTCCTAGCTCTGAGATGTTCATGCATCCATCGACAACACACCTTCCTAGCTCTTAGATGTTCATGCATCCATCGACAACACACCTTCCCAGCTCTTAGATGTTCATGCATCCATCGACAACGAACCTTCTTGACTCTGAGATGTTCATGCATCCATCGACAACACACCTTCCTAGCTCTTAGATGTTCATGCATCCATCGACAACACACCTTCCTAGCTCTTAGATGTTCATGCATCCATCGACAACGAACCTTCTTGACTCTGAGATGTTCATGCATCCATCGACAACACACCTTCCTAGCTCTTAGATGTTCATGCATCCATCGACAACGAACCTTCTTGACTCTGAGATGTTCATGCATCCATCGACAACACACCTTCCTAGCTCTTAGATGTTCATGCATCCATCGACAACACACCTTCCTAGCTCTTAGATGTTCATGCATCCATCGACAACGAACCTTCTTGACTCTGAGATGTTCATGCATCCATCGACAACACACCTTCCTAGCTCTGAGATGTTCATGCATCCATCGACAACACACCTTCCTAGCTCTTAGATGTTCATGCATCCATCGACAACACACCTTCCCAGCTCTTAGATGTTCATGCATCCATCGACAACGAACCTTCTTGACTCTGAGATGTTCATGCATCCATCGACAACACACCTTCCTAGCTCTTAGATGTTCATGCATCCATCGACAACACACCTTCCTAGCTCTTAGATGTTCATGCATCCATCGACAACGAACCTTCTTGACTCTGAGATGTTCATGCATCCATCGACAACACACCTTCCTAGCTCTTAGATGTTCATGCATCCATCGACAACGAACCTTCTTGACTCTGAGATGTTCATGCATCCATCGACAACACACCTTCCTAGCTCTTAAATGTTCATGCATCCATCGACAACACACCTTCCTAGCTCTTAGATGTTCATGCATCCATCGACAACACACCTTCCTAGCTCTTAGATGTTCATGCATCCATCGACAACACACCTTCCTAGCTCTTAGATGTTCATGCATCCATCGACAACACACCTTCCTAGCTCTTAGATGTTCATGCATCCATCGACAACGAACCTTCTTGACTCTGAGATGTTCATGCATCCATCGACAACAAACCTTCCTGACTCTTAAATGTTCATGCATCCATCGACAACGAACCTTCTTGACTCTGAGATGTTCATGCATCCATCGACAACAAACCTTCCTGACTCTTAAATGTTCATGCATCCATCGACAACACACCTTCCTAGCTCTTAGATGTTCATGCATCAATCGACAACACACCTTCCTAGCTCTTAGATGTTCATGCATCCATCGACAACACACCTTCCTAGCTCTTAGATGTTCATGCATCCATCGACAACAAACCTTCCTGACTCTTAAATGTTCATGCATCCATCGACAACGAACCTTCTTGACTCTGAGATGTTCATGCATCCATCGACAACAAACCTTCCTGACTCTTAAATGTTCATGCATCCATCGACAACGAACCTTCTTGACTCTGAGATGTTCATGCATCCATCGACAACAAACCTTCCTGACTCTTAAATGTTCATGCATCCATCGACAACAAACCTTCCTGACTCTTAGATGTTCATGCATCCATCGACAACACACCTTCCTAGCTCTTAGATGTTCATGCATCCATCGACAACACACCTTCCTAGCTCTTAGATGTTCATGCATCCATCGACAACAAACCTTCCTGACTCTTAGATGTTCATGCATCCATCGACAACAAACCTTCCTAGCTCTTAGATGTTCATGCATCCATCGACAACACACCTTCCTAGCTCTTAGATGTTCATGCATCCATCGACAACAAACCTTCCTGACTCTTAAATGTTCATGCATCCATCGACAACGAACCTTCTTGACTCTGAGATGTTCATGCATCCATCGACAACACACCTTCCTAGCTCTTAGATGTTCATGCATCCATCGACAACACACCTTCCTAGCTCTTAGATGTTCATGCATCCATCGACAACACACCTTCCTAGCTCTTAGATGTTCATGCATCCATCGACAACACACCTTCCTAGCTCTTAAATGTTCATGCATCCATCGACAACACACCTTCCTAGCTCTTAGATGTTCATGCATCCATCGACAACACACCTTCCTAGCTCTTAGATGTTCATGCATCCATCGACAACACACCTTCCTAGCTCTTAGATGTTCATGCATCCATCGACAACGAACCTTCTTGACTCTGAGATGTTCATGCATCCATCGACAACAAACCTTCCTGACTCTTAAATGTTCATGCATCCATCGACAACAAACCTTCCTGACTCTTAGATGTTCATGCATCCATCGACAACACACCTTCCTAGCTCTTAGATGTTCATGCATCCATCGACAACACACCTTCCTAGCTCTTAGATGTTCATGCATCCATCGACAACAAACCTTCCTGACTCTTAGATGTTCATGCATCCATCGACAACAAACCTTCCTAGCTCTTAGATGTTCATGCATCCATCGACAACACACCTTCCTAGCTCTTAGATGTTCATGCATCCATCGACAACACACCTTCCTAGCTCTTAGATGTTCATGCATCCATCGACAACAAACCTTCTTGACTCTGAGATGTTCATGCATCCATCGACAACAAACCTTCCCAGCTCTTAGATGTTCATGCATCCATCGACAACACACCTTCCCAGCTCTTAGATGTTCATGCATCCATCGACAACACACCTTCCTAGCTCTTAGATGTTCATGCATCCATCGACAACGAACCTTCTTGACTCTGAGATGTTCATGCATCCATCGACAACCAACCTTCCTGACTCTTAAATGTTCATGCATCCATCGACAACACACCTTCCTAGCTCTTAGATGTTCATGCATCCATCGACAACACACCTTCCTAGCTCTTAGATGTTCATGCATCCATCGACAACACACCTTCCTAGCTCTTAGATGTTCATGCATCCATCGACAACACACCTTCCTAGCTCTTAGATGTTCATGCATCCATCGACAACAAACCTTCCTGACTCTTAGATGTTCATGCAGGATCATTTCAACTTGAATTTGCGCCTAATTTCCTCGTAGGTGATACGCCGGTCCTCCTCAATCAGATGCCTGGTGGTGGTCACGTGCTCTTCGGTGGCTGCAGTTGATGGAAGGTCTTCCCGAATCTTGTCCCTGATCGCAACACGCCCATGTTTGAACCTCGTCGTACCAAACGTCACAGTGCACATGGGGTGCTTCAAGACCAACACCATTTTACTTGTTTTAAAATAATGTTTGTTGGGGTCCTTGCTACTAAATATGTAGAAGAACTTGGCATATTTATAGTTATGGTCGTAGTAATTTTCTCTTTTGTAGCGCGCATTAAAATAATTTAAATTATATTAGTATATCTGGATTCGACTGGTATTTCTGTAACACTGAAATTATTTGTATGTCAATAGAAACTTTATTGGACTCTGTATTACCTATTTGTACCTTATTTATAAGCTTTATAATTTGTCTGTTTGTTTCTTTCAATAAAGCAAAAAAAAAAAAAAAAAAAAAAACGTTTTTTCAGTCAATTAATTGCATGTATAATGTATCCGTTCTACGTATTTTATTTTTCCACTTGTACTTGTATAAGGTGGCTTAGCTTTATGTAGCACAATTCATACTGAAGACTCAGTAAGTAAGTGCCAACAAAAAAAGGCAAAGAGGGCTATAGAAAAAGTCATAGTTGAGGCGCAAGAAATGCAGCCTGAAAATGTAAAAAAAAGTAGAGCATCTTACAAAAAGAAATAAAATCCCATTAAAAATATTTCATGTATACTAACTAGGTCGCCAAGATTAAGAAGATAATAACGCTTTCACGGTTAAAAAGTTATCAGATCACTTGTAGAGCCAAGCCCTTAACTCTACAAGGCCTAACTCTATATGTTATACAAACCCTACATCTTGATTAAAAGTATGGCTTGGCCGTTTCATGGAACTATTGTATGACATAATATTATAAGTCCATGGGAGTGTCTATTTGACGGCTGCGAAACGGATAAATCATACTTTTTGACCATGATGTAGGGTTTGTAGAGTTAGGGCTTGTAGAGTTAGGCCTTGTAGAGTTTAGGGCTCGGCTCTACATGAGATCTGATAACTTTTTAACCTTGAAAGCGTTTTATTAGCTTCTGAGTCTTGGTGACCTAGTTTACATGAAATGTTTTTTATAGGATTTTCCTTTTGAAATTACGCAAAAAAGTTATTAACCTGTGATACTGTTCACCTACCATTACCACACCTCCAGTATGTATTTGTACTTGCGCTGAAAAATAAGAATGACTGCATCTGTGTGCATATGATTCCTATGTCTCGACCACTCATCTGAAAATCGCGGTTTCAAAACCTGTAGGGACTTCGTCTACTTGCTGTTTGTCCCCAAAACACGGCGATATGGCTCACCCGCACCATTCACGCTGTGACGTAATAATCGTCGGTGAAACGTGGGTGTATGAGTTTTTCTCTGAACTTTACAGTCTATAATCGGAAACGAACGAAAACACCCCGGGTATTCATATCGTGAAATCTCTTTCTTAAGCTGAAATTTCCAGTCCGTGCAAGCCTTTTCAATCAGATAAATAAACACGTGATATCATACATTTCGTTGAGACACAAAGAAAATATTCACAATCTAAGTACTATTTTTCTTATATTTAAGTGTTTTATTTTGTGGAATATTTTTTGTCATCTAGATTTTAGCTCTTACAAGATTGGAAAAATAGAACAATACCAAAACAATAGACATTTACTGGAATGAGCAAAAATATTTTTTTTATTTATGCTACTTCTTATAGGAACGATACTAATGAATAAAAACGGCTACTCACGATGTATTTGTCAGATTTCGCCTGACTAGTTTCACTGTATTCGTACAGTTTCTTCGGAGGCAAACATGGTTACGCGGCGGTTCCCCGTTTAATACTAGACGTTTTTATTGATTATGAAAAATCAAATAGTAAAATACTACTTACAATAATGTCATTATTTTAACCTAAATGGCGTGGGATTGTACAGCCGCTTACATTTCAGGCTCCATATTTATAAACGATTTTAAAGTTGTACCTGAGCCTAGAACATGAACAAATCCAGATTTTCGAAGATTCTTTTGAAGAAATTAGGACTATCTTAATATTGAAAAAATATATTTGATTTATTGATCTTTTATCTAGGTGATCTACTTATAAACAATGTACTAAAATTTTTACATGTAAAACGTATACTTTATGTATCTATTTTACAAATAAACAATTTGAATTTGAATTTGAATTTATACTTTTGTCCAAAAAATAATGTTTTCCACCCTCTTTTTTTTTAGTTTTCATACGTTCGTTTCAAGAACGCGGCTAAGAGATCGACTTTATTTTTTTTTTCATAAAATATATAATAGAAATAAATATAAAGGTTTCCTACTTAAATCCAATATTTTTTTCTGTACAAAATATTTCAGTATTCGCTAAAACCCCTCCGAACTGCTGTTTCGCGCGTAATTATTAGTATTACGCGTCCTAGACAAATATGTCGATTAGCTAACCAGTAATCACCTCTTTCAGAAGCTAATAAATTATTTGACATTGGCTTTTTTGTGTTGGACGTGTAATAACATTTTTTCCTAGAGTATGCCATACTCTTAAGGGTCCATGCCACCTAAACGTGCCCCACCGTATTTCTGATTCATGACAGAAAATATGTGTTTAATGAGAAATAAATAATCACACAAGGTGTCGAAGAGTTGTATTACAACATGAATCATTTGATGTTTGCATAGAATTCATGGCTAGCTAGAAAAAATAATCTTAAGTTGCTAAAATCACGTAAAACTGCTCTTCGCGTATTTCCCATTGACGGTTTCCCAGATCATTTTGGAAACTGAAATTCAGTCACCCGTAAGTTAAGAGTGTACAGAATGGTGTAATTGATTTATTTTTGCCAATCGAAAATGTTTGCTTGGTGTAATTATCCATCAAACATAACCAACTTTTGCGTGCGATTTCCACATACAAATGACTATGGAGGGCGGCATCGAAACGTGATTCTTTAGAGCGCGCGATGTTTCGGTTGTCGTAACAGCCACGGCTCAGAGCGCGCTAGTTTAAACAATAATGAAACGTCATAGAGCTCAGTTCTACCTGACGCAAAATGAGCTGCTCAATGTCAGGGAGAACGGGTCCTTAAGGGGCTATTTCGATCAAAATGGCACGTTTTGAAGTCGTATACCTGCTTTTCAGATGAAGCCACTAATTTGCCCAACCTAAATATTTTTTGTATGTATTTCCCTTATTAGTAATTATATAATATAAATAAGGAAACACATAAATCAAAGGTAGTAAGAAAAGAAATGGACAAGAAAAGTTTTTCTCTGAAGTAAATAAAATAATAAATAAATCCTTGGAAAAACAGTAATAGTAACACTTCGCAGCCCGTGTCCAAAATGCAAAACCCATGTTATAAGCTCGAACTATTTTTGCAGAGATGAATTTCATAAATAACTCTCGAGAGATAGGAACGCTGGGACAGACAGTGCCCACTTTCTCCTATTCGTCGGCGAAATCATCTCGAGGACAATCACAGAAAGGCTCCGAGTGTTTAAAAGACATCAAATATCAGCGACCACAAAAAACATTACAGTGCCTTTATACTTTTATTTCATAATTTTTATACTGTTTGTACATATTTTATAACATATATTGTGTAGTATTTGATATAACATTGTGCTATAATATAGGCACCACTCGTAAGACGATGCCCCAGCGGCAGTCCGTCGCTATTCCATCCACCAGTGCGGTTCAGCACAGCCAGGCCGCGTCTGCTGGAGACCTTGTGCAATGCCCTCAATGCCCCCAACCCACTCTATTAAAAGGACAGAGAGGTCTCAAAATTCATACAGGAAAAGTACATAAACAAAATAAAAACCAACAACAAATTGAGTTTGAGTGCCCCGATGTAAGTACAACAGATATTCTGAATACAACCCCGTTCTGGCAAGAAATAAGTCATTTCAAAAATGACCTACCTTTGGTCAAAAGGATTCCCCGAGGCGCACGAAACACCGTGGCGGCCTCTCTGTCCAGCTGCATCAAAAATGCAGTCGATAAGAATGACTATGATAGCTGGAGGCACCTCTTGACTTTCCCTTTTAGGTCTCTGCACGTCCTGAAGAGTAACAACGACGGCTCCCTAACACAAAAAATAAAGAAAAATCGTTTGTCTGCTTTAAA
Source organism: Ypsolopha scabrella (assembly GCA_910592155.1). Classification (NCBI taxonomy): domain Eukaryota; kingdom Metazoa; phylum Arthropoda; class Insecta; order Lepidoptera; family Ypsolophidae; genus Ypsolopha; species Ypsolopha scabrella. The sequence continues at coordinate 3,561,429 of OU342980.1, read as the reverse complement.
TCCCAACACAGACTCAACAAAAAAATACATAAAACATACAACTTAAGCCGTATAATTGAAAATAAATTTGGAGTCGGTGACATTGGGGGAGCTGCCCAGTTACTCTTCTCCAGCGACGCGGTCGCCCCTGACACTCCGGAGACTCTTCTGGCCCTAAAATTAAAACATCCACCTCCAGCAGCAACCCTCCGACTGCCCGATCCACCGCATTTCTCAGATCCTACGCCACAAGCGACAGCAGAGGATGTGCAAGCCGCGATCATATCCTTCAGGAGCGGCTCGGCAGGTGGCCTCGATGGACTCACACCCCAGCATCTCAAAGATCTCATATGCAATGCGACAGGTGACACAGGCCGTGCCCTCTTGGAGGACTTGACCGGGCTTATAAACCTGATGCTATCTGGAAAAGTGTGTTGCCAAATAACAGACATTTTATACGGCGCCAACCTTTGTGCATTAATAAAGAAATATGGGGGAGTTAGACCCATTGCAGTCGGTAACACCATTCGCCGCGTTGCTTCCATGATCTGCTGCCACTACTTGTTACCTCAACTAAGTTCCAAATTTCAACCAGTGCAGCTAGGTTTTGGAAGCAAGGGAGGTTGTGAGGCTGCCGTCCATGCGGCCTGCACATACCTCAAACGCGGTGGTGGTGAGGTACTCCTGAAGGTGGACCTAAAAAACGCCTTTAACTCGGTCGACAGGAGCACCCTGCTGTCATAAATAAAAGAAAACACGCCTCAAATCTACAACTATATGCACCAATGCTATGGTTCACCATCCAAGCTGATTTATAAAAATCACCTTATCGAATCAGCTGTAGGCTGCCAACAGGGTGACCCTCTCGGCCCGGCAATTTTCAGTTTGGCTATTCATCCCATTATCACAAGCCTAAATTCAAAATTTAATGTCTGGTACCTAGACGACGGCACCATTAGAGGCGACGCGACCACCGTGTTAGAAGATCTGAAGAAAATGGTAGAGGAATTCGAACTTATAGGCCTAACACTTAATAGTTCAAAATGCGAACTATACATCTCAGATGCCATAGACGAAAATCTCAAAAATGATATTATTTCCCAATTTAACAATGTTGCACCAGATATAAAAGTTTTAACAAAAGCATCGCTTCGCCTCCTTGGCGCACCAATTTTAGACGACGCTATCACAGATAACGTGAGAGACCAAATTTCCAAATTTAGGGAGTCGTCTAGTCGCCTTGCGGAAATCTCACCCGACATGGCTTTATTTATCATAAGGTACTGCATGTTCGTCCCTAAATTTACGTATGCCCTACGCTGTACCCCCCTTTGGCAAGATGACAGTGTCTTAAATACCTTAGACGATATCGTCAAAAACACCATGACGAATATTATAAATTGCCCACTAGATGAACGCAGTTGGACTCAAGCCACCCTTCCAGTCCGGATGGGTGGCTTGGGTATTAGGAAAATTTCTAGTGTCGCACTACCGGCCTTTCTGTCCTCAGCTTACAGCTCATGTGACCTCTTCGATAACTTAATAAATTCATCACTTGGTGATGTCGAGGTCACGGGCTTGACCGAGGCCAGGAATGCCTGGTCACACGCCTGCCCCAATCAAAATTCCCCGTTTACGTTACATTCACAAAAGCTAAGGGACGAGCCCCTCTGCCGCCAAGTCCAGGAACACCTCTTAAACATTGCGACAAACGCTGCAGACCGGGCTCGCATCCTAGCCACTAGTGAACCAGAGTCGGGATATTGGCTAAACGCTTTACCATCGCCTAATATCGGCACCTTGCTGGACCGCACCACTTTCTCACTAGCCATCGGACTGCGACTGGGTGTCAATTTGAATGAGCCACATCGCTGCCATTGCGGAGAGAGAGTCGACCGCCTCGGTCACCATGGCCTGTCGTGTCAGCGCAGCACTGGCCGCCTGCCTCGTCACGCCAGTATCAACGATATCGTCCGTCGGGCTCTTGCGAGCGTAAACGTACCTGCCATTCTGGAACCGAATGGCCTGTCAAATGACGATGGTAGGAGACCCGACGGGATGTCGTTGATACCCTGGAAGAACGGGAGGTCCCTGGTGTGGGACGCGACCTGTGTTGACACAGTTGCTCCGTCCCACTTACAGGTGACCTCGTCACAGGCCGGGACGGCGACAGCGTCTGCGGAGGAGGCGAAACGGCGCAAATATGTATCCCTTGGCGTAGGATACATATTTGTGCCTTTTGCCGTTGAAACCCTCGGGCCGTGGGGGCTGGGAGCGCGGCAGCTCTACAAAGAACTGTCGTCGAGATTGGTCGACGTTTCCGGAGATCCCAGGGCTGGCACATACCTCAGCCAAAGAATTGGCCTAGCAATTCAACGAGGTAATGCTGCCAGTATCCTGGGTAGTCTTCCACGTGACGACAGCGATTTCGGCTCAATTTTTTATCTAATTTAATGAAATATTTTTGCTAGGTAGTTTTAGTTTAGTTTAGTTTATTTCGTAGAATAATTAAGTTTTTTAATTTAGTTTACTTAAGTTTTGTTAAGTTCTCAGGTTAATATAATTTATTATTAATTTTATGAGTTAAAAGGTAGTTCTCTAAGATATATTTTGACCACTTGATGTGGTCGGCTTCAGTTACATTATATACTCGTAGAATTAAATAATATTTACAATAATAAGATATCCATCCATCCATCCATCAGCCTGTTTCGTCCACTGCTCGACATAGGCCTTTCCAGGATTTCGCCACTCTTGGCGGTCCCCCTGGAAGAAATGCCCATACTCACACACGCTGGGCAGGCGGATTGGTGAGCGCGGTGCCGAAACCCTTGCGCCGGTGACGCCGCTGCCCGTCACCAGTCTAATTAATATAAGGCCCGGCAATTGCGGATGGATATACCGCCATCCATCGGTCCCAGGCAATGGTGGGCCTCCTGGTTTTTTTGCCTGCGAGTTGTCCTCTTACTCTCCCCCGAATAAATTCGGGAGGGTTTCCGAGTAAGATGGTGGTACCTCCACAATATATATAAGATATAAAATGATAAAATTAATGATTTTGATGATACGATGACAGCTCGACAGGTAGATAGACAGAATATAAAAAAGTATTATTTTAAGGGAGGTTTTTGTGCTGCTTTTTGTGGGGGTCAGTTTTGTCTGTTCAGACCTGGACCGTAATGGGCACCAAGTGACCAGATGTATGATCCTTCCCATGTCCGTAGTTGGGTGTCGGTTAGTGGAGGTGAAAATGATTTGACGATTCGTGCGGTGAAGCATTTATTGAAGTGTGATTATAAAGTTGAGCGTAAGTGGGGATTGGTAAAGTGTTATTTCTAATGGAGTCGCAGGTATGTCGATGTTGATTAAGTCGGATGTGGAGAGCGTTTTTTGTTTCACCAATATAGAATGCAGGACAGTGCGTGCATTCTAGTATGTAAATTCAGTTTGACGTTTTGCAGGAGCTGTTCGGTTGTGCATGATAAGTGTGATGAGTGTTGATTGCTTATTAGTAATATTTTTTTTATATTCTAAAGATATATAAGGTCCTACAATTCAAAGTGAAAAAAATTTAAGGGATGATAGAGTGTCCCTAATATACCACTTTCCAAAGAAAAAAGATTTTTTTGCGCGAACTTTTTTTTCACCTTTCCATAGAAGTTGAGTCAACTGATTGAACCACTTTGTACTAAGAAGTGAAAAAAAATATGTGGGCAAAAAATTTTTTCTTCTTCTGGAATTTGATCAGTTAATGATACATGGTCTACCCTTTCACTTATTATTGTAGGACCTTATATATTGTAAAGATTAACTTTGACTTGTAGAAAGTATACTTTATGTATCTATTTTACAAAATAAATATTTTGATTTTGATTTGATGAATCAGTATATAAATTTCGGAACCTTTTTCTAGTTTTCTTCAGTACAGAAACGTGATTGCGTAACTCGCGCTCGATATAAGTAATTATCTTCTACAATTATCTTCTACACTTTTTTCTTAGTATGAAAAACCGGAATGACATACAGACCAGGACGGCTATTCCGGCATTATTTCTCACTCGCAATATCAACCATTACATATTTGTTTAAAGTTAGATAAATGCCATGCGATGAAAATTAGAGTGACTAAACTGCATCAAATAAAATCTGTAGGATATAAGGAATGCTTACTAAAAGTTTTCAATAAAAAAGTTAATACAAATCCGTACAAAATCCATTTTAAAGTCAACCGCAATCTGCCTTCGCAATTATTGCCCACGTGCCAGAATTGAGGGCCTGAACCACGGGCTGAACGATATTTTGTTAGATAGATTTTAACGATATCTAAATTTTCTCAGTTGGAAATTTTGATAGCTATTTTAGTTAATTTCATATTAATTTAAAACCGAAATTTTGCATTTTTTCCGGAATCCATCCCTCTCGCACTGCGGGGCGTTCCGCATGGAGTAACAGTGACCTTTGCGAGCGTGTCATATCCTCTTAACGGCTATAACGCTGCAATAGGTAGCCTTTCATACTGGGGTCCGTACAATTGCAAGTACGCGATTTCAAGATGACCGAAACGTTCCGAGCCAATACATTTTTAAGGGTGTATCATAACAAGACTATGCACTGTTCAATTTTTCCTGAACTAAACTAGATTTTATTTCCTTAGAGGTAAGGTTGTAATTATTATGATACCAGTTTCATGCGAAAAACGAGCCGAGCGAGATAGCTGTCGCTACTTGTGCATCCTTGTCTAGCAAGTTGCCAGTGTATATAATATGTACAATATACTTATACCGGGTGTAAATAGACTGCTACCATTAAATTAAACCATATATTCTACCGACCCTACTGAACCACTTTTCCCAAGAAACATACCATAAACAGCTTTAGGTTTCACGGACGACGCTCTCTCTAAACTCACCCGTATGTCGGTGCGTTAGGGTTCACGCATTTTTGTTTGGAACACAATTATTTCCCAAACCAAGGGTGTCCGCGGGTATGTTTTTTGGGAAAAGTGGTTCAGTAGGGTAGGTAGAATATGTGGTTGCATTTAATGGTAGCAGTCTATTTACACCCGGTATAGTGTTGTTGAGTTTCAAACGTGTTAGAAAAGGACCAACGAGTGCCAACACCCATCTCGCTCGGCTCGTTTCTCGAATCGTAGTACACAGTCTTGTTCTCTATACAATGTCTGATAATCGCTCGCTGTATATATGACTAGCTTTTGCCCGTGGCTCCGCCCGCGTCGAAGAGATTTTTGTGGAAATAAGGAAAACAAAAGAATATGATTTTTTGAACGACAATATGCAACGGTCACCATGTTTTACTAAAGTGCTAATAAAGACCAATCAAATAAGCCCAAACTTGAAGGGTCTGCTGTTGTTCGTTGAGGAGAACCTATACCCACCTTCCAGTCCCATCAACAGACCTTGGTCACCATATTTTACCAAAGTGCTAATAAATACCAACAAAATAAGCCTAAACTCGAAGGGTCTGCTGTTGTCCGTTGAGAAGATCCCGTACCCACCTCCCAGTCCCATCATCAGACCATGGTCACCACGTTTTACCAAAGTGCTAATAAAGACCAATCGAATTCGGCAAAAATCCATTGAGTGGTTCTCAAGTTATAAGCGAACGAACAGACAGACAGACAGACGTTGTATTTTATTTTATAGAGATAGAGAAGAAGAAGATAATCTGTCGCTTCGTATGATCCTGCTTTATACCAACATATACTGCAACAATACTCTGAAATTAATATATGATAAAGTTGAGGACTAATGCTATATCAATGTTGTGGTGAAAACTTGATTCCATTAAATTTTCTCAATAGAAAAAAAATACAAAATTACCTCCAAACCGTACAATAAACCGATAGCATTCAATGAATACTTCAAACTAGATCTGAAACTTTGCATAATATAACTGATATTAGTACAAGGCAGCTGCAGACTGTAACATTCAAATAAAAAACCATCAGTGTAGCCGCGATTTCAAAATAACTGATGTTTTTGCGTGCGCGGCATCTGATTAGAGTAGGATAGACAGTTAAAAAGCAGAAGCGTTAGAGCAGGACTGCGAATTGAGGTATTATGGGCCCTTAACCTCAACAACATATACCTAACCATCCATCCATCAGCCTGTCATCGTCCACTGCTGGACATAGGCACGGAACAAAAAACATAAGCCTTTCCAATATTTCTACACTCTTGGCGGTCCTCCGTCCTTCTCATCCAGCCGCCACCCGCAACGTCCTTCAGGTCGTCGGTCCAGCGGGCACGAGGTCGGCCTACGCTACGCTTTGCTGCACGTGGTCTCCATTCTAACGCCTTTCGGCCCCAACGGCCATCACGTCGGCAATAACAGATATGGCGTGATAGGCACATATACCTATACAAAGCATCAATTTATTTCCCATAGAAAAAAAAACGATTATAGGTGATTTAGGCATCCAATAACGTAGCCAACATCATTAATAACAACTTGTTGTTATAGAAGTGACATCTGACAAAATAAAAATTGGAATTAGTCTTCTTTTCCTAATTATTAATTCAGCTGCCACAAATGGTGACCCCGTCTAGTAAATATAAGAAAATCAACAAACGTATGGGAGGCATTGAACAAAAAAGGACGTCATTTGGTTACGAAAATGTTGTGCTTCAGTTAAAGACGTCAACGTCTGGCTAGCTACAGATGTTGCCTTTACCTAGAGCGGGTCAAGTCTTAAATATGATGTCGTCTGGCAGCATCAAAGCAACGTATTAACGGTCTATCACTTCAAACGCGCTGTATTTTAAGTGTACAGCAACCATTGACCTCTCATAAACAACAAGACACACAGTCTCTTGGAAAAGTTCGTCAGAAAGTGTCCGAACGTGCGACGTGCATAGTAGCAAAAATCTTTAACCAAATTAAGACGTTATGTCGTTAACATAAGATGCAGTGTCGGCTGTACGAAATCGTCATTCGATTTTGTCACCCCATAGCGGTGACAAAATGCATCGCGGACACTTTTTGAGCGAGATTGTGGGTCTAGTTGTTTATGAGAGGTCAATAATAACAACATATTATAGCTTAAGCAACAAGCAACTACCATATATTCTTATGTTTTTATTGGGAAATGCATCGCTTTAAATATTATTATAAGCGGTAGCGCACTTGTTTTGATAACAAGAGGTCGCAGGTTCGAAACCTGGCACGAGGATTTTTTTTTAATTCTTGTGCTTACATTTGTTTCTAATTTATCTTTTCTGGTTTGTAATGCATTCTAATAATAACTACCATATACTGATCTGACAACATTACCTCAAGTTTACTTTTACTAAAACTACGAAATAACACCGAAAATTGCTTTGTAATTATCACGTATTTACTCGCCTTGCTTTTTTAGTATTTACTTGACCATCCATCAGCCTGTCATCGTCCACTGCTAGACATAGGCCGTTCCAATATTTCGCCACGCTTGGTGGTCCTCCGTCCTTATCATCCAGCCGCCAAACGCAACGTTCTTCAGGTCGTCGGTTCAGCGGGCACGAGGTCGGCCTACGCTACGCTGTGCTGTGAGTGGTCTCTATTCAAATGCCTTTCGGCCCCAACAGCCATCACGTTACGACAGATATGGCCTCTGCCTGAGCCACGTCAATTTACTATGGCTATGTCGGTCACTTTCGATCCTTCTTTTGGATTTTCTCCCAAGATATTCCAAGTACAACCCAATCCATAGATCAAGTCCTTTGTAAGAGTTCACGTCTCAGCGCCGTACGACATCACAGGAGGGACGCACTGGTTGAATATCTTGACAACCTCTAAGTAAACACAACAGCTATAGCTAGCTCCTTGGATTTGGTCGAATACAGACGTGTGCACAAATTCACTTAAAAATTATAATTGTTTATTATACGAATTTCACCTTTACAAGTAATTCAGCAAGTACTAAAGTGACAAGTGTTTGGCGGTCCATATAAAATTGTGTTACGACCTTTTTAATTAGTAAAGCAACGCCTAACATCTACGAGCAGCTAGCAGCTCCCCACTTCACCTCGGGGAAAAGAGACAACTGCATAATTGTGTTCTCGCTCACACCAGGACGGGGCAGTTCAACTTACGCTGGACGGAACTATTGGTAGATCGATCGCTGCCCAGCTAAAAAGACCCGGCTACAGTATCGCTAGTAAACCCATAGAGCTCATAACACCGGCCGGATCTGTAAGTCAAACATTTTCACATACTTTGTCAGTGTGCTTCACAGCTGTGTGTGTTACCTTACGGCTAGTATCTACGGGAGTATAGGAGGACGATTCAACTGTATCCCGTGCAAACAGGCCTAGATTTATTTGATCGTTTTTTTTTTTCGTTATGCAGAGAACACCACCTAAAACAAACCCTGAAACGATAAATCCTCATACTAACTTATCAAATTCGGAACCTGATATCTCATCGATGGCTAACCTGATCAAAGAATCTATTACTCAACGCAGTAAAAGACCCAGATCTCAAAGCAATGACATGCAGGACGATTTGAGTAGTTTCAAGAAGGACCTCATGGCCTCCCTACAGTCTTTTATGGAGAGCCAATCCAGTAGATTGGACAAGCTGGATGCACGTATCAAGAGCATTCATGAACAGAATGTTAACATTCAATCGTCTAACCACGATATCGAAAAAGGAATGAACCACCTAAATGAAAATATAAAAACAATAGAAACCAAACTCCTTAGCTTGGACCAGGAGAGGAAGCAGTTGGATTTTCATCTGTCGGAAGTTGATAACAGACTTGAAAACCTTGAGATAAGCTCACTTAAGACGTGTATCGAACTCCGTAACGTCCCAAAGGTACCTCGGGAAAAGAAAGGAGATCTTTACGATTATGTTCGTAAACTTACTGCAACTCATAAGCTGAACATCGAACTATATGACATTCGTGACGTATCAAGACTACCATCAAAAAAAGAAAGAACAACCTCCTCAATCTGCATTGAACTCACAAATACCCTGAAAAAGGTGCAACTTCTAGAAGCAGTTAAAAAATATAACAAGACATATTCCGACAGACTAAACTCTAAACACCTGGGCATTTCAAATTCTACACTTCCTATATTCGCCTCAGAACTATTGACTCCCAAAATGAATCGCTTATTTTTCCTCGCCAGAGACTTCTCAAAGTCTTATGGGTATAAATTTGCTTGGCCATCAAATGGGAGAGTCTACTTGCGGAAGGAAGAAGGAATGCCTCACATTATGCTCAAGAATATGGCACAACTTGATCAGCTCAAAATCGACTCCACACATATTGCCAACAAATGACATTATTGTGTTTTTACATATCAACCTTTCGAGGTTTTCTTTATGAGCTTGCTGGAATTAGTTCTGCTTAAAATATATTTGTTAATGTTTCAAGATAACTTTAAATTAAGACTTACATTATACTATTGTACTCCACAGCCTGTTAATTACACTAAAACTCATATAAATACACATGCATACACTACACATACCCTAAAAACTTACTGCACCTATATTACACATAAATATCAATCCAATCTACCACATTTATATACCTCTAACTACACTTCTATTAAATTTTTATATATATTATCCTGTAATACATATTTACATAATACACCACGTGCCATTATAGCAAACAACTTAATCTACTATTATCTATCTACAAATAAAACAAACAGTCCGCAAGTGCTATGCCACTGGCACTTATATACAACTTATTGTATAAATAACCATACGTTTATTAACTTACGATCGTTCACCACCTGTACATGGCGCTTACTACCAAATAATAATGTGCACCTCATGGTAATTTACCTCCTGGCACTGATTTTAGGTGCCATCTCTGGTTGCATAACAAATAGCTTAAGCCCTTGCTGCCTCCCATTAATACGTCCGAGAAATGGATTGCATATAAATAAACACAAACATAATAAACGTTATCATAAAATTATACAAACTACCCTCATACTGATTCTTGACCCTATCACATCTCGTTACCTATTTATACTTTGTTTCATATACAATAATAATTTATGTCCACCTGTCTTACATCATTTGTTGATTTTGAACCTTTTTAATGAATAACGACATAAACGAAGTAATTAGCAACATAGACAATTTTGAAGTCTCACAATCTTTCTCCTGTGATCCCGAGCAGTGTATCCATTATCTAAATAATCCAAACAAGAAATTAAAAATAATACACCAAAATATTAGGAGCTTAAATCAAAATATTTCCGGCTTTCGAACACTACTTAATAGATCTCAAATTGAACCTGATATCATGGTCTTCTCGGAGTGTTGGCTAAACTGTTCTACAAATGCCATTCTTCCACACTTTGACAGCTACACTTGTTTTGCATCTATAAATAACAACTACCAAAACGATGGTGTTGTAGTTTATACTAAGAATGACATTAAAATACAAAACTATGAACCAACTTTCCATGAAGCTAATTGTTTAGTCTCAATCCTAGGAGATAATACTGCTCTTATATCGATCTATAGATCACCCTCCTATAAAAAAACTGAAACTTTCTTAAAATCGTTAGACAATGTCCTTCTTTCCCTCGATAAATACAACAACATAATTATCGTCGGGGACATAAACATAGATATTACTCCAAACACTGATGATACCAGAGCCCCTTCCTATCTAGAACTTGTTGCCTCCCATGGGCTACTCCCTGCTCATGACAAGCCAACAAGAGAAGACGCATGTCTAGACCACGTTATACTAAAGTCACGCCAAATTTCTAAAACTCTTATAATAAAAAATAGCCTAACGGATCATGACACTACCTATATTGACTTCACTGACCTTACACAGCGCAACTTGTTAATAAAGAAAACGTTTACAAAAATTAATTATCAGGGTATTACGGATGATATTACAAATTCAAATTTTAGTCAGGTTATGGATTGCTCTGACCCCAACATGGCCACAAACATTTTTGTTGATTCCTTAACCAATATAATTAAAAACAACTCATCTACAGTTATTTTATCCAGACGTAAAACACCGATAAAACCCTGGATTACACAGGGGCTGTTGCGCTGTATGAGAAACAGGGATATGATGTATAAAAAAGCTAAGTTAAATCCAGATAGCATAATAATAAAAACTACTTATCGCCGTTATAGAAATTATCTAAACTCGATCCTAAAAAAACTAAAAAGACAACATGAAAAATCAGAATTAGAAAAAGCTAGTAAATCTAACATAAAACAAACTTGGAAAGTTATTAACAATATAACTAACTTTAAACCTAAGCAGACGGCTTCTCAAGATATATTACAATCCAACACAGATCCACTAAACGCCGTAAATTCAATCAACAATTATTTTGCCAATATTGGTGAAAATTTGGCCAAAGAAATAATAAACCAATACCCACATGATACCGTCTTGGACAACCGTTCTAGTGATCATGGCGTATCTCATAAAAATTCTTTTGTACTTTTAGAAACCAATATCTCTGAAGTAGTAATATTAATAAACTCCCTTAAAAATACATGCTCTTCTGGCTGTGATGAAATCTCATCCAAAATACTGAAACAAAACATACAATGTTTAGCTGCACCCATAACACATATTTGTAACTTATCTATTGCTTCAGGCGTTTTTCCCAAGGCTTTTAAAAAATCAATGATAACCCCTTTACACAAATCAGGTGACAAGTCCGCGTACAGTAACTATAGACCTATCTCCATTCTGTCAACTCTGTCTAAAATCCTTGAAAAAATTATAAATAAACAATTTACAAACTACCTAGAACACTACAATCTTCTATCACATCATCAATTTGGTTTTCGTTCAAAGAAGTCAACTGCCGATGCAGTAACATGCCTTACAGACTTAATTGTAAAAGGACTTGATGGAGGAGACAGGTGCCTGGCTATATTTCTAGATCTTCAAAAGGCTTTTGATACGATTTCAATACCAGTTCTCATAAAAAAGCTGGAATCTATTGGTGTGCGAGGCCTTCAGCTTCGACTTTTTCAAGATTATTTAAGTAATAGGGAACAAAGTGTTCGTGTTGGAGATATGCTAAGTGATCCACTACCTGTAAACTATGGTGTCCCTCAGGGTAGCATCCTTGGACCTTCGCTATTCTTGGTTTACCTAAATGGTCTCTGTAATTTAAACATTCCTAATGGTAACATCATCTCTTTCGCGGATGACACTGCTCTTGTATTCCAGGGAGAAAATTGGTACTCAACCTTTAAGCATGCCCAAAAGGGCTTAAATCTGGTAAAGTGTTGGTTAGATCACAATTTATTAAGTCTAAACTGTAGTAACTGAACCTAAAATAATTAAAATGATTTATTCCACTTTGTGTGAATCTATACTCACTTATTGTTTAACTGTTTGGGGAGGCTCTGCCAAAACTCATATTATTAACCTCGAAAGAGCCCAACGAGCCGTCCTTAAAGTGAGTCACTTCATGCCAACTAGAACACCCACCCTAAGCTTATATCAAGCCACTAAAGTTTTAACAATAAGGCAGCTTTTTATCTTACTTACCATCACTCGACAACACAATAATATTAACTTATTAACCCCAAATAGAACCAAAAGACGAGTTGATATTGTTTTCAGAAATGTAAAATTTCGAACATGCTTTACAAATCGATTTCAATGCTTCCTGTCTGTTTTTCTGTATAATAAAATTAATAAATCCTTAAATATTCACCCTCTAAATCTATTTGATTGTAAATTACGAGTCAGAAACCACCTACAAAGTTTGTCATACGATCAAACAGAAGCTCTTCTTGTAGTTACCAAATAACACATTATTATTATTTTTAATCCGCATACTTTTAATCTTTGTATCTATTTAAGTATATATTTATAGATACCCTTATTAATCTACTATCATTTTCATATATTTGTACTATCTATTGACATATCCTTAGGTATATATATGCACTAAAACATACCTTCACACACCCTTACTCACCCTCTCACCCACTCATACACACCCTCGCTCTCTCTCCCCCACACATATACACACCCTCACACACACAAACACACCCTCCCTCACAAATACACACCTTCGTAAAACTGGCCTATTGAAAGGCTTTCGTATTTTAGGAACTAATTGTTATCCATTTCTTTGTGTTCTTTTTTAATTATATAAAAATGTTGTACTTTAGTTAAATTTACATTATATAATTTCTTAATACATGTTTCGGGATAGAGCCTAGTTATCCACGCTTCAAGACAACTTATAGTGGTAACTAGTGTCTAAATTATGTTTGTTACATATATATCTTAAATAAAGAAATTATTCTATTCTATTCTATTCTATTCTAAACGTTGACGTAACTGAAACTAGATGTAGATAACGGAGAAGCACAACATTTTCATAACAAAATGACATGCCTTTTTATTCAATGGCTCCTAGACCAAAAGAAAATCCGTCAACAAGTTCGCAACAAAATGAGCTCGCGGCTATATCTGTTCAATCGAGATTGCTACCCTTTTAGTGTGAAATTTCTAGGGCCTGCTGTGTGCAATTTAAAGCAGTAGTTGATCGATTGAAAACATCATGGTATACTAACACGATGGCAGTGACATTGAAATTTTTCAGGTGCCAGGAATAAATAAATAATTTTTAGAAATTATTTCGAAATTTTTGTTTTATGCACCCTAAAATCATAAGATTATATACAATTTATGCCATACTTATAACTGTCATTCATTCGACTGATGCCGGCCCCAAAGTGGGCCGAAATATATTTCGAAAACCGAAATCTTTTATAAATGTTTTATTTTATTTACTTAAACAATTTATATACATGAAAAGCTCACTGCAGCGATATATGTATATTTTAAAATCATAAGATAAATTCTTTCCCATACAGATATTCGCGGAAAAGTATAGCATTCAACGTTATTTGTTTCAGCCCTATCTTAAAGACGACAATACCATGCAAGTTTCAAGTTTGGTCGTAATGAAAATTTGGGTTCCGTACCCAAAGGGTGCCGGTTTGTCGGTTGCTACCATTTTAGCAACTTGTATTTTGTGGCCTTGGTGTTGCTTTGACATCTATATAAGGTGACTATCCTTTATACAGCCAAATTCATACTGGAGACTGGAGACGCGAGGCCGATTTGCTCTTGGCCAAATTATTCAGTAGAAGAATGGATGATACATGACATACGGAGAGTGATATGGTTTTTCCAGATTTTCATTTAAGTATTAATATAAGGAAGAGAAAGAAACATACAAATCGACTCTTTTTTTAGATTTTATCAAGGTATAAAAATATTACTGCTGCAGTGAAAAAAAAATTGTTTACACCAAAAAAAATGAAATAAAATGTTTTACAGTGGCCCCAATATAGGCAAAGCCTGACCCGTGGGTGCCGGTTTATATCGAAACAGTAAAAAAGCTATTAACGTCCAGAAAAAATAATATAAAGTTTATTTACATTTAACTAAAGTATGTAGATGCCATTTTGTTCGATAACTTTCTGCCATCTTGTAGGTAGGAACATGATCCCATTGCTATAGAAATTCTGGGGTTTCTGATCAAAAAACTGCGACAAGTGGTTTTGGTAGTCCTCTCGTGATGTTAACCTGACACTGCCTAAAGAATTCTGAAGAGACCGAAACAAGTGGAAATCTGAAGGTGCAAGGTCAGGACTATACGGCGGATGCATTAATACGTCCCAGCCAAACTCTCTTAATTTTTGCTGAGTGGCTAAAGATGTGTGAGGTCTAGCGTTATCATGATGAAACACCACACCCCTTCTGTTGACTAATTCCGGCCGCTGACTCTCAACTTCTTGCTTTAATTTCATCAGTTGTTCGTAGTAGAGTTCAGAATCGATGGTCCTGCTTGGCGGTAACAGCTCATAATTAATAATGCCCTTCCAATCCCACCATACACACAGCATTACCTTGTTGTGAGATAACCTGGGTTACGCCAGAGTCTGTGAAGCCTGACCAGCCTATGACCACGACCCTTTTCGCACGTGCTTGTCGTACGTTATCCACTTTTCATCACCAGTTATCAGATTTTTCAAAAATGGTTCGGTTTCATTACGTCGTAATAAAGAATCACAAATGAGTACACGGTTCATTAAGTTTCTTTCAGTGAGCTCATGAGGCACCCAAATATCGAGCTTTTTTGTGTACCCAGCTTTTTTCAAATGCGCCAAAACTGTTTTGTGGTCAATCCCCAGTTCTTCAGCTACATCGTAACTACTGATATGCGGATTGTAACAAAATAAGACTCTGGTCGAGTACTTATTCGTCATTTAATAATCTATTTATTAATTTAAATATTTATTTATATATTTAAATATTTATTTTTTTAATATTATGGCCATAGTAATTTGTGATCATCTAGTATCTATTTTGGTAGGACCTCTACATTGTGTTCATAACGGTTAAAATAAACAGAGAAATAGAATTTTGATCCGGACACCGTAATAAATGGGTACAGGTACACAAGTTCAGAATTTATCAAATGAAAGGAGAGAAATCGTAAGATTGAAGTATTTCATGCGACTTAGCTGGATAAACCGCTCTTTCAGGAACAACAGGTTTCAGCAACTCCCAGGACTCCAACAATTACACTGTATTATTATTATTACATACCGCATCACCGCATAACACTTTAATTTGACACGTTTTGATACAAAGATGATTATACACCCGCGCAAATACGAAATTTGACGTAAGCCAAAGATGAATTCAGTGTGTAAACATAATGTGTTATATAATTATTTTGTATATGTGTGTTAGGTATAATATTAGGGATATATATATGGTTTTATAAAGAATATTGAAGGATCGTCGATACTCGTAGCGTAGCTGCAGCCATAATTAAAATTTGAGGGAATTCGAGATTCTTTGCAAATCCAGAATGAAGTGGGGGCCCTAACGATTTAGAAACGACCTCCCTGCCAACCTTTAATAGTCGTGCCCACGTATTACACAGAATAACATGCTTCCAAACAAAATCCAGCGCCAATCTAGACTACCATTTAAACCCTAAGTCCCTAGAATTTGACTCATTCATACAAAAAAAACCCTTTCAAAACATCTCCAATTTTCACACATCTCTCCTAAAGACCTGGCCAAGTCAGTTTAAGTTTTCTAACTTACTAAGCTTGACTGGTGAACGAAGAGGTTTTCCAAGCCTTGTCAAACGGGGTACTGTCGGTACTAGGTCGGCTGTGGTTTCAGACGCAAACATGATGTAGGGCTTCACCCGCACAGCTAACTGCTTTTCTGTTCCCAGTCGCACACCTTGCTTTAGCTTGAAAAAGACTCTGCGTTCCTAAACCCCCTTGGTTCCTAAGATAATCTTAGATACACACTCCATTTTCACAAATGATTCTAAAATAAAACCTAAAGACAGAAGTTTGAGAACAGTCATGGAAATTTTCAGCCCTGGATCTCGTTGATCTAGCTATAAAAAAAGGAAAACTGAAAAAAAAAAGAAACACCTGTATGAAGAAAACCTAAATATAGGGAAAAAGGTAAGAATTGTTTCTACTGGCTCCTTCACCTAAAATTGTCGTAATTTCCACAGACCGTCTATACTAGATCAAAATATAAGTATCTCTGCCAGACCAAGGAAATCTAAAATAATATAATATAATCTCCTTCAGGACCTAGACAGCTATAGGGATAAAGGATAAATATACGACGCACTGTAAACACTTTCAGACTATATTTAAATAACAAAGATTTATTCGTTGCAAATCCGCACTTTCGATGTAGGTACACGATACTCGACACTCTTATAACGCGTTACGCGACTCTAATAGATTCGGAAATCCGCGCGCGACGTAGAGACTAATATCCTTCCGAGGTTTTATTCCGCGATTTGAGGACCCGTACGCGCTTCGAGATCAACTCCACTCCCCGACTCGCGCTTGACTGTCCCAAAAAAAAACCCTGATTTCCTTTAAATCAGCTCCTTCTCCCATCCAGATTATTTCAGCTTACGCCCCCGTAGACACATTAATTTTCTATTTTATTACCTGTCAAAACCTATCTGAAGTGTATTTGCCAATCTGAAAAAAATCCTGTCAATCTAAAATTAATGTCTCGATCCCCTCAGTTTTTGCTATGGCGAAGAACATAGAGGTAGGAATAACCGAGTCAACAGTTTCCAAGATGCAAATGAGGAGGAAAAAATAATCGAATAAATAAAATGTAATATATTTCTAGATCAAATAACTCCATTCCTGTTTTTTATGCTTTGTAAACAATTCTGAGCCCTTTTAGAAATCCTTTCATCAATAAAACTGGAAGACAGTACCAGTCAAAACTCCTAAATTATATGTATATGTTTTATTATTATTATTCAACGTTCTTACATAAGATATTACATCACTTTTACGCTTCAGATTTTAAGTATAATTTATTTATTATTAAACTGCCCGCTCTACCACTTCCTACCTGAATGTAACTTTCCGGGAAGCGCTCTGCTCTCTAAAAAATATTAACATGTTTCTGAAATCTAACCTTTAACATCCTGTCGAAATGGCAATAAATTCGTTTGGTTTATGACCTGAAAACTTTGAAAAAAATCATATCGGCGCCACAGGAAAGCTTGCCTACAGAAAGAGTGTAAAATTATCGTTTCCTCTCCAAACAATACGACACTTATGTCACTATAGCTATAAGGTTACAAATGTTATGGAATCCGTACAGATTTGGCATAGTTGACCGTACCACTTCTTGAAAAGCGCAATGTATTCCAAATTTAAAACATCGCAAGGGATTAAAGACACATTCTATTTTGAAGTCAAACACAGCTGACATAGGATCGAAGTTGATATTATGATTTATGATAATAAATTTTGGTCCCGCCCCTGGCTAAGTTTGTTGAAATTCACATCTAGACGGGGCCAGTAGTTAAATAAATAATTGAATATATGAGTAGGTACTGTAGCCTAAAGTATCGACTTTGGTTGCTACACGATCTTGCTCCACTTTTTGAAAAGTGGCATCCATTTTATCCGTAACAGGGCGCCCAGAGCGAGGTGCATTTTTGACATCAAAATTTCTGGATTGAAAACGCTAAACCAAATTTGTGCTACTCTCACAGACACTGCACTAGGTCCATAAGCTTCACAAATATTTTTCGCGGCTTGCGTTGCATTTTTACCTTTTTTGTAGTAAAATTTTAAAATGTCGAATTCCTTCATTAGATTCACTCATCTTAACAGTAATAAAAACAAATGAAAATCACACGTTTTACATAATTTGAATATGAAATTATCTTTTTAAAAATTTAAACTTTTTAATAATACCAAAACTAGCCAGATACAAATTAGCCAAAGAGATTTTATTATATTTTTTGGATGTATTTCCCGTATTTATTTATCAACTTGTATGTTCGTTGCATCATTTATAAATCTATTTTATGCAGGTGTATAATAACATTTTAGTAGCCCAACCTAAATATTTTTTGTATGTATTTCCCTTATTAGTATATAGGGTGAAATTTAATCAACCGAACAAATTCATACTAGAGACTCGGTTGGTGATCAAGAACTAGGTTTAGTAATCCTTTTGGCCAATTTCGAAAAATATTTTTTTTTTGCTCCCGTACTGGTTGGACTAGTTTAAGTAGTGCAGGTTCTACGGGAAAAAAAAATTTTTTTTTCGAATTTCACCTGGAGGGTCATTAAACCTTGTTCCCGATGACTAACCGAGTCTCCAGTATGAATTTGGTCGGTTGATTTAATTTCACCTAGTATATATATTATTTTTTATTCTAAAGATTTAAATTGTTAAAATTAACTTTGACTTGTAGAAAGTATACTTTATATATCTATTTTACAAAATAAATATTTTTATTTGATTTGTACGTTTTATTTTATTTAAATAATGAAAAAGTGGAAAAGTACAAGGATTTTCTTGGGAATGTCTGGTAAGTCCACCATGTGCCGATAATCAACAACAATCAACTTGCAATCCAACATTCACAGCAGGGATTTGAAATTAAGTCGCAAGGAACAGTTTAGATGTTTAGAAGTTTTTTAATTTCGTCGGATTGATTATTTGAAAGTTATTTATTGTCATCAATAGTGTCTTAATTTAAAGTTAAAGTAAAGTGTGGAAAATATAGTGTTCCTGGTGTAGTTTTTATTTGTATAATAACATGTTTTCTTGGTATCGATTTAATATGTAGTTGCAAGAACTTTTATTTTATTTGAACCCGTATTTATAAAAAAATTTACAACATATTTATACAGAAACCTCTGCCTACGGTTCTACCGGCGTTTATTCAATCTTTGCTCCGTTTTCGGCTTGGGCGTTGTTTTGTTTATAGCCTATGTGTTAACTAGGGTCACTAGGATGATAATAAAAAAAACGCATCCAGATCCGTTGAGTGGTTATCAAGCTAAAACGCAACATACATACAGACAGACAGACAAAAATTCTAAAAATTGTTGTTTCGGCCTCTGTACAGTACTAGGTAGTAACCCATTTCAATAAAAATGTCGCAAAATATTCAATTTACAGACACAACATTTTTCATACTTCATCTATCTAAACATATACTAATAATAAAGTAAATAGTAAAAATTTCGTGTATGTACACGGAATATTTCGCGAAATTTTGAATGAAAAGGTTATTATTCTTTTCGCGTGATTTGAAAAAGAAAAATGGACTAAGTATCGACTCGGGGCTGGCCTTGTGTTTTTAGGGAAAATAGTTTTTGAATTTCCTAAATATTGCCACCGAATCTTGATACCAACTTTGGTATGAATTTGGCTGTACTCGTACAAATAAATTTGGCTATATAAATAAATGTCACCTTATGCATCTAGCTACTTACTCATTAAAAGCAAATATTCATGGATTCGAAAAGAGTAAGTACCTATTTGAAACTTAAATAAAACCGGCCAAGTGCGTGTTGGGCCACGCGCAATGTAGGGTTCCGTAGATGCCCGGTACATATAAGTTGGTCTACTAATACAGACCGCGCCAAACTTCTGGTCCCATACATTAAAGGGGAACAAAAGTTTAGCGCGACCTGTACTCATAAACCTGTAAAGCCTACTTAGCTGCGGTAGTTTTCCTTTTAAATTCATTATATATAGGTATACTACTTCTGTGAATTTTTTCACATTTCTATAAACAACCGTTTAGCCAGCAGAGGGGGGCGGGAACGCTCCACTCTAACTAAAATTTTCACTTTAAAGCTTAATATTTCGCCCACGGATCCCTAAATCGAAAAATGGTTTCCACACGCCCACAATGTTTTTAAAAGGCCTACAACGATACCCCTCATTATGGGATAAAGGAGAAAAAAAAATTCATCCCCAGTTTACTTGTATGAGAGGTACCCTTAAAATATTTTTTTTCACGATTTTATTTTACCATTTTGTCGGCGTGATTAATATTTACATCCATGCCAAATCACATCTTTCTAGTACTAATAGTCTCTGCGCTAAGCCGCGGACAAACGGACAGACGGACATGGCGAAACTATAAGGGTTCCTTGTTGGACTACGGAACCCGTAGTTTCTCAAGAACCAGTCTTGAGATAACCTTATCTACTTAAACACCGTTCCATTTATACTTACAGTCATTAGCAATTGTAAACTAGCAACGATACAATGGCTATCCCAAACCATTTCTTGGTTTTTGTTACATTCATAATTTACACTCAGGCTTCACCTTTGAATAATACGTTCACTCAAGAGAACTACTTCATGCAAGACAGGAAAGAACAAGTACCAGGACCAATCACCAACATGGTAATCAATTTCTTTGGAAAAGATGCAATGTCTGAACTACTCAAACAGAAACCTGTTGAAGAACCAATTAAGGAAGTAGAAAAAGAACTAGATGAATCAAAAGCGGAAAATCCGTTCCTATCGCTTTTCAGTCGACAATTCACTAAAAGAGATGTTAACTCTGAAGACGCAGCCTTCAAATCTGAAGCAAAAGTTGAGAAAAGAGAGGTAAAAGATGAGGTACAGAAAATTGTAAGTGAAGATCCCAACAGAGAAAAGCGTCAGATCCAGAACGGAGCAGCTAACTTATTGAATCCTCTAGGTGATGTACAAATTATCATTGGCACCTTCCAAGCTATGAGCAAATCTTTGGACGCGCAGTCTATCCCAAGTATTGGTAACCAAGAAGGGTTTGGTGACATAATGAAGAAGTTTAGCTCTATGAATATTCCGGGCCTGTCTGGGTAAGAAACTATTGAGCCGCTTTGTCGTAACTGGAATTAATTTTCAATAAAAACATAAATTTTAAATTTTATTATGCAGTTTTTATTTTAAATCACTTTTTTGTCTGTGATGTGATGTGTAGATGTATGTAGGTATATCTGTTTCTTTTTTCAAATATTTATTAACTACCACGGGCTTGAAATGTTTATAAATTCAAGTAAATAATTCATCTATGTAAAATGAGACGTTTTGGAGTTTAAAACACGAGATTTCTGAGTACTTTATTGTATTAAAAAAAAAATGCTTTTATCTCAGACAATATTACAGTCCATAGAGATGTTAGTAGACCTATAACTATGTTAGCAAAACTTATCATATTAAATCAAATTAATTTAAATACGTACGAATACAGTGAAACTAGTCAGGCGAAATCTGACTTTATAAAAATCGTGAGTAGCCGTTTCAATAGCATTATGAATCTAAACCACGAATCTTTTAGTAGTAAAATTAATTTAAATATTTGGACATATAGCCTATTTAGGAAACGTGTGGGTATTTGAAATTTTAAAATTGATAGATAGGAAGTATAGGTTGGATGATAGATGATTAGCGAACCAATGGGAAGACGACGAATCTTTTTGTGTGGCGTCAAAATCTAACATAATTTCAGCTAACGACAACTAGTAGTTAACACTGCAAGTTATTACAGTAGATAGATTGACAAAAAATTCTTGGGCTTTCAATTCCTTAGTACGCAAAGTTCGACTAATTTTTATTATCCATCCATCCATCATTTGAGGTTGTGGTTACTTTTTATCAGCACAGTACAAAAGTATTGATTCGATAAAGACAAAGAAAATCGATAAATTCTAAACGATTGCAATGAAATAATGGTTCCATTTTTGTTATATATAATGAACAAAAATCACTTGTACTATTCCACAATTTATTAAATATTAATTTCCTGACCGATTTCGCCTTTACGGCATTTTCAAATTTAAATTTACATTTATATAATTTTTTGTTCATTATGTTTTCCAAGTTTCACCAAGTGCCAACAATTAATAGTATCAACATCCATTTTTGTTGTTTATCGAATCGATGTCGAGTCGATATTTAGATTTCTGTGCTGGCAAACTATGGGAAGGTGGAAGTTTACAGAACCAAAGATGTTCAGTACTTTCCGTAGAAGAAGAAGAATCTAAAACTGCATAATACTGCCCTATACACCGTATAATAAGCAACAAAAAAACGCTATTTATAACCGTGTCGGTAAAAAGCAGGTGTACCAAGTGTGATTGATACTTGAATTTTATAGATAACGCACTTGGGAACAGCTAAAAAAAACCGACTGCGGGTCGGACTCGTTCACGAAGGGTTTCGTAACACCACACGAGTCCGACTCACGACTTCAGCTAATTTCTTAGGGTTTACTGAAAGGTAAAAGAACCTTTGTGGTGAGACTCCGTTTGTCCATCCGTCCGTCCGTATGTCACAGCCTCATAACTTTAGCACCGTTAAAGATAAAGACTTGAAATTTGCTACAAAAATAGCATTCACTTGCCTACACAAAAGGTGTAAAAAAAGTTTAAATTGTTCAAAATATTTCCAACACAAAAGTGAGAAAAATATATCCTACAGGAAAACTATAGCGATTAAAAAAGTTGATACCAAATTTAATGAGAAATGTAAAAAAATCTGTGTATCAAATTCTGGGAATTAAAGAGCTGATTATAAAAATATATACTTTTACTATATTTCCTGGCACCGATTTCGAGAAATTTTTAAAAAACCACAAAAAATGCATATTTCCGAAACTAATGAATAGAAAAATATAAAAAAATATGGTTATTTGGGATTACGTAAAGATTACAGGAAAAATATAGCGGGTGAGAAACTCACGGTAACAAAATGAAATTTTTCATCCACGAGTTTTATTCGAGTACGGTACAAAAACATTCGAGTCTCTCTTTTGTGGTACAAACGTTTTTTGTTTTAGTTATCATAAACAGTATTGAGCAAGATTTTAAATACCAAATACGCAAACACGCAGTATGTAAAACACCGAAAGTTAGAACAAAATATGCTCGGTCCAGTTTTATATTTCATGGTCCGTATGTCTACACACTTGTAAACAAACTACTAAATATTTATTCATTGTCAATGTATCGACTTAAAATTGCTGTCTCGCATTGGCTATTGCCAATGACGTACAAACAGAGCGAAGAAATCCTTAAAATAAAAGAATAATAACAATGACACTAATCTAATAATAATATTAATCTAATAAAATAAATATCGTAATAATAATCATAGTATTTTGGAAAAAACAATTATTGATAAATGTTTTGCTGTGTCTATAATATCTATACTCAGTGTCAATGACGTGCCCAGGGCTTGGGGTCGTAAAAAAAGTAGCAATATGACCCGACAGCCTCAGTGATAAGATCCTTTCCAGATGAATATCAATCTTTGTTAACAGAACCGTTGTTTGGCTTTGTCAATGACTATACACAATTACCCTCAATAAAAATAAATAAAAATAGAATCAAATTATCCTTCTTTGTTTTAAATTAAACAAATGGATAATAACTGTATTCATATGTGTGTATACTACATACATATAGTACATGTATAGTACGTATAAAAGATTTATGTAATAGCTTCTACTATTTATCAATATGTAATTATAGATTTGTTAGATATTTATCTATATTTGATGTAAACTGTAGTTATTTAGTATATATAGGTATGTATATATTTATATGATATGTAGTTATGTTTATGTAAATATATTTGTTTATTGCTTGATAGTTATTTTACCCTAGGACGTGTTAGTTTTAGGTACTAATGGATAAGCTTTCTAAAAAATTACTCTAGTTGTTCTTATTGGTTACTTTATGTTACGCCTAAGTAGATCGATCGGTAGAAGCACTGGCTGTCATGTGGACAAGGCAACTTAGTTTGGCAGACAGGGTTACAACCTTATGGGTACCCACACATAATGATTAGGATGAATCGTTCCGTTCCCTTTCTCTTATGCATTAATAATAATAATTTTACGGTTTTGGTTTGTCTGAAAATGTATATTTTCTTAATTTGTGTGTACAAAACTTTTGGTGTAAAATAAATTATGTCTTATGTCTTACCTTCTTCCTGACTGTTCCCAAAACTGTCGAATTACGGGACCATAGGTATGCGAGTCTGACTCACACTTGACTGGTTTTTTTTAATATAGCTTGTTCGAAAAATATAGAATTTTGTTTTTTTTTTATTCTATACCGTTTTAAAGAATATGGTAACACATATTTTGTAAAATTTTAAACTGTCCATATTACGGCTGTAGCTGTAGACTCCTGTGACCCAGGCTGCAAAAAAAATATTTTTTTAAAGAACAAAAAAATATGTTCTAATTAAAAAACAAATGTTTAATTTTTATGCGGCTGTTTTAAACATGTTTAAAATGTTGTTTAAAACATATTTTAGGATATCGTACTGATATAATAAGTAGAAACAGCCGTATCCATAGGTTGATGGACGAGATACATAGAGAGAACAGTTTCTAAGATGAGTTTTATATGGTTTTGTTCAAGTTTTGATCCAGAAAATTAGCTCTACCAAGTCTTCGTTGCACTTTACTCTCTGTGTACCAGTGGCGTGCATAGGATTTTTAAGTAGGGTAGGCACAAAACTGTCCATGTTCTTTGCACGTATTTTAACGAGAATTACGATAAATAACGATATAACTCGCACAGGTGTCTTTCTCTTTTGTCCACGCTCATTGGCAAAAATCCTCTTACCCCACTATCAAAAATGAATCTCCGACTACCTACTCTCGAATCCACTATTTAAAAACGTATGGCGCCATCTGTAGCAAGTAGTGCAAGTAATCATGACAACGTTGTTGCTTCACACAGGCGTTGCGTATTTTAATGAGAATGTGTGCGTACTTAGCGCGAGCTCCTGAAGTCATGGGAGTATAGTTACAGATGCACACATAGAGAATCGCCTTCGAATTTTACTTATGCGTATTGCCACTGTAGCGTGAGCGCTGCGGAGCAGGCAGGTAGGTATTTCAAAGAAAGGGTGAAGCTTACCTGATTATAATATTGAAATAGTTGTGTGTACCTTCCTATATTTAAAAGGATAGTGGTCTAGTTAGCTAAGCCAAGCCCAGGGTAGGCATTGCGTATTTGCCTATATGAGATGCACGCCACTGCTGTGTACCAATTCCAGAACTAAAAGCACTGAAAAGACGCCAAAATGGATGCTTTTTACGCCCTGCCATAATTTTTCTTGTTTTATTATTATCACACAAACAGGCCTAGTGATTGCAGTCTAGATGATAGTCATAAAATGAATTTTATGCGAGTCCCCCACTGGCCCACATACCCAACGCACACATACACATATCCGTTCTCTCATCGCGACGCTTTCAAGTCTTATCCACCTGTTTGTACACGCACACCACCCGCCCCTGTTTTTTAGTTTGGGAATAACCGCCAGTATTCGCTCACCAACCCGCTTGCCCAGCGTGTGTAAGTATGGGCATTTCTTCCAGGAGGACCGCCAAAAGTGGCGAAATCTTCGAAAGCCCTATGTCCAGCAGTGGACGAAACAGCCTGATGGATGGATGGATTCGAAATAACGTCGATTCAATAATCGATCCGATAATCACGAAACGGTCGATAAATGGAAAAAAAACTTGTTTTAAGGCGACTCTGTGACCTATTATCGTGCAGCAAACCTTAAATTTAGAGTAGAAAAACCTAAAATAATACAAGCTCATTTAACTTTTATCCATCTGCGTTAAAGCCTATTTTGCAATGAAAAGTTTTAGGTTATGGCAGCTCTAAATCTAATATTTGCTACACGAGAATAGGTGTCTCTATTCGCCTTAACTCCCATACTAGCGCTGTTCGCTGATAATACCCTTATTGATAGGTACTTGCTTATTATTTTTTCTTTTTCAACATATCCCATACAATTTCCATGACTTGAACCTAAAACATTTATCAAAATCAAATACATACAAAAGTTACAAGCGTATAAAGTCCTGGATTTTACACATATTTTCATGAATGTTTATGTACCGTAATGTCCTAGAAGCGATACAACAAATCAAATAACTTTAGGTTCACAGCATAGTATATTTTATACTGTTCAAAAATATTTTTGTTTTATTTCGATTTTTGGGATATTTCTCCTAAAATCATAGGAAGACCCAAAACCATTATCGAGTTTTTTTAAGACATGGATTTTGTCTCGCGTTAGCTTAGTGTTCGGTTAGTTCCGTACGAGCTCGGGAAATGAACGTTCAGGTCAACCAATAACAGTCAGTCAGTGCTCTATAATCCGAAGTTGAATGTAGAATGAAATAGCAACCATAGGGACCCCATGCGCGACTGGCTTCAAGCCGCCGCCGGCTATGGGCCTCTTAAACGTTTAAATTAAAACAATGCCAACCCTACCTGTGACAGACGGACAGACAGTAGTCCGGGCTCCCGTTAGGCACTCTCTTTGTACGGAACCTTAAAATACCAGTCAAATAGGGGTAGAATTTGTGCCCTGAGGGTTTTGTACCATTTACGCAAATAATTTAGTTCACTTGAATAATTTGAACAAAAAATACAAACATTACGAAAAAAAAGTATAAAAGAAACCTGCAAAATTGAGTTGACCAATTTTAATTAGCTAGAACCTCTCCTTTTTTGTAGGAGTATGAAGTTACAGACCTTAATATTCGATATTTATTTCAATTTGGTACCTTAAGCATAGTAAGAACAGAAAAGTAGGATAACTCCCACGCCTCGCGGGATTCAAATATCTACTGTTGCAGGGTTGTCCCTTACTCTTGGTTTTGTAGCAAAAGCGCGAATGCAGTGTGGGCTGTGGAACGCAACCCCGGCTTGTACCGGCAAAACCGGCATAAATGTTGCCGTTGTGTGCGTGCTGTGATTCGTACATACTGCCACGCACGCATATTAGCCGCTTGAGAAAAAGCGCCTTGATGACACACGAATAGACAGACAAAACGACAACAAAGAGATCCTATAAAGGTTCCATGATGAGTTACGGATCTCTAAAAAGGTAACTAGGCTCATGTAAGATATTGATTTCATTCTAGACCCTTTCATTCTCCCGCTCGCATCTGGAGAATATTGTCTTTTATCGCTCGAAGGGTATCAAGTTCCTTACATATTACCTACTTAGATTTACGCCTCCACACTCGAGCAACGTAGGTATACCGCAAGTAGATTTCAAGTCAACTTTATGGAAATGAAAAAAAGGTCTTGGCAAAAAGGGAATACTTGGCCATATTTGGTGATATAACTTAAAATTAAAAGCACTGACGCACTTCTACATAATGTCACTCCATGTGGAAAGACTTGGGAAAGACCCTCAGTGCGAGAGGGACGGATTCGGGAATAATTTGGCCTAGTGCGAGTCGGACTCGCGCACGAAGGGTTCCGTACCACCCCATCATACAGGAGAGGAACCCTGAAAACATTATGGTAAATAGCAACAATATAAATGCCCAAGCAGCATCAAGGCTAAAAAAAAGTTGTAGTGCCTGACAAAAAAAATTGGCCCCGTCTACGTACGAAACCCTATTTTTTGCTTTACTTTACAGTATGTCCTACAATCTGACTTTTAAAATTTGTATGTTTTACCTTTCACCTTATGTAAACATACATAATAGTCAGCGAAACTCAAAAAATAGGTAGTACTCGTCTATATGAACAACTTTTTCTACAGGGACTGTAAACCAGACGACTGTTATGGTAATTTGTATGAGAGGAAGTGAAAAAAAGTTGCGAATTTCGCTTAGCCCCGAGAGAAAAAGTTGTTCATATAGACCAGTACTACCTATGTTTTGAGTTTCGCTGACTATTATTATTTAACCTTATATCGTCACGACATGAATCCCCGAGGGGGTGTTCCGGGTGAGTGTGGACTGTAACACCTGGTGTTCCGGGTGTGAACTGTGAAATGCAAGTCACGAATGCAACCAACGATTATTACGTCACAACGTGATGGGTGGTGAGCCCTATCGCCGTACTTCGGGCACAAATACACGCTGCATAGGGCATGCAGGCTACCTCACGATGTTTTCCTTCACCGTTTAGGGAGTGGTAGTATTAAATACTTAGCACATAAATTCCAAAAAAACTCATTGGTGCATGCCCGGCCGGGGATCGAACCTAAAATCAAAGATTGAGAGGCCAGCGTTCTACCCCTGAGCTAACGCTGCTATATAAGAATGTAGGAAGGATAAATTGTGGTTTTGTTATCCTCTAGAGATTTTATTTTACCCTGAGTTCCAGTGTAATACAGATGATGGGAGAGAAGGTAGGAGAGTAAGTTGATAAAATAAAAAAAGATTTAATTTTATTTATTATTCTTCAAGATGTATTTAAAGTAAAGGTGGTAGAGCTGATGCCGGGCTCGACTGTGGAGGTACCACCATCTTACTCGCAAATCCTCCCGAAGTTATTGGGGGGAGAGTAAGAGAACAGCTCTCAGGCAAAACCAGGCGGCCCACCATTGCCTGGGACCGATGGATGGCGGTATATCCATTACCAATTGCCGGTAATAAAACAGACTGGTGACGGGCAGCGGCGTCACTGGTGCAAGGGTTTCGGCACCGCGCTCACCAACCCGCCTGCCCAGCGTGTGTGAGTATGAGCATTTCTTCCAGGAGGACTGCCAAGAGTGGCGAAATCCTGGAAAGGCCTATGTCCAGCAGTGGACGAAACAGGCTGATGGATGGATGGATGGATGAAAAATTAAATGGATTAATATGCCAATGTTGTGGGTAATATTTTAACGAGGAAACTGAAGTTAATTTGACAATTTATCGAATTGAATTAGGACAACTAAATACGTTGTAACGCCGCTCATGATCTGAAACAAAAAATTTTGTTTTACTTCTTATTACAAAACGTCAACAAGGATTGTGATTTAATAACAAAAGATGACCTAAAATAATTACAAAACTTAAATATACAATCCACAAGTTTTATTTTAAAAAAATCTATTGAGATATCTTTTTATTCTTATTCCGAAAACCGTTTTAATATTTTTTTATTCCTTAGTTCTAGAGATATGGGCTGAACAGCTAGAATACATTTGCCTAGCAATAAATAAAATACTAGATGTCAATGTCAAGGCATTACTATAGACTCTCGTCTTCAGTGGGGTCCCCACATAGAAGGCCTTTGTGGTAGACTAAGTTCAGCCGCATACCCTGTTAGACGGATGAGGCAAATTACTTATGAGGATACTGCTAGATTGGTGTACTTTAGTTATTTTCACAGCATTATGTCATATGGTATGTTGCTGTGGGGTAGATTTATACGCAGTCTTTGTTTTGCAGAAGAGATCAATTCGTGCTATTTACAATATGAGGCATCGGGATTCATTAAGAGAAAAATTCAAAGAAATTAATATTTTAACAGTTCCTTGTGAATTTATTTACCAAGTTATTAATTATATCAAAAACAATATCGATACTTTCCTTAGGCTCGGTGAGCATCACTCTACAGACACTAGGAAGAAACATAAACTGGCTTTTCCAAAAATTAGACTCGCAAAAGTAGGCACCTCTTTTGTAGGACATGGTATAAGATTTTACAATAAACTTCCAAAGGAGATCCTTAGTTTTTAAGAAAATAAGTTTAAATTTTTTATTTTTTCTTGAGAAAAGCATATTATAAAATCAGTGACTATTTGGATGTGACGCTTGGTGTCATGAGAATATTGATTGATACTACTGTTCGTTTATTTTCTAGCTGATTTGTGTTTTTCAAATCGTTTGTTTTATGTAGACTAATATTTTTATATTGTTTTTTTATTATCATTTTGACATTTCTTTTTACATATTGACATGAACATTTTATAACTTAAACTTAGCATTTATTAGTTTATAATCTGACTATAAAAAAAGTGATAAACTATATGAGACAGGTGGATGATGTTTTGCTTAGTATTTTAACTTACTACCTCATTAGATAGGTAGACTAAGATTTTTTTTTTCTTATGACACAATTTCCTTCTGGCTTTTATATTTTTATCCTTTTATAATATATTGTTTAGTATTGTTTTATATAAGTTAAAAAAAACTGTAATAGTATTAAGCCAAATTGAGAAAAAAAAATACTGTTAAAAAAAGACATGATCTTGCTAAGTTTCTTGCCCTTCTTCTTAGCAAGATTAATCGAATGGGTGGATTTAGGCATTATATCTATTTATAGTTTATTTAACTATTAACTTATTTATTCATTGCATTATGTAGGTATTACAATATTTTAATTTTTTACTTTATGTTAGTATATATTTGGCTAGGCATTATATTTATTTCTGGTCTATTCAGTTCATTTATCAACTTATTTATTAATTGCATTATGTAGGTATAATAATACTCTTATTCCAATAAGTCTTTTTATTTTATGCTTGTGTATAACTTTAGTAGCCCAACTTAAATACAGTTTTTTTATACAGGTATTTCCCGTATCATATTTGTTTCATCATAAAATATTATTTTTATACCGATTAGATTTGACATATAAAACGTATACTTTATGTATCTATTTTACAAATAAACAATTTGAACCTTTTGAATCTTTAAGTGTCAATGGCATTTGATATATTCATTCGTGTTCTTATTCTATGGATATATTAAGCTCTATGGTCTCAGATAAAGTGTAGACTCAGTTAACAGAGCGAGATCCCTTATTGGTTAACAGATGTCAAAGAAAGAAATAAGAGATTTTTTTCTTGTCCTTGTCCTCACTGGTCATCGTGGCCGGATTTTTTGTTTGTCACAACTCGAGTTGTGCCGAACAGTGTTTGCATATTGTTAAGTTTTTAACTATTTATGTGCATTTTAAGATAAAATTAACGAAAATATTATTGTATTTAGTATCTACGCTATGTTTGGTTGTAGTATTCTAGGCTGTAAAAGCCAAAGCGAACGAAAAATTTACGGAATAACATTTCACTTGTAAGTAGATCATTTATGTATTTATTGACTTTGTAAAGCCTTGCAATTATCATTCATAGTATTTTGCGTAGTTTCTGAATGCTGTTTTGTAATAAAATTTGGATTTATTATAATATATTATTTATAATAAATATTTCTTTTCATTATTTGTATTTTTATTTAAAGTTGCGTAGCAAAAAAGACGTAACAAGTTATTTTAGTAATGACCGTTACAATAGTAGACATGTCTCAAAGATGTGAAATCGTGGGACAAGCTTCAAAATTGTTTTTTTCGAGAATTATTCATTATTTAAATAAATCATTAATACAAAATAAAACTCAAGATACTATTTTATTTAACAACAAAAAAATTATAACTTATGTTGAAGAAAAATGTTTTAAAACGCAGTCAGAAGTTACAAATTTCGCCGATGGGACAGTATGAAACCGTCATTTTCAGTATTTTCATTTTATTATTGTAATT
The DNA here is from genome assembly GCA_910592155.1 of Ypsolopha scabrella. Lineage (NCBI taxonomy): Eukaryota > Metazoa > Arthropoda > Insecta > Lepidoptera > Ypsolophidae > Ypsolopha > Ypsolopha scabrella. The sequence goes on along the minus strand of OU342980.1, from coordinate 3,529,818 downwards.
AGTTGTCAGATACTTGTTATTTAAGTAAACAATAAAAAACTTCCGTGGCTAATAGCCTGGAAATAGAAAAAAAAATGCATGGGACACACAAAAAAGTCAAGGGGTGCATTATTTTTGAAATGACCCTTGTCTCAAAACAGTCTTGCTGTTACTGTTACCGGCGCTAATACTGAATTTAAGACGCGACGACCAACGTGGCGCATGTATGACAATAAATAGTACACCTGGATGTTATGATGTTTGTACTTTCTTTGGCATCATTATCGTGTAATGTAGCTGGGGACCATATCAACACCATGTGTATTTAACAACCAAAAGGAACTTCAAAGATACACAGAATAATATATATTTATTGATATATTCCCCGATTTTTGGTAAAAGTATCAATATTTGCAACATTCTAAACACCTATCGCTGTCTCATGCACAGCCACGCTAAGGCTGAGATTCAGAGTGCATTTTGAGTCCGAACTCAAGAGGAACTTAATCTTACAAACGTCATTATTAACTTTGTATTGGGGTCTTACTCGCGATAACTAACAACATACCTTAATAGATATGTGCTTGACGTTTCGACGCCTCTGTAGGCTGTCGTGGTCATAAGCTAACTCAGGCTATAGTATCTTAGAACATTGTCAATAGAACCAAAAACAGCGTCATCTATTGAGCTGGCTCTCAAATAAGGAAAGAATTTCAATGTTTTACACAAAGGCATAATAGAGGGCGGTTTCGTCGCCTGTCATAAAGTCATTGTCATTGTGGGAGATGGAAACACTGGTCACACACATCACAAAAACAAAATGTCTGCCGGCTGCGTGAGTGCTTGTATTCAAAGCTTGTTCCGTAGTTGTTTTAAGAAGATTTTTGTATATTTGTAGCATCTAGTGCAGTAATTTTAATAGAGTTGAATTAGGACTACTCCTCTGTAAATTACAGCCAACAAACTTTAGTGAAGTGATTAGTGTTGAATGAGAATTCTTTCTTCTTCACGAATACCCACGATTTCCTTAAAAACTAAAGTGCAGTGATTAGTGAGTAAGAAGCAACGAATATTAAAATAATATATGAGAAAGGAACTTTGTTTTATTCTATTTTGAATCTGTTTCGGGTTATTGCAAATATACCTACAGCTAACTCCAGACAGAATTTTTATCTCAATGTGTCTACCAACCAGGCTATATTTTGCACGTTGGGAAAAAATTTCCTCGGTTTACTTATTATCATATTTACGTCTTTAGTAAAAATTTAAACCGAAGTAAATTTTTTTTCGTGCAAAATATAGCGTGGTTTGTAGACACATTGAAATAAAAGTTCTGTCTGGGGCTAGCTGCTAACGAAGCTATAGCAGTGTTATCTCGTATATTTTATGTACATACTTATGCGTATGTTTACAACATATATTAGTTGAGAGCTTAGCCGCTTGGCGGCAGCACTAGCATTGCCTGTGAAGTTAGCCAAGTTTCGTATCTATTCCCGGTTTATACTCTTATCTATGAGCTAACTGACGAGAGTAGCAGCAAAAATGTCCTTGGCGAGCCGGCGGTAGGTAGCACATTATCTTTTTTTTTCCTACCCGCACTTTGTCTTTTGTTAATTAATTGTTTCTTTCGTTACACACGACACACAACACTCACAGTATCGAGGCAAATATTCTAAGATAAATCGCGAGGTTTAAATTTCTGTATGACTGAACTCCATGCCGAAGATAATTTAAACCCGTCATCCCGATTGAAACTTTTTGAGTGTTTTTTCATTTCAATTGCTTCTCGCACAATTCTCGGGTAGTAGTGGCGGTCAGTAGAAAGGGTTCTTGGGTCATGAAGTTCTATCCAGTGGTATGAACCAGCCGTTAGCGGGTGTTCTGCAATCGCTGATTTATTTATTTGCCTGTTTTTTACAGCTGTAATGTGTTCCTTGACCCTCTCAGCTATGGTTCGCTTGGTTTGGCCAATATATACACTTCCACAGCTGCACTGTATTTTATAGACACCAGGAGTCATGTATACCTACCTACCGCCGGCTCGCCAAGGACATTTTTGCTGCTACTCTCGTCAGTTAGCTTGTGACCACGACAGCCTACAGAGGCGTCGAAACGTCAAGCACATATCTATTAAGGTATGTTGTTAGTTATCGCGAGTAAGACCCCAATACAAAGTTAATAATGTGTGAAATCGCGAAAGTTTAAAGTTTACTCTTACAAACGTCACTCTAGTATGAGATCACGTCGCTTTTTGACGTTTGTAAGAATGAGCTCGGAATCAAAATGCACTCTTAATCTCAGTAATCTGAGTAAAGCACGAATCTATAAAGAACCTATCTTTATCTGAGTCTATGGTCATGCCATTTAATTTTTTTTATTACCTACAATCAGAGTAGTTATTGGCATTGGTACGAAAGTTATTATGCCTACAAGGCTTTTGTCTAAAAGTCAAAGTTTAAAAAAAAAATTTATTAAGTATGTAAAATTTAAAATTTTGGAAATGTGATTGATATATACAAGTCCCTTAGCTTTTTACCTACTTTCTAAATAGCTAATGAAATTAGCGGGTTAGTATTTTAAAATGTTATGGATTTATAACAGGATTCCATCACTTGGGAGTATTGATGAGGTCAATGCTTGGGAGACTCTAAATTTGAGTGCATTACAAATGGCTCCGATTAAATGACCACTTTAAATATGTTGGATCATCCGTATTACGATCAAATTTCAATATTATAAAATGTCCAAAAGAAGAGACCCTTAAAAAATCAGTTTCTTCTAAAATATTATCCATTTGATTCAGTGACAAACGTGCTACTAAACCGAAAGTAGAGCAGGCTTCAATTTATAATCTTAGTCATAGTTAGCTATCAGGAAGCCTTGCAACTCTCAACATGTAATTTATGCATCAATAATCGAGGCATTGAGAGCAAGAAAGGCCTATTTCCAGACATAATTGATTTTTAATTGTTTCTAGAAATGTTAGGCTTTTCTTGCTCTCAATGCCTCAATTGAGGCCGTCAGAAGCAGAGTGGCCCATCTTTTCCAGACACAATTGAAGTTAATTATGTTTGGAAAAGATGGGCCACTCTGCTTCTGATGGCCTCAATTGTATGTACAACACCTCTTTAGTAAAATTTATAACTTAAGGGATAAGATACGCGCTGCTGATAGAGGGCAATTGCAATAATTTGATACATAATTATCTAATATTTTTATACCTTGATTTATTTTTGTGCATTCATGAATAATCTGCTCTCCAAAAGTATAATAACCTCTAGAAAGATATCATACACCTTCTATTACAACCTAACTAATCTACCTATATCGTTATCAAAATCAACTATCTTTGATTTCCAATCAAACGTTTTTTATAAACTACATATTCATTATTATCAATAATAAAAAAATAAAAATTATACGAAGCCCTGACCGCGCAGAAAGTCTGTCGTCTGCGAGAGACCTTAGAACGACCAGTTGTACAACGCCGCGTGTGGTTCAGATATTTGTACCGCGTTGCGAATACATTGCGCGCCGCACGCTAACCAATCAATTGATTAAAATCTTTCAGTGCGCTGCGAGTTTTTTTTATTATATCAATTAACCCCCCACTACAGACATAAAATTAAGGACTTGGAAATACTTCTACATATGGTCACTTGGTGCTCACTACGGACCAGTAGGCCTAAATACTATGGGTTTTGGTCACGATACACGTTATCGACTGCGTAAAATATTTTGTATGAGAAATTCTGGATCCTATCGTGAGTCGCTAGAGTTGCTGCACAATCTCTAATATAAATATTCTACGACATCAGTAACGTATATCGTAACTAAAACTCATGGTAGGCCTACAGGGACTAAATTAGTAATACTGACTTCAGACCAGGACTAATTACACCAAAGAAGTCAGTTACTTAAATTGTACATATATATTAGGACCAGGGTGCCATAAATGTTACAGACGAGGCATTATGTTCTGTGCTATAAATTATGGATCAAATAAGCGATAGTAAATACGAAATAACTAGTACCGTCGCAATGAGAGGTCGGTTCAAGGTGCAGACTCCCAATGGAACGTATTCTGTGCAGCACATCATCAGCTGTTGGTAGAACATGTCCAGCTGCTTGTACAGCGGCTCGGAGGTTGAAGTCAGGGTTCTCATCAGTTGACTTAGCAGCTGCTTTGTTCTTCTTATCTGGCAACATTGAATTGTTTTAAAGAGCAACCTATTAATATTACTTTATTGCTTAAATTTTATATTAAGCTTTTAATGAATTCTAGTTGGAAATGAAAATAACATTCACATGGAAACGATCCATGTATATTTTACATTTTACGATATTATGTGTTAAGTAGGTGTTATGTATGAGTAGATGTAATTTGTCAATATTTTTAAACATTTTGAAACTTTTTATTATTTTTTATTTATTGTACACATGTACAGATATATATAAAACACAGAAAAAATTAATTCAAGATATATTTCGGGCCCTACTGAGCCCGGCGTCAGTTGAAAAATATGTCGAAAGGATTTTACGATTATGCATACAATGTCACTTACATATTTACAAAAAGAAAAACGGTTATTTACAATTTATTAGACGAACCTACTTACATGACTTACAACTTACATGTACTCACAGAAAGAAATAGGTTTATTTACAATTGACTGAACTAATCTATTTATTCATTTTGTGAGACAGTTTATAGTCGTGTGTGTGTAGGTATCGTCAAGATATTATTTTGTATTTTTGATGTGTGTGTATGTGTTGGTTTAATCTGAATGGAGTGCGTTTTTTGTTTCCCTACGTAGAATGCGGGACAGTGCCGGCATTCTAGTAGGTAGGTATATGCAGTTGTACATGTCGTGTTTGGTTGTGTTTTGTAGGTGTTAGATGAGTGGGTGTATTGATGTTGGTGTTTGTGTTTATCGCGCATGTTTTACAACGTAGCCGTCGGCATGGGGATGTTTCAAGAGATGTGTGGGTTGTGTTTGGGGCCGGGAGTTTTGGTTTGGTTTTGGTGAGAGTTGCTTTTAGGTTTTTGTTTTATCTTAAGTAAATGTTTGAGTTCTTCGAAAATTGGAAGATGATCCTGAATTAGTGTTTTTAGTTTGTGGGTGCCATGAAAAAAATTGGTGATGAGACGGGTTTCGTTTGTTGGGTTAGTGGTATGTGGAGTATTTCTGTGGTATCTCGGTCTGGTGTATAAATGTTTTTGTATGAATTGTTCTGGGTAGTTTCTTTTGAGTAGGCCGTTATGAATTTTGTCATGGTAGGTGGTGAGTGCGTTGTCAGTGTTACAGATCCGACGGCCACGTAGTGTGTAGGGGATGACAGGTGTGAAAATCTAGGTACTGTAATTTGTTTGTGTTTTTGAAATGAACTGACGTACTAATTTGGTTACTATCGCTGACCATATCTGACTATATCTGTCTGTTGTCACGTTTATAGACCTTGCATCAGAGCCGCGATCAATTGTGCGACGGTTGCAGCGATGGATTTGTATTAAACGGCCATACGTCAAAATGACAGATAGCCTATATTCTACATAGAGCAGCGGAAAATATTTGCGCTGCTCGATGCTTGCATCGATGCTTGTCAAAGTCATGTGAAACGGTCGTTTAGAACTCTTCGCAGCGGCTGCATAATTCATCGCTGCAGCGATGCAAAGTCCTTAAACGCGACATCTGTGGGTAAATTTCAGTTGGCTATGGTTCTTTAGTCTCTGAAGGAATCCGGTCAGGGAATCCCTGCCGTGTGGTCAGATCATGAAGATGTCATCAATAAACCTTTTCCAAACCAGTGGTTTATGCGGTTCAGACATCAAGAATATTGTTTCAACGGAGACCATAAACATGCTTGGCATAGCTGGGGGCCATTCGAGTTCCCATAAACATTTAAACATTTGCCACTTTTTTGCTAAATTCAATTCATCGTTATATCTAGCTATTCCAACCGCAAAGTTCCACCAATGTCGAAATGTATGCAACAAAACGAACTGTCAGTTGATTTATATTTTAAAATGATTATAGGTTTGCACCTGTGCCCTTCATTGAGTGACATTCAAATCTCACCATATATAAAGTGACATTAATCTATACAGCCAAATTCATACTAGAGGCTTGTTAAGTAATCAGAATCATAGCTCGGTAACACTTTTTTGCTAATTTCATAAAATAAAATGTTGACCTCCCATAGTAATCGACTCGGGGCGGGGATTGTGTTTGTAGGGAACACATCAAAAATAATTTATAGCTATTACAAAAAGGCTCATCTAATCTTGATACTGAGCACTTACCGAGTCTTCCATATGAATTCAGCTGTATACTACAATCACATTGTATATAAAAAAACATCTTTCCTGGTTGCTTCTTCAAATTCCATCTGTAGTTTCAGAGGCAATAACAAAGATAAACGTACCTCCTCCGAAGTTTGGTGACAAGGTTCAATCAACACAAACATGCTCATTGTGTGGAAGATGCACCAAGCACAATGCAGCCAAGCACCACGCATCGTTTTATATGTATCAGCTGCAATATAGACAATAAAGTATACAGAACACAATCGATTTCAAAATATACTAAATATGAAAGATTCACCCTTACAGAGTTCTGAAACGAGATAGTAAGGCGACATGACAAGATGCAGGATGAAACTGGCAACCAAAATACTCAAGATCGGGCCATTAGCATCGTTAAGGTTCTGTATGATGTCACAAAGAGATCCGTGATGCCGCTGTAGTCGACGGATAGTGATGAAGACGCTGTCAGGATTCTTTGGGTTATCTAAAACATGAGAAACTATCGTAGATTTAAAAATATCTAAAGTCAAAAAGTATATTCATCAAAATAATCCAAAAACACGTCTACCTGAGTTTGCGAAATCGTTTCCGAAAGTGAACGAATCAACTAGTCTATTGATTGTTACAACTGGACAACAATCGCCAGAATTAGCTGCAAACAAGTAACATATTTTACACAGATAATGAAATATATTATATACCAAGTAGATAACAACATGAAAAGTGATATCATATTCCTTACTTTTCGAGTTAACACTATAAAGTAGTTCCAGCAGAACTTCGTTAATTGATTTAAGAGAAGTTTTCACAGAGATAGCTATCAATGCAAAATGCATTTCAATAAGGAACGTACAGAAGTACATTATGTAGAAACTGGTGTAGAAGCAGTTGATCCTCCCTAGAAAAGATAATTGATGCTAAATACAATAAAAGTGAGCCTAGCTTATCTAGTTGTAACAAAAAAAGCTTTTGTTTTAATAAAATTATTTAATAAACATTTCTCTACACCACGCTTTAACTGCAAGTGCCGAATTAAATATATAATGTAAGGCACTACTGAGTTTTATCTTAATATCTAGTCATAGTTTTCTCACATAACTAGTTCTCTCGCATCTTCACTGAATTTAGACTTGGGTACAGGTCGCGTGATCATACTTGGCCAGCCCAAAGCCTACTCTCTACTCTCTCGATTGGCTGCGCAAATATATTTTTTAGGAAGCTTTAAGCTGGCTGAGTAAGATCGTGCATTCTGCAAAAAAACAGCTGTAAAGTTTCTTATTACTTACATTGTCTATTCTCTGATAGAGCAATTAAATGAACCCTCCCAAAGTCATAAAGAAGAAGCAACACCAGTGAAATCAAGTAGTACACAATCAATTTCACATGCTTTTTTGCAAAGAGATTGAGACTGTTTTTCACATCAAGGTTTATCTGAAATTCACGAAATCATGATAAGTGGTTTCCCAAAACTCTAAGCGCCTGCGATGAAAAACAACTGAAAAGGTAAACAAAAGATTAAGTACAGAATATTAAGCTAAAGTGAGTGCTGTTTTGTGTTTGAAGTGCCTTAGGTGGCGTACAAAAATTTTACCCTTGAACTACGGACAGTCCATTGTTCTTCAACTGTTATTTTTGTTGTGAGTTAAGGGAAATCTCCGTAATTGATACTAAGATTCCATATCTACAATTTAAGATATATGTTACATAATCTACCCCATACCTTTTCGATACACTTGAAAGCCTGTATCATCTGTCTGACTCTTCGAGGCCCCAAGTAAACACCCAGACTCATGGTCGTCGTCACAAAAAGAATATCCAAGGTCCACACCAGGGAATCCATCGAAGATTTTGTGCGTAACTTTAGTTGGTCATCCAATGTTAAGTCAACGATTAGGCCCGTGATGTTGATAGTCACTGAAAATTTAGTACAATTCGCTTTCATGCCAGCTCTTACCGTTCCTTAGTCCCAAACTGAAGAAAAATAACTAACCAAGAACACCAGTGAGCAGCTTTCCATAAAGCCTATTATTTGCAGAGTACCCAACAAACCACTTTCCATCTCTCTTACTCATGCAGACGGGAGCCGCTCCAAACCACCTCAAGAGTAAGAGGACAGTAACTAGTGATCCAGAGACAGCAGTTCCAGACTGTGGCGACATGACCACGGTCGACGGTGCAATTTTGTTGCCTGCTGATAGTAGAATTTAATATGACGAAGTCATCTATGTCCTAATTAATGAAATTATAAATAGAGCGAATAAAAGTTAATTGGTGCTTGCTAATATATCATTTTTGCGAATAATTAACCAAACTGTCTGTAATGTCGATTACTAAAAAAGTTAAAAATGAGCTACAAAATAAGGCTAACAGTTTTATCCTAATGGAAATGCAATCTCCATTTTTGGAGACTGATTTAAATAGTAAAATAATTAATAAATATAAACAAAAAACACAGTGAAATTGAGTTTAGACCCCTCAGTGGGATCGTGTAACCTTTGTATAATTATCTATGTATTTTAGTACGACCCTTAAAGTAAAAATCAGAATACTGTTTTAGATCGAAATTTCAATAGAATAAACGACTTGTAACACACTTGTATTCAGTATGTGTGACTAAATTTTTGATGGCTGTTTGTACAATGAACTTCACTCAAACTGTTATAAATAACCTATAAAATGCCGTTAAAAAAACTGCTATTAGTTGTTCCCTGCGTAGTAAAAAAAATGTCAACATGTCACTACGTCTAAACTAAGTTACATACAATGTAGTAAAAAACAGAGTTCATAAGGTTTCTTACTAAATCAATAAATGCTTTACATACATTATTGAATAAACAGTCTGCAAGAAAGTACCGAATGTTTTCAAAGGTTCAAAATTATTTAGCTTCTTTTAACAGGACGGGTTCTTGTGCATTTAGGAAAAGTAGGGAAAAGAGGTGGTATAGCTGATGCAGGGCTGTGAAGGTACCACCATGTTCCTCGCAAACCCTCCGATGTTATTCGGGGGAGAATAATAGGACAGCCTTCAAATAGGCACAAACAGGTGGCCCACCTTGTATCCATCCCCAATTTCCGGCTCTTATATAAAACAGACTGTGACGGGCAGCGGCGTCACTGGTGCGAGGATTGCGGCACCGCGCTCACCAACCAGCCTGCCCAGCGTGTGTGAATATGAGCATTTATTCCAGGAGGATCGCCAAGAGTGGCAGAATCTTGGAAAGGCTAGCAGTGCACGAACCAGGCTGATGGATGGATGAGGGAGAAGCGAAATAGACGGAGAAAAATGGTAGCTGTGGGAAAGGAATATAAACAATACATACTATGATGGCATGGCAGCTAGACTGAGAGGAAGTTAGATGGAAAGGAGAATAGGAAGAGAGACTTGTGCAAATGCTTGAGAATAACTCGTTAAGTAAGAATATATAAAAAAAATCTAACACTGCGACCAGAAATCCAAAACCAAAGGTTGTGTACTTACTCGGACTTTTAATGCTTTTGTATTTCACGGGCTCCAGAGAATTCGATTCTTTAGCTTTCAACATAACTTAAAGGTTGAAGATATCAAAAACAAATAAACACAAATTGTCTGTTTTCTTTCACACTATGATTAGGTGGGTATTTTGGAATCTACCATAAAAAATAAGGAGTCTCTTGTTTTGACTTCCACTTTCTTTATAAATAGTTACAAATAGAACGAAGTATGGATAAGAACATTTGAGGAGTACGTATATCAGTACTTGCTTAACAATGTTCGATTAAAATCGAGTCTAAAATCCACAGTTTTTCTCGGTCTTTAGACAACTGCATGTAGAATGTATTATTGTCATGGTTTCGTCAAAAAACTGAAATTATTTTAGCGAAGTTTTGGTATTTGTTCACTGATTTTATATAATGTCATTCGTTGCTCCGCTTAACCTCTCGTCCGTTTACTCAAATATCGAAACAGTTCATTCCATTGTTATGTTTTTTTAACCGACTCCTAAAAAGGAGATATTATTTTGGGTATGTTACTCCATAACTCTGGCATACCTTTACCGAATTCAATTTTTTTGTTATTTTAAATAATTTGCTTCCAGGTAAGTTACATTTTAGTTTGGTCGTGATCTAATGATTGTCTTCAGAGATAGGCAGTGAAACTCCTCAATGGATGACAGCATATCACTCGATATTGCGGCAAACGCTTTGTACCAGGATGCTGATTGCAGGATGTTACTTGGAAATTGACATATATTCACCTGACTTTCGATCCTGGCCTCATCACCATAGAACTCAAAAGTAGGATAGTAAATAATTAAATATTTCGGGATTCACTTTGTATCAGTGTATTCATTGCAAGATATTACTTGAAAATTGACATAATGCTACCTGACCTTGGATCCTGGCCTCATTACTATAGAACTCCTCGACGGATGGCACCACATAACTCGTGATTTCGGAAATCACTTTGTGTGTTGTTTACCCGCCTGACCTTTGATCTTGGCCTCATCACCATAGAACTCCCCAACAGATCACAGCACATATCTCTAAATTGCGGCAATCTCTTTGTGTAGCGTGCTCATTGCAGGTTATTACTTGAAATCGCGATGGTACCAAAATAACACTTTTGCTGACTTCTTTCGTCCTGAAACATATTTACGTTATCTAAAAGTCAGCGCATTCCCCTTGGTATAGAACACAGAAACCCATACGAGAGCGCCGACTTCTAGAGAACAGTGTTTCAAGAAGAAAGAAGTCGGCAAAAGTATTATTTTGGTACCATCGGTCAGTAGGTAATTATTTTGAACTTTTTAGTGAATGTCTGCTATAATATTTAAAGTCGGTTATTAGTTTATTTTTAAACTTTTATTTTTAATGATCGCAGACCATAGTATATTATTGATTCTGGATAATAATTGATTTACAATGGACTTCCGTGAAACGTGATCGTGCCTCCTGTCAATTTACTGGATAAACACGAACAGGGGTCTAGCAATTTGTCAACTGTACAACTGATTATATCCATATAGTTTCAGCTATATTAAATTCAAATCAAAAGCTGTTATTCGCCCCTCATTGTTTTTTTCGGAGCTTAATGAGAACTTAATGTGCGGGAGCAAACATGTCAATTTATTTGAGTTTGACTCAATTAGATAATGTTTTCATCGTACTCTGTAATACTTCATAATTTTTATTCAACGTGAGGGTTTTTAGCTTCTCGGACTGAAATCTGTAAAACATTCTGTCGTGGTGTGAGAACTGTGGCAGTTTCATCAACATCTAGGCTGCAGGTGTACAATGGATGACAGTAAGTACTTGTAGGACCAGAATATTATTAATATTTAACCTATAAGGCGCATGCCTACCCTAAATTAGTAACTCGATATATGTCAGTAAAAAAGCCATACTTTTTTATCAAAATGTAGGGTTTGTAGAGTTAGGGCTTGTAGAGTTAGGCCTTGTAGAGTTAAGCGCTTGGCTCTGCATGAGATCTGATAACTTTTTAACCGTGAAAGCGTTATGAGTCTTGGCGACCTAGTTTACATGAAATGTTTTTGATGAGATACCATTTTCAGTAAGTTCTTAAAGTTAATATGGAGAGATTTTTTTTTCATTTGCACGGACATGTGACATGTGCCTTTGGGAAAGTTATTCAGTATGATAAGTAAATTATGTGTAAACACACCCGTACACGGGCTGAATTTTTAGTCGCTAAAAGCAGAAAACTGGTGAGTACTCCTCTATTACACAACGGCGCCAACGCTGAAATCGTGAAAAAACAGGCGATCCAGCCGTCCATCAGCCTGTGTTCGTCCACTGCCTTTTCCAGATTCTGCTACTCTTCGCGGTCCTCCGTCTTCCTCATCCAGCCGCCACCCGTAACGACCTTCAGGTCGGCCTACGCTACGCTTTGCTGTCTAACGTCTATTGGCTCCAACGTTTCCGACAAATATATTCCGCAGGCTATGTCAGTCAGTTTCAATCGCCGATAAATCTCCTGGTTTCGAATTCTACCGATCAGAGATACCCCAAGCATAGCCCGCTTCATAGCACTATACATCATCACAGGAAGAACGCACTGGTTGTACATCTTAGCCTTTAAGCACTGCGCTATTGACGACGTAAATATGTGACGCAACTTTCCGAATGCTGCCCAACCCAAGCATATTCTTCTGTCAGCCTTGGCGTCATAGTTGTTTTTAAGCAGCTGTATAACTTGATCCCGGCCCCGCACTCCCAAAAAGATTCGGTCGGTCATTTATCGTTTAAGCATACGCATGAAGAGTGTGATAGAGATGGATATACGACCGACCGATACTCGATCGAATTTTTCCACTTCAGAGTAGACCCCATATAAACATAATTTTTGACCAACTTCAATATTGGCATTGTCGACGGTAACTGGCCCTTGGATGATGTGACTGTTGGACATAACCTTAGTCTTATCCAAATCTATATGGTGTTCCATAGAAAAGGTACCTACTCATATACAATGACAAAATCCTGGGGAGCAGTTGACTTTTTTTTCGTGATTTCAATGTTTTCACCATCATTTCACCATCGTTTTCATCGACCAGCTTTTCAACGACTAAAGATCTATCCAGTATGTAGAGCTTCATCAAGATCTTTCTTGATACGTTCTCAAAAACGTTACAGCGTCGTCAATCCGCATTGCTGGCGTACTCACAGCATTTAATAAGTTTATGCTATGAGTGCGGTAAGGAATTAATAGCTTACGAGGACGATTTGAAACACGAGCGATGAGCGAGTGTTTTAAACGTTACGACTAAGTTATTGCCCTTCCATCCATCCATCAGCCTGTTTCGTCCACTGCTGGACATAGGCCTTTCCAGGATTTCACCACTCTTGGCGGTCCCCCTGGAAGAAATGCCCATACTCACACACGCTGGGCAGGCGAGTTGGTGAGCGCGGTGCCGAAACCCTTGCACCAGTGACGCCGCTGCCCGTCACCAGTCTGTTTATATAAGGCCCGGCAATTGGGGATGGATATACCGCCATCCATCGGTCCCAGACAATAGTGGGCCGCCTGGTTTTGCCTGAGAGCTGTTCTCTTACTCTCCCCCGAATAACTTCGGGAGGATTTGCGAGTAAGATGGTGGTACCTCCACAGTCGAGCTCGGCATCAGCTCTACCACCTACAAACGTGTATCATACGTGTATCATACTACTTTTTCAATTCATAGTGTGAGTAAAATAAATGAAATGTAATTGAGGAAACAAACAAACAATAAATACTCCAAATGAACTTTAGGCAGGCATTCTTTTTCTTGTACGCAAGTTGAGAACTTGACGGAAATAAGCTGCTTTTAGTTTGATGCGCTCGTAGCTCATTTCCATCAAGTCTATACCGGGTGTAAAAGCAAAGGCAAGAATCCTTCAAGGGTGTGTTAGTATGATCGGTAAAGATATTATTTTAAATACTGGGATCCCTAAATAAAGAACCAGTACCTCATAATAAGACGATTTTCTTTACTCAAAATACACTAATCGCGTGGACACCCTCACTGGTCGCTGGCCACTCGGATGAGGGGTGCGGGTTGCGGGGTGCAATTAGGTGTGTGGGGAGGCCGGTGAGCTGCGTAGACATAGCTTAGAAAAATGATGGAATTTTTGGTGAAAATTCAAGGTATACGTGGGACGCACTATAAGTTTCCGGAATGAATATGAAAAAATACTATTAAAGGTACAAAATTAATTTATTGTTTTTCAAAATAATCTCCCTTGGCGTCTATGCACTTTTTCATTCGATCAAACCAGTTTTGAAAACTTTTGTGCCACTCCCCTGTGGTGACCTCTGAAACGTGTTTTTCATACTCCTCGACAGCCTCTTCTGGTGATGAAAATCGTTGACCGCGTAATTGGTTCTTAATTTTTGGGAACAGAAAAAAGTCACAAGGTGCCAGGTCGGGACTGTATGCAGGATGACTCGTGAGTTCTACATTTTTCGTCTTCAACAAGTCGTTTGTCTGTCTGGCCGTGTGAGAACTAGCATTGTCGTGGTGCAGGATGATACGGCGTTTACGGTTATTTTTACGGAGTTCGTCAATAACTTCCGGCAAACAAATGGTCGTGTACCAGTCACTATTCACGGTACGACGATTCTCTAAAGCAACAGTAGCCAGGTGTCCAGTTTTATTAAAAAAAGAAGCAATCATCCGCTTAGATGCACTTTTCACGCGCGCCACTTTGGTTGGTTTCGGCTCATCTTGAAAGACCCATACGCTCGATTGCTGCTTTGTTTTGGGATCGTAGCAATAAATCCATGTTTCGTCACCTGTTACTATGTCCCACACCAAATTTGACGCACCTTCGTTGAATCTGGTAAGCATGGCACTGCACCAAGTGACGCGGTCTCGGTCAAGTTGTGTGGGATCCACCGCGAGCACAGCTTTCTCACACCCAAATGTTTGTGTAGGATTGATTGTATTTGACTCATTTCTATTTCTAAGGATGCGTGAATTTCATGGTAGGTCACATGCCTGTCTGTTTAAATCATACGGCGCACAGCATCGATGTTTTTGTTGGTCACAGCGGTGGACGGCCGACCATCGCGAGATTCGTCACTGAGATTGATACGACCACGTTTGAATTCTGCAAACCAGCTATAAACAGTCGTCTTGCATGGTGCTTCATTGCCAAAAGCTGTTTCAAGCCGAGCGATGCTCTGTTGAGCTGTCAAATTACACTTAAAATCGTAGAAAATCATACTACGAAAATTTTCCCGAGTTAAATCCATGTTGATGCAGACACACAATTTTTTAAATAGCGCCCACAAGGTAAAAACAAAAGACAGTCAGATGAAACAAACTGCATTCTACAGCCAAAGAGTTCTATTTTCAAATGTTGCAATAAATTTTTAAATATTGTTTATGTAAGTGGCCAGTTCCGGAAACTTTTAGTGTTACCTATGTATATTTTTTTCTCGTAATGACATCAGAATCGTGCATACTTTCATACCCTAAAGGGATTCTTGACTTTACATTTACAGTCTGTATATGGTACACAAGAAAAGACGGGCAACTTTTTTTCAATACATTTAAAGAAATAAAAATAAAGCACTAGTGTGGTAAAGCTGAATTTGAGAACAGTTTTGAAGCTTGTAAAATACGTCTTTACGAGCACTTGCATTTAAATCATACTTATCATACCTTCTCAACCGCCTCTGTTGCCTACTTTTTCGGAAGTGGACTACTAACCCGGAGGTTTTGAGTTCAAATCCCGTAGGGGCGCCTTTGTGTTCGGTCTACATGCTTCGGAAGGGAGGTAATTATCTCACTTGGAGGTAAAATCAGGTGAATCGTTGTTGTATGAATGTGTACTGCAACTTGCATAAAGTCCACGCTCAGAAACACTTCTGCTTCTGATACCCCCTCGTTGATACATGTCGTGAAGATCTATTTAGACACATGGTACCAGCACCAGCCGGGTGTAATTAATAATATCACATGAGCAAATTCGTGATACTTTCGACCACCCGTAACTTATTATCCGGGTGTAAATAGACTGCTACCATTAAATGAAACCACCCTACTGAACCACTTTTCCCAAAAATCATACCCGCGGACACCCTTAGTTTAGGAAATAATTGAGTTCCAAACAAAAATGTGTGAACCCTAACGCACCGACATACGGGCGAGGTTTCAGTGACGTCAACATACATAAATAGTGTTCATTTTGATACGAGATAAACACATTAAGAAACACATGGTGTGAATCAAGGTTATTTAATTATTCTTGTAATTAATTAGACAATTTTTCGAATTGTATTAGAACTACCAAATATGTTGTAACTCCGCCCATTATCTGAAACAAACACATATGTTTAAGAAGAAATACATTTATTTATTAAATACTAGCTTTTGCCCGCGGCTCCGCCCGTGTGTTATTCGGTTTAACGACATGCTTTCTTCCGGGATAAAAAGTAGCCTATGTGTTAAGTTACGGTATAAGCTATATCCATTCTAAATTTCATCCAAATCTGTCAGCGTGAAGGAGTAACAAACATACACGCACACACACACACAAACTTTCGCATTTATAATATAGTGTGATGTGATAGTGTGATGTAACGTGATGTGAAGTGTGAAGTGTGATGTGATGTGATGTGATTGGTTAATTATTTATTCTTATAATAACGTATTTCTTAATTTAAAAAAACATACCCTTTGACTAAGTATAACACCGGCAAATACAATTAAATAAAATAAAGCATGCTACTCATACACTTACATAAATTAAAAAAACGCGCAGTATAGGGTTCCGTAGTTGCCCAGTACATTTTATAAGTTGATCTACTAATACATATCGCGCAAAACTTCTAGTCGTGTTTACAGGGGGTTAAAAGTACTCGTACAAGACCTGTACTCGTAAACCTGTAAATCCTACTTAGCTGTGATAGTTTTTCTTTTAACTTAATTATTGTATACTACTATGTACTGCTGTAAATTTTTCCACATATTCATAAACAACCGTTTAAACGTGGGGGACACGTGACTCTAACAAAAATTATATTTCGCCAACGGATCCCTGAATCGAAAAATTATTTTCACTTGAACGACCTATCCAACGATATACCACACTATGGGATATCCGAGAAAAAAAAATCATCCCCAATTTACGTGTACGGGAGATACCCGTAAAAAATGTTTATTTGAGTTTTTTTTTACCGTTTACCATACCATATTACAGCTTTCTAGTACTAGTACTAAGTGTCTCTTAGCTAAGCCGCGGACAGACGGACGGACATGGCGAAACTATAAGGGCTCCTTGTCAGACTACGGAACCCTAAAAGATAATAAATAATATATATGTCAGCGTAAGATTGTAAAATCTGATAGTTTGTAATTTCACTAGTGAGGTTACAATTCTACGGTAGGTTTTTCTTAGGTTGTTTATAAACTAACCTAACCTAGTGAAATTATAAAGTGTCAGGTTTTATAATCTGACATATCCCTATTCCTACTGATATAAATGTGAAAGTGTGGTGAATATCTAAGATCTTTAAAACTACTTGATAAATCGACATGAAACTTTCACGGTTCTATAGAGTAGATGTCTTATATTTAAAATAATTCTAGAGGTTTAGCTATTTTCTAAAAGTCAATTGATATATTATTACTATTATCTCTTCTTTTCTTCTTATTCTATACATATTATCTATCTAAACATCTCTATACATATAAAATACAACGTCTGTCTCTCTGTCTGTCCGTCTGTCTGTTCGTTCGCTTATAACTTGAGAACCACTCAATGGATTTTGATGCAGTTTTCACTGAAAGATAAAACATTTCTTCGGGAAGGTTTAGAGCTATGTATCATCACGCTATAACAAAAGGGAGCAGTGCAATGTGAATTTTAGTGAAACGTAATGGAAGGTTCGCTGCCATAGCGTGGTCGATCGTCGCGGACACAAACCCCGACTGGTAAAATTTATTTTCACTTTTTACGTTTTATTTGTTTTTATTTCATATTCAGAATTAATATTTTCTTTAAAAAAAATAAGCTGACATTATATTTATCCTTTTACCCTGGAGCTGCAAACAACGCCTCTGCGTAGTAGGAGAAGTTCCACTGATTATAGGTACATTATGATTTAAGTAGGTTTTGTACGGTAACAATATGAAATAAATATATATTTTGCTCTTGTACGTTTTTGCGTCCACTGACTGAGCAAAAACCAATAACTAAAATATCTTTATTTTCATGTCCTTAGAAAATGCCATCTCTGGGAAGCTATCCTGGATAACGGCTCAGTGCGCTGGCGTTAAAATGGTTTTTATTCTTAAAAATATATATACATATATAGCTTACGGCAACACGCGACGATAGTTTAAGGGACTTTGTCTCTTTTCAAATTAATTTTAAACCAATACAAAGTGACGATTAAATTTTGCAAAAAATAAATGTCATACTTCACTCTTTGATCTTAATATTTCGGCTGTTCGATACAGGAGTGCTTACACTTTCCTTGTTCCGATAAAATAGCAAAGATAGGTCTAAACTACGATCTAAATATCATTTCATTTGAGCCATATTAAGTTTTGGACAATAAAACTTATATTAAAATAAACGTAATGAAAAACTTGATATAAAACGGCCATCATATTAAAAACACATCCCTCTAATTCCAAAATAATAAATAAAAACAACTCAAAACTGCGAGTTTTCTGAGCGGCCCGCTTCCGCTGAGCAGGATAAACATATGAAAAATGAAAGCGATGGAGCAGGACAGTTTTCTTTGGATAACCTCGCCTTAATGTGAATTAGATTTTTCTAACAAATTTGACCTCTGACACATTAGAAGATTTATGTTGCGACGAAGTATTAATTAAATGGAAAGGAAAAATAAAAATACACGGGCTTGCTCAGTTTCTTGCCCTGCCTTAGCAAGACTAATCAAATGGGCGGAGTTATAATTTTATTGATGAATTTATTTTATTTTATGCAGATTTATAAATATAATTTTTGGGTACCTACTTGAACTTTACCACGCCCAACATAAATATTATAAAGATTAATATTAAATAAACTATTTTAATTTGAATATGTGTGTATTTTGAAGTATTACCGTCGCAACGAGAGGTCGGTTCAAGGTGCAGACTCCCAGCGGCTGGTACTCGATGCAGCTCATCATCAGCTGTCGGTAGAACATGTCCAGCTGCTTGTACAGCGGCGAGCTGCTCGATGATGAGCTTCTCATTAGCTGACTCAGCAAATGCTTCGTCCGTTTGATCTGGAAGCAATAATCGGTAAAATCATCGGGATAACAGGTACATATAAAAGTTAAAACCACATCAAAAGCTTGTGACGAGCGAACATATACAGCTTGTGTCACAATCTTGCCTTATGGTAGACAATCTGAGGGTTGTACCCATTGATGATTATTGTTCTGAGGTTTTACCGCACAGATCGTTTGCTCAAATAGTTTGCATGCCAATTTTATTGTAACTATTATTAAGAAAAAAGTTAAAGCGCTAGTGGTGTACAGTACTCCCAAACTTATAATGCGCATACGAATCTTCGCCACTGCTCGGCAAAGTTCGTATTTCCCTACACTTTCTATATAAGCAGTAAGGTCACGTGGTACGTCCGGTCGCTCGGCTACAGATTTCTATGCGCATTATAACTCTGGGAGCACTGTACCTGTTCCCTAAATAAAAATGAAACACGTTTTTATCCTTTTTTTTTTAATAACGTAAAAGCAGATGAAATTTTAGTATGGAGTGTAACTTCCTCTTGTTGAAATCACAGCTTGCATTCGTGTGGGCATGCTAGCGAATATATCTCAAGGTTTCTTGCGGAATACGTTCCCACTCCGCGGTAATCACGTTGTTTAGCTCTCTGATGGTCTGCGGAGCCGGCTGCACTGGTCTCACTCGTCGATTCAGAACGTCCCGGGCATGCTCTATGGTACTGAGACCGGGACTTCAAGCTGGCCAATCCAAAGGACGAATTCCAACCTCTACCATATACACTTCCACATCGCTAGGAAAGTGGGCGTGAGCGTTGTCGTCTTTAAAAATTGAGTTTTAGCCATGAGCGGCCAATGCGGATTGTGCATTAGGAATATGAACTTCCTTTATGTATCGGTATCCAATCAGCGTGCCGTTTTCAATGAAGACTAACTCCGTACCATTCAAGGAATTTATTCCTGTCCAAAACATAACAGCCCTCTGCAAAGCATTCTCCTCGTCTTCATAGCACTCGCCGACGTCGGTCTTCACCGTATAAAGTTATCCTGGTTTCACTGGAGAACAATACCCTATCGCAGTCTTCTTGAGTCCAAAACACACAATTTCGAGCGAAGTAAAGCCTGGCGACTCGTCGCTCACGGAGTAATTTAGAGCCGTGAGATGGGCGTATATTGGCAGCGAGAAGCCTCCTCTTGGCCGTCCATAGACTAATTTGCATATTTCTTACTTCTTCGGGGTTATTCTTAAGGTCCACATACGAAAATTTGCGATTTCTCAACGCTTGACTCATCAGAAAACGATCATCCCGTGGTTCGGTCATGGCTTTCTTCCGGAAAAAGACCTTTCCTTGACGAGACGGGTTTCTCGTTAGCACTGCCAGGTCCTTTGGACTGTCAAACGACTCTCGTTTAGCCTGCGGGCCACAAAGCATTGGCTGCAATCTTCATCAAGAAGCGCAATAATTTTGCTGGCTTTTATTATTTTATCTACCAATTTTGAGAGCGCTCTAAGCAGCAATAACAATTCTTATAAATTTCAAGGACATGAAATAACTTAATGAAAATTTGCTAAGTATTAACTTTTATTTCGGGAAATGATGTTGTCTTTATAATTAATAACCGTAAATATATTAATTTCTTTAAATTTTTCTCTTAATGAATCTCGGTATTTCATGTTATAAATAGACCGAATTGCTCTCTTTTGCAAAACAAAGACTGCTTCTACATCCGCGGCTCTACCCCCACAACATTATGCCGTATGACATAATGCTATGAAAATTACTAAAATATACTAATCTAGCAGTATCTTTATCCGTATAATCTGCCTTATGCGTCTAACGGCGTATGCGGCTGAACTAAGTTTACCACAGAGACCTTCTATGTGGGGACCCCACTGAAGACGCGAGTCTATAGTAATACCTAAAAACTTGGTTTCGTTAACTAGCTCCAGCTTGGACCCCTGCAAAAAACTGACATCAACTTGAATTACATTTTGTAAAGTAAGTTTTATACATTTCGACATTTTTGCATTTAGAACTAAATTATTTGCAGTGAACCAATGAAGAATCAGTGAGGGAGTTGAATTTGCGTCATCAAAAACATCCCTATGTCGATTCACTTTCAAAATAAGTGACGTGTCGTCGGCGAATAGAATTATCTCAGATAAGTCCTTATATAAGTAAGGAAGGTAATTTATGTATATTAAAAACAATAAGAGCCCCAGTATAGAGCCCTGCAGGACACCTATTTTGACTACTACTCCAGATGACAAAGAACAGCCTCAGTCAAAAATTTCTACTTTTAAAACACCACGGCACTTTTTCTTTTATAGCCGGCCGCCAGTAACATGATTCTACCAAGATCGTCGTACCCGTATATGTGTGCATACGCCGGGAATCGCTAGTTGTATGGAGCTGGCCTTCTGTTTATATTTATTTTGTGGCAGGGTTTCTCACCTCCTCCGAAGTTCGATGGCAAGGTTCAATCAGTGCAAACATGCTTAGGGAGTGGAAGATGCACCAAGCACAGTGCAGTAGAAGACCACGCTTAGTTGCGTTTGTATCAGCTCCTGAATAAGAAGACAGGACAAAAGTTTATAAAGGGGATAATTGTATATATATTTACTAGTGATACTGAACAACTTTCAAGCGAAAATAAAAATACATATGCTCTGCTCCCACAAGGTTCACTTTGTACCTAAATAAACAAAAGTGAAAAATATAGATAGAAGACACACTCGTAGAGAGGAAAAATTACACACGGCAGATGAAAAAATACTTGTTTAACATACACACCCGCACTATTGATCAAGTCATTTATCATCTTATCTGTCATTCGTCTGAGGGTCTTAGCTAAAGTGTTGGCGTTGGACCTGGTTACTTACCTGTTTTGGTGATCGTACATCACGATTTACAAACTTACACAAAATTCTTCAACTTACCCAAATTCAAGATCAGATAGTATGGAGACATGACCAGATGCAGGATGAAGCTGGCAACCAGAACACAGAGGATTGGCCCGTTGGCCTGGTTCAGGTTATCTATGACGTCACAAAGAGAACCGTGATGTTGCTTAAGCTTATTGATGGTGACAAACACGCACTCCGGAATATTTGGCTTATCTGAAACATATTCAAATCGTTAGAAAAAGACGTTATTCCTGATTGTTTTTTGAGGTTTTTTAATTGGATCATTAAAATAAAACTTAAATGTAAACAATAATTACCCAGATTTGTGAAATTGTTGACAATAGTGAACGAGTCGACCAGTCTATTGATCGTAGGAACCGGACTACCGCCGCCGTTTGAGGCGGCTGCAATCAGAAGAACATTATGAATTTTCAGTTTTACGATTATGGCAGCTACGCTGTTGACATAATCACAAAATGTAGTCATAATCATAAATATTGAATATTACTGAAAATACCATCCCAAACATACAGAATGTAAAAGCAAAGGCAAGAATCCTTTAAGGATGCGTGTGTTAGTATGATAGGTAAAGATTTATTTTTAAATACTGGGATCTCTAAATAAAGTACCAGTACCTCACAATAAGTCGATGTTCTTTACTCAAAATACACTAATCGCGTGGACACCCTCGCTGGTCGCTGGCCACTGATAACGTCGGTATGTGATCGAACCAGAGAATAAAAAAGAATTTGCAACGGTGCGGCCACTGTATACCCCAGCGGCGCGGTGCGGTGGCGGCGGTCACGGATGAGGGGTGCGGGCCGCAACTAGGTGTGTGTGTGTGTGTGTTGGGGAGGCCGGACTTCGTTGATAAGAATGCGTAGCCATAGCTTAGAAAAATGATGGAATTTTTGGTGAAAATTCAAGGTATATTTTTTTCTCGTAATGACATCAGAATCGTGTATACTTAAATACCCTAAAGGGATTCTTGAGTTTGCATTTACAATCTGTATAAAAAGCGACGCGCAATAAGTGTAGCAACTTGCATAAATAAATTATTCATTTCTCGTATCGAAATTTCAAGGACCTGGTTATACTCGGACATGTCTAAGGCATTTGATCAAGTGGGTTATATTCTAACGTTAAATAAATAAGGATGTTATGGTATTAAATATAATCTGAATAACGATATAATTAAATCTTATATAAATTATAGACGACAGAAAAATCAAATCTGTAGAATGCACCCATTCAATAAAATGAGAAGACTTACTCTTCAGAAAACCGTGAGGAGGTCTTTGTGGTTCCACAAGAAGTATTCCGGGACCTGTATTTTCTACGGTGATTGCAAAGGCCTGGATGATTATAAAGTATCAAAGCATTTCGCAACCATCCTAGCAATCCATACAGGCGCATACTACACGAACATCATACCATATATTTATGGTAACTAAGCTAATGGTATAGCAAGCGGCGATAGCAAGAGGGTGATGTATGTATAATATTTTAAAAATTACTAAATGAAACGATATTTATTATTTTCAGACAAAGAACTGCTCTGGCTCATGTAGACATTCATCACGACAAAATTGATTTATGATAATTATTATTATGTGAATTATAAATTATAATAAAAGAATTATAAAATCAATACATATTGTGTAATAAGAGATACTATTACATACCGCCTTTATTTTTCAAGTCAGTAGAGAAAAGCACGTCAAACAGAGTGTTATTAATAGATTTCAAAGACGTTTTCACGGACATGGCTAGCAAAACGAAATGCGCTTCAATAATATACATGCAGAAGTACATTAAGTAGAAACCGCAGTAAAGGCAGCTGATCCTCCCTGAAAAATTATAAAAAAATCTTGAATAAGCATTGGGCTTCTGTCAAAAAAAGTTCAGTTCTGGTAAAAAGTTTTTATTTCTCACTCACATTCTCTGTCCTCCGTTATAGCAATAAAATGTGCTCTCCCAAAGTCACAAAGTAGCAGCAATATTAGTGAAATAAGGTAGTACACAGTCAGTATAACCTGCTTCTTCGTTGGCTTTTTTAAATTGCTTTTTATATCGACGTTTACCTAAAAGGTGGTATAAGAAAAATAATTACTTTAAGTTCACGGAGATTTCAGGAGCTCTTTATTCTTGCTAAACCCAGAAAGAAGAAAGGTAGGTACTATCATAATAATAATAAAATGCTTTATGTAAGGCGTCAAGATCCTTAACAAATTTTGAAAGATTGCAAATGTACAGCACGTGCCCAAAAAGGGCAGCCACCCGCATTGACCCTGCCAACTATTTACAGACCAATTTGTCGTCACCTCCATATTTTGCAAAGTTACTGCCTACTTGCATACCTTGTAGTTAACGATTTTCTCAGTGTCCGCCAGTATAAGTTTCGCCGAAACCGATTCTAAATATTCTAAATTCGTAGCGGGGGCGATGAGTCCTGCACTGACTCTCCGTGATCGTGAGTATTGTGCACTTCCCCCCGGTCGGCTAGCCCAGCCAGGACAACTCCTTGAAATAGAGCCGAACGGCTTCAGCCTGCCGACACAAAATCTGGTCCAGAGAAGGGGAGATGGAGCTCATTGCCCGAAACCAATACACTGGGGTCGTTTTAGTGTATGCCACTCACTTCTGGCGCGAAGCCATGGACTCGTTTCTCCTCCCATATACGAATCAACAGTACTTCAACAACTCTCCTGGTATAAGGTTAATACCAACCGACTTACCTGTCAAGAGACGCTCACCGTTGGCGGACATAAGAGTAAAAAGTACCAATCAGCTTGTGAACCTCACAGTAGAACTTCCCAAGCTGGTTTGAGTCCACAAGCCACTACACGTGACAAGCCTTGCCCTACCACTACTGGTCCTTAACTTGCCGAGACAGCCTGCGCAATCCCAGGTCACTTTCTGTGACCACTGCAACGTCCACACCTTACCTTCTATATTGCCGCAAAAGATCTCGGTGTTTGCCAATTGCTGTCGTCAGACCTCATCGTTTTCATCATACCAGTTTTTAGTTCTTCAACACGTCCGTTTTACTTACTGATAGAAGCGCCATCTCTGTTTCTTAGAACCAAGTATGAGATGTACATACCGCCCTAGTGTGCAATACTAGCTGGTATATCAAGTAAATACAAAATTTGAAAGTGTTTAGTAGATTCCGATGGACAAGACACAGTTTCCCAAGCGTTGTTATAGTTTTTTTTTCTTCTGATATACCTGCCTCTGGATTTTAAGATCTCAGTCACGCAGTATTTGCAGAATTCTTTCAGCTGTCTTTTAGCATACCACATACCTTTTCCATGCAATTGAGAGCCTGGATCATTTGCCTGACTCTCCCGGGCCCCAAGTAGACTCCCAGACCCATGATGAGTGAAACAAACAAAACGTCCAAGGTCCACACCAGGGCGTCCATCGAAGATTTAGTGCGCACCTTCAATCGGTCATCTAGGTTAAATTCTATGATGAGGCACGTGATGTTCGTAGTTGCTGAAAATGAAATATTTTTATTATTTTTTTATATTCATTTTATTGTAATTATATTATATCGGGATACGACAAGAATCCCCGATGGGTGTTAGAGGTGTTTCTGTGTCAACACTTGCACACCCACGTTTCAACGACGATTACTTTTTGTACTTGATAGAGATTTTACCTAAAACTACAATAGGATATCAAGTTGTAGATATTAATTAAGGAACGGATAAAAATGTAGAAATGTTTTATTTAATTGTATAGTTTTAAGAAATATTGATAATTTTCTTATCTCCTAAACCCAAAACATCAAAAATTATAAAATATGTCATCCTACTTATAGACAACTATATGAGGATTCTGAAATGTTTAAAATGTTTAAATGGGTTGTCATTAGTTAAAGTACATTGTTTTAAACGCTTAATTTTTACTCTCAATTCACCGGTTTTTTATGTCGTTAATTTCTATGAAAATCATTAATATTAAACGCCGTTTTCTACCCCATGTTACAGAAATTTGTAAAATTCTTTACTTACCGAGAAATCCAACCAAAAGCTGCCCATACAGTCTGTTCCTGGGAGAGTATCCGACAAACCACCTTCCATCTCTCTTCCTCATGTAGACTGGAGCCGGCCCAAACCACCTCGAGAGAAGGAGGACGATAATCAAAGATCCGGAGATGGGGGCTTCGGGTGATGGTGGCATAGGCTGGGTTGATGGTGCAATTTTCTTACCTGTTGGAATCATGCAGGATGGTATTGCCCTCACGGATTGAAAAGTGCAAAGTATTGCGCTATCTATGAAATAATGCTAATCAAGAATCATTATGCCTTTTTATATGTTTTCTTGACAGTAAAAGGATAACAACCACGTGGTAAAAAGGAAGGTTGCCAGGAAGTATATAAGTAGCGATATCGGAGGGAGGAAGAAGAGGTTTTAGCAATAACAACCATGACTCTTACTTAACAGGGTGCATCATCAGCGATGGTTGGTTATTAGCTGATTAGACTATATCCCTCACGGAACTGTGGTAGTTGAGAACTTTAAGCGCCATGACCAAGTTGTGTCTCGGGAATTATTTTGGATTTGGACAGGAATTTATAAAGGTTGGTGCAATCCTCACCGACGTCGTGGTATATGACAAAAGAATTACTTTTGCTTGTCCTTAGTCAGCGAAGATTGGTAGGACCTGACCATAAAACCTGACGCACCATTAAACGAGAGTCGAGGAAAGGAAACGTGGACATAAAACTTCCCTGCATTTGCTGCGTTTCAGCAACCTCTTTGGAGAAATTGAGGGTTTTGTCTATGCAATACAGACTCGGGTGATCAAGACATTACATTATTAAGGATGGGGCTTTGGACATCTGCCAAGCATGTGCCCACTATATTATTTATGGTTTAACTATCGCCCCGTAGATCAGTGAATGCCGTACTATAAGTATTTACCGACGCCAGTGCTCTTCCGTTATCTCGTATAGGACTATTCTTGCAAATAAACCTGACATCGTGTTATAAAAAGTTGGCTTTTTCTTAATATTTGGCTTGTTAGTGTCTATAATATTTAGAGTCTTTTAAGTATCAAAAATTTATTTTCTATATCCTTCAATTTGCTGTGCCCAATCATAATACTTTTTTTGTGAAACGCAAATAAACATATCGAGTACCTACAGTTACTTTTTCGGGGTTTTACCCAGGTAAATAAATATCCATTTTAGGTGTTTGACGTTTATAAAGGATGTGGTGGGTGAGCCCCGAACGGCATTCCTTCTGGGTTTGTTAATCAGATGTCCTAATCTTTGCTAAACGTACGTGAGCTCTCGTACATGTACGCGAATTTCTACTCATGTACAATGTAAGCCGGGTTCTCGAAGGCAAAAGTACGAGAATTTTAGGTTTGAAACTCTGTTCTATAGTTTTTTATAAAACAAAAATCTAGAATAAACTTGCTAATAAAATCGTAAAATAGTTTATTTATTTATTTATTTATTTATTTATTTGGTTCACGGATACTGCGTTAATTAAATTTCAATCTAATAAAATGAGGAGTAGGATATCAGCGCGATAACATATCCAACTCTTGTGACTTCCAAATCAAATCAAAATATTTATTTTGTAAAATAGATACATAAAGTATACTTTCTACAAGTCAAAGTTAATATTTACAATAAATATCTATAGAATAAAAAAATAATATGAATATACCAATAAGGGAAATACATACAAAAAATATTTAGGTTGGGCTACAAAAATTAATTTATACACATACATAAAATAGAGAAATCTAGGAATAAAAATATTATATATAAATGATGCAACGAGCAAACAAGTTGATAAATAAATAAGGGAAACACACCCAAAAAATATTAAGGTTGGGCTACTAAAATGTAATAAAGTTATAAACCTGCATAAAGTAAAGAAATATAGGAATAAAAATATTATATATACATATTGCCTAACCAACCGCACCATTCGATTAGTATTGCTAAGAAGAAGGGCAAGAAACTTAGCACCAACACCAACACTTGTATATAAAATAATACTTATTTACGTAACTCTTGTTAACTGATTTTTAGAAATAAAATGAATTATTCTTTATTACTTACTTGGTACACCTGCTTTTTACTGATGATTTTTATGTCCCAAACCCGAGCCAGCCTTAGCGCCGTAATTCAGGTACAAATGAACCATACTGAATTTTTATTAAATCGCTACTTGGGGCTGTTGATATGTAAACGTGATATTATTTATACCTATTTTTTGCAAAAAAATTATATAAATAATATACATGCAATATAAAGTATGCTCACTATATGACGGCTATTCTGGCTTTATTTTTCCCTCGCAATATCAGTCATTCGACTTTTGTTTACAGTATGATAAATGCCATGCGATGTAAAGTAGAGTGCCTTTTCAAATAAAATATATGGAATATAATTAATGCCTTGTGGCTTTTCAATAGAAGAAATCAATACATATCCATATAAAATACCTTTAAAAATCACCCGCAATCGGCCTTAGCAATTTTTCCGTGCGTGCCG
Source organism: Ypsolopha scabrella (assembly GCA_910592155.1). NCBI lineage: Eukaryota > Metazoa > Arthropoda > Insecta > Lepidoptera > Ypsolophidae > Ypsolopha > Ypsolopha scabrella. The sequence continues at coordinate 3,501,409 of OU342980.1, read as the reverse complement.
GTATAGCCGTCCAGGTTTATTATAACTACACAATAAAGTCGATTCTGAAGGCTTTAATTTTAGTTTTAGTGCTTATTATAGCTTCTGTTATTAAAACTATTTTGGAATCAAGAAAATTTACATAGTTTTGACATCACTAAAACTAAAATTAAAGCCTTCAAAATCGGTTCCAATGTCTTGATATTTTAAGACCACCTCCACAATATTTTTTTCAGATTGATTACACAAGCAAATACACAAAGCCTACCTTCTTTAATTTTTAATACCTCCATAAACTGGTAGCTTGGCGAAACCTTTCCCTGCATTTCACACCAGAGCTTTACTGTTTCACACAACAATATTCAAACAAAAAGAGACATGGCCGCTAAAGATAAATATGAGCCTGAGTGCAAGACAGCCACACGCAAACAAATAAAATCAAGTCGCCTGTGACAAAATCCAAACACGATGTGACATCCAGCCACGTTGAAAACACGGTAAAAAAACATCGAACACCTATTGATATTATCATGCGACACGTATCGGTGGGGTCATACGTTTACCTACCTGTTATGTAACGACGTTAACTTTTCAGCAATTGAAAGGATATATTTAGGACGATACAAAGTAATATTCAGACGGAAGGCAATATCACATCACATATCTGCCCAGAAATTAAATATATGGGGTATTTTTTTTTTCTTGATTACCTAATTCCTTAGTATGGCAAACAAATTATGTACACGGAGCGGCGCTATTAAGGTGGGCCATCGCGCTCAACTGCCATAGAAAAAGCCTTCCACTTAGAGTATATGACTGTGTACTATAGTATGTTATATACGTATATTTATATATATTTTTTATATTTATATTTCGTCCACTGCTGAACTGCCTTTCCAGGATTTCTTTTTTGTATTTTTATCCTTTTTTAATACATTATTTAGTGTTATTTTATGTAAGTTAAAAAAACTGTAATAGTATTAAGGCATATTCAGAAAAAAAAAACTGATAAAAAAGGCACGATCTTGCTAAGTTTCTTGCCCTTCTTCTTAGCAAGATTAAACGAATGGGCGGATTTAGGCATTATATCTATTTATAGTTTATTTATCTGTTAACTTATTTATTCATTGAATTATGTAGGTATGTATATACAATATTTTAATTTCTTACTTATGTTAGTATATATTTGGCGAGGCATTATATTTATTTAGGGTCTATTCAGTTTATTTATCAACTTATTTATTAATTGAATTATGTAGGTATGTATATACAATATTTTAATTTCTTACTTATGTTAGTATATATTTGGCTAGGCATTACATTTATTTAGGGTCTATTCAGTTTATTTATCAACTTATATATTAATTGAATTATGTAGGTATGTATATACAATATTTTAATTTCTTACTTATGTTAGTATATATTTGGCGAGGCATTATATTTATTTAGGGTCTATTCAGTTTATTTATCAACTTATATATTAATTGAATTATGTAGGTATGTATATACAATATTTTAATTTCTTACTTATGTTAGTATATATTTGGCTAGGCATTACATTTATTTAGGGTCTATTCAGTTTATTTATCAACTTATATATTAATTGAATTATGTAGGTATGTATATACAATATTTTAATTTCTTACTTATGTTAGTATATATTTGGCTAGGCATTACATTTATTTAGGGTCTATTCAGTTTATTTATCAACTTATATATTAATTGAATTATGTAGGTATGTATATACAATATTTTAATTTCTTACTTATGTTAGTATATATTTGGCTAGGCATTACATTTATTTAGGGTCTATTCAGTTTATTTATCAACTTATATATTAATTGAATTATGTAGGTATGTATATACAATATTTTAATTTCTTACTTATGTTAGTATATATTTGGCTAGGCATTACATTTATTTAGGGTCTATTCAGTTTATTTATCAACTTATATATTAATTGAATTATGTAGGTATGTATATACAATATTTTAATTTCTTACTTATGTTAGTATATATTTGGCGAGGCATTATATTTATTTAGGGTCTATTCAGTTTATTTATCAACTTATATATTAATTGAATTATGTAGGTATGTATATACAATATTTTAATTTCTTACTTATGTTAGTATATATTTGGCTAGGCATTACATTTATTTAGGGTCTATTCAGTTTATTTATCAACTTATATATTAATTGAATTATGTAGGTATGTATATACAATATTTTAATTTCTTACTTATGTTAGTATATATTTGGCTAGGCATTACATTTATTTAGGGTCTATTCAGTTTATTTATCAACTTATATATTAATTGAATTATGTAGGTATGTATATACAATATTTTAATTTCTTACTTATGTTAGTATATATTTGGCTAGGCATTACATTTATTTAGGGTCTATTCAGTTTATTTATCAACTTATATATTAATTGAATTATGTAGGTATGTATATACAATATTTTAATTTCTTACTTATGTTAGTATATATTTTGCTAGGCATTATATTTATTTAGGGTCTATTCAGTTTATTTATCAACTTATATATTAATTGCATTGTGTAGTTATAATTATATTCGTATTCCAATAAGTCTTTATTTTATGCATTTAACTTTTGTAGCCCAACTTAAATATAGTTTTTTTATATATTTCCCGTATCATATATGTTAATCATAAAATATTATTTTTATACATATTAGATTTGACATGTAAAACGTATACTTTATGTATCTATTTTACAAATAAACAATTTGAATTTCGCCACTCTTGGCGGTCCTCCTGGAAGAATTGCCCATACTCACACACGCTGGGCAGGCGGATTGGTGAGCGCGGTGCCGAAACACTTGCACCAGTGACGCCGCTGCCCAGTCTGTTTTATATAAGGCCCGGCAATTGGGGATGGATATACCGCCATCCATCATCGGTTCCAGGCAATGGTGGGCCGCCTGGTTTTTTTGCCTGAGAGCTGTCCTGAGTATATGTAGGTATACTATAGTATATGTAGGTACAGGCCTTAGGTGTTAGTGACGGCGTGATAGGTTTCATGTCAATAATATTTTGCACAGTCTATAGATAGGATACATGTAAGTCTTATGTGTCTAAATTTTAAAATAATACGTCATTCTATCTTTTATGATTTACTGTAGTGTTTTTTCAAAAAGGAAGAGACCTAATAAGTCGCATAAAAAGTGGCTTTTAACTGAATGGCTAGGCTTAGTTACATAAGTTAAGCAACATGCCTTGACGTTTAGCGTGTTGGCTGATTGAAAGCTAGCCATTTGGAACCGGCTAAACCAAAAGCCTCAACGTTATTAACTCTCACTCCAAGCGAAAAAACGCGCAGTGCGAGAGGGGCGGATTCAACGCAAAAGAGAAAAAATGTGTTTTTTAATTTTATTAAAATAACTAAACAGCTAGAAAAATTTAAAAAATCAGAAATCTAGATATTATTAAAACCCATCTAATTAAATATCTTTGAGTTTTGTTAATACTTCCTGTTCGCCAAACGAGGAGAAAAGTTTGTATGTACCTATAGACCTCATTTTAATAATTATTTCTTGAGGAAAATGTATCCAAACGTGTTCTCCAAAAATAAAACCCTACATTTTGTAGTCAAAATGCATATATTCCAGAAATTTGTTAAAATTTCTGTGTACTTCATTAATACACAGAAACAAAGTATCCTTATTTTATTTATGTAGCCTTTTAAAAAAAAAATCCATAGTAAATGTAGTACCACCGGTCTTTCTACTCAGTTTTAACACCTACTTCTTTTGTATTGTATTCTCAGATAAAATTAAATTCTACCCAGTTTATGGTCTCTTGGCCACGCTAACAATTGTCATAATACCATTTACAGTGCCACCAACTTATCTGTTCAGTTGGATTATCCACCCATCTCTTTCTAATGCGGTAGAAAAGAGCATAATTAGAAAGAGACGGCGAATGATTTTACTGAACAGTTAAATTAGTGGCACTATACCTAAAAGCTAAGCTCACACTGTTCAGCCCTCTGGTTAAACGATGCATTCAACTATTGGGCTAAGCATCTTTTAGCCGTTTAATTGGATCCCGCCAATTAAGAGACTTATTTAACCACAGGGCGGCAACAGTTATATTACATAACCAATACATAGCACAAACAAACAACAAGCATTTTGTAACGCGCACACAGGCCGCACTTAAAATATAATTTGCAAGCAATAACAGTATTAAAATGAGGGTGGAACAACGAAAAGAAGAATTAGCAAATTGAGGGGTTACCTGTTTTGTACTTCACGAAATTCCCTTGAAGGACACACCCCACTGAAACGTATACAGGATGTACCAATGATGTGCTGAGAAAAATTAAACCACTTGACTACTGAACCACTTCCAAACTTTTGAAACAACACGAATAAAAAAATCGCTTCCTATAATATTTCCGCTTTTAGAACAGGAATCTTTTTCGCATTTGGATGAAATGACAGTTACCAATGGTGTAGGATGTGCAAAAAAAACATGGACTCTTTCAGTATTTCGACATTATAATGCGGAGAAAACAGAAGCTTCAAAAAAAAACTTAAAACAATTTTTCTACATCGGCCGTTTTATATTCTATCACGATTACTTTTACATAATATAACAATATATTTCATGAAAAACCTATACATTCAGTAACGTATAAAATTAAATGCCAAATAAATAGTGAACGATTAGGCAAATAAAATTAAAAGATTTTTTTTTATGAAAAAGTTGAAAATTTTATTAGCAAATAGTTCAGGTAGATCAGTTATCATTTCATATTCGAGAGAAGCAACACTATTATTCAGAATAAATATTATATTAGTATTTTTACTTAAAACGCAAAGATTTATTACTTTACTCGATAGGTATACTACCTATTTATGTAGGGAATTAAGTAATTGCACTATTTCCAAGCAGTATTTTTCAGAATGACAGATTCATTAGTAATACCAAAATAGGCAATATGTCAATAGGCACTAAGATTGTATTACTTACGACAATGTTACAAACATGTAGGAACTGTTAATCTAATATTATCCTACTGAATATTGACATAAAGGCTCTCCAATCAATCTGTCATCGAGAAAATAAACGCTTGGAAAAAGTTGTACTATTGTGCTAACAGTACTTTCCAGTCCTCAAAGTTTATTTATATGATCAGTAAAATGTAGATACATTTTCTAAATACGTAAATTTACACACCTGTATACGAATCCATAAGGCTTATTAATAAAAAGGAGTTATTAAATAAATGAGCTAATCTTTTAGGGAAAGTGTGGTGTCTAAAAACAACTGAACAGTAAAATATCAGGCTTATCGTAAATATCATAGTATATTATCATTATTATATTAAATATTAGCATTTGCTAGTGGATTCACCTGCGTTTGTATTTTTTTTTCAATCTCTTCCCCGTTTTGGCTTGGTTGTTATTTTATTAACACCCTTCCTTATAGGCCATATGTTGACCAGGGTCACTGTGATGTATGATAGTAAAGAAAACCGCACCTAAATCCGTTGAGTGGTTCTCGAGTAAAAACGAAACATACTTATGTCGCAGTTCTGCTGTGCTGTGGTATTTTGCTGAGCCAAAGACCTTTTTGCTGCATCCTATAAACTGCCTATATTTTTCCTAGAAGATAGGTAAAATCAAAAAAGTTGCCCCCCCATGTGCGAAATCCTGGATCCGCGACTGTTCTCAATGTGTACAGGAGGCTATCCTCTAGTTAAATATTAAATATAGCTAGAAATATTTCCATCACTTACAGAGTCTCCTGTATGAATCCAGCTGTACAGACCAACCTCGACAATAACGCCCTCCTTAACCGTCCACTTTCCCTATACAAAGTATATCAACTTGTTTACATGTTGAGTCGATTTTGTTTAGATCTAATCAATCTTTGACTCGCTTTAATAATAGAGCGCGGGTTAAATTGTCTGTTATTTTGTTTATTACTTTGTATGTTGTTTACGTTCGAACTACGAGTAGGTGTCGCTTAGAGCAAATAATGGGCCCCCATTAAAACTGGCCGAACTGATACCTGTATTAGAATCGAAGAAACGTTTGGCACTTCTCGCTCTAATCAAATGCCATTCAAGTAAAGTTCAGTCATTTTGATTTTGCTAGCAGCATTTTTACGTGTAAAAACGTTAAATCATATAGGGAAATCTTTTTTTTAAATTATGTTTTTGATGTTGTGCTGTGTGTCGCAATACTGGGAATGCGGCAATGTTGTTCATGCAATTTTAAAGTTAGCCTACTAGCTTTTGCCCGCGGCTCCGCCCGCGTCGAAGATTTTCGTGGAAATAACGTTTTACCAAAGTGCTAATGAAGACCAATCGAAGGGTCGGCTGTTATCCGTTGAGGAGATCCCATAATCACCTTCCAGTCCCATCAGCAGACCCTGGTCACCATGTTTTACCAAAGTACTAATAAAGACCAATAAAATAAGCCCAAACTCGATGGGTCTGCTGTTATCCGTTGAGGAGATCCCTCCCAGTTCCGTCATTAGATCCTGGTCACCATGTTCTACAAAAATACTCATCAATACCGATCAAATAAACTTAAACTTGAGAGGTCTCCTAAAAAAACATTTACCAGTGGATGATTGAAATCCCGACGATGAGACTACATACGTCTTAGACCATCTAACATGGACTTGGTAAGCGCACGCATTCCCCTCTGCCAAAGTACATGAACAATCGTTCGTCTCCGTTTATAAAAACTAGTTCACCGCGATCATTCGCCATTTTGCTATCAACCCTGTCGCTAAACACATCTCAGTAAAAATGGTTGGTTGTGTAGTTTTTACATGTAAGCGGCGATCAGAAACATCAAATTTAACAAAAAACGGAGTTTCTGACATACATGTAATTTTCCACTCAAATAAACCACATTTGCAACACAAAATCAATTAGACATGAACAAGATTTGCGATGAAAATAACCACAAAATAGCGATAGGTGATATCGTGGTACGAAGGCCAGTCGAGACCGCTCGATTAGTGATGTGACAATGAAGGAATGAATGAATGAATGAATGAATGAATTATTTTCTGAGGTACTGAGGTACGGACTTTTAGGGTTTCGTATTAACAAGGAACTTTTATAGTTTCGCTATATATATGCGTCCATCTGTCTGTCTGTAGGTTCCCGGCTTAGTTCAGACTCTTAGTACTAGAAAGCTGTAATTTGGCATGAGTATACATGTTAATCATGGCTTGTAGGCGAAAATACCAAATTATTATTGCAGTTTTGTTTCATACTTTTCTAGGTAATGATAATAATTTTCCTCTTACAGTTAGTTTAGAAGTTATGAAAGTGGTATATAACGTATTTGGTACAATCATTTGATTATATTTTCCAGTGAAATTACGCGACACCGTTATAGTTATATTCATACAAAAGTTCAGAACTAAGAAGTACCTGAGTATGGCCAAATCGCCATTAACAGTTGCGACTGGTTCATGCATCAACAGATGTCATAGATTTGTGTAGACAGTGCGAAATTCTAATACGAAGAAATTTTGACGAAAGTAAAAGAGTAAAACCAACAGTGACTACAACATACATCGTTTCAAAATCATTGAGCAGTTTTCAGGGTAAGGATATTTTTCCGAATATATCCAGGCACGTCTATGACAATGATTTTGTAAATCACAATATGGAATTGGGACGATAAGTTATGCAAGTCCATAGGAGTGTGTTCGTCACATATATTAGGTAACTTTAATTTATCCAGCTAAATTCTTACTGAAGACTCGGTAAGTGCTCAGTAACAAGGTTCGATGACCTTTGATGAGGTTTGTGATATTCGTAAATTATTCTTTTCGTGTTCCTTACAAACGCAATCCCAACATTTACTATGGCATGCCAAGATTTTATGTTGCAAAATTACCAAAAAGTGTTATCGATCCGTGTTACTGATTACTTACTAAGCCTCCAGTAGGAGTTTGGCTGCATAAATTAAAGTCACCTTATATAATAAACTGATCCATCATAAAAACCAATAAAAATAATATCACATTTTTCAGATCTTTCATTCCATAACTGAGCGAAATTAATACACTCGTATATCAAGATATGTTTAAATATTTCATTAACCATTTTGTAATACGCATATACTTTCATTTTTCATTGAAACCATTCGTGCCAGCTTTTGTGAATCGACTATTATAGCTACGAGTACAACAACAAAATTCGAAACGATATAACTATAAAGTCCTGACATATTATGTGAAAATGATACAAAGGCAAATTAACTGATCATACATAAAATTCAACATGATTTCAGTCATTCCTAACTCGTCATTCATTTAATCGGTCTTCACATGCCCCCATCACTAGTTTTTTGCGCTAGTGTGCTATTGAACACTCGTGTAATAACAGTAATTATTTGTATGTGTTCTTGTTTCGCGTTTGTGTTACAGTATTTTATTACGTGTGTGTTCATGGAGACGTCTCAATTTTTCGCATAAGTGTGCGTGAGTGAGTAAATGTGTGACGTGCGTGTTTACCTCCACCCCCCGCGAAAAATGGCAGAATTAATTTAGTACTAGAAGTAGCGCTGTACCACGTCCGTGTTAGATGGTCTAAGACCTAAGACATACGTACGACTACGCAAGGTGTACATACCACACGATCAACAAAAAATCTTATTGAGTGCTTAAAGAATGTTTAAAGTTAGTTCAGAAGGTCTAGATATTAAATATTGGATGGATTCGATTGATGGTTCTTGGTGGAATATCATCTTGAATAAATTATACACAAATTCTTGTACTTTTATTCCACATATATTTATTTTTATTCTAACTTAGGCTACCGGTTTCGTATTACACATCATCGGGCCAACAAATTATTAATTATTTAACATGACAGAAAGAAAACAAAAGAAAACATTTTTAACAAGCAAATATAAAATAAACTGTTTATTATATAACTGTTAGAATAAAAATAAATATATGTGGAATAAAAGTACAAGAATTTGTGTATAATTTAGTCTAGATATTACCCATTATATGCAAATAAACAAACAAATCTTTGTTCTTTATATAATAGTGTAGACAAACTTTAACGTGAGTTGATTTGAACCAGACTGCGTCAAATTCGATATTTTGAAACATGCAGCGCCATCTAGTGTATTAAAATAAAAACAATTTCAACGCCAGCTTACTGAGCCGTTATCCAGGATAGCTTCCCAGAGATGGCGTTTTCTAAGCACTTGAAAATAAAAATATTTTAGTTATTGGTCTTTGCTCAGTCGAGAAATATAATTTCAGCTTTAATATTTTTTTACAAAATGAAATATTTTTTGAAATTAAAATAAAAGAATAAAAAATAAAAAGTGAAAACAAATTTTACCAGTCGGGGTTTGAACCCGCGACGATCGACTATGCTACGGCGGCGAACCTTCCATATGTCTCACTAAAATTCTGATTGCGCTGCTCCCTTTTGTCACAGCGTGATGATACATATCTCTAAACCTTCCCGAAGAAATGCTTTATCTTTCAGTGAAAACTGCATCAAAATCCATTGATTGGTTCTCAAGTTATAAGCGAACGAACAGACAGACAGACAGACGTTGTATTTTATATGTATAGAAAAGAAGAAGATACCGGGTGTAAATAGAGTGTGTGTCATTTTATTTTTCGACATAGTCACCTTTTAGCATAATACACTTAGTATATCTTTTTTCTTATCTTAAAATTCCATTTATAAAAAAGGTCTCATCTTGAGTACTTAAAAAATGTTGTACTGCAGCGACTACCGCGTCGTCGTCTTCAAATTTGTGGCCTCTCAGGTGTTCTTTCAATCTCGGAAATAGGTAGAAATCACTGGGGGCGAGATCTGGCGAATATGGAGGATGCTTAAGGATATCGAACCCAGCATCACGAATTGCAGCCATTGCAACGGCGGACTTGTGTGCCGGGGCATTGTCCTGGTGGAACAGCACAACTTTCGAGAGTTTACCTCGCCGTTTTTCGCGGATCTCATTGCGCAATGTTGCTATTTGTTTGGCATATAAAGTGCCCGTAATAGTGGCTCCATGCTTGAGATACTCAATAATTACTACCCCTTTACCATCCCAAAAACAGAGCCCATGACCTTACCGGCAGATGGGCCCACCTTGAATTTCTTCGGAGTTGGAGATGATGGCCTTTTCCATGTCATAGACTGCAGTTTCGTTTCAGGGTCGTAATGATGGAGCCATGTTTAGTCCATTGTTATAAATCGCTAATTAATCGCTAACAAATTGCTAATAAATACCAATCTAATAAGTCCAAACTCGAAGTGTCTGCTGTTGTCCGTTGAGGAGCTCCCGTACCTACCTTCCAGTCCCATCATCAGACCCTGGTCACCATGTTTTACCAAAGTGCTAATAAAGACCAATAAAATAAGCCCAAACTCGAAGGGTCTGCTGTTATCCGTTGAGGAGATCCCGTACCCACCTCTCCCCAGTGCCGTCATTAGATCCTGGTCACCATGTTCTACAAAAATACTCATCAATACCGATCAAATAAACTTAAACTTAAGAGGTGTCCTAAAAAAAACATTTACCAGTGTATGATTGAAACCCCGAAGATGAGACTACATACGTACGACTACGCAAGGCGTACATACCACATGATTAACTAAAAATCTTATTGAGTACTTAAAATTTTTAAAATTATAAAGATGCAAGGAGGTTTTGCTGTCCGAAAAAAACAATTATTTATAAGTATGCACGCTCTAGCAATAATTAAATGATGATAAACACCATAACACATAAGATTCTTGATTATCTCATTTAAAAATACGTGTTTTGTTTCTGCAAACAAAAATATTTTTCACATTATTGGCTGTATGTATACTGTACCTTTGCCGCAAGAAAAAAAAACTGTATGAAATGCGCACTGTTCAAAGAAAGCACGCCAGTTTGTTGTAAATAGGCTTTGGTGAAATAAAATTACTTTAATTTTGTGGTTATACCTCTAGTAATCTCGTAAAATGAGTTCTAATGAAGAAGTTATAGATTTAACTCCTACAAATATCATCGAAGAAGCACAAATAGCAAATGAAAATTCTTTGCCGCAAAAATCGAGAGATAAATACTTAGAAGAATACCAAAGATTTCTACAGTGGAAAGTGGACAAAAACTGTTCTTCGTTTTCTGAGAACGTTCTTTTAGCATACTTCAATGAACTGGCATCAAGATATAAACCATCTTCATTATGGTCTAAATATTCAATGTTGAAGAGCACCATCAGCTGTAAAAATTACATAAGCCTACAAAATTACCACAAACTAATTGCCTTCTTGAAACGACAAAATGATGGATTCAAATCTAAAAAGTCAAAAGTGCTTTCTGCAAGCGATATAGAAATATTCCTAAATGAAGCGCCAGATAGCAAGTATTTAGCAACAAAGGTAGGTATATTTTTTACTAAAAACGACGGTCAGTATTAATACTACTTATTCATTAGCTTACAAGTTAATTCTTAATAAATTTGTTACAGGTTGCTTTAATTTTTGGAATAACTGGAGCATGTAGACGAGAAGAACTTGCGAACATAAATGTGGATGATATTGAAATTCACGGCAAAACGTTAGTGAAAATTCCAAAATATCCAGATCTTTCACAATTCATGGGCAATTTTACAAAATTGTTAAAAAATACGAGTCTTTGCGTTCATCAAAATCAAAAAGCCAAAGATTCTTTCAAAACTTTCAAAATGGAAAATGTATTGCTCAATGCATAGGCGTAAATAAGTTTGGTGGAATGCCGAAAGAAATCGCTACATATCGATTACCAGAGCCGGAATCATACACAGGTCACAGTTTCAGAAGGACATCCGCTACCTTACTTGCTGATTCGGGGGCAGATATAACCACTCTAAAACGGCATGGAGGGTGGAAGTCGAATACGGTAGCTGAAAATTACATTGAAGATTCTTTCAAGAATAAAAAAAAACATATGTAGCAAAATAACTCAATCAGTGAATTTAACTGAACACAAACCGTCTACTTCAATTGAAAATATGATCCCGAATAAATTGCAGCGCCATTCTGCCTCATTTCATACTGACTGGACCTGGACAGAACCGCAACCCTCTACTTCAACTGGCCATACTTTAACGAGTGAATCACTCTCGTCTACAAGAAAACAGTAACCCAAGCCAAAACCATTAAATTAGCGGACAAGACCTGCACATTCAATTTTAACAATTGTTCAAACATTACTTTCAATTTCAACAATTAATTTGTTATTTATAATAAATTTTCTTTATTATACTTATTTTTTTTGTTGTATTTCCTCGCAAAATGCATTGAAAAAAGTTGTAAGATACTTGAGCGTAAAAGGTTTTTATCCGAATGCGTGCCAATGAAAACACGAGCGCAACTTATTCGTATAAAACCTTACTTTCCGCACGTGTATCTTAAATAACTATTTATAGTTAGTTCAGTAGTTCTAGATATTACCCATTATATGCAAACAAACAAACACACAAATCTTTCTTCTTTATATAATAGTGTAGACAAACTTTAACGTGAGTTGATTTGAACCAGACTGCGTCAAATTCGATATTTTGAAACATGCAGCGCCATCTAGTGTATTAAAATAAAAACAATTTCAACGCCAGCTTATAAACAATTTCAATGCCCGCTTACTGAGCCGTTATCCAGGATAGCTTCCCAGAGATGGCGTTTTCTAAGCACTTGAAAATAAAAATAATTTATTTATTGGTCTTTGCTCAGTGAATAAATATAATTTCAGCTTTAATATATTTTTAACAAAATGAAAAACATTTTTTCTGAAAATAAAATAAAAGAATAAAAAATAAAAAGTGAAAACAAATATTACCAGTCGGGGTTTGAACCCGCGACGATCGACTATGCTACGGGGGCGAACCTTCCATATGTCTCACTAAAATTCTCATTGCGCTGCTCCCTTTTGTCATAGCGTGATGATACATAGCTTTAAACCTTCCCCAAGAAATGCTTTATCTTTCAGTGAAAACTGCATCAAAATCCATTGATTGGTTCTCAAGTTATAAGCGAACGAACAGACAGACAGACAGACTGACGTTGTATTTTATATGTATAGAGATACTTTATTTATAATATATACCGGGTGTAAATAGAGTGCGACATTTAAATGAAACCACATATCCTTCCGACCCTACTGAACCACTTTTCCCAAGAATCATACCCGCGGACACCCTTAGCTTAGGAAATAATTGAGTTCCAAACAAAAACGCGTGAACCCTGACGCACCGACATACGGGCGAGTTTAGAGAGAATATTCACGGATGACGCTCTCTCTAAACTCGTCCGTATATCGGTGCCTTAGGGTTCACGCATTTTTGTTTGGAACTCAATTATTTCCTAAACTAAGAGTGTCCGCGGGTATGACTCTTGGGAAAAGTGGTTCAGTAGGGTCAGTAGAATATGTGGTTTCAGTTAATGGTCGCACTCTATTTACACCCGGTATATGTTAAGTATCCTAATCTACTATTATTTAGTTTTCACATGTAATAAAATAATTGTAGAATAGAATACTTAAATAAAATAATTTCTTAATTGAACTAGTTTTTAGTATTAATTTAAGTTTCCGAAATACTTTTATTCCACTCATGTAATTAAGGTTATAGTTTAATTACAAAAAGGTTAATTATTTATGCGCTAAGTTCCTTTTGATCTTGATTTTGTACATTTAATCTACAAATGTCTGGTTATTTATGAGGCGTATTTAAAAAAAAACCGGCTATTGTTTAGACCTACAGTTAGTATTTCTGTTTCATTGTATTTTATATATATATATATTAATAAAATATTTACTAATTGCTATATTTGAGCTTTTCTTTATTTATACTACCTTTTTTCCCGGGCTTCGATCGCGTGGAAGGAAGTGTCTTTTGAGTTTTAAGACGTTTTTGAATCGTTTCAAACTTTTATTATGATTATCACAAAATTTCGAAATAAATATATGACGTTAAAATTTAATAAACTGATGCTCCCCGTAACTAAAATAACAAAAAAAACTTGAATGCTTTAATCTACATTGAATAAATAAATAATTACAAATGCGTAATAAAACGAACAATATGGTTAAACTTTTCAAATTCAAAAGTAGTCTTCGTTAGAATATACACAAATACGAGCTATTAAGAAATCTAAAATAATAAAATCCTGAAATTGATTAGTGTCTGTTTTTCTTTCATGAAAACCACAGTATTCCTTGGCACTGGCAGGGGGTCCCTGCGCGGGGCGCGCGGCTCAGTCGCCTGCCGGCTTTCGTACGGGGAATCTGTGGTGCTGGTCGTCTTACGCGCACGTATTATGCGAAATCGTTTTTTTTCCAACGAGTCACACCCAATCCGTCACAGTGTTAATCGTTGGGAAAAAAATCCCAACCAGTAACACTGTTACTCGTTAAGTTAAATTAAGTAGGTAGTGACACCTATTCTCGTGTAGCAAATATTAGATTTAGAGCTGCCATAACCTAAAACTTTTCATTGCAAAATAGGCTTTCTCCCCCAATACGTAAAATCACTTCCCTATTTAGTTTTAAATTTAAATATAAATCTCATTTATTAACAACGCAAAAATCTTCTTCATGATGTTTATGTACATATTTATATACTAGTACTACCACACGTAATTATCCATTAATTTATTTTATTTATCTATCTTTATTTTCCAATAGTTGCGGTATACCAACCTGCTTTATAGCGGATTTGCTTGCACATTATTTTGTTCTACCTACCCTAAATAATATTTTGATGAAGTCCATGCCATACGGTTGTTTTATCTGTAGCTAACTGAAAAAAAAACAGTAATTAATTTTGGCTGTTTCATTTTGCTTTTGCGTACCTATTTAAAATTTTGTTTCTATTTGAATTTTGTCTTGCTCTGCTTATTTCATATACTAACACATTTGAATGAGGCTAACGCACACTGACTCCCGTGAGTCACTCCCATCGGGTATTATTTGAAAATCAGTGCTGCAAAGCTAAATGTTTTGCAGCAATATGATGACAATAATGCCCTTTCCTTGCCACCAAATAATGTTTAATCATAGTTTTAATTTAATATTTAAATCTAAGTACGTACCTTTTTGTATCTGTTTGTAAAATTATTTCAGTTGTATGTTTCTGTTTTATATTTGTCTAAGATTTGTGTATTATCATCATGTGTGGTGGCTTGAAATAAATTGCTTTTTCTTTCTTTCTTTCTTAACACAGTTGGATAAAAGTTAAATGGGCTTGTATTATTTTAGGTTTTTCAACTCTAAATTTAAGGTTTGCTGCACTACAATAGGTTACATTGCAATATATTTGTATAATGTACAGTGGAGCCCACATCAAGCTAAAAACTTTCAGTATAAGCTGATCTCTCATTGTATAGGCTTCCCATAGAATGCGAGGTCAGCTTATGCTCAATGTGTATAGCTTGATGCGGGCTCCACTGTACAAGTTTTTACGTTAATATTTACACTTTGTATTTTTGACTTTATTTAATTCCTGAACCTTTTATTTCATTGTCGTCTATCCCTATTTCATTTTTGTATTATTATAATTTCTTTACGTGACCACCCAAAGTTTGACTGGAAGAAATTGCTTTAAGTGATAAGTCCGCCTTTGTACATAATTATGTAAACGAAACTCCGTTCATCTTTCTTTTTAATGTCTTTTATTTATTATATGTGTACGTACAATAATACTAATACTTTAGGGGTGTGACTCGATGGGAATAAAATAGATCTAAATAAAAATGAAAATTGGTCCCATCGAGTAACAGTGTTACTAGTTAGGAATTTTTCTTGTTTTTTTTCCAACGAGTAACACTGTGACCGGATTGGGTGTGACTCGTTGGGAACAAACGTGCGAAATAATTATTTCACTTTGACTGTGCCTTAGTGCTTGTAGCAAAAGGAAAATCTATAAAGAATACTAAGAAAATGCTATGCTATGCTAAATGCAAACACATTTGTAACATAACCGCTGCAAATCACATTACCTATGTGAGTACGCCGCGAGACTGCCTGCGTGCAAGAAAATACCTACCATTGGAGTGCGAGATTTTGCTTGTGCACCCTTAATCGATGTATCTTTTACATGCACGTTATATAAGCAGTTTTCGACTTTGTTGTTATTTCATCAACATCCCTTATGTTGATATCTTGACAGAGTCACTAAATTGATACTAAATAAAACTGATTTTCTCGAGTTAAAACGTAACATATACACAAATAGTGAAAATTGTAGTTTTGGCTTCAGTCTGAAGCCTTTAGTACAATACCAATAATCCACTAGGACTTTATTACCACTTCATTATTAGTTTAGTTATTTAGTCGGATAGTGAGATTGATGAAGGAAATAAATGTGGGCCTTACAAACTAATTAACATTATATCATTGCGGTAGAGAAAACCAGAAAAGTAAATCTGGACGTGCGGAGCTCTGAACCGGGATTCGAACCCGGGACCTCTAGCTAACTGAGCGGTTGCTCTACCAACTGAGGTATCCAATTCTCGACACAACTTGCGAATTTTTCACCTTAGCGTAACCGCATTACAAAATTTAATTTTCTTAGTAAAGTTAGTATAAGTAATAGGCATCTTTTTTTGTAGTAGTACTAAGTTCTAAGCTCGTGATGTCGAAGGTTTTTAAATTTTATCTTTTTAGGGTTCCGTGGTACCTGAAAGGTAAAAGGAACCTTTATGATGAGACTCCGTTGTCCGTCCGTCCGTCCGTCCGTCCGTCCGTATGTCACAGCCTCATAATTTTAGCACCGTTAAAGTTAAAGACTTGAAATTTTCCACAAAAGTAGAATTCACTTACTTACATAATACGGTACAAAAAAAAATATTGAATAATTTGAAATTGTTCAAAATCTTTCCAATACAAAAGTGCGAAAAATAAATTCTTAAAAATACAATATGGATATCAAATTGTAGATATTAAGAAGCTGATTATAAAAAAATATACTTTTACTTTATTTACTGGCACCGATTTCGAGAAATCTTTGAAATACCACAAAAAAATTCATGTCCCCCCCCCCCTTATTTCCGAAACTGGTGGACCTAAAATATAAAAAAAATTACGAGTATAAGTCATAACAGGCCATTTAAAGAAAAAATATAGTGATTAAAAAAAATTTATAACAAATGAGAAATATAAAAATATTTTTTTTATATATAAAAATACAATATTGGTATCAAATTGTAGATATTAAAGATTCAATTATAAAAATATATACGTTTACTATATGTACTGGCACCGATTTCGAGAAATCTTTGAAAAACCACAAAAAATGCACGTCCCCCCCTTATTTCCGAAACTAATGAACCGAAAAATATAAAAAAATCATGGTTATTAAGTATTACGTAAAGATTACAGGAAAAATATAGCGGATGAGAAATTCGCGATGACAAAATGACAAAATAAAATTTTTCATCCACGAGTTTTATTTCGAGTACGGTATAAAAATATTTGAGTCTTTGTTTTGCGGTACAATCAATTCTTTTTTTAGTTATTATAAACAGTTATGGGCAAGATTTTAAATACCGTCTTCCTGACCATTCCCAAAACTGTCGAGGTATGCGAGTCTGACTCGCACTTGACCGTTTTTTTTTTTCATATGAAATAAATTATTTATAGTTACCTTTTAACCATACACGCAGACCGATTTATGTATTCTTCAGAACAATGATTAGACAGATAAAAATACGGATAATAAATATTTGTCTTAAGACTTTTTGTTATTATTTCCCGGAAAAGTATAGCCCTGCGACCTCTAAAAGGGAATAAAAACAAGAAAAGCAAACACATTCATGGTTTCTAAGACAGTATACAAATAACCGTGGTAGATAACCTTATCTAGTTAAACACCATTCTGGTATAAAACAATCAGTTTCTACTTAACGCCAACGAAAACACAATGGGTTTTGTAACGCGCTTCTCATTTTTAGTTACATTCGTAGTTTTAACTCAATCTTTCCCTTTAGAACATTCGTTCCAAGAGAATGACGTTACTCAGGACAAAAAAGACCAAATTTCTGCTCCTGTTATGAATGTTGTAATCAATATCTTCGGAAAAGATGCAGTTTCTGATCTACTTAACCAAATACCTAGTATAGAAGAACGGGTTGAACAAGAAAAAGATGTAGAAAACTATGGGAAAACAAACAACCCGTTTCTATCGCTTCATCGCAGGCTTACTAAAAGAAGTATTACAGCGGAAGATGAAGCAGAAGCCAAAGTTGACAAAATAGAAGAAGGTGTAGAGGAAGATGCGGTACCAGGAGCTCAAAAGATTGTAAGGGACAATATCCAAAAAGAAAAGAGCCAAAACCCTGTGATGAATATGCTGAGCTCTCTTGGTGATGTTCAAGTGATCATTGGTTCATTCCAAGCTATAGCCAAACCCATAAATCTGCAGTCTTTGACGGGATTAGCTTCTAACATACCTTTCCTGGGTGATGTGATCAAGAATATGAACTCAATGAATCTACCGTCTCTCTCGGGGTAATGAATCCATTGAAATAATGAAAAAATCCATGAAGTGTACGAACAATGTACGGGTCAAATCAACGTCAAAATATGACGTCATCGATCGAAGATTTTCTTTTTCTTGGAATCTTAGTATCCTTCTGTATCTGCATACTCCATCTTAATCAATCGTTATTTTGTTGAGAGGATGGACAGATAGACTGCTTTTAGAGAGAGTTCATAAAATATACCTATATACCACAGACATGTAATTATTACTAAGTAGTACGTCTGTGCTGTATACGTATTGTTTGTTAAGTAAGGTAAGAAGATATTTGTTACAAGTAGTAAATTAAATAACCATTTATTTTGGCGTTTTATTACAAAATACTTTTGTTTGCAGTTTCGCCTGCTTCAAAGCTAGGAATACCCTCGCTCATTTTTCTTCCCACATGTTTCGCTAAAATTATCACAGCCTAGCTACCATTGGTTCGACTCAAAGCTTTCAATACGACCGTCACACTTTCAATATCACCGTCACAATTTCAATATCACCGTCACACTTTCTACCGCACGCATATAAACTACCCAAAAAGATTTGGATGCGGTTTTTTTTTGTTACCATCATAGTAACCAACAACTCTGTCAACATGTAGGCAATAAGGGTGTTGATAAAATAATCGCCAAGGCGAAAACTGTCGATACAAGCGATACAGCGGAGCCGCGCGCAAAAGTTAGTATACTATTTATAGGTGAAAAGTGGATCTTCGTTATTTTCCATGAAATGGAATTGCCGGTACATGAAATAAAGATATGATTGATGACCAATTTACGAAGAGACCGTAATTGGAAAACTTTGACATCTGCTATCGATGCTTTTGAAAATGTAATTGGCTTGTTTATGTGTAAGTAAACTGTGTTGGACGCAAGCCACAACGCAAGCTCTACTAAATATAAGTCTCGATAAAGACATAAATCAAAATTTGAAGGCCTCAATTTGGACAGTAAATGAAGTTGCGGAAAGTAAATAAAAAATAAGCTTCTCCAAAACATTATTATTGCTGCCATTAATGCTAGGTTCAAGAGCGAACCTAGAGGGGGGGGGGCACAGAGACACGGCCCACGGCATTTATTTCAAAACAAAGAGCCACAGACTAAGCCCAACGGACGCCTTATAACATATCAATTTAGGCACTAAACGGGTATCTTGCGGGTAATCATGATTGGCGGGTAATTTCGGGTAATTTTGCGAAAAACACAAAAATCTTTTTTCGCCTGTTAAATCGAATGCCCAAAACGAAATAATTTGAGGCACATCATGCGTGAATGCGCCAAACGGAATGAATCTTATCCTTATTTTTTGTGAGGGTGTGTGTGTGTGTGTGTGTGTGTTGAGTCCGATGAGGCAAAAGAGATGCTCATATACAGACTCTCATTAGATAGGGCAAGCAAGAAGATTTTTTTCAACATCACATCAAAGCAGCGTTGCCGGTGGGGCCATTTTTACTCTATTTAAGGTAATTTAGGCCCTAAGCAGGTTTGTTGCAGGTAACCATGACTGCCGGGTAAAAAACCTGTACCGTCAATTAAAAAAAAGCATGTTTTTTTTTATTAAATCCTCTTGACTCAGCTACAGCGCGTAATTGAACACATCCTATCTTTCTCTACTATTTGTGTGTGTGTGAGAATCATGAAATAAGTGAGACTAATCCGCCCTAAAACGACGAGCAAAAGAGATGCATACACAAATCATCAGTACAAAGCACGATTATTTTGCTGTTTGTTCCGTTTTGATTTGTGGCTTGCTCTGGAAAGTTATAAATACTATAAAATGTGAAAATTTCGAGAGAAAAGAACCTTTAAAATCAACTTATTTAATTACTAGCTTTTGCCCGCGGCTCCGTCCGCGTTGAAGAGATTTTCGTGGAAATATGGAAAACAAAAGAATATGATTCTTTGAACGACTGTATGCAACGAACACCATGTTTTACCAAAGTGCTAATAAATACCAATCAAATAAGCTCAATCTCGAAGGGTCTGCTGTTGTCCGTTGAGAAGATCCCGTACCCATCTCCCAGTCCCATCATCAAACCATCACCATGTTTTACCAAAGTGCCAAGAAGTGTATCAGGATCGTTGTAGATCGAAATCTGTAGTCAGATCAAACTGATACAGTTTTCTCGTATGGGAAAAAATCAGTACATAAACCATAGTATTTAATGTATCTGTGTTTAAACCTGGATGTAGTCACTTTTTCAACCTTAATATTAGCAAGAAGTGTGTCAGGACTGTTTGTATCAGGGATAGCGTGCTTGATGAATACGTTTAAGAGGATACTAGAACGACGAATGAATCATAAATTAGATAAATAAATTATAATATACTTATATTTCATAATGTACCGATATCTTGTATTATTTGCTGTGTTTTTTTACTTGTATTGTGTTTTTGTGAGATCCACCTTTGTGACGTTTTTGGTGTTTTGTGCGCTGTGTTACAACTGAAATAAATAAATTGAATTCAATTGAATTGAAATCTTGGAAAGGCCTATATCCAGCATTAAATAAACACAAGCTAATCGATGAATAATATAGTTCCAATGTTGTTTTTTTTTCAATTCCAGCAGAAAGCAATAAATTACCGTCATTCACGAAGCTACCACCACCTGAAGTCCCCGTCTCTGGCGCACTGGCTATCGTCCTCCTGCTCTCTAGGTGGCTAGGAGTGGCGCCCGTCTACATAAAGAAGAGGGATGGGAGATGTTTTGTCGGGCACTCTGTTAATAATGGATTGTACGGGATGGTGCTAGTTGGATTTCTTGGTAACTTTTCGTTTATGAAAATAAATGAAATGAAAATGAACATAATTTATTTCTGTAACGTTATGTATTTACATAATGGGCTGGGATAACCCTAGAAAGTTTACACTAACCTGTGACAAGGTTATCGCGCTCTTCCGACAGTGGTTTGGTTATAACCCGTGAGAATAAAGAAAGGAATCTAAAATGGCGGCATGTACTTGTGTCTGCATTGGATTGTGATGTGTCAGCATAAACAATTGTTTCTTTAGTATTATTTTTTATGAGAAACATTTTACTTTTTTATACCTTTTCCGGCATTCCCCATGGTATAAAACACGGAAACCAATATGAGAGCGACGATTTCTGGAGACCATATGTCTAAGGAAGAAAGAAGTCGGCATAAGTGTTATTTTGGTGCCATCGGTCAGTATGTAATTATTAACTATAACAACAAAAAATAGCAAAAACAAGTGAAACAAGTATAGTGCCACCAACTTATCTGTTCAATTGGATTATCCACCCATCTCTTTCTAATGCGGTAGAAAAGAGTATAATTAGAAAGAGACGGCGAATGATTTTACTGAACAGTTAAATTGGTGGCACCATAAGGGGATGATCATGGGCGACATTTTAGATTCCTTCTTTATTCTTGCGGATTATACAATAAAATTAAAATTACATTAACAAAACATTAATTAAATTATTTTTTAAATTAACACAATCGTATTCTAAAATGTTTAGTGTGGGAATGTGCGTGTCTATAGCCAAAGTAAGGTGTTATCTAAATACTCTCGGGCCCGTAGCTAGACAACTTGCACAACTAGGTCCCGTTTCGAATCGAGTGAATTTCACTCGGAGTGATGCGAATTTCACCCAAGCGTTCAACAATCGATTCATATATTGTACGTATACAACCAAAAAACCTTTGATAATGCTATAACAGCGAAACCGGTAAGGGAAATAATATAAATAAGTGGACAAGTACAAGTGCTTTTCAATCAAAAATGTTTAACAATCTGTTACCTGACAACTATCTGTGGGAAAAGTTTCAGCCGGCGTACTATTACTTTTTTTTACCAATTTCGCAACCTCTCACACCCACCGCTACTTGAGCAGCTGACGGTCGACTCACATATCAGTCATGTGAGATCTACGATCGATGTCAATATCAGCCGGCTTACTATGACTTTTGTATTTGCAACGGTACCTCCCAAGCTAGTACGCTAAAGCTCGGGCTACATGCATCCCTTTTGTAGCCGGATCAAAGAGCCAAACCTATACGAGGAAGTGTACAGACTGTGTTCTACCTTCAGTCGTTCCTGCTTACTCGGATCGGTTTGTCCCTTTCATCCGACACCGAAACAAATGCCTAATGCCCAAAGATCTCATTCCCATTTCAGTGACAATCAACTTGGTAGGGCTAATAATCGACCTGACGCTTCCTGGGCAGCTCAAAGTTCGCACCAAGACGTGGATGGACACCCTGGTGTGGAGCTTGGACATCTTTTGTGTAACCACCATCATCAGCTCGGGTGTCTACACAGGGCCCCGGAGGATCAGGCAGTTGCTACACGCTGTCAGTTGTATTGAAAAGGTACGAGCGCTGGAACTGTTTAGTACCAGATTCGATGTGAGCACAACGACATGATCGCACCTTTGGTAGAACAACGACGCAATTACGTGTTTTCAAATGGTCCAGGAACGGCAAATTAAGACATTTTTATTTTCTTTTATTTTCTTGTGTGGCTCTATGACGTTAAGTAATAACGAACATTTATAAACATTTTATTATGAATATATGATAATGAAGGTACTGTTCGCAAATTAAAACATTTTCATTTTGTGAACCACACACAACTGACCAATCAGACGATATTATTCCAAAAACTGTGGAAAGCTACAACGACATACACGCCTCTGTCTGAAACTATTGGAACTAAATATAATTGTGTTTTTGTTACCCCATAAAGAACAATACTTTCAGAACATTTTGGCATATTTAGGTTCATTTTGAATTTTTTGACAATTACGTCATTTTTCTACCAAAGGTGCGGTTGTGTTTGAAAGTTTCGATAACCCTTCTGGTATGGAACCCTAAAACGGCACTTCATATTGCTTACATTTAAAATTGCAGATAGATATCGACCTGCGAAGGAATCCTTCGTCGAAAAGGCTTACAATACTGACGCTGTACAGTATGATCTCTCTAGTGTTGTTACTGATTTGTAACTTCGTGAAAGTGCTCCTGAATACACTTTCTTATGACGGGGAATGTAAGTTTTTTGACTAAATCTACATATATAGGTATATAAGGTCCTACAATAATAAGTGAAAATAATTCTAGGGTAATTTAGAGTTGGAAAACCTAAAATAATACAAGCTCATTTAACTTCTATCCATCTGCGTTAAAGCCTATTTTGGAATGAAAATTTTTAGGTTATGGCAGCTCTAAATCTAATATTTGCTACACGAGAATAGGTGTCCATGTATCGTTAACTGATCAAATTCCAAAAGAATAAAAAATGTTTTGCTCAAATTATTTTTTCACAAATAATTTTTTTCCTGTAGAAAGTGGTTCAATCAGCTGACTAAATTTCTATGGAAAGGTAAAAAAAGTATGTGCAATTTTTTTTTCTGTGGAATATGCTCTATTAGGGATACTCCATCTTCTGTTAATTTTTTTTCGCTTTGAATTGCAGGACCTTAAATACTAACAATAAAGTAGTAAAAAGTCGTGTCTGTACATTGAATATTTTCGCGAAATTATAATATAGATAAAATAGGTTATTGGTACTGTACTGAGGCCGAAACAACGATTTTTAGAATTTTGTATGTATGTCTGTCTGTTTGTATGTTCCGTTTTAACTCGAGAACCACTCAACGGATTTCGATGCGGTTTTTTTTATTATCATCGTAGAAGCACTGGTCAACACATAGGCTATAAGGAGTGTTCATAAAGTAACGCTCAAGCCGGAAACAGGGAAAAGATTGAATAAACGCTTTTATAACTTATCATTTTGCTTATTTTGTTTATTATCACCGTAGTAACTCGGTCAACACAATGGCTATAAGGGATGTTCATAAAATAACACACAATCTGAAAACGGGGCAAAGATTGAATAAACGCTTTAACTCTGGAACCACTCAACGGGTTTGGATGTGTTTTTTTGTTTTATTATCGTTGGTCAAAAAATAAGCTATATGGGGTGTTAATAAAACAACACATAAGCCGAAAACGGGGTAAAGATTCACTGAACGCGCGAAGCTAGTATAAACTAAATACATGAACAGTTTTCGTTGGGTGCAGTGCAGCTAAGTTTAAACCGAAACTTTCCTACTAGCTGTATCTCCCTAGGAGAAGCAAAAAGATTCGGTCGTAACGTTCATCGAGTAATCCTTATACTCGTTGTGTGACAAATAGGACCGAATCAGAATCTTTATTAGTTCTCATTGAAATCTTTCTTTTTGGATTTCCCCTTGTTCTGTACTTTTTATCTCTTTACTAAACCACTGCAAACTGCTAAATTTCTTGCCCTTCTTCTTAGCAAGACTAATCGAATGGGCGGAGATAAGTACATTGTGACTTCGGCATTCGCAAATCAATGAATAATCGTATTTATTTAATGACGTCATATGACAACTTGATACAAAACCTTATGGACTTGTCAAAAACAAAAAGATAAAACGAACTTAGCCGACAAAACACGAAGTCGCATTATTTCTCACCATACCTGTATGTAGCGTATTGGTATTTAGCAGAAATAAAGTATTAATTTCTCTCCTTTAGCCCGCTATTGCAAGTTGTAGCCGTATTTCTGTCTCTCTCCGACTATGCCGTAAATTTGTGACATGCACACTAATTCTGGAACACCTGCACTTGTAGTGTGACAGAGTTGTATTTGCAACTAAACAATATAAGATAAGACAAAACGTTTTGGAGTTTCCACCTCGTTTTAGTCGGCTACACTACACCTACCAACCATACATACCCATCGTTTTAGTAGTTTAGCCCACCAGTATTTTCATGTGATATTGGTGTGAATTATAATCGGTTACGCTTTGCAGGGAGAATCAACTGCTTTTACTCCAGTTTCCACGTAATGTACTTCTCCGCGTTCCTCATTGAAGTCAATTTCATACTGATCGCCTTATCTGTGAAGACTTCATTGAATAACATCAATAATATTCTGCAAGAGTTACTCAATACTGTTGATCCGAAAAGTAAGTTATGAACTTGAGTTTTCTGTTCCGTGTAACTTAAACGTGCAAGGCCTTTGATTATATATATCTACGTTTTTAGTATTGAGTTGAGTCGGTTGCCAACTGGTTGCCAAACGTCAAAAACATATATAATACTATCGAATCCCGATTACTATAAGTTCATGCTGAAAGTGACGTCATAATTCGTGAACAGTTCAATAAACACTAAAGGCAGATTTAAAAGTTTAGTTTTTATCTATGTTTTAGTGTTTAGCAACCAGATGGCAACCGACTCTAAGTTACATAATACGCCCGAAGGTTTCTACGGAACAGGCAGCAGAGATCGGTCTTGAGGCCCTGCCCATGGGACACAAACATCCTATCCAGTGATTTTGAACTAAAGACTATTGTCAGAAATCTTACATTAGAACGTGCTGCTCCGAGCACGCGTAATCAGTGAACTTTAGAAGGTCTTCTGGAATTTCTGAAAAAGTAAATTATTTTAATAGTATTTTAAAGAAATTAATAAAAAAAAATTACATATATATCTTTGGTTATACGTAAATAAAAATTCAGGAGAAGTTTCAATTCTCTCACTTGAACAACTTTGCTATAAACACATTTTTCCGCAATTTGAGGAGCTTACTTAATTGGAGCTACGTTAATCGAATAACGTTTTCCGATCGCATAATTAGGATTCCATACTAATACAAAAGTTAGCACTAGACCAAACTGAATTATTTTTTTATCAATTTTTTTTTGTTCGGAAACTTACTGAAACTGCTTTTTTTGTGTAATCTATGACACGGGAAAAACGGTAGTTTTTAGCTGTATCATTAAAGGTAAAATTTAAAGGAAATTATTAGAAACTTGGAAATTAGAAATCAAGTATTTTTAGCACAGACCTCTCATTGAATATTATCTGAGAAAAAATACATTTTCATACAAAACTATGTCCCTAATGCTGCTTTGTGCATGCTGTTTAGTTTCGTAGCTAATTTAATTGTAAATTGAAAATTTTTTTTTTTTTTTTTTTTCCTTGCAGCAGCTGTCTCCCACGTGGGCTACCCAGTTGGATCACTCAACAGGCTTGTCGAATCCTTTACTTTTATCAACAATTTCACCATAAACGTTGGTAAGTGTCCTTGCAGCAGCAGCTGTCTCCCACGTGGGCTACCCAGTTGGATCAATCAACAGTCTTGTCGAATCCTTTACTTTTATCAACAATTTCACCATAAACGTTGGTAAGTGTCCTTGCAGCAGCAGCTGTCTCCCACGTGGGCTACCCAGTTGGATCACTCAACAGGCTTGTCGAATCCTTTACTTTTATCAACAATTTCACCATAAACGTTGGTAAGTGTCCTTGCAGCAGCAGCTGTCTCCCACGTGGGCTACCCAGTTGGATCAATCAACAGTCTTGTCGAATCCTTTACTTTTATCAACAATTTCACCATAAACGTTGGTAAGTGTCCTTGCAGCAGCAGCTGTCTCCCACGTGGGCTACCCAGTTGGATCAATCAACAGTCTTGTCGAATCCTTTACTTTTATCAACAATTTCACCATAAACGTTGGTAAGTGTCCTTGCAGCAGCAGCTGTCTCCCACGTGGGCTACCCAGTTGGATCACTCAACAGGCTTGTTGAATCCTTTACTTTTATCAACAATTTCACCATAAACGTTGGTAAGTGTCCTTGCAGCAGCAGCTGTCTCCCACGTGGGCTACCCAGTTGGATCACTCAACAGGCTTGTCGAATCCTTTACTTTTATCAACAATTTCACCATAAACGTTGGTAAGTGTCCTTGCAGCAGCAGCTGTCTCCCACGTGGGCTACCCAGTTGGATCAATCAACAGTCTTGTCGAATCCTTTACTTTTATCAACAATTTCACCATAAACGTTGGTAAGTGTCCTTGCAGCAGCAGCTGTCTCCCACGTGGGCTACCCAGTTGGATCACTCAACAGGCTTGTCGAATCCTTTACTTTTATCAACAATTTCACCATAAACGTTGGTAAGTGTCCTTGCAGCAGCAGCTGTCTCCCACGTGGGCTACCCAGTTGGATCAATCAACAGTCTTGTCGAATCCTTTACTTTTATCAACAATTTCACCATAAACGTTGGTAAGTGTCCTTGCAGCAGCAGCTGTCTCCCACGTGGGCTACCCAGTTGGATCAATCAACAGTCTTGTCGAATCCTTTACTTTTATCAACAATTTCACCATAAACGTTGGTAAGTGTCCTTGCAGCAGCAGCTGTCTCCCACGTGGGCTACCCAGTTGGATCACTCAACAGGCCTGTTGAATCCTTTACTTTTATCAACAATTTCACCATAAACGTTGGTAAGTGTCCTTGCAGCAGCAGCTGTCTCCCACGTGGGCTACCCAGTTGGATCAATCAACAGTCTTGTCGAATCCTTTACTTTTATCAACAATTTCACCATAAACGTTGGTAAGTGTCCTTGCAGCAGCAGCTGTCTCCCACGTGGGCTACCCAGTTGGATCACTCAACAGGCTTGTCGAATCCTTTACTTTTATCAACAATTTCACCTTTCAAACGTTGGTAAGTGTCCTAGCAGCAGCAGCTGTCTCCCACGTGGGCTACCCAGTTGGATCACTCAACAGGCTTGTCGAATCCTTTACTTTTATCAACAATTTCACCATAAACGTTGGTAAGTGTCCTTGCAGCAGCAGCTGTCTCCCACGTGGGCTACCCAGTTGGATCACTCAACAGGCTTGTCGAATCCTTTACTTTTATCAACAATTTCACCATAAACGTTGGTAAGTGTCCTTGCAGCAGCAGCTGTCTCCCACGTGGGCTACCCAGTTGGATCAATCAACAGTCTTGTCGAATCCTTTACTTTTATCAACAATTTCACCATAAACGTTGGTAAGTGTCCTTGCAGCAGCAGCTGTCTCCCACGTGGGCTACCCAGTTGGATCAATCAACAGTCTTGTCGAATCCTTTACTTTTATCAACAATTTCACCATAAACGTTTGTAAGTGTCCTTGCAGCAGCAGCTGTCTCCCACGTGGGCTACCCAGTTGGATCACTCAACAGGCTTGTCGAATCCTTTACTTTTATCAACAATTTCACCATAAGCGTTAGTAAGTGTCCTTGCAGCAGCAGCTGTCTCCCACGTGGGCTACCCAGTTGGATCACTCAACAGGCTTGTCGAATCCTTTACTTTTATCAACAATTTCACCATAAACGTTGGTAAGTGTCCTTGCAGCAGCAGCTGTCTCCCACGTGGGCTACCCAGTTGGATCACTCAACAGGCTTGTCGAATCCTTTACTTTTATCAACAATTTCACCATAAACGTTGGTAAGTGTCCTTGCAGCAGCAGCTGTCTCCCACGTGGGCTACCCAGTTGGATCACTCAACAGGCTTGTCGAATCCTTTACTTTTATCAACAATTTCACCATAAACGTTGGTAAGTGTCCTTGCAGCAGCAGCTGTCTCCCACGTGGGCTACCCAGTTGGATCAATCAACAGTCTTGTCGAATCCTTTACTTTTATCAACAATTTCACCATAAACGTTGGTAAGTGTCCTTGCAGCAGCAGCTGTCTCCCACGTGGGCTACCCAGTTGGATCAATCAACAGTCTTGTCGAATCCTTTACTTTTATCAACAATTTCACCATAAACGTTGGTAAGTGTCGTTGCAGCAGCAGCTGTCTCCCACGTGGGCTACCCAGTTGGATCAATCAACAGTCTTGTCGAATCCTTTACTTTTATCAACAATTTCACCATAAACGTTGGTAAGTGTCCTTGCAGCAGCAGCTGTCTCCCACGTGGGCTACCCAGTTGGATCAATCAACAGTCTTGTCGAATCCTTTACTTTTATCAACAATTTCACCATAAACGTTGGTAAGTGTCGTTGCAGCAGCAGCTGTCTCCCACGTGGGCTACCCAGTTGGATCAATCAACAGTCTTGTCGAATCCTTTACTTTTATCAACAATTTCACCATAAACGTTGGTAAGTGTCCTTGCAGCAGCAGCTGTCTCCCACGTGGGCTACCCAGTTGGATCACTCAACAGGCTTGTCGAATCCTTTACTTTTATCAACAATTTCACCATAAACGTTGGTAAGTGTCCTTGCAGCAGCAGCTGTCTCCCACGTGGGCTACCCAGTTGGATCAATCAACAGTCTTGTCGAATCCTTTACTTTTATCAACAATTTCACCATAAACGTTGGTAAGTGTCCTTGCAGCAGCAGCTGTCTCCCACGTGGGCTACCCAGTTGGATCACTCAACAGGCTTGTCGAATCCTTTACTTTTATCAACAATTTCACCATAAACGTTGGTAAGTGTCCTTGCAGCAGCAGCTGTCTCCCACGTGGGCTACCCAGTTGGATCACTCAACAGGCCTGTTGAATCCTTTACTTTTATCAACAATTTCACCATAAACGTTGGTAAGTGTCCTTGCAGCAGCAGCTGTCTCCCACGTGGGCTACCCAGTTGGATCAATCAACAGTCTTGTCGAATCCTTTACTTTTATCAACAATTTCACCATAAACGTTGGTAAGTGTCCTTGCAGCAGCAGCTGTCTCCCACGTGGGCTACCCAGTTGGATCACTCAACAGGCTTGTCGAATCCTTTACTTTTATCAACAATTTCACCTTTCAAACGTTGGTAAGTGTCCTTGCAGCAGCAGCTGTCTCCCACGTGGGCTACCCAGTTGGATCACTCAACAGGCTTGTCGAATCCTTTACTTTTATCAACAATTTCACCATAAACGTTGGTAAGTGTCCTTGCAGCAGCAGCTGTCTCCCACGTGGGCTACCCAGTTGGATCACTCAACAGGCTTGTCGAATCCTTTACTTTTATCAACAATTTCACCATAAACGTTGGTAAGTGTCCTTGCAGCAGCAGCTGTCTCCCACGTGGGCTACCCAGTTGGATCACTCAACAGGCTTGTCGAATCCTTTACTTTTATCAACAATTTCACCATAAACGTTGGTAAGTGTCCTTGCAGCAGCAGCTGTCTCCCACGTGGGCTACCCAGTTGGATCACTCAACAGGCTTGTCGAATCCTTTACTTTTATCAACAATTTCACCATAAACGTTGGTAAGTGTCCTTGCAGCAGCAGCTGTCTCCCACGTGGGCTACCCAGTTGGATCAATCAACAGTCTTGTCGAATCCTTTACTTTTATCAACAATTTCACCATAAACGTTGGTAAGTGTCCTTGCAGCAGCAGCTGTCTCCCACGTGGGCTACCCAGTTGGATCAATCAACAGTCTTGTCGAATCCTTTACTTTTATCAACAATTTCACCATAAACGTTGGTAAGTGTCGTTGCAGCAGCAGCTGTCTCCCACGTGGGCTACCCAGTTGGATCAATCAACAGTCTTGTCGAATCCTTTACTTTTATCAACAATTTCACCATAAACGTTGGTAAGTGTCCTTGCAGCAGCAGCTGTCTCCCACGTGGGCTACCCAGTTGGATCAATCAACAGTCTTGTCGAATCCTTTACTTTTATCAACAATTTCACCATAAACGTTGGTAAGTGTCGTTGCAGCAGCAGCTGTCTCCCACGTGGGCTACCCAGTTGGATCAATCAACAGTCTTGTCGAATCCTTTACTTTTATCAACAATTTCACCATAAACGTTGGTAAGTGTCCTTGCAGCAGCAGCTGTCTCCCACGTGGGCTACCCAGTTGGATCACTCAACAGGCTTGTCGAATCCTTTACTTTTATCAACAATTTCACCATAAGCGTTAGTAAGTGTCCTTGCAGCAGCAGCTGTCTCCCACGTGGGCTACCCAGTTGGATCACTCAACAGGCTTGTCGAATCCTTTACTTTTATCAACAATTTCACCATAAACGTTGGTAAGTGTCCTTGCAGCAGCAGCTGTCTCCCACGTGGGCTACCCAGTTGGATCACTCAACAGGCTTGTCGAATCCTTTACTTTTATCAACAATTTCACCATAAACGTTGGTAAGTGTCCTTGCAGCAGCAGCTGTCTCCCACGTGGGCTACCCAGTTGGATCAATCAACAGTCTTGTCGAATCCTTTACTTTTATCAACAATTTCACCATAAACGTTGGTAAGTGTCCTTGCAGCAGCAGCTGTCTCCCACGTGGGCTACCCAGTTGGATCAATCAACAGTCTTGTCGAATCCTTTACTTTTATCAACAATTTCACCATAAACGTTGGTAAGTGTCGTTGCAGCAGCAGCTGTCTCCCACGTGGGCTACCCAGTTGGATCAATCAACAGTCTTGTCGAATCCTTTACTTTTATCAACAATTTCACCATAAACGTTGGTAAGTGTCCTTGCAGCAGCAGCTGTCTCCCACGTGGGCTACCCAGTTGGATCAATCAACAGTCTTGTCGAATCCTTTACTTTTATCAACAATTTCACCATAAACGTTGGTAAGTGTCCTTGCAGCAGCAGCTGTCTCCCACGTGGGCTACCCAGTTGGATCACTCAACAGGCTTGTCGAATCCTTTACTTTTATCAACAATTTCACCATAAACGTTGGTAAGTGTCCTTGCAGCAGCAGCTGTCTCCCACGTGGGCTACCCAGTTGGATCAATCAACAGTCTTGTCGAATCCTTTACTTTTATCAACAATTTCACCATAAACGTTGGTAAGTGTCCTTGCAGCAGCAGCTGTCTCCCACGTGGGCTACCCAGTTGGATCAATCAACAGTCTTGTCGAATCCTTTACTTTTATCAACAATTTCACCATAAACGTTGGTAAGTGTCCTTGCAGCAGCAGCTGTCTCCCACGTGGGCTACCCAGTTGGATCACTCAACAGGCCTGTTGAATCCTTTACTTTTATCAACAATTTCACCATAAACGTTGGTAAGTGTCCTTGCAGCAGCAGCTGTCTCCCACGTGGGCTACCCAGTTGGATCAATCAACAGTCTTGTCGAATCCTTTACTTTTATCAACAATTTCACCATAAACGTTGGTAAGTGTCCTTGCAGCAGCAGCTGTCTCCCACGTGGGCTACCCAGTTGGATCACTCAACAGGCTTGTCGAATCCTTTACTTTTATCAACAATTTCACCTTTCAAACGTTGGTAAGTGTCCTAGCAGCAGCAGCTGTCTCCCACGTGGGCTACCCAGTTGGATCACTCAACAGGCTTGTCGAATCCTTTACTTTTATCAACAATTTCACCATAAACGTTGGTAAGTGTCCTTGCAGCAGCAGCTGTCTCCCACGTGGGCTACCCAGTTGGATCACTCAACAGGCTTGTCGAATCCTTTACTTTTATCAACAATTTCACCATAAACGTTGGTAAGTGTCCTTGCAGCAGCAGCTGTCTCCCACGTGGGCTACCCAGTTGGATCAATCAACAGTCTTGTCGAATCCTTTACTTTTATCAACAATTTCACCATAAACGTTGGTAAGTGTCCTTGCAGCAGCAGCTGTCTCCCACGTGGGCTACCCAGTTGGATCAATCAACAGTCTTGTCGAATCCTTTACTTTTATCAACAATTTCACCATAAACGTTGGTAAGTGTCCTTGCAGCAGCAGCTGTCTCCCACGTGGGCTACCCAGTTGGATCACTCAACAGGCTTGTCGAATCCTTTACTTTTATCAACAATTTCACCATAAGCGTTAGTAAGTGTCCTTGCAGCAGCAGCTGTCTCCCACGTGGGCTACCCAGTTGGATCACTCAACAGGCTTGTCGAATCCTTTACTTTTATCAACAATTTCACCATAAACGTTGGTAAGTGTCCTTGCAGCAGCAGCTGTCTCCCACGTGGGCTACCCAGTTGGATCACTCAACAGGCTTGTCGAATCCTTTACTTTTATCAACAATTTCACCATAAACGTTGGTAAGTGTCCTTGCAGCAGCAGCTGTCTCCCACGTGGGCTACCCAGTTGGATCACTCAACAGTCTTGTCGAATCCTTTACTTTTATCAACAATTTCACCATAAACGTTGGTAAGTGTCCTTGCAGCAGCAGCTGTCTCCCACGTGGGCTACCCAGTTGGATCAATCAACAGTCTTGTCGAATCCTTTACTTTTATCAACAATTTCACCATAAACGTTGGTAAGTGTCCTTGCAGCAGCAGCTGTCTCCCACGTGGGCTACCCAGTTGGATCAATCAACAGTCTTGTCGAATCCTTTACTTTTATCAACAATTTCACCATAAACGTTGGTAAGTGTCGTTGCAGCAGCAGCTGTCTCCCACGTGGGCTACCCAGTTGGATCAATCAACAGTCTTGTCGAATCCTTTACTTTTATCAACAATTTCACCATAAACGTTGGTAAGTGTCCTTGCAGCAGCAGCTGTCTCCCACGTGGGCTACCCAGTTGGATCAATCAACAGTCTTGTCGAATCCTTTACTTTTATCAACAATTTCACCATAAACGTTGGTAAGTGTCGTTGCAGCAGCAGCTGTCTCCCACGTGGGCTACCCAGTTGGATCAATCAACAGTCTTGTCGAATCCTTTACTTTTATCAACAATTTCACCATAAACGTTGGTAAGTGTCCTTGCAGCAGCAGCTGTCTCCCACGTGGGCTACCCAGTTGGATCACTCAACAGGCTTGTCGAATCCTTTACTTTTATCAACAATTTCACCATAAACGTTGGTAAGTGTCCTTGCAGCAGCAGCTGTCTCCCACGTGGGCTACCCAGTTGGATCAATCAACAGTCTTGTCGAATCCTTTACTTTTATCAACAATTTCACCATAAACGTTGGTAAGTGTCCTTGCAGCAGCAGCTGTCTCCCACGTGGGCTACCCAGTTGGATCACTCAACAGGCTTGTCGAATCCTTTACTTTTATCAACAATTTCACCATAAACGTTGGTAAGTGTCCTTGCAGCAGCAGCTGTCTCCCACGTGGGCTACCCAGTTGGATCACTCAACAGGCCTGTTGAATCCTTTACTTTTATCAACAATTTCACCATAAACGTTGGTAAGTGTCCTTGCAGCAGCAGCTGTCTCCCACGTGGGCTACCCAGTTGGATCAATCAACAGTCTTGTCGAATCCTTTACTTTTATCAACAATTTCACCATAAACGTTGGTAAGTGTCCTTGCAGCAGCAGCTGTCTCCCACGTGGGCTACCCAGTTGGATCACTCAACAGGCTTGTCGAATCCTTTACTTTTATCAACAATTTCACCTTTCAAACGTTGGTAAGTGTCCTTGCAGCAGCAGCTGTCTCCCACGTGGGCTACCCAGTTGGATCACTCAACAGGCTTGTCGAATCCTTTACTTTTATCAACAATTTCACCATAAACGTTGGTAAGTGTCCTTGCAGCAGCAGCTGTCTCCCACGTGGGCTACCCAGTTGGATCACTCAACAGGCTTGTCGAATCCTTTACTTTTATCAACAATTTCACCATAAACGTTGGTAAGTGTCCTTGCAGCAGCAGCTGTCTCCCACGTGGGCTACCCAGTTGGATCACTCAACAGGCTTGTCGAATCCTTTACTTTTATCAACAATTTCACCATAAACGTTGGTAAGTGTCCTTGCAGCAGCAGCTGTCTCCCACGTGGGCTACCCAGTTGGATCACTCAACAGGCTTGTCGAATCCTTTACTTTTATCAACAATTTCACCATAAACGTTGGTAAGTGTCCTTGCAGCAGCAGCTGTCTCCCACGTGGGCTACCCAGTTGGATCAATCAACAGTCTTGTCGAATCCTTTACTTTTATCAACAATTTCACCATAAACGTTGGTAAGTGTCCTTGCAGCAGCAGCTGTCTCCCACGTGGGCTACCCAGTTGGATCAATCAACAGTCTTGTCGAATCCTTTACTTTTATCAACAATTTCACCATAAACGTTGGTAAGTGTCGTTGCAGCAGCAGCTGTCTCCCACGTGGGCTACCCAGTTGGATCAATCAACAGTCTTGTCGAATCCTTTACTTTTATCAACAATTTCACCATAAACGTTGGTAAGTGTCCTTGCAGCAGCAGCTGTCTCCCACGTGGGCTACCCAGTTGGATCAATCAACAGTCTTGTCGAATCCTTTACTTTTATCAACAATTTCACCATAAACGTTGGTAAGTGTCGTTGCAGCAGCAGCTGTCTCCCACGTGGGCTACCCAGTTGGATCAATCAACAGTCTTGTCGAATCCTTTACTTTTATCAACAATTTCACCATAAACGTTGGTAAGTGTCCTTGCAGCAGCAGCTGTCTCCCACGTGGGCTACCCAGTTGGATCACTCAACAGGCTTGTCGAATCCTTTACTTTTATCAACAATTTCACCATAAGCGTTAGTAAGTGTCCTTGCAGCAGCAGCTGTCTCCCACGTGGGCTACCCAGTTGGATCACTCAACAGGCTTGTCGAATCCTTTACTTTTATCAACAATTTCACCATAAACGTTGGTAAGTGTCCTTGCAGCAGCAGCTGTCTCCCACGTGGGCTACCCAGTTGGATCACTCAACAGGCTTGTCGAATCCTTTACTTTTATCAACAATTTCACCATAAACGTTGGTAAGTGTCCTTGCAGCAGCAGCTGTCTCCCACGTGGGCTACCCAGTTGGATCAATCAACAGTCTTGTCGAATCCTTTACTTTTATCAACAATTTCACCATAAACGTTGGTAAGTGTCCTTGCAGCAGCAGCTGTCTCCCACGTGGGCTACCCAGTTGGATCAATCAACAGTCTTGTCGAATCCTTTACTTTTATCAACAATTTCACCATAAACGTTGGTAAGTGTCCTTGCAGCAGCAGCTGTCTCCCACGTGGGCTACCCAGTTGGATCAATCAACAGTCTTGTCGAATCCTTTACTTTTATCAACAATTTCACCATAAACGTTGGTAAGAGTCGTTGCAGCAGCAGCTGTTTCCCACGTGGGCTACCCAGTTGGATCAATCAACAGTCTTGTCGAATCCTTTACTTTTATCAACAATTTCACCATAAACGTTGGTAAGTGTCCTTGCAGCAGCAGCTGTCTCCCACGTGGGCTACCCAGTTGGATCACTCAACAGGCTTGTCGAATCCTTTACTTTTATCAACAATTTCACCATAAACGTTGGTAAGTGTCCTTGCAGCAGCAGCTGTCTCCCACGTGGGCTACCCAGTTGGATCAATCAACAGTCTTGTCGAATCCTTAACTTTTATCAACAATTTCACCATAAACGTTGGTAAGTGTCCTTGCAGCAGCAGCTGTCTCCCACGTGGGCTACCCAGTTGGATCACTCAACAGGCTTGTCGAATCCTTTACTTTTATCAACAATTTCACCATAAGCGTTAGTAAGTGTCCTTGCAGCAGCAGCTGTCTCCCACGTGGGCTACCCAGTTGGATCACTCAACAGGCTTGTCGAATCCTTTACTTTTATCAACAATTTCACCATAAACGTTGGTAAGTGTCCTTGCAGCAGCAGCTGTCTCCCACGTGGGCTACCCAGTTGGATCACTCAACAGGCTTGTCGAATCCTTTACTTTTATCAACAATTTCACCATAAACGTTGGTAAGTGTCCTTGCAGCAGCAGCTGTCTCCCACGTGGGCTACCCAGTTGGATCACTCAACAGGCTTGTCGAATCCTTTACTTTTATCAACAATTTCACCATAAACGTTGGTAAGTGTCCTTGCAGCAGCAGCTGTCTCCCACGTGGGCTACCCAGTTGGATCAATCAACAGTCTTGTCGAATCCTTTACTTTTATCAACAATTTCACCATAAACGTTGGTAAGTGTCCTTGCAGCAGCAGCTGTCTCCCACGTGGGCTACCCAGTTGGATCAATCAACAGTCTTGTCGAATCCTTTACTTTTATCAACAATTTCACCATAAACGTTGGTAAGTGTCGTTGCAGCAGCAGCTGTCTCCCACGTGGGCTACCCAGTTGGATCAATCAACAGTCTTGTCGAATCCTTTACTTTTATCAACAATTTCACCATAAACGTTGGTAAGTGTCCTTGCAGCAGCAGCTGTCTCCCACGTGGGCTACCCAGTTGGATCAATCAACAGTCTTGTCGAATCCTTTACTTTTATCAACAATTTCACCATAAACGTTGGTAAGAGTCGTTGCAGCAGCAGCTGTCTCCCACGTGGGCTACCCAGTTGGATCAATCAACAGTCTTGTCGAATCCTTTACTTTTATCAACAATTTCACCATAAACGTTGGTAAGTGTCCTTGCAGCAGCAGCTGTCTCCCACGTGGGCTACCCAGTTGGATCACTCAACAGGCTTGTCGAATCCTTTACTTTTATCAACAATTTCACCATAAACGTTGGTAAGTGTCCTTGCAGCAGCAGCTGTCTCCCACGTGGGCTACCCAGTTGGATCAATCAACAGTCTTGTCGAATCCTTTACTTTTATCAACAATTTCACCATAAACGTTGGTAAGTGTCCTTGCAGCAGCAGCTGTCTCCCACGTGGGCTACCCAGTTGGATCACTCAACAGGCTTGTCGAATCCTTTACTTTTATCAACAATTTCACCATAAACGTTGGTAAGTGTCCTTGCAGCAGCAGCTGTCTCCCACGTGGGCTACCCAGTTGGATCACTCAACAGGCCTGTTGAATCCTTTACTTTTATCAACAATTTCACCATAAACGTTGGTAAGTGTCCTTGCAGCAGCAGCTGTCTCCCACGTGGGCTACCCAGTTGGATCAATCAACAGTCTTGTCGAATCCTTTACTTTTATCAACAATTTCACCATAAACGTTGGTAAGTGTCCTTGCAGCAGCAGCTGTCTCCCACGTGGGCTACCCAGTTGGATCACTCAACAGGCTTGTCGAATCCTTTACTTTTATCAACAATTTCACCTTTCAAACGTTGGTAAGTGTCCTTGCAGCAGCAGCTGTCTCCCACGTGGGCTACCCAGTTGGATCACTCAACAGGCTTGTCGAATCCTTTACTTTTATCAACAATTTCACCATAAACGTTGGTAAGTGTCCTTGCAGCAGCAGCTGTCTCCCACGTGGGCTACCCAGTTGGATCACTCAACAGGCTTGTCGAATCCTTTACTTTTATCAACAATTTCACCATAAACGTTGGTAAGTGTCCTTGCAGCAGCAGCTGTCTCCCACGTGGGCTACCCAGTTGGATCAATCAACAGTCTTGTCGAATCCTTTACTTTTATCAACAATTTCTACATAAACGTTGGTAAGTGTCCTTGCAGCAGCAGCTGTCTCCCACGTGGGCTACCCAGTTGGATCAATCAACAGTCTTGTCGAATCCTTTACTTTTATCAACAATTTCACCATAAACGTTGGTAAGTGTCCTTGCAGCAGCAGCTGTCTCCCACGTGGGCTACCCAGTTGGATCAATCAACAGTCTTGTCGAATCCTTTACTTTTATCAACAATTTCACCATAAACGTTGGTAAGTGTCCTTGCAGCAGCAGCTGTCTCCCACGTGGGCTACCCAGTTGGATCAATCAACAGTCTTGTCGAATCCTTTACTTTTATCAACAATTTCACCATAAACGTTGGTAAGAGTCGTTGCAGCAGCAGCTGTCTCCCACGTGGGCTACCCAGTTGGATCAATCAACAGTCTTGTCGAATCCTTTACTTTTATCAACAATTTCACCATAAACGTTGGTAAGTGTCCTTGCAGCAGCAGCTGTCTCCCACGTGGGCTACCCAGTTGGATCACTCAACAGGCTTGTCGAATCCTTTACTTTTATCAACAATTTCACCATAAACGTTGGTAAGTGTCCTTGCAGCAGCAGCTGTCTCCCACGTGGGCTACCCAGTTGGATCAATCAACAGTCTTGTCGAATCCTTTACTTTTATCAACAATTTCACCATAAACGTTGGTAAGTGTCCTTGCAGCAGCAGCTGTCTCCCACGTGGGCTACCCAGTTGGATCACTCAACAGGCTTGTCGAATCCTTTACTTTTATCAACAATTTCACCATAAGCGTTAGTAAGTGTCCTTGCAGCAGCAGCTGTCTCCCACGTGGGCTACCCAGTTGGATCACTCAACAGTCTTGTCGAATCCTTTACTTTTATCAACAATTTCACCATAAACGTTGGTAAGTGTCCTTGCAGCAGCAGCTGTCTCCCACGTGGGCTACCCAGTTGGATCACTCAACAGGCTTGTCGAATCCTTTACTTTTATCAACAATTTCACCATAAACGTTGGTAAGTGTCCTTGCAGCAGCAGCTGTCTCCCACGTGGGCTACCCAGTTGGATCACTCAACAGGCTTGTCGAATCCTTTACTTTTATCAACAATTTCACCATAAACGTTGGTAAGTGTCCTTGCAGCAGCAGCTGTCTCCCACGTGGGCTACCCAGTTGGATCAATCAACAGTCTTGTCGAATCCTTTACTTTTATCAACAATTTCACCATAAACGTTGGTAAGTGTCCTTGCAGCAGCAGCTGTCTCCCACGTGGGCTACCCAGTTGGATCAATCAACAGTCTTGTCGAATCCTTTACTTTTATCAACAATTTCACCATAAACGTTGGTAAGTGTCGTTGCAGCAGCAGCTGTCTCCCACGTGGGCTACCCAGTTGGATCAATCAACAGTCTTGTCGAATCCTTTACTTTTATCAACAATTTCACCATAAACGTTGGTAAGTGTCCTTGCAGCAGCAGCTGTCTCCCACGTGGGCTACCCAGTTGGATCAATCAACAGTCTTGTCGAATCCTTTACTTTTATCAACAATTTCACCATAAACGTTGGTAAGAGTCGTTGCAGCAGCAGCTGTCTCCCACGTGGGCTACCCAGTTGGATCAATCAACAGTCTTGTCGAATCCTTTACTTTTATCAACAATTTCACCATAAACGTTGGTAAGTGTCCTTGCAGCAGCAGCTGTCTCCCACGTGGGCTACCCAGTTGGATCACTCAACAGGCTTGTCGAATCCTTTACTTTTATCAACAATTTCACCATAAACGTTGGTAAGTGTCCTTGCAGCAGCAGCTGTCTCCCACGTGGGCTACCCAGTTGGATCAATCAACAGTCTTGTCGAATCCTTTACTTTTATCAACAATTTCACCATAAACGTTGGTAAGTGTCCTTGCAGCAGCAGCTGTCTCCCACGTGGGCTACCCAGTTGGATCACTCAACAGGCTTGTCGAATCCTTTACTTTTATCAACAATTTCACCATAAACGTTGGTAAGTGTCCTTGCAGCAGCAGCTGTCTCCCACGTGGGCTACCCAGTTGGATCACTCAACAGGCCTGTTGAATCCTTTACTTTTATCAACAATTTCACCATAAACGTTGGTAAGTGTCCTTGCAGCAGCAGCTGTCTCCCACGTGGGCTACCCAGTTGGATCAATCAACAGTCTTGTCGAATCCTTTACTTTTATCAACAATTTCACCATAAACGTTGGTAAGTGTCCTTGCAGCAGCAGCTGTCTCCCACGTGGGCTACCCAGTTGGATCACTCAACAGGCTTGTCGAATCCTTTACTTTTATCAACAATTTCACCTTTCAAACGTTGGTAAGTGTCCTTGCAGCAGCAGCTGTCTCCCACGTGGGCTACCCAGTTGGATCACTCAACAGGCTTGTCGAATCCTTTACTTTTATCAACAATTTCACCATAAACGTTGGTAAGTGTCCTTGCAGCAGCAGCTGTCTCCCACGTGGGCTACCCAGTTGGATCACTCAACAGGCTTGTCGAATCCTTTACTTTTATCAACAATTTCACCAT
This sequence comes from Ypsolopha scabrella, assembly GCA_910592155.1. NCBI lineage: Eukaryota > Metazoa > Arthropoda > Insecta > Lepidoptera > Ypsolophidae > Ypsolopha > Ypsolopha scabrella. The sequence goes on along the minus strand of OU342980.1, from coordinate 3,460,423 downwards.
AAACGTTGGTAAGTGTCCTTGCAGCAGCAGCTGTCTCCCACGTGGGCTACCCAGTTGGATCAATCAACAGTCTTGTCGAATCCTTTACTTTTATCAACAATTTCTACATAAACGTTGGTAAGTGTCCTTGCAGCAGCAGCTGTCTCCCACGTGGGCTACCCAGTTGGATCAATCAACAGTCTTGTCGAATCCTTTACTTTTATCAACAATTTCACCATAAACGTTGGTAAGTGTCCTTGCAGCAGCAGCTGTCTCCCACGTGGGCTACCCAGTTGGATCACTCAACAGGCTTGTCGAATCCTTTACTTTTATCAACAATTTCACCATAAGCGTTAGTAAGTGTCCTTGCAGCAGCAGCTGTCTCCCACGTGGGCTACCCAGTTGGATCACTCAACAGGCTTGTCGAATCCTTTACTTTTATCAACAATTTCACCATAAACGTTGGTAAGTGTCCTTGCAGCAGCAGCTGTCTCCCACGTGGGCTACCCAGTTGGATCACTCAACAGGCTTGTCGAATCCTTTACTTTTATCAACAATTTCACCATAAACGTTGGTAAGTGTCCTTGCAGCAGCAGCTGTCTCCCACGTGGGCTACCCAGTTGGATCACTCAACAGGCTTGTCGAATCCTTTACTTTTATCAACAATTTCACCATAAACGTTGGTAAGTGTCCTTGCAGCAGCAGCTGTCTCCCACGTGGGCTACCCAGTTGGATCAATCAACAGTCTTGTCGAATCCTTTACTTTTATTAACAATTTCACCATAAACGTTGGTAAGTGTCCTTGCAGCAGCAGCTGTCTCCCACGTGGGCTACCCAGTTGGATCAATCAACAGTCTTGTCGAATCCTTTACTTTTATCAACAATTTCACCATAAACGTTGGTAAGTGTCGTTGCAGCAGCAGCTGTCTCCCACGTGGGCTACCCAGTTGGATCACTCAACAGTCTTGTCGAATCCTTTACTTTTATCAACAATTTCACCATAAACGTTGGTAAGTGTCCTTGCAGCAGCAGCTGTCTCCCACGTGGGCTACCCAGTTGGATCAATCAACAGTCTTGTCGAATCCTTTACTTTTATCAACAATTTCACCATAAACGTTGGTAAGTGTCGTTGCAGCAGCAGCTGTCTCCCACGTGGGCTACCCAGTTGGATCAATCAACAGTCTTGTCGAATCCTTTACTTTTATCAACAATTTCACCATAAACGTTGGTAAGTGTCCTTGCAGCAGCAGCTGTCTCCCACGTGGGCTACCCAGTTGGATCACTCAACAGGCTTATCGAATCCTTTACTTTTATCAACAATTTCACCATAAACGTTGGTAAGTGTCCTTGCAGCAGCAGCTGTCTCCCACGTGGGCTACCCAGTTGGATCAATCAACAGTCTTGTCGAATCCTTTACTTTTATCAACAATTTCACCATAAACGTTGGTAAGTGTCCTTGCAGCAGCAGCTGTCTCCCACGTGGGCTACCCAGTTGGATCACTCAACAGGCTTGTCGAATCCTTTACTTTTATCAACAATTTCACCATAAACGTTGGTAAGTGTCCTTGCAGCAGCAGCTGTCTCCCACGTGGGCTACCCAGTTGGATCAATCAACAGTCTTGTCGAATCCTTTACTTTTATCAACAATTTCACCATAAACGTTGGTAAGTGTCCTTGCAGCAGCAGCTGTCTCCCACGTGGGCTACCCAGTTGGATCAATCAACAGTCTTGTCGAATCCTTTACTTTTATCAACAATTTCACCATAAACGTTGGTAAGTGTCCTTGCAGCAGCAGCTGTCTCCCACGTGGGCTACCCAGTTGGATCACTCAACAGGCTTGTCGAATCCTTTACTTTTATCAACAATTTCACCATAAGCGTTAGTAAGTGTCCTTGCAGCAGCAGCTGTCTCCCACGTGGGCTACCCAGTTGGATCAATCAACAGTCTTGTCGAATCCTTTACTTTTATCAACAATTTCACCATAAACGTTGGTAAGTGTCCTTGCAGCAGCAGCTGTCTCCCACGTGGGCTACCCAGTTGGATCAATCAACAGTCTTGTCGAATCCTTTACTTTTATCAACAATTTCACCATAAACGTTGGTAAGTGTCCTTGCAGCAGCAGCTGTCTCCCACGTGGGCTACCCAGTTGGATCACTCAACAGGCTTGTCGAATCCTTTACTTTTATCAACAATTTCACCATAAACGTTGGTAAGTGTCCTTGCAGCAGCAGCTGTCTCCCACGTGGGCTACCCAGTTGGATCAATCAACAGTCTTGTCGAATCCTTTACTTTTATCAACAATTTCACCTTTCAAACGTTGGTAAGTGTCCTTGCAGCAGCAGCTGTCTCCCACGTGGGCTACCCAGTTGGATCACTCAACAGGCTTGTCGAATCCTTTACTTTTATCAACAATTTCACCATAAACGTTGGTAAGTGTCCTTGCAGCAGCAGCTGTCTCCCACGTGGGCTACCCAGTTGGATCACTCAACAGGCTTGTCGAATCCTTTACTTTTATCAACAATTTCACCATAAACGTTGGTAAGTGTCCTTGCAGCAGCAGCTGTCTCCCACGTGGGCTACCCAGTTGGATCAATCAACAGTCTTGTCGAATCCTTTACTTTTATCAACAATTTCACCATAAACGTTGGTAAGTGTCCTTGCAGCAGCAGCTGTCTCCCACGTGGGCTACCCAGTTGGATCAATCAACAGTCTTGTCGAATCCTTTACTTTTATCAACAATTTCACCATAAACGTTGGTAAGTGTCCTTGCAGCAGCAGCTGTCTCCCACGTGGGCTACCCAGTTGGATCACTCAACAGGCTTGTCGAATCCTTTACTTTTATCAACAATTTCACCATAAGCGTTGGTAAGTGTCCTTGCAGCAGCAGCTGTCTCCCACGTGGGCTACCCAGTTGGATCAATCAACAGTCTTGTCGAATCCTTTACTTTTATCAACAATTTCACCATAAACGTTGGTAAGTGTCCTTGCAGCAGCAGCTGTCTCCCACGTGGGCTACCCAGTTGGATCAATCAACAGTCTTGTCGAATCCTTTACTTTTATCAACAATTTCACCATAAACGTTGGTAAGTGTCCTTGCAGCAGCAGCTGTCTCCCACGTGGGCTACCCAGTTGGATCACTCAACAGGCTTGTCGAATCCTTTACTTTTATCAACAATTTCACCATAAGCGTTGGTAAGTGTCCTTGCAGCAGCAGCTGTCTCCCACGTGGGCTACCATCAACAATTTCACCATAAACGTTGGTAAGTGTCCTTGCAGCAGCAGCTGTCTCCCACGTGGGCTACCCAGTTGGATCAATCAACAGTCTTGTCGAATCCTTTACTTTTATCAACAATTTCACCATAAACGTTGGTAAGTGTCCTTGCAGCAGCAGCTGTCTCCCACGTGGGCTACCCAGTTGGATCACTCAACAGGCTTGTCGAATCCTTTACTTTTATCAACAATTTCACCATAAACGTTGGTAAGTGTCCTTGCAGCAGCAGCTGTCTCCCACGTGGGCTACCCAGTTGGATCAATCAACAGTCTTATCGAATCCTTTACTTTTATCAACAATTTCACCATAAACGTTGGTAAGTGTCCTTGCAGCAGCAGCTGTCTCCCACGTGGGCTACCCAGTTGGATCAATCAACAGTCTTGTCGAATCCTTTACTTTTATCAACAATTTCACCATAAACGTTGGTAAGTTTCCTTGCAGCAGCAGCTGTCTCCCACGTGGGCTACCCAGTTGGATCACTCAACAGGCTTGTCGAATCCTTTACTTTTATCAACAATTTCACCATAAGCGTTGGTAAGTGTCCTTGCAGCAGCAGCTGTCTCCCACGTGGGCTACCCAGTTGGATCAATCAACAGTCTTGTCGAATCCTTTACTTTTATCAACAATTTCACCATAAACGTTGGTAAGTGTCCTTGCAGCAGCAGCTGTCTCCCACGTGGGCTACCCAGTTGGATCAATCAACAGTCTTGTCGAATCCTTTACTTTTATCAACAATTTCACCATAAACGTTGGTAAGTGTCCTTGCAGCAGCAGCTGTCTCCCACGTGGGCTACCCAGTTGGATCACTCAACAGGCTTGTCGAATCCTTTACTTTTATCAACAATTTCACCATAAACGTTGGTAAGTGTCCTTGCAGCAGCAGCTGTCTCCCACGTGGGCTACCCAGTTGGATCAATCAACAGTCTTGTCGAATCCTTTACTTTTATCAACAATTTCACCATAAACGTTGGTAAGTGTCCTTGCAGCAGCAGCTGTCTCCCACGTGGGCTACCCAGTTGGATCACTCAACAGGCTTGTCGAATCCTTTACTTTTATCAACAATTTCACCATAAACGTTGGTAAGTGTCCTTGCAGCAGCAGCTGTCTCCCACGTGGGCTACCCAGTTGGATCAATCAACAGTCTTGTCGAATCCTTTACTTTTATCAACAATTTCACCATAAACGTTGGTAAGTGTCCTTGCAGCAGCAGCTGTCTCCCACGTGGGCTACCCAGTTGGATCACTCAACAGGCTTGTCGAATCCTTTACTTTTATCAACAATTTCACCATAAACGTTGGTAAGTGTCCTTGCAGCAGCAGCTGTCTCCCACGTGGGCTACCCAGTTGGATCAATCAACAGTCTTGTCGAATCCTTTACTTTTATCAACAATTTCACCATAAACGTTGGTAAGTGTCCTTGCAGCAGCAGCTGTCTCCCACGTGGGCTACCCAGTTAGATCACTCAACAGGCTTGTCGAATCCTTTACTTTTATCAACCATTTTACCATAAACCACTTTATTGTGTTTTGGGCGGTATGTTGTCTATTAATTTATTTAACCTTTTACTTTATTGTGGTTTGGACGGTGTGTTGTTTATTAATTTATTTAACCTTTTACTTTATTGTGGTTTGGGCGGTGTGTTGTCTATTAATTTATTTAACCTTTTACTTTATTGTGGTTTGGGCGGTGTGTTGTCTATTAATTTATTTAACCTTTTACTTTATTGTGTTTTGGGCGGTATGTTGTCTATTAATTTATTTAACCTTTTACTTTATTGTGGTTTGGACGGTGTGTTGTTTATTAATTTATTTAACCTTTTACTTTATTGTGGTTTGGACGGTGTGTTGTTTATTAATTTATTTAACCTTTTACTTTATTGTGGTTTGGGCGGTGTGTTGTCTATTAATTTATTTAACCTTTTACTTTATTGTGTTTTGGGCGGTGTGTTGTCTCTTAATTTATTTAACCTTTTACTTTATTGTGGTTTGGGCGGTGTGTTGTCTATTGATTTATTTAACCTTTTACTTTATTGTGTTTTGGGCGGTGTGTTGTCTATTAATTTATTTAACCTTTTACTTTATTGCGGTTTGGGCGGTGTTTTGTCTATTAATTTATTTAACCTTTTACTTTATTGTGGTTTGAGCGGTGTGTTGTCTATTAATTTATTTAACCTTTTACTTTATTGTGTTTTGGGCGGTGTGTTTTCTATTAATTTATTTAACCTTTTACTTTATTGTGGTTTGGGCGGTGCGTTGTCTATTAATTTATTTAACCTTTTACTTTATTGTATTTAGGGCGGTGTGTTGTCTATTAATTTATTTTACCTTTTATTTTATTGTGGTTTGGGCGGTGTGGTGTCTGTTAATTAATTTAACCTTTTACTTTATTGTGGTTTGGGCGGTGTGTTGTCTATTAATTTATTTAACCTTTTACTTTATTGTGGTTTGAGCGGTGTGTTGTCTATTAATTTATTTAACCTTTTACTTTATTGTGTTTTGGGCGGTGTGTTGTCTATTAATTTATTTAACCTTTTACTTTATTGTGGTTTGGGCGGTGTGTTGTCTATTAATTTATTTAACCTTTTACTTTATTGTATTTTGGGCGGTGTGTTGTCTATTAATTTATTTAACTTTTTACTTTATTGTGGTTTGGGCGGTGTGTTGTCTATTAATTTATTTAACCTTTTACTTTATTTTGGTTTGGGCGGTGTGTTGTCTTTTAATTTATTTAACCTTTTACTTTATTGTATTTTGGGCGGTGTGTTGTCTATTAATTTATTTAACCTTTTACTTTATTGTGGTTTGGGCGATGTGTTGTCTATTAATTTATTTAACCTTTTACTTTATTGTGGTTTGGGCGGTGTGTTGTCTATTAATTTATTTAACCTTTTACTTTATTGTATTTTGGGCGGTGTGTTGTCTATTAATTTATTTAACCTTTTACTTTATTGTGGTTTGGGCGGTGTGTTGTCTGTCGATCAGTTAATCTCGGAACTGTTTATATAATAAAGCGTACTTAAAAGCCAAAAACTGTGTCGTGAATAGTTTATAGAATTTAGATAAATCTTATAATTTGCCAAGTCCCTTGCAGTTCTTTTTCTGCATTGGCCATACAAATCTTTTAGGGTTCCGTAGTCCGACAAGGAACCCTAATAGTTTCGCCATGTCCGTATGTCCGTCTGTCTGTCCGTGGCTTAGCTTTGAGACTATTGGTACTAGAAAGCTGTAATTTGGTATGAGTATACAATACATCCTAATCATGCCGACGACAAAACGGTATAAAATATCTCGAAATATAAAATTTGGTGCGATCTGTAATTAGTAGACCAACCTACAAAATGTACTGGGCAACTACGGAACCCTACACTGCGCATGGCCCGACACGCACTTGGTTTTTCGAAAGGGCTTTTCACATGTTCTTGTAGCTTGTAGGGTTTCGTAGCCCAGACATAGCCAAGGCTTTCTATATAGCGGGTGTAAATAGAGTGCGACCATTAAACGAAACCACATATTCTACCAACCCTACTGAACCACTTTTCCCAAGAATCATACCCGCGGACACCCTTAGTTTAGGAAATAATTGAGTTCCAACTAGTGAGAGCGTCGTCCGTGAAGCGACGGCCGTGAAACGGACGGCGCTCTCTCTCTAAACTCACCCGTATGGCGGTGCGTTAGGGTTCACGGGTTTTTGTTTATATAACTCAATTATTTCCTAAACTAAGGATGTCCGCGGGTATGACTCTTGGGAAAAGTGGTTCAGTAGGGTCGGTAGAATATGTGGTTTCATTCAATGGTCGCACTCTATTTACACCCGGTAGATATACTTGATATCTGTGACCTCATACTACAAAATTGTTTTGTTAAAATTAAGATAAAAGTTAATAAAATTTTCTCGATGCCCGCCACAAATGAACTTACTTTTGTTCTTGTTTACACCGGTCGTGTTACCAACAAACACTCCATGTCAAAAATAAGGCTATTTTTTTAAAACATATCGAGATTTCTTCACAACATTTTCCAATTTTAATCAGCGTTTGGGCATAAAATAATATTCTACAACGTTTTTAAAAAGAGTCCTCCTTCCGTTTTGATTTTTAAAGGCACAAACACACCTTCAAATTATTTAAGTAATTGAATTTCGAATTTAAGGCGAGGCATTGATAAACTTATAATTTCAAATCGGCGCCTTAGGGGAGTGGAGTGAGGGGGACTTATTTCATACAAATATGCGCTCACGAACTAGCTTATGCCGTAAGGTCGTATGCGGCAAAACAGTATTTTTAATTTAAAATGACAACTATAAGTAATTTAATAAATCCAATCGGCCATATTGAAGTGTATTTGTAGACTAATCTTAATAAAAAACTTAGAGGCTTCATTCACTCCCGTTTGTCAGTAAAATAGAAATCTCTGTTTTAAAAGAGGTTATCTAAATATTTATTCTCTGCTATGAAAATTAATCAATCAGCTAAATCTTCAGGCAAAATGATGTCAATGAAATACTTAAACTATTATATAAATTGGTAATTACGTATGTCTTTTCATTGCTGAGAAAAATGTAGATCCATGTCACCAAAATTTCGTGGCGTCGCATTAATGTTCGTATTTGGGTCAATATTTTACACGAAATATCGGATTACACGCATAATGACACACGTACACATAACGACACATAAATTCCAATATTTCAGATCTGTAACTCATTCCGTCTACGAGCCGTGACGCGACATACGAACGGAGAGACAGACAGCGGAGTGACATTAAAATGACTCCGTTTTTCCCTTTGAGTACGGCGCCCAAAAACGGCATGAAGTTGTATACTGTAGGCGTATCCTTTTAAATAATTTCAGGTAAGCCCGCGACACCGGAGCGCTTGTATACCACCATCCAGAAGCTGAGTTCTCACCACGGTACTCTCTCTGACGTCACCCAGAAGTTGAATTCTCACCATGGCACTCTCTGTGACGTCACCCAGACCCTGCATGAGGCCAACGGCCCGATTCTCTGTGTCCTGGTGTTCAGCTTTTTCTTACATCTCGTCTCGTCACTGTACTATATCGCCTCGGATTTGGGTTTGTCCTGAATTTTACATAAGCTACTCGTACGTAGGTAGTAGAGCTGATACCGGGCTCGACTGTGGAGGTACCACCATCTTACTCGCAAATCCTCCCGAAGTCATTCGGGGGAGAGTAAGAGAACAGCTCTCAGGCAAAACCAGGCGGCCCACCATTGCCTGGGACCGATGGATGGCAGTATATCCATCCCCAATTGCCGGGCCATATAGAAAACAGACTGGTGACGGGCAGCGGCGTCACTGGTTTCGGCACCGCGCTCACCAACCCTCCTGCCCAGCGTGTGTGAGTATGGGCATTTCTTCGACGAGGACCGCCAAGAGTGGCGAAATCCTGGAAAGGCTTATGTCCAGCAGTGGACGAAACAGGATGATGGATGGATGGACTCGTACCTAAGTACAGTTCGCGTCAGGTAATTTGCCCAAGTGTGCCCTAAGAATATAGGTATATAGGTACATTATCAACAATACGTGACGCACTATAAGTTTCCGGAATGAATATGAAAAAATACTATTAAAGGTACAAAATTAATTTATTGTTTTTCAAAATAATCTCCCTTGGCGTCTATGCACTTTTTTATTCGATCAAACCAGTTTTGAAAACTTTTGTGCCACTCCCCTGTGGTGACCTCTGAAACGTGTTTTTCATACTCCTCGACAGCCTCTTCTGGTGATGAAAATCGTTGACCGCGTAATTGGTTCTTAATTTTTGGGAACAGAAAAAAGTCACAAGGTGCCAGGTCGGGACTGTATGCAGGATGACTCATGAGTTCTACATTTTTCATCTTCAAAAAGTCGTTTGTCTGTCTGGCCGTGTGAGAACTAGCATTGTCGTGGTGCAGGATGATACGGCGTTTACGGTTATTTTTACGGAGTTCGTCAATAACTTCCGGCAAACAAATGGTCGTGTACCAGTCACTATTCACGGTACGACGATTCTCTAAAGCAACAGTAGCCACGTGTCCAGTTTTATTAAAAAAAGAAGCAATCATCCGCTTAGATGCACTTTTCACGCGCGCCACTTTGGTTGGTTTCGGCTCATCTTGAAAGACCCATACGCTCGATTGCTGCTTTGTTTTGGGATCGTAGCAATAAATCCGTGTTTCGTCACCTGTTACTATGTCCCACACCAAATTTGACGCACCTTCGTTGAATCTGGTAAGCATGGCACTGCACCAAGTGACGCGGTCCGTTTTTTGAGCCTCGGTCAAGTTGTGTGGGATCCACCGCGAGCACAGCTTTCTCACACCCAAATGTTTGTGTAGGATTGATTGTATTTGACTCATGCCTATTTCTAAGGATGCGCGAATTTCATGGTAGGTCACATGCCTGTCTGTTTCAATCATACGGCGCACAGCGTCGATGTTTTTGTTGGTCACAGCGGTGGACGGCCGACCATCGCGAGATTCGTCACTGAGATTGATACGACCACGCTTGAATTCTGCAAACCAGCTATAAACAGTCGTCTTGCATGGTGCTTCATTGCCAAAAGCTGTTTCAAGCCGAGCGATGCTCTGTTGAGCTGTCAAATTACACTTAAAATCGTAGAAAATCATACTACGAAAATTTTCCCGAGTTAAATCCATGTTGATGCAGACACACAATTTTTTAAATGGCGCCACAAGGTAAAAACAAAAGACAGTCAGATGAAACAAACTGCATTCTACAGCCAAAGAGTTCTATTTTCAAATGTTGCAATAAATTTTTAAATATTGTTTATGTAAGTGGCCAGTTCCGGAAACTTTTAGTGTTACCTATGTATACGAGTAGGCGACAAAAAACAAGGCGATAAAATGGTACCAAATTAATGTGTGCAAATTTGAAACTTATATGTATTACCGCAGAGCTGAAACAAATAACGTTAAAAAATGCTATGTTTTCGAGGTTTATTGTATGGAGACTCGCCTTGGGTTTTTTTTTCAGTTTTATTATATGAGGCCATGGTCACACGTATTTTGTTAAAATATTAACTTTTTACCTATTACAGCTGAAGGTGTAGACCTCATTAATAGACGAACGGACAGACAGACAGACAGCGGTGGCTTAGTAATAGGGTCCCGCTTGACACCCTTCGGATAGGATGAGGTTCAGGTTAGGCGGTCTCTTCCTTGCGCAACTGTAGCCCATGCGCAGACACATCTTCTCCCACTCTCGCCCAGGGTACCTAGAACGGTAGACCATATCGAACTTTGACAGCTCGATATACCACTGCCTGTCCCTCTTTAGGTAGACCAACAGAGTGAGACAGACAACTGTATCGAACGCCATCGAGTTCGATATGCTTCATGTTAGGTGTGCAGCGGTCTTTTTAACTGACACTAAAGCTGAGATTCAGAGTACATTTTGAGTCCGAACTCGATCTTACAAACGTCAAAAACCGATGTGATCTCATACTAGAGTGACGTTTGTAAGATTGAGTTCGGACTCAAAATGCACTCTGAAATGTCTTAGGGTGAGATTCACAGTGCACTTTGAGTCCGAACTCAATCTTACAAACGTCACTCTAGTATGAGATCACGTCGCTTTTTGACGTTTGTAAGATTGAGTTCGGACTCAAAATGCACTCTGAATCTCAACCTTAGTGTTCATTGACCGTGAAAAACCGGACAAGTGCGAGCCGGACTCGCCCACCGATAATTCCGTTAAACTATAATATTTTTTATGATTTAATTACAAATGTATAGTTTTCAGATTCTTCCCTATACTTGTAGTATATATAATAAATGCGTTTTATAGCAATTCGCGCAGACTGCTAGGTAATAGTCAGGTGATCAGATGAAAATTATTCCATTTTATGCGTTACATTTTGACTGCATTACATTACAACTGTAAACACGCTTGAATTAACTATTTCAGCAAATTGCATTAAAACGTATTTATTGCATACTTTTTATTCAAAAGTAAGGAAAACAATATTATGGTGTGCATTTTTACCGAGATAAAAGTTACACCCTTAATTAATCAAATTCAAATAATCAAACTGAAACTTAGTTAAATTAAACATATTATAACTACAATTAACATAATTGGTTCGATGAGATGAGTTAAAGATATAGAATCTACCCTCTTATTATTGTAGCATTAAAAGGAAAATTCTATTTGTATCAGTGGCGGGGGGGGGGGCGCCAATTCTAAGAATTCTTAATGAAATAAGGATCCACTTTCACAATATAAAATGCACAGATGATTGATGATGACAGTGTCTTTGAAGTAGGTGTGATAAAAGTGGCTCTGAAAAAAGCCTTCAATAAAACTCACTTCAATTAACAAATTGACACAGAAATACGTGAAGCAAACACAGTAAAATGGAAAGAAACAGTAAACAATATAAATTATTTCGTAAATCACAAAAAAACGAATCAATTACTATAACTATGAACATGAATGACATATAACTATGAAAATGGGGGACATGTATTCAACTTTCGAAAAAATATCTCGCGATGTATTTTTTTATTTTTTATTTTACAATCAATCGCCTGTACTAGTCTAGGCAAGAGAAAAAAAAAGTTAAAAAAGTTTTAATTAAAAAGAGAGAAAAAACGTAACCTGGCTCCCGGCAGCTTATCTGTTGCCGCTTTAGGGCGATAAATGCGAGTGAAAGGTGCGGGAGTAAATCGTTGCGCGGGCGTTTTTTAGGAATAAATGGTGGATTGAAAACTTTGATATAACAAAAGGTTGATACGGTAAGTTCTTATATCGTCAACTGAAAAATCCTAACGACAGAGATAGAGCGATAAGCTTCGACAGTGGTGCGAGCGAGACAAGCTACACAAAACAGGCCCATTGGGCCTATATTTGTAGGTCCACGCGTGTGAAGCGGTGTACCGCATCTTCCTTTTGTTTTATCTAAGATGGAAAATCATTTCATTTTCCATAGAAAAGTTAATACCTACTCGACCAAAATGTATGAAACAGCGTTGTTTTATTAACAATTTTAGGGTTGGTCCCATGATAAATGTTGTTCATATTATAATGAATAGACTAGAATACCCTGTTTCAAGGAAAAAGGTTGTCATCTTAAGATCCTATATATATGTTTTGCAGATACCTCCTACAGCACGACCAGCAACCGACTCCTGCAGTGTGGCTGGTGCGTGTTCCACTCGGTCAACATGTTCGCGCTGATAGAACCTTGTCATCGCACCACGGAAGAGGTTAGCATAGGTGCCCCAAGAAATAACCTCGGGAGTACCTCCGCAGTCGAGCCCGGCACCAGCTCTACCACCTATTAGGTTACCACATAACCATAAGTTAGGTAAATATAATAACACGTTCTTTTAAACAAGAGCCTCAAGAAGTGAATTTATAAAATATTGCAGACGCCTCGGGTGGCCCAAGGGCCGGCGCGTACCTCGGACAACGCATAAGCCTAGCGATCCAACGGTAACGCAGCCAGTGTCTTGGGCGCCCTCCCATTTGGCAGCGATTTGGAAAAAGTTTTTACTTAATTTAATTTTTCTGTTTTAGATATGTAGGTTTAGTTTGTAGTTTTTTTTTAGATTTTAAATTATTATTGTTATTTTTATGAATGAAAACTTATCAATAAAATTAAATTTTTGAATACTTTAGTATGAATGTGTAAACATTTTTTTTAGAGGTATAGAACTTTGAAATGGAATAAAACAAAGATGATTTTTTTATTGATATGAAATTTATTTTATTCGCAAGACAATCTTCTGGCATTATAATTTAAATATGACTTCTGGCATATGTCCGCCACGGCTGGCTCGGACGTAGTCTAATCTGGAGGTCCAATTTTCGATGACTTTTTCCAACATTTGTGGCCGTATATCGGCAATAACTCGCCGAGTGTTGTCCTCCAAGTGGTCAATCGTTTCGGGCTTATCGGCGTAGACTTTTTTCGTTCATCAATTGAACAACCATGATGTGCAGGAGTTGTGGTTTCAACAAGACGGCGCAACTTGTCACACAGCTCGTGCCACAATTAATTTATTGAAGGAAACGTTTGGTAACCGCATAGTTTCACGTTTCGGACCCGTGAATTGGCCTCCAAGATCGTGCGATTTAACGCCACTTGACTATTTTCTGTGGGGATATGTGAAGTCGCAAGTCTAAGCCGATAAGCCCGAAACGATTGACCACTTGCAGGACAACATTCGGCGAGTTATTGCCGATATACGGCCACAAATGTTGGAAAAAGTCATTGAAAATTGGACCTCCAGATTAGACTACGTCCGAGCCGGCCGTGGCGGACATATGCCAGAAGTCATATTTAAATTATAATGCCAGAAGACTGTCTTTCGAATAAAATAAATTTCATATCAATAAAAAAAATCATCTTTGTTTTATTCCATTTCAAAGTTCTATACCTCTAAAAAAAACACACGTATATGGAATAATTGAATAAAAACTCAGTTTTAGGTAAGCGCGGGTTTTTCAGTTGTCGTAACAGTCACGGGTCAGAGCGCGCTATTTTAAACAATAAAGAAAAGCCATAGAGTTCAGTTCGGATTGATGCAAAATGAGGTGCCCAATCTGACTTTATATACCCCGTGTGCGTGCGTCTCACTCACTCGCACGGCTCATCCCGTATTGATCTCTCCGTCGCTCGTCACCAGCATGTATTGCCTCCTTCAGGGTGTCTAATAGGTACCTCACTTCGCTTCGCATGATCCTGCTTTATACCAACAAACAATTATGCAACAATCACTCTGAAATTAATATGTGATAAAGTTGAGGACTAATGCTATGTCAATGCTGTTGTAAAAACTTGATTCCATTAAATTTTCTCGATAGAAAAAAATTACAAAGTTACCTCCAAACTGTACAATAAACCGATAGCATTCAATGAATACTTGAAATTAGATCTGAAACTTTGCATAATATAACTGATATTAGTATAAAGCAGCTGCAGATTGTTCCATAAAAATGAAAAAACCATCAATGTAGCCGCGATTTAAAAATAACTGATGTTTTTGCGTGCGTGTCATCTGGTTAGAGTAGGATAGACAGTTAAAAAGAGGAAGCGTTAGAGCAGGACTGCGAACTGAGGTATTATGGGCCCTTAAGCAGTGCAATGCTAGACATATACCTTTTTTCAAGGTGAACTCATCCTTATCTAGTCAAACTATAACATTTTTCCTAGCCAGGTGTTGAAGGCATTCAAACTATATTCCCAGATCAAACGGACGAAGCATCTGCTGAGTCAGCTGATGAGAAGCTCATCTTGGAGAAGCTCGCCGCTGCACAAGCAGCTGGACATGTTCTACCGACAGCTGATGATGAGCTGCATCGAGTACCAGCCGCTGGGAGTCTGCACCTTGAACCGACCTCTCGCTGCGACGGTACTCTTTGTCTTTTTTCAGTCAAGAAAATATTTGGTAAGTGCGAGACTCGCGCACAAAGGGTACCACCCCGCAATATGGGTACGGAACCCTAAAAACATTACACAATATATGTACATACATATATGCCAAAGCGACATCAAGGCTACAAAAAACAAGGCGATAAAATGGTAGTGCCTGGCAAAAAATTTGACACCGTCTGCATATGGAACCTTACTTTTTATTATGTTATTTTTTACTTTACAGTATGTACTACCACCGAATTTTTTATTTTCTTTTTTAACGACCATAATTTGTTTCAGATCGTTGGCGGAGTAATAACCTCTTTAGTAATCGTCCTGCAATTCGACAAACTTAAATAATTCACAAAATAAATTATTCGCAGACTACAAAGCTTTTATTTAACCTCTTATCATACTCATCATCTTTTCTACGTACTCCTTGAGTTTCTCCATCATCGATTGAGCCTCCTGACCATGGCAATCCACCCTTAGAGGATCATTGGCTTCTCTTTTGAAGACCTTGACATTGTTGGTCTCCAGCACTTCGGGTTGGTCTTCAAGAAGCTGTATGATGTGACCGAACAACTTCGGCATTTGGTTGAACACATTGGCGTACTCTTCTTTTTGGATCACTGCCGTGTCTTCAGCTGGGCCGTCGCTGGTGTCACGGGTGTCTGTGAGGTTTCGTTTAGTTTATTGTCGTTTCAATTGTGAATTGGTATAGTTAAAATTACCGTTGTTTTAATATATTGAAAGAAGCTAAATTGACAATATTATTAGGTATCATCTCTGTTCCTATAAACAAGGCGTAAAATTCACATAACGCCCTCGCAAGCGTTCAATGTATGCTTTACTAGATGGTGTATTAAGTAGTGACAAAATTCGGTGTATGTACATGTATGGTGGAAATATTCAAAGGACTAGGATGGGAATCTCGATGGCTTAGTCGGTAGAGCATTTACCATATAAGCAATATGTCGCGGTTTCGAATTCCGACCCAAGAATTATTTCAAAATAATTTGTCTTACTTCAAATTTGTTACTTGTTGATCTATTCAATGTTGTTATGCAGTCTTACAATATTTATAGTATCCAAAGCGATGGATTTTGCTATAAAAAACTTTTTTAAGCTACAATCTGTTTGTAATTGACTGAAGTACTTAGACATCTCTATAAATCCCCTATGAAATTGGAAAGTGAATTATAGAACACTGTATCTTAACCTCTTAGGTGCAAGCCACATAAAAACGGTGCGGGCGAAGTACCCTTTGTGCGCCTCTTCTATCTGTTTTACACCACTTCCCTCTCCTACATTTTGTATGAAAGAACATTGGACACTACAGGCGTCCGGTTGCGCCGGTAGTTGCGCGCTACCGGTGTGTTTCGGTGGTATTCAAGTGTTTGATTTTGATCATACAAAATGTAGGAGAGGGACGTGGTGTAAAACAGATAGAAGAGGCGCACTGACGGCGCGCCCGCACCCGCGCCGTTTCTATGTGGCTTGCACCTTAGAGCCTTTGTTTCCTAAAGTTCACCTGTTACGGATAGAAATTTTTACAAATTTAAATTTAAATTATATATTACATTAAATTTATATAGAACCTACCTCCAATCACTGGAACAGACTGAAGCAGTACCACAAGCGACATTCCGAAAAGGGTAAAGTTAAACATTGTCCGGGGTTTACCGCCGCACAGAACGAGTGTCTACTGAACTATGCAAAAGTATCGTTTCCTGCCCTAATTCTGTCCTGATAAGATAAAGGAAGTGCTAAATAATGGAAAACTTGTCACTTAGCCCTTGAATAACTTATATGATAAGTCTTCAAATAGGTGTTTACTGATTACAAAGATGTTCGTGTACTTGTAAGTATAAGATCCCACCAAAAACATAAATCCAAATAACGGACCGAATCTAGTACAAAGGCAATGCAGGATTGTCGGCTGCGCCAAAAAAAGAATTGAGATCAAATTGGGTGCCGGGGTTCATGGAGGTTGTTATTTTTAAGATGAGATAGGGTCCTCGCACGGTCGTTACAAACAATAGATTTCAGATAACCTCATAAAATATACGCCAAGCGATCACCAACATACCCGTCGTTATGCTTGAAAGAGTTGAACGGGACTTCAGAATTCGGGTAATTCAATGTATTGACCACGAGGGCCGCCATTTGACCGATATAATCATTAAAACTACGTAATGAAAAAAACAGATGATGTGCTTTACAAGAAAAAATCAATTATAATGATGTCTCTACAACTTTTGTTATTGAACTTTCAAATCAGCAAGTTTCCGCGCCGCACTTTGGTTGTCTTGTCTGTGTATTACATGAACCATTTCGAGCCCCCATAACTCATTTCCTATTGGTCCTACGAAGTTGTAATTTTGAGTGTATGTTAATATACACTGGCCTTTTCTTTTGAGAGCGAATTCATCGAATTTGATTCAAAGATTCAAAGATTCAAATTGTTTATTTGTAAAATAGATACATAGTGTACATGTTTTACATGTCAAATCAGTAGTCTTTCAAATTATTTCAAATGGTTTTAGGTCCACATAATCATTTTAGTAATCTATTATTACTTCTAATCTTCTAATAATATGAGGCATAATAAATATATTTAATTAACAAAACTTAAATAAACTAATTTAAAAAACTAAATTATTCTACGAAATAAACTAAACTAAACTAAAACTACCTAGCAAAAATATTTAATTAAAGTAGATAAAAAATTGAGCCAAAATCGCTGTCGTCACGTGGAAGAGTACCCAGGATACTGGCAGCATTACCTCGTTGAATTGCTAGGCCAATTCTTTGGCCGAGGTATGCGCCAGCCCTGGGATCTCCGGAAACGTCGACCAATCTCGACGACAGTTCTTTGTAGAGCTGCCGCGCTCCCGGCCCCCACGGCCCGAGGGTTTCAACGCCAAAAGGCACAAATATGTATCCTACGCCAAGGGATACATATTTGCGCCGTTTCGCCTCCTCCGCAGACGCTGCCGCCGTCCCGGCCTGTGACGAGGTCACCTGTAAGTGGGACGGAGCAACTGTGTCAACACAAGTCGCGTCCCACACCAGGGACCTCCCGTTCTTCCAGGGTATCAACGACATCCCGTCGGGTCTCTTACCATCGTCACGTGACAGGCCATTCGGTTCCAGAATGGCAGGTACGTTTACGCTCGCAAGAGCCCGACGGATGATATCGTTGATACTGGCGTGACGAGGCAGGCGGCCAGCGCTGCGCTGACACGACAGGCCATGGTGACCGAGGCGGTCGACTCTCTCTCCGCAACGGCAGCGATGTGGCTCATTCAAATTGACGCCCAGTCGCAGTCCGATGGCTAGTGAGAAAGTGGTGCGGTCCAGCAAGGTGCCGATATTAGGCGATGGTAAAGCGTTTAGCCAATACCCCGACTCTGGTTCACTAGTGGCTAGGAGGCGAGCCCGGTCTGCAGCGTTTGTCGCAGTGTTTAAGAGATGTTCCTGGACTTGGCGGCAGAGGGGCTCGTCCCATAGCTTTTGTGAATGTAACGTAAACGGGGAATTTTGATTGGGGCAGGCGTGTGACCAGGCATTCCTGGCCTCGGTCAAGCCCGTGACCTCGACATCACCAAGTGATGAATTTATTAATTTTTCGAAGAGGTCACGTGAGCTGTAGGCTGAGGACAGGAAGGCCGGTAGTGCGACACTAGAAATTTTTCTAATACCCAAGCCACCCATCCGGACTGGAAGGGTGGCTTGAGTCCAACTGCGTTCGTCTAATGGGCAATTTATAATATTCGTCATGGTGTTTTTGACAATATCGTCTAAGGTGCTTAAGAGACTGTCATGTTGCCAAAGAGGGGTACAGCGTAGGGCATACGTAAATTTAGGGACGAACATGCAGTACCTTATGATAAATAAAGCCATGTGGGGTGAGATTTCTGTAAGGCGACTAGACGACTCCCTAAATTTTGAAATTTGGTCTCTCACGTAATCTGGGATAGCGTCGTCTAAAATTGGTGCGCCATGTCAAATCTAATCTGTATAAAAATAATATTTTATGATGAAACAAATATGATACGGGCAATATATAAAAAACTGTATTTATGTTGGGCTACTAAAGTTATACACATGCATAAAATAAAAAGACTTATTGGAATAAGAGTATTATTATACCTGCATAATGCAATTAATAAATAAGTTGATAAATACACTGAATAGACCATAAATAAATATAATGCCTAGCCAAATATATACTAACATAAATAAAATAAAAAATTGTACTTAAATACCTACATAATGCAATGAATAAATAAGTTAATATATAAATAAACCATAAATAGATATAATGTCTACATCCACCCATTCGATTAATCTTGCTAAGAAGAAGGGCAAGAAACTTAGCAAGATCGTGTCTTTTTTTTATCAGTATTTTTTTTCTCAATATGGCTTAATATTATTACAGTTTTTTTTTAACTTATATAAAATAATACTAAACAATATATTATAAAAGGATAAAAATATAAGCAAAACATCATCCACCTGTCTCATATAGTTTATCACTTTTTTTATAGTCAGATAATCTACTGTCTGTTTTGTCTGTCACATTTATCGAATCGATGCTTACTTACTTACTATGTAGTGTTGCGTGTACAGTATCAGTATTGCGTGTTCAATATCGGAAAGAAAGCCGATAATTAAATAATTAAGTAATTTACCTTTGTAGAATTGTATTACTTTAAGGATATACTTTGTATCCTATAAAAGCCAAAGGAATGTACAAAAAAAACACAGAAAGTGAAAATGTTTTCGAAAAACATCTATTTAATACTACTTTTTGTCGTATTCGGTGAGTTTGTTTTATTGATTGTATAAAAATATAATATTTTTAACATACTTGACAATTCGTTCTAATAAACGCTCTTCGTTTTTTTTTCAGTCTGTCACAAGGCTAAGAGCCACCCCAATCAACGCCATGTAAGATCTCCAGACACCACCATGGAAATAGTCATCCCTAACAATTCACCTGACTACGAAGCAAATGGAGAACAATACGACAAACAGAGAAACGAAGAGGAGCAATACTGGCAAACCCAAGGAGATAAAGCTGAGACCGATTACGAAAATACAAAAGAATCTAATGACACAGAAGAAAAATACGAAAACGAAAAAGAATACAGAGGAGATCAGAACGAAAAATACGAAAATGAAGGTAGCGAAACGTATAACACTCAGCATGAGAATGCTGGTAATCACCAAGCGTCTAACGAAGAACATTATGGAAACAATAACGAAAGTAATCAGGATGATATGAATGAGTTTCAAGAAGAATCAGCAAATACGTATGATAGGTATGAAGGGAAAGGAGAAGATGGCGTGAATAATGAACAGGACAAGGCAGAAAATTATGATGCTGAAGGAAAAAGTCCATCGTTTAGTTATACTACTAATTAAATATATAGCGCTGTTTTAAAAATACAATATTATGTTAATTACACATCACATTGCACAGTTTGAATCACAAAATAGAATAGTATTTACTTTAATTAAACACAATAATTTAAAGCTTTGATAAAAGAGGGACATATCAATAATAAAACAACTTGAGTGTAATTAATTTTCTTTTTTTTCTACAATTCCCTAACATTGACAAAACTCCCTGCTGGGTATGAAGGCAGTAAAGCCTTCTTGGGCCTCGTACATACCATGTGACGCAGAAAGAAGAGTGAACGGCACAAAAGAAGTCTCCTGTCAAAGTATTTATCTACAGAGAATAATAACAAATATGCCGTAATCCGCAGGACTTCTTCAATGGCGTTCACTTTACCTAACTATACGTGCGTGTCCACTTTTATAATGATAGTTTGCTCAATGCAAATCAATTTTAGCCATTTAGAATCGAAAACCGGAAATTATTATCGTCCTATTAGGTAGATCAGAATTAATACAGTGATGGTCTAATTGGCAGAGAATGGCAATCTTTTTTTCATCGGCACCGGGTTTTACCACTAACGATGGAAAGGGTTGATGATCTAGGATGAAGTGCACTCGCCCAGAAAGTTATAAGTCTAGTCGAGAGCAGGCAAGGCGGTCATTAGTCCGGGGAGTTCCACAAAATCTACGAAAACTGGTAATGGACAAATAACTTAAACCTAACATAATGTTAAAATCCTGTTACTTATATTATGTTATACATTCTTACTCTTTGTTAATTCTAATTGTATGTGAATTTTTCATGTCTATTTTGTTTATTATTAGAGGTATCTAAAATAAATTGCTTTTCTTTATTTCTTCTTTTTAACTAGTACTACGCAACTGTCTGTAACCACTTAACCAGGCAAACAATGTGGCAATAACGATGTTCATCAGTACCCCATACAGTTATCGTACAGATTTAAGGATACCTTATAATTATATTGGTGAAGTGACGCATTTTATTTTAAATTAATTATTTCTAAGCGATGTTAAGTTTTCTTCTTGCTACGCCTTAGCAGATTTTGTTTGTGGTAAATTCCGTATTTCATAGAATAACAAATACTTCCTTGTCTATTGATTTATCTTGTTGACAACACCTGGATACGCGGTACGTTTTGCTATAAGTTCAGATGCACGCCACGCTTTAATCATATCTTTTTTGTAAGAGACCGGATTAAAATGTTTCGAATAAAATGGTATTCACTATTTTTACTGTCATTTTCAATATATAACGCTGCAACAATCCAAACAGAAAACGTCAAAACTAAAGAAGCACTTTCAGAGAAAGTTACGGCAACAACTACAGAAAGCCATCTGTATAAATCTCTAAGCAGTGGCGAAGATATCAACGAAATGGAAATTATCATGGATCAATGCAATAAAACTTATAATATTGATATATGTAAGTTTCAACAAGGATACATTTTTAAGCTAAGTTATGTTATCGGAGTTGTAGTGAGATCATGATTTTACGGTAGGTTTTTAACGGTTGTTTATAAACTAACCTTACCCACCCTAGTGAAATTGTAAACTATCGGATTTTACAATTTCACGCATTCCGGTCAATTTTCATTAATATGAAAAAAATCCTAGAAGATATAAAATGAATACCTGATTTAGGACATATAAACAGAAATATATACAGTATCCATCTATCAGCCTGTTTCGTCCACTGCTGGACATAGGCCTTTCCAGGATTTCGCCAATCTTGGCGGTCCTCCTGGAAGAAATGCCCATAACCACACACGCTGGGCAGCCGCGTTGGTGAGCGCGGTGCCGAAGCCCTTGCACCAGTGACGCCGCTGTCCGTCACCAGTCTGTTTTATTTAAGGCCCGGCAATCGGGGATGGATATACCGCCATCCCTCGGTCCCAGGCGATGGTGGGCCGCCTGGTTTTGCCTGAGAGCTGTTCTCTTACTCTCCCCCGAATAACTTCGGGAGGATTTGCGAGTAAGATGGTGGTACCTCCACAGTCGAGCCCGGCATCAGCTCTACCACCTATGCAAAAATATACAGTATGGAGGAGTACTATTCCCAGTTTCCAGCTTCTGCAACATCATCTAAACTGTATACCGGGTGTGAATGGACAGCGATCTTATAATGTAACCACATAATTATTCAACTGATCATACTGAGCAACATTTCCCAAAAATCATACCAGCGCAAATCTTCAGGGAACAAGATATTTAACTTTAACTTAAAGACTCTATCTCGCAGGAGGAAGGTCTATTTTAGAACGCTGCGCGTAAACAGCTGTCTCACGGACGATGATGCCTCAAAACACGCCCGTATCTCCGTGCGATAAGGTTCAAGTATATTGCCGGCAGTGGCGTGCATAGAACTTTTTGCTGGAAAAGCAATGAGAAGGTCAAGTTTGACGATAAAAATTAAAAACCAATTTTAAACATATATTTTTTTTAAATGAAATTATGTACTCTAGGGAAGCCAGTTCCTACCCTGGTGTCATTCAAATAATGATTTTTCAAAGTGACATTTAAGTTTTTTCATATTTTTTTATTCTCAAACTTGACCTTCTCATTTCCAGCAAATAGTTCTATGCATGTCACTGTTTGCCGGGTCTCCGGTATGCATACCTTAGACAAATGGGTTTGGCTGTGAAGACGAGTCATCTTATACTAATTTATTTCCTACATATTCTATTGTTTTTTTAATATTAATATTGATTTTTAGAAAGGATACTTTATTATATCTATTTTAAGGAATAATTTACCATTTTAATTTGAAATTTTTATTTGAAAAATTGTAATATTTGCGCGGGAATGTTTCTTCGTAAAAGTTATTCTCAGTAGAATATGTGGTTTCCGTAAAAGGTAGCTGTCTATTGACAAACGGTATAGTGCCGTGCCGTTTTTTTTGTCAAAAAAAAAAGAAAAATTTACGTTTCGGTAGTTTGGATATTTAGAAAAGATGGATAAAAGAAGACGCAAAGAATGGTGCACTAGTACGTAGAGCTCGACGTGTCTGCTAAAGAACAGTCATATCAAAAGCATCCATCTTGATCGATTGATATTAAATGGATTGAATTACGAGTATGTATCTAGGCAGCGTTTTAACCTGGTCCTGTGACCTGGTCAGTCCTTGAATTGGAGTCCTGCAGTCCCTCGTTTCTCCATGCCTTGGAAGGCACGTGAAATCATTGATCACAGCTTTTATTAAAACATAGTAATCATTAATGGCTGCATCTACACTATAGGTATAATATAATAATAATGTCATTTATAAAAATAATATATACTAATATTATAAAGAGGAGGCTGGTGTTTGTGACTTTGTTAGTTTGTAACTTTGGATGTAGGAGGTAATCTACTTATCCGATTATGAAAATTCTAATCCCTGAGTGCTATAGGCTATAGTTTGTTCCCTGGGAACGAGCAGCTTCCTAGGGACATATACGTAACTTCAGACGTATTTTCATGAGAACCAAAAGTCACACTCAAATACGTACGCACTGAAAAGTTATTGGTCCGGAAAATAATAAGAGATTCTATTTTCTTACTTACTTGTCTTACCAGGCTACTCAAAAACTAAACAACGCGGGCGAAGCCGCGGGCAAAAGCTAGTAAAAAATATAACAATTAAATCAATTGAGGCACTGAGATCAAGAAAAGCCTAACATTTTCAGACATAATTGATTTCTAATTGTGTCTGGAAATGTTAGGCTTTTCTTGCTCTCAGTGCCTCAATTGTGTCTGTCGTCCAAATCCTTGACTCGGCATGGGAAAGATTAATCCATGTCAAATGAAATTCCTGTACAGTGCGACCAACTTATCTGTTCAGTAAAATCATTCGCCGTCTCTATCTAATTATTCTCTTTTCTACCGCACTAGAAAGAGATGGGTGGATAATCCAACTGAACAGATAAGTTGGTCGCACTGTAACTGCCTAAATGTCTCAACAACATGACAACTATTGACAACAGCATGCTTCTGCCTTGATTTTCGTGTTATTTCTTTTTTGCAGCTTATTGGCAATTTTTGAACGAAAGCGGCACATTTCCCGACGAAACTTTCGTAACACCTAAAGTAAGTGGCTTTTTAATGTTTTTTCAAAACTACTTAGTTTGTAAGTATAGTTAAATTATATTAGAGCAGAAAAACAATCATAAACATTCTGAAATGTTTTATTGTAACGTTAGAATAGAAATTAATATATAGTCATAATTGCAGTGTACATACAGATCGACACAGAAAGAAAATACTTAATCAAAAACACAATTCAAATATAACAGGAGAAAAACAAAAAGCGTTACTAACCTAGGTACAATTTAACAAAAATAAGAAGTAAAAAAATATGAAAAATAAAAATACTGTAAATATCAAATTGATCCCTGGTTCAGTTAATTGGTGGAGATAAATCTCCAACGCTGGTTTTCTGGAAGCACCGTGCTACTCTATAAAGTACCTACATTGAAATTGTTAATGTTGATTCAAGTGGTAATAATTTGCAAAATGCTTTTCGCTTGTCTATTAGTGGAATTAATCTGTAACTTATATATTTTTTACATTAGTTTTGTATCGGAAAAATCAGATCAACACTCGTTACAATGTAATTTTTGTGGTTTATTATGTAGCTTGAAATAACAAAAGCATAAAAGAAACCTGCGGTTCACCGATTGCGTCGTTATTTTCGTAAACAATACCATATACTAAATACCATAGAGATGTGTTTTTGGAAAACATGTTTGGATAAATTTTCCTCGATAGAAATTTAGGTCTTCACACTTTTTCTCCTCTTTTGAGGAATAGTGATCATAACTCAAACATTATTTTATCAGACGAGTTTCAACAATATCTAGATTTTGGAACTTATGCTAGCTTAATAATATTATTGTATTCAAAAGCTTCATATTCATACTGCTAAAGTTTTAGAGTTACAAATAAAGTAATAGTTATGTCGTTGTGAGGACCCATTCGGCGACAGCACGAAAATATGTTTGGCCCTCCCTCCACCCCCCGC
Source organism: Ypsolopha scabrella (assembly GCA_910592155.1). Taxonomy (NCBI): domain Eukaryota; kingdom Metazoa; phylum Arthropoda; class Insecta; order Lepidoptera; family Ypsolophidae; genus Ypsolopha; species Ypsolopha scabrella. The sequence goes on along the minus strand of OU342980.1, from coordinate 3,435,359 downwards.
GATGACGTCACAGATCGCGAGATTCATGAAATGAACTAGCGGTGGTAGCACAACTTCTAATCTCGATTTTGTCGTTTATCTAAGTTTTGGTGTGAAATAAATAATGTATTGTGTCTCAATAACTCCAGTGCTTCGTCAATTGCGTACTGATGATGACCAGGGTAGCATCAGTGGACGGGAAGTTCGACACAGCTCGGGCGGCAGAGGTGTTTGAGGGGCGGCGCGGGGGGGAGATCATGGAAGACCTGGAAGAACTGGCCAAGAGCTGCACTGAGGTTCGACGTAAGTATCTTTCCGACTAATATGAGGTTACTTTTTTGGTGCAGCCAAATCCAATCGAAGCTTTTCGTTAAATATTTTTTTTTATTTTCAATGCAAGTGCTCGTAAAGACCCATTTTAGATGCATCAAAACTGTTGGCAAAGTAAATTTTTACGCACTAGTGCCTTGTTTTTTTTATTGTAAGAAAGTTGCCAGTCTTTTCTTATGTACCTAAGATACACTTGCCGGAAATGAGCTGGTTTCAGTTTGATGCGTTCGTTGGCTGCGTTCAGTTTGATCATCGGACTACGACCGTCTACTACTGACAGCAGTACAGAGTCAAACGCCTACAACTGACAGCAGAATATATGTCAGGGGACTATACGAACGCATCAAACTAAAAGCAGGTTAATTCTGTCAAGTTGGCAACTTTCGTGCAAAGAAGAGAAAAAGAATGTCCGAATAAAGTTCATTCGGAGTATTTATTGTTTGTTTCTTTAATTATGTTTCATTTATTTACTCACACTTTGCATTTAAAAACGTAGAATCAATGTTTTCATGACAACAAACTCCAAATAACTAAAATGAATTAACAATGTGCAGCCCCGATTTGTACCGGCAATCCATCCATCCATCAGCCTATTTCGTCCACTGCTCAATTTCCAGGATTTCGCCATTCTTGGCGGTCCTCCTGGAAGAAATGCCCATACTCACACACGCTGGGCAGGCGGGTTGGTGAGCGCGGTGCCGAAACTCTTGCACCGGTGACGCCGCTGCCCGTCACCAGTCTGATTTATATAAGGCCCGGCAATTGTGGATGGTTATACCGCCATCCATCGGTCCCAGGCAATGGTGGGCCGCCTGGTTTTGCCTGAGAGCTGTTCTCTTACTCTCCCCCGAATAACTTCGGGAGGATCTCCGAGTAAGATGGTGGTACCTCCACAGTCGAGCCCGACATTAGCTCTACCACCTTTTGTACCGGCAAAACAAGCATAAATGTTGAAGATAGCTTACTATTGTTATTTAACTATGCTAAGAATTGACGCACTGTTTCAGGAGAGGAGAACGATTGCGAGCGCGGTTACGCCTTCCTGAAATGTCTGATGGAGTTGGAGATAGAGAAGTACGAGACCTACGAACCAGACAAGAACCATTAATGACAAGAGAGATATCTGTATTCGATGACCTATGCTCTCTGGGACTAACCACACAGAGCGCGTTCTTTGGTCAAAATGATCAGAACGCACGTTCTCCTTGACCGTAGCGGTCTGCATAGGCGTAACTAGGTAAGGGCCAGGGGGGCACGGCCTCCCCACAGTAGCATCTGCCCCCACCAGAACTACGAGTGTCATTGATGTAAAAATAATACTTTATCCAATTTAAGGCCTTGCCCCTGGTGCATGATAATCTTATTGAGCGATTTTGATCTTCGGTATGTTGTCAGAAAGTCTACAGTAAAACCAACTTATCTGTATGTAGAATTAAAATAGCGGAACTTGCACATCTGATTGGATAATATTGAATATTAGCCAATGACAAGCCCGGAATACACTAGTTCTTTCTACAGATATTCTGGTACTACTATACATTAGAGCGCTCGCTTTGCGCGCTGCCGGCACGCAAAATCAGTGAATATTCAAGGTTTTTCTGGATTATACGAAAAAGTATTTGATGTAGGGGATTTTTTACCTGACATCGGAAAATAAACCATGTTTTCTTGTTATGGCAGTAATTTCAGACATAAAACTCAAGCCGTTTAGACATAAAACGAATTAGTAACTCAAGAAAGGCATCATTTTCGAAAATAAAATCTATCGAGTGAAATGTGTCCAATTAGGTAACCGACCTGACAAAGGAAAGACAAAGTTCTGAAAAACTCGTGTCCAAGTTTTACATTGATCAGATAAGTAGTTGAATCAGCATATCAAAACAAAAGGAGGATTATCTCTATTTATCTTATTACTATCACACAATAGAGAACAGTTACTTGGTGGCTTCATGAGTTGGAGGCGGGGGCCGGGCCCCTCCCAGCTGCACATCCTAGTTACGCCAATGGCGGTCTGTGTATTTAAAGATCCGAGCCGTTGCATAGATTACAGTGATTGCGAAACATAGAAGGTGGCTTTGTGTGGTTAGCCCCCTAATAGCTGCATTTTTAGTCGCCGGAAAGCAGAAAACTAGCGATCTTTAGAGTACTCGTCTATACGAACAACTTTTACTTTGGAGCATAAGTTGAAAAGTTACATCCCAACTTGGTAATACCAGCGTTGCTTCCAAAGTTTAAAAAAACATATCGTCACGACATGAATCTCCGAGGGGGTGTCAGAAGTGTTCTCAAGTGTGAACTTTGAATTGCACGTCGCAGCCCACATTTGATACACCCACTTTTCACTGACGATTATTACGTCCTAAACTTAATGAGTGGTGAGTTGATGAACCGTATCGCCGCCGTACTTCGGGCACAAACCGCTTAACGTGCCAGCCGAAGCACAAATTATCCTGCACCATATTGAACGCACGATTGTGGGTTAGCAGGCGAGCGCTCTACCACTCGACCACAGAGGTACATAGTAAAAGTTGTCACAATAGAGAAGTACTATCACTGGACCAGTTTTCGCCTTTACAGCGTCGATAAATTCAGCATACTGATACTGATTTTACGACCTTAAAAACTAGGCTTTAATATATAATTTTATGAAATTAGTATAGTTTCTTGAATAAATGCAATTTATCTGTTAAGGCGAGTTATCCAGATCTGTTATCTGTTATCCAGAGAATGTCCTGCTTCAACGCTGTCATTTACAAGTTTCTATCCTGCTCAGCGGAAACGGGCCGCGTTTCGTGTTTTATTTATTACTTTGGGATTAGAGAGATGAGTTTTTAATATGAAGGCCGTTTTATATCACATTTTTCACGACGTTTATTTTGGAATAAATGTTATTGTTCAAAACTTAATATAGCAATATTATTTGCAATTTAATTGGATCGAGCAAAATGTAAGTAATAAATTAAGATAAAGAGTGCAATATGACATATCGCACCTTTGGTAGAACAATGACGCAATTACGTGCTTTTTTTCCAGGAACGGCAAATTTAGTATTTTTTATTTTCTTGTCTGGCTCTATAATAACTGGTAATAACAAACATTTGTATACATTTTATTATGGATACATGATAACGAATGTACCGTTCGCAAATTAAAATATTTTCATTTTGTGAACCACGCACAACTGACCAATCAGGCGATATTATTACAAAAGCTGTGGAAAGCTATAACGACATACACGCTCTCTGTCTGAAACTATTGGAGCTAACTATCATTATGTTTTTGTTACCCCATAAAAGGTTAATTTTGCATTTTTTGACAATGACGTCATTGTTCTACCAAAGGTGCGATATATTTTTTACCAAATTTAATCATCGCTATTTATTGGTTTAAAATTAATTTGAAAAGAGACAAAATGGGATAACCCCCCCTTAAAGACTTTATAAAGCATACTTTTTGCAGTTTTATTTTAACTTTAAACTTTCTCGCCAGTTTAGCCAGGCTTGGATGTTTTGTGATACCATTTTTACTCCCTGCGTTATCTAAACTGGGGTCAATACCAACCGTATGCAAATCCGTCATTTAGTTTCGAAGTTCTAACGGAATATACGATACATACAGACATTTATTCTAAAACCTGTAAACACGGTGTAAAAGCAAAGGCAAGAATCCTTTAAGGGTGTGTTAGTATGATCGGTAAAGATATTATTTTAAATACTGGGATCTCTAAATAGAGTACCAGTACCTCCTAATAAGACGATTTTATTTACTCAAAATACACTAATCGCGTGGACACCCTCACTGGTCGCTGGCCACTCGGATGAGGGGTGCGGGTTGCGGGGTGCAATTAGGTGTGTGGGGAGACCGGTGAGCTGAGTAGCCATAGCTTAGAAAAATGGTGGAATTTTTGGTGAAAATTCAAGGTATATTTTTTTTCTCGTAATGACATCAGAATCGTGTATACTTTCATACCCTAAAGGGATTCTTGACTATGCATATACACCTTGTATAGTGCTGCCCACAAATATTTATACCAGAGAAGGTGCTGCCAGAGTGGATATAAATAATTTTGTTCCTGATTACAACACTCTAATTTCACTCCCATGTGAACTTAATTAAGACGACGTAGGTAGTAAAAACGGAGTTTTTGAACAAGTAGTACTCCCAAACTAAAAAAGATATGGTTCTAAAATAAATACATGTTATAAACAAAGCCTTTTCCAAGGCGATGTAACAGCCCAAAACGCGATTGAGAAAAATTGGCTCTATCGAAAAAAATTGCAAACTGAAGGCTATTTTTTCATTTAAAACAAGCAGTCTATCGAAACTAATAAAGTAAAAATAACAATGATTACTGTTTTAAACATGTAAACCTATTATCCAAACGATAGCGCAGCGATTTTTTTTTAAACGCAACTGTGTGAATTTATATTAAATTTTATTCCTTGAAAAACAGCATTATCCACTCTCTTCTTGATTTACCGCTCTGCTCAGACGCGCGCTTTTTCAGATATGCTTATCTCTTTCGTTGTGCGATCGACCTACTACAGCTTAAGGCATTTTAATTTCCGTCAATAATCGTGCCGATTCACATCAAGCTGCTAATTTGGAATTATTACGCCTTAAATTTTAGTCTGCAAACCATTGTGTATTTTTATATGTATATCGTCACGACTTGAATCCCCGAGGGGGTGTTAGAAGTGTTCCGGGTGTAAACTGTGAAATTCAAGTCACAGTACACACCGGCACACCCACGTTTCATCGACGATTTTTTACGTCCTAACGTGATGGGTGGTGAGCCCTATCGCCGTACTTCAGACACAAATACACGCTTTTTAGGCCATGCAGGTTTCCTCACGATGTTTTCCTTCACCGTTCAGCAAGTGGTAAATATTAATACTCTGCACATAAATTCCGAAAAACTTATTGGTGCATGCCTGGCCGGGGATCGAACCTGGATCTCAAAGACTTAGAGAACAGCGTTCTACCCCTGAGCTACCGCCGCTTTTTTATAAAATCAGTATCTATAGATCAAAGAGGATAAATTGGATAAGAAAATATCACACTAATATTATAAATGCGAAAGTTTGTATGTGTGTGTGTGTGTTTGTGTATATTTGTTACTCTTTCACGCTGAAACGGCTGGACGGATTTGGATGAAATTTAGAATGGATATATAGGTAGCTTATACCCTAACTTAACACATAGGCTACTTTATATTCCGGAAAAAAGCACGTCGTTAAACCGAATAACACGCGGGCGGAGCCGCGGGCTAAAGCTATTGATAATAAAATGGATCCATCACAATTTTTATATCAAATAGTAAATTATTATTTCTCAAAAATACATTGTAATTTACCATTACATACTGTGAAAACCTTTCAGAAAATATTTCATCCTGGCGAGCTAATAAAAGTGTCCAGGAAATCTGAATAACTGTCCAGGAAGTTCGTATGAAAATCCATTACATAATACCATATGTTCACAGAGTATATTTCATATGTTTTCTTTGAAAACTATCCGTGTCTATGTTTTTATCAAATCAAATCAAATCAAAATATTTATTTTGTAAAATAGATACATAAAGTATACTTTCTACAAGTCAAAGTCAATCTTTACAATAAATTTCTTTAGAATAAAAAAATAATATGTATATACTAATAAGGGAAATACATACAAAAAATATTTAGGTTGAGCTACAAAAATTAATTTATACACATACATAAAATAGAGAAATCTAGGAATAAAAATATTATATATATGTAAATGATGCAACGAACAAACAAGTTGATAAATAAATACGGGAAATACATCCAAAAAATATTAAGGTTGGGCTACTAAAATGTAATAAAGTTATAAACCTGCATAAAATAAAGAAATATAGGAATAAAAATATTATATATACATAATGCCTAACCATCCGTACCATTCGATTAGTATTGCTAAGAAGAAGGGCAAGAAACTTAGCAAACATGATTTTTTTTTTCATTTGTAACATAAACTTAATCTATACAATTTTCTTATACCTACTTAAGTAAAGGCAAATATAAAACCACAGGAATTATGTCCAAGAGAAAAAAATATATATATATATTGATCTTAGTCAATCCGTCTTACATTGTCTATTACCTTTTACAGCAAAGTCAGTTTACATATTAGTTAACTATAAAGGGCTTAAGATTAGCCTTTAGAGGAATCAAACATTTCGTACTTATTAAAATTTGCTAATTATAACTTGCAATTTTGATAAAGATTATTATTATTTATTACACCATGCTTCATTATCGTCCAGATAATCATTGATTTTATAATAAGCTTTTTTAAGTAGTCCCTGCTTAATGTACAGTTTAAACTTATTTTCAGGCAAACTAAGGACCTCCTTTGGAAGTTTATTGTAAAATCTTATACCATGTCCTACAAAAGAGGTACCTACCTTGGCAAGTCTGAATTTTGGAAAAGCTAGTTTATGTTTGTTTCTGGTTTCAACAGAGTGGTCGAGAGCAAGCCTCGGGAGATTATTAATATTTTTTCTGACATATCTAATAACTTGATAAATAAATTCACATGGGACCGTAAATATATTTATTTCCTTAAACTTTTCTCTTAATGAATCTCGATACTTCATGTTATAAATAGACCTAATTGCTCTCTTTTGCAAGACAAAGACTGCTTCTTTATCCGCGGCTCTACCCCACAACATTATGCCATATGACATAATGCTGTGAAAATAACTGAAACATACTAGTCTAGCAGTATCTTCATCAGTAATCTGCCTTATGCGTCTAACAGCGTATGCGGCTGAACTAAGTCTACCACAGAGAGCTTCTATGTGGGGACCCCACTGAAGACGAGAGTCTATAGTAATACCCAAAAACTTAGTTTCGTTAACTAACTCCAGGTTGGACCCCTGCAAAAATAAACTGACATCTACTTGAATTACATTTGGTAAAGTAAACTTTATACATTTCGTCTCTTTTGCATTTAGAACTAAATTATTTGCAGTAAACCAATCAAGAATCAGAGAGATAGTTGAATCGAGAATATCGTTATGTCGATTCACTTTAAAAATCAGTGACGTGTCATCTGCGAATAGAACTATCTCAGATAAGTCTCTAACTAAGTAAGGAAGGTCATTTATGTATATTAAAAACAATAGGGGCCCCAATATGGAGCCCTGCGGAACACCCATTTTGACTAATGCTCCAGATGACTTTACTCCATTAATGTCTACCTTTTGAATCCGGTCACTAAGGTATGACTTAAATAACGCCAAAGATTTACCCTTAACTCCATAGTGATCTAATTTACATAAAAGTGTTTCATGATTAACGCAATCAAAAGCTTTTGAGAGGTCACAAAATACACCGAACGCATCCTGCTTTGCTTCCCAAGCGTCAAATATGTGCTTGACTAAAGCAACTCCTGCATCAGTGGTTGACCTCCCTTTAGTAAATCCATATTGTTCACTGTGAAACCACTTATTTAAGTTAAAATGAGATGAAAAACATTTTTTTCGAAAATTTTACTAAATACTGGTAAAACTGAGACCGGTCTATAGTTGGAAGGGTCTTCATTGTCGCCTGATTTAAAAAGAGGGATCAATTTACTCAACTTCATTAAATCAGGAAAGACACCATCATCTACACATTTATTAAAGATTAAAGCTAAATATGGAGCTATTAAATCAATAATACGATTTAAATGCTTTAATGACAGTTTGTGAACTAATATGCTTAAAAGCAAATACAGAATGGCACTGAGGCACGTGATCACTCAAAAGATCCTGTGCAAGTCTTGGACTTGAATCTTTAGTTGTCAAGGAAGGAATGTCAGTAAAGAATTGTTCAAAGGCCTTCGCAACTTCTTTATCCCCTGTAAAAACTTCATTGTTAATATTCAATTTTAGTTCATTATTCCGGTTGTTACTCTTCCCAGTTTCAGTATTTCAGTATTTATAAGCGTTGTTTTTGAGATACCGAGGAGTTTGGTGATCATAAGGTTTTAAGCAATTAACAAAGAAAAATAGAATTAATTACCTACTGTTTCATGTTTAGAATGTAGAAATATTTGCTATATTTTATGATTGCAATAACAATAAGAAAAATATATAATTTATATTGATTTTATAGGTATACTAAACCATTGAATACTTAAAATTTAACCTCAATGATCGTTGTTTTTTTTAGTTCTTAGCGTTCCTCTACATGGCGCTGTCCATGAAGAAGGCTGCATGGCGGTAATTACCTTTGCCCAGCTGTCAATAATAATAAAAAAGTTGCGTTAAAGCGGGAATTTATGTTGCTTTAAATTTTAGTTGAAAGTATTTTGTGCAAATAAATAACAAAATGAGTTCAGAAGCGGGCTCTGATATAGATTGTACTTCACTAATGCTTTGCTGAAGAAATCAATAACAATAAACATGACTAATTGCCCCAGTATGAGCAAGAAACTTTTAATATTACCTAGTCAGTTTATTTTAATTGATATAACTCATTATCATTATATTAAATAGGTGGTAGAGCTGATGCCGGGCTCGACTGTGGAGGTACCACCATCTTATTCGCAAATCCCCCCGAAGTTATTCGGGGGAGAGTAAGAGAACAGCTCTCAGGCAAAACCAGGCGGCCCACCATTGTCTGGGACCGATGGATGGCGGTATATCCATCCCCAAATGCCGAGCCTTATATAAAACAGACTGGTGACGGGCAGCGGCGTCAGTGGTGCAAGGGTTTCGGCATCGCGCTCACCAAGAGTGGCGAAATTCTGGAAAGGCCTATGTCCAGCAGTGGACGAAACAGGCTGATGGATGGATGGATGAATAACTCGTTACCATGAAAAAGATGAAAATGTCTCATTAAATTTTTGAGAAAAGCACTATACTTGCTTCGAACATTAATTAGCAATCCTGGCCTCGTATATAAAACTCCTCGCCCTACAGGCTCGGACTTTTAACCTACTCGTCCAGGATTGCTTAATTCCTGGTCTTAGCAGTAATGTACTATTAACTCGAAATACGTACAACTTGTTTATCAGAACCCCACCCCGGCACATTTTCATAACTTATTTTAAAGAACAGAAATAATAACTTCTTGAATAAAAATGCTCATCTAAAAAGTATAAAATTTATTTCACACTTCTTACAAACTCATTATAAAGTAGACATTGAAAAGACTAGCACACAGCACGTTAATACTTTAAAATTAAACAGATCTTTGGATATTTCATTATCATTGTTATCTAATACTCCTAGTGACGTTTTCCGAATATTCCTTGCCAAACCGAGCCCAGCCAACCTTGTTCTGGTTCGCTGAAATTAAGGAATATATTAAAATATATATTTTACTAAACTCTAAGGTCTCTTTAAGGTTAAGGTGACTTTAATTTATACAGCCAAACTTATACTGGAGGCTTGGTAAGTGATCAGTAACACGGATCGATAAAAAAATAAAATGTTGACGTCCCATAGTTATTGACTCGATGCTGGGCTTAAGTTTGTAAGGAACACGAAAAGTATAATTTACGAATTTCACAAAAAGTGTCATCGAACCTTGTTATTGAGCACTACCAAGCCTCCAGTATAAGTTTGGCTGCATAAATTAAAGTCACCTTATTTTTTATTTTTCTTAATGTTAATGCAAAGTATTAAATAAATTTGATTTGTGGCATTTTACGCGACAACAGTTTAATGACAATTAGGCTTTTCTAGCAAAGTTGTGTTATTTTATGCTTTACATTTTGTTTGCATTAGGTGCAAGCCACACAGAAACGGTGCGACGCGCATCGAGCGCGCGGGTGTCATTCAAATTTTGTACAAAACGCATGGAAATAAAGTCGCAATTTGAGGTATGGTACGGACGCCCGTTCCACGCCCGACACCGCCTGAAACATACCATTTGGTGTGTTCAAATTGCGACTTTATTTCCATGCGTTTTGTACGAAATATGAATGACGCCCTTTTAGTTTTCATCAAAATCGGCCCTAAAACTGCTTTGAGCATTTTTCGTTTTTCCTTGTAGTTTTGGATTTGGCCATCCACTCCACAACTATTTGAAAAACTGACCCTATACTTGGTTTCAATATGAAGTTGCGGAAGTCGGAAGCTGGCGATAGTACTCGTCAATATGAACAACTTTTATTACGGAACCAGCCCTGAAATCGCAAAAAATTATGTTCTAATACCTTCCTACTCGACCAAAATCTATGAAGCAACTGTTTATTTTGACGAGTATTATCGCCAATTTCCGGCTTCCGTAACATCATCTTAACACCCAGTATATGTAGGTACATATAGGTATATCCAGCAGTGTCGTGTACAATGCACAGAAATCAGCGTGTACCGCTTAGTTTACTACTTACTCAAGTGAAGACTTACTTACACTTACTCTTTATGACAGTTGTACATGTTGTTGACTTTTCTGACGTCGCCTCTACTGAACCCTTCCCTCTGGCCCAGCTTCGCTCCACCGACCTGCAACCGACAATAGAACAAGTTCACCTTCACAACGCGGCTAAGAGACCAGCGGGTGAGGCCGCAGCCAGGATTTTACTTCGGGGGGTTGGACCATAACACGATGGCTTCAGGTGGTAGAGCTGGTCCAGTGATTCAAGCGAAGACGAAGAAGAGCTAAATAAGAATAACGATACAAAAGACATACAGAAGAAGAATATACGAGTATAATGATCATCAAGGCCAATCCAGTGAGCCACTGTCTGTTTGTTTGGGATTTCAAGGTGGTTTGAACTCCCAAAATACTACCCCTAAAGGGAGCTTCTTCAAGCCTTTATACGGGCCTCTGACAAGCCTATGTTTTAGTTTAGAGGCACAGATGGACTAAAATGCCTTTGAGCGACAAACTAAAACACAGAATAAACAGAAACTTCAGAAGTCTGGACATTTGAAGTCTTAATTCAGCAATTAGGAGCCATGATCTGGATTGAGATCTATTGTTGTAGCAATAACGAGAATTAAGAGGGTTATAAGGAAAGGTAGAAGTTTGCTGAAAAGATATTTCTTTCTTTTCAGTCACTATAGTTTTTTTTCGTGTTCTCGTAGGTATACTCGCTCGTATAAGCAGCACTTATGGAATCAGCGCTGGTAGAGCCTTCAGAAAAAGACCTTCTAGACCTTCAGAAAATCCACAAGCTACGTAACTACTATGTTTTAGTCATATTGGACCCTCAATAAAGACTCGAACTCCTCTGTGTCTCCTAATGTTAATACCACACTTCGCTTCGCATGATCCTGTTTTATACCAACAAATACTGCAACAATCACTCTAAAATTGATATATATGATAAAGTTGAGGACTAATGCTATGTCCATCTGTTGTGAAAACTTTTTTCCATTAAATTTTCTCGATAGAAAAAAATTAAAAAGTTACCTCCAAACCGTACAATAAACCGCGAGCATTCAATGAATACTTGTAATTAGATCTGAAACTTTGCATAATGTAACTGATATTGGTATAAAGCAGATGCAGACTGTTCCGTAAAAATGAAAAGACCATCAGGTGTAGCCGCGATTTCAAAATAACTGATGTTTTTGCGTGCGCGGCATGTGATTAGAGTAGGATAGACAGTTAAATAAAATTTAATTCAATAAAATTCCGAAAAATTGGAAAGATCTCAGTATTCATGTATTTAAAAAAAACAATCTTCTACTTGAAAAATTTTATTATACAGTGCAAGAATTTATTAATGATAAATCAATCTAATTTAATTTTATTTGTTATTTTTATATTTGACATATTTTATTAATTAAATTAAGGTATTTTATTTCCTTATATCGAGCCTGAGACTGATACCTGAGAAATTTGCATGTTAATTATGTAAATAAAATTTCCTGTTCTATCTTCTACTAATATAGGTATAATTTGTAATTGCATGCTGTTTTAAAAGTTGAATGGACAGTAATTTTACATTCATACGCCTCTCGGCAAAATGTAGAGCACATAAATTATCATAAGATCAAATGTAATACTACCCACATTCATGAATAAACGCAGATTATCTTATCGTATCTTATCTTATCTTAAAAAGCAGAAGCGTTAGAGCAGGACTGCGAATTGAAGTACTATGGACCCTTAAGGCCAGCGTAATACACCGTCAATGAAGTCAATGTTATACGTCAATAACAGGCACAACACAAGTGGCCCAGCATCGCTCCCGTAAGTACTTTGCTTCGTTGTGTAAGCAGCAATGATGCCTTAATCAAGGATCAAGGCAGGATAACCCCCAGCAGTACAAAGCGCTGCTCCTTCGTCGACGGACAAATTCGAGAATGACACAATTATGTGTTGATAGACCCGCCAGAGAAGCTGGGTCCCTCTGTTTCTATCAGAACTGCAGACACGCTCACCTTCGGGTCAATGGTTTTCTGTCCGTTCTTGGAGAAGGCTCTGTCAGAGTAGTGCATGACACTGTTGTAGTCGTAGCCCACGCCGAATTCATGCGTCGTCTTAGGGTCTGCCTTCTTAAAGTTATTTTCCGTCCCTGGAAGAAGAAGATTTAAGAAATCTATATTTGCGAAATAGACGCAAAGAACGCACACCGGCGGCGGCGTTCTTATAATTCGTGCACTAATATTATGATATGTTTCTCTGCAGGAACCAAACCAACCATGTGAGCTAAGCTTTTCAACATGCTAAACTCTGTACGCTAGCGGAGAACCACCAAGCGTATGTCAGCAGTGAACGAACACAGGCTGATGAATATATGGATGGAAACTTTGTACTTTTAGCGTGCATGGACTCATCTCTACTAATTTCATTTTGTTTTTTATATTAAAGTTACTCAATTTTTGGCCTGATTATCCGACTTTCTGTTGTCTTGTACTTTCTATCTCTTCACTCAAACAATGTTGTATTAATATAACAATGATGATCGAAAAAAAAGACATGATCTTGCTAAGTTTCTTGCCCTTCTTCTTAGCAAGACTAATCGATTGGGCGGAGTTAGGCATGTATAGGTATTTAACGTATTATTATTTAGTATATGGTTAGCTATCATTATCATATAATCACATCACACCAATATTATAAATGCAAAAGTTTGTGTGTGTGTGTATGTTTGTTACTCTTTCACGCTGAAACGACTGAACGGATTTGGATGAAATTTATAATGGATATAGCTTATATCCTAATTTAACACATAGGCTACTTTTTATCCCGAAAAAAGCATGTCGTTAAACCGAATAACACGCGGGCGGAGCCGCGGGCAAAAGGTTGTGGCTATATATTATTGTATTGTATACATTAAATTTACCTTTAATGTAGTTTATGTGCGTGTATTAACATATTAAGTATATATACCCAAATCCTAATTTAATATATTGTATTTTCCTCTATTAAATTTAACCATTTTACTTATTTAATATATTCTAACGTGCGATGATTGTATTTATGTACCTACATTGCAAAAATAAAGTATTCATTTCATTTCATTTCATTTCATTTCATTTCATTTCATTTCACTTTTTTCAACAATTATCTTGACATTGATCTTATTGAGTGTCGCTGGTAGGGTAGCCGGTAGCCGGTAGCCGGTAGCCGGTAGCCGGTAGCCGGGCAGTTTTCATGGCGTCTTCCTCTCAATATATTAATACATAATTATAAGTATATAAAAAGACTTTTATTTTTATAGCAAAAATCATACTGGAGATTCGGTCGGGACCAAGGTTCATTAACATTTTCTATGAAATCAGCAAAATAAAATGTTGTCTTCCTATACTAATTGAGTCGAGGTTGATCGATAACAAGTATAGGGGCACAAAAATACGAGTAATTTGCGTATTTCGCAAACAGGATCATTGAACCTTGGTCCTGACTACTCACCGAGCCTCTAGCATGAACTTGGCTACATGAACGAAAGTCAAAGTGAGGTGATGATATCTTTATCGATATACGTGCGCGGGTCCTTTTCGGACTAAATACTAGAAAATTTTTCACATCAGGAAATTGTTTACGTGGTATTCTTACTTCTGAAATTCGCTGTCCATACTGTTCGTACCTGGTTTTATGTTCTGATAGTTGATGTAGACGAAATCGTCGCGCTCGGGTCTGCTCTGCTCGTGCATGAAGCCAACGGCGTGCAGCAGCTCGTGGATAATTGTACCTTTCATGGTGACGCAGCCAGGCTGCTGCAGGTTTACTTCTTGTCTGCCACCTGGAATAGAAGTGGGACCCGGAGGTGCTCTGAATGTTTCCAAGAAATCTCGCTGTTCCTCATTGATATAATAATAATATGTAATAAAGTCGTTTATTTCATGCAAAAAATACAAAAATAAAACAAAAATATTTACATTACAAAAAAAAACACTTCTATATAATAATTATGAATAAACAACAGAGACATCATTTACGGTTGAAGTCGCGCTGAACGGAACGCCAGTGGTTGTACAACGGACTTGTGATATTGTCACATAGGCAAGATAATATGCTATTCTTAGAGCTACGAAGTCTCTCCCAACACGAAGCTACTCTTGACCTAATGATGGCATTAGAAGTCAGAGACCCCGGCAGAAGCAAACATACCCGATGCACCACAGTATCTAGGTAATCGCATAAATATATACGGAAGGTGTTATTATACTGAACTCGCAAGGTACTATAGGAGTGTCTGGTAAAATCAAACCATAACTGACAAGTAAAGTGTAAAAACTTTGACACTAAGCTTTGAACAGTGTAATTTTAACGTCATCCGTATACTTCGCGAGTCTACGTGCGATCATGTCGCAGCGCACTGCCAGGGCCCTGCGCTCCCTCTCCCTGATATGTGAAAGGACCCAAGGGCTGGTGCATACCTCACCTCGGTCCTCGGTCAAATACTGAGCCTGGCAATCCAATGAAGTAATGTTACGATATTGTCGCCAGTATCTAGGGAACCAGCGGGGCAGCGATCTGGCCCAAAGGGTGTTGACTGTTTGAGCAGTATTGTGGAAACGATAAAGGTGATGATAACTCTGATACAGCTCAAACAACAGAAATCGGGCTTAAGTTAGTCAAATATGGCGCCGCACTTGCGTATTCTCAGAGTTTTGACAAGAAAGAACAGTGCGTGCGGTGATACTAGGCGGGTGGCATCTTACTTCACCTTCAGTACCGGCCCGAGCTCTACATTGATTTGGACTGGAGCAGTTTCATAGCACTCACCGATTCGTCCGACACTGGACCAGCAGCCGGTGTCCTTGCTCTGTATGACGATGTAGTCCTTCTGTCCGCTGTACGGCACAAAGCGGAGACATGTGAGCCGGTGGTAGTCCGCGATGGCTTTCATTATCAGACTACGCTGCTCCTGAGCTGTGGAGGGATTTATTCGATAAGGCACTATGTAAGC
Organism: Ypsolopha scabrella; assembly: GCA_910592155.1. Classification (NCBI taxonomy): domain Eukaryota; kingdom Metazoa; phylum Arthropoda; class Insecta; order Lepidoptera; family Ypsolophidae; genus Ypsolopha; species Ypsolopha scabrella. The sequence goes on along the minus strand of OU342980.1, from coordinate 3,419,720 downwards.
ATCATTCAGATTCGGAGTCAACCATTGTAGTAAACTGTACCGACAATCAAACTGTAACTCCTCACGGTAAAAAAGTACTCACAGTAATATCCCTCAATGACATAAGGCACTATCCCGTCCTGCCATCGATACGCCTCCTCCCTCATCCCGTTCCTCAGGTCACCAGCCGGTGGTGGTATCAGGATGTCTCCCTCTATGTACTCGCCCAACTCCTCAGGGTTGACCGGGGAAGACTCTGTCCAGCTCGACACGGCTTCACCTGGAAGCAAGGGACAAAACTCACACGGAAAATCTGGTTGCGAAATGTTTTTGATAAACAGCGATGACTTGTAAGATATTTTTGGAATTTTTGACAAAATGGTAAGTCTAAACGACGGTCGTCTGTCTAGCGGTCTAGCAGAGGTAACTGATTAATAACATTAAATAACCTGTAATGTACAATTACAAATAAAGATGTCCTTTCGTCTATCCCTGAAGATTTGAATGATTTTCATTTCTTTTGTATTATTGTACTAAGTATTTGTCCCCAAAGTATTTTGACCGACCGGTGCTCGGTTGCCCTGGTAATATTTACTTATTTAATCAAATCTGGCCAAGTGCGAGTTGGACTGATATGTGAAACCAAGGGTTCCGTATCACCACACAATACGAAACTCTAAAAACTTTAGGCATAACAACAAATACCATAGGCAACATTAAGGCGACAAAAAACAATTTGCTAAAATGGTATCGCCTTACAAACAATGTGGCACTCTCTGAGTACGGAACTCAAGTTTTTATCACTTATTATTTTGCGTTAGAGTTTATCGACTTTACCAAATTTGAAAGTTGTATTAATCACGTTGAAAAATGCATTTTCTAATTGCAATGCATGCAATTTTTCCAGCGATATAAAGTACCTTATATACGTCTAGACACAGATCTAGGTACTGGACATGTTTCGTGTATTCAAAGGGACCGATCCTGATGGTGTCCCATCGCACGTGGCGAAGGACCAGAATAAGCTTCCATCGGTAACATTTGACCACGTAGATGTTACCAGGCTGCTTAAGGACATCGTTCTATTAAAGGCCAACATCAACGAAAATCGAGAGTGGCTGGAAGCCCCAGAAAAAAATTGTGCCGATTTTCAACAGGGGTTGATATCATTGCGCAACGTCGGTATGACGCAAACCATTTCATCGCCACCCTTTCGGAATGTGTCAGCGCCGCGTTTTGACGGTCAGCAAAATGATGCATCGCCGCAGCCAACAACAAGTAAAGCAACTGACTCTGCGGCTAGACGTCACGCCTGGGTGTCAATATTACACCCGTCAAGAGAGCAGCATCCGTGCTCTCTATGCCTGCTCCAACCACTGCAGAATCAAATGCACGAAAGATGCCCAAACAACAGCCGCCGCCGCCGGTGCCTAATACCTACTCTAATAAGTTAATGCCAGCTACGCCTCGCATCGCTGCGGATCCTGCTCGATGCCCGCCAAAAGCGATCATCGACAATGATGGTTTTACTCTGGTAAAAAACAGGAAGAATCGTCGTTGTCGTAATCGCAACAAACGCGGCACCGCTCCTGCAGATTCATCTAAGCTGAAGGCTGCTGAAGATTCTTGGGAAAAGTGGTTCAGTAGAGTCAGTAGAATATGTGGTTTCTTTTAATGGTAGCAGTCTATTTGCACCCGGTAAAACCTCGCAACAAGTGCTGCCCATTGCCAAGAATTTTCTAAACATAACTTCACAAACATTTATCCGTAATTTTCCGGAATCCCTATTCACTTCTGCCCAGAAGTGCTGAATCGGCCCAGTTATTTTTGAGTTCTGCCCAATTTAAAGGCAAATACACTGACACACATAACTTTATCAGAACCAACTCAAAGTTGTCAAAACTGCCAGTTCGGTATCGGGCACCTACAAATTGCTTATAATTAACTAACGATGTCGGATGTGACGATCAAATTGTTGGGCTAATGGCGACGCGTGCGCAACGAATGTCAGAAGTTTATCAGCAGCTGTCTTGTGGTTTGATGCCTCGCATTTAAAACCCATTTCACAAAATTACGCTTTTTGTATGACGCGTCTTTATTGCAATAAAGAATGGTTTTTTTTTGTTGAAAGGATGGGCAATAAAATGGCGAAATTCAATTGATTAATAATGGGTCATTCACTGTGCTATAAAATAAAAAATCATGCATAAAACATTTATCGGGAAAATTGACGGAAGTCTTTTTTTTTCAGTTAAAGTACTTTTTTTTCTTTTAGGATGATTTAGAGCAAAATTATTACAATAGGAATGTTCATATACAACTAAATGCCGATAAAAAATCTCCACCAGATAGATTTAAAGATTTAACAATTTTATAAAAGAAGAGCCATGATCAGCCATTCATTAAACTATACATTTAGCAAACTTAATTAAGTTAAATATAACATTAGGTTATGTTTTGTATATTTATGAGTATAAAACGAATAGCCCTAAAGTCATAATAAAGCCTTAATCATAGATTTTTTTTTAAACAATTGGCGATTTATCCGTCTCAAGGAGATATATCATATCCCGGTTCAGAGCTCTTCACGTCCAGATTTACTTTTCTGATTTTCTATACCGCAATGATATAAATTTAATTTCTTAAAGTTAAAGATGCAAAATAAAAAGAACCGACAGATTTGTCTTGATTTTAAAACTATTAATTAAAATGTTGGATTGTCAAGGCTCTTTTAACTGACGGGGTGCTCGTACAAAACATATCTAAATCAGTAGAGAGTAGGTGGTAGAGCTGATGCCGGGCTCGACTGTGGAGGTACCACTATCTTACTCGCAAATCCTCCCGAAATTATTCGGGGGAGAGTAAGAGGACAGCTCTCAGGCAAAACCAGGCGGCCCACCATTGCCTGGGACCGATGGATGGCGGTATATCCATCCCCAATTGCCAAGCCTTATATAAAACAGACTAGTGACGGGCAGCGGCGTCACTAGTGCAAAGGTTTCGGCATCGCGCTCACCAACCCGCCTGCCCAGCGTGTTTGGGAATTTCTTTTAGGAGGACCGCCAAGAGTGGTGAAATCCTGGAAAGGCCTATGTCCAGCAGTGGACGAAACAGGCTGATGGATGGATGGATGGATTATTGAACAGGCTCCTTGCTCTTGAAATTAAAATAAACAATTGTGACACCAAATATTCTGGTACTTTACGTGTCTACAAATTTATATATCCAATTATAATTATAGTTATAATTTTTTTTAACAGTTATTAAACCGGAAGGAAAGATTTTTTGAAGAAAACAATGTAATAAACAAAAGTAGTATTTGTAATGTGTTAAATAACAGTCAAAACAAAAGATTGGTCTATGTTTCACATGTATTCAAATGTATTCAACAGTTTAATAGTAAACAACAGTATATGATATAGTAAATACAGTATGAAATTGTAAATTAACAGCAAACTATAGTAGTATACATAACATAAGCGGCTGTGGCTCAGGAGTAGAACGCTGGCCTCTCAATCTTTGAGACCCAGGTTCGATCCCTACGGGCATGCACCAATGAGTTTTTCGGAATTTATGTGCATAGTATTTGTGTTCTTATCTAATACTTACCACTTGCTGAACGGTGAAGGAAAACATTGTGAGAAAACCTGCATGCCCTAAAAGCGTGTATTTGTACCCGAAGAACGGTGATAGGGCTCACCACCCATTACGTTGGGACGTAATAATCGTCGGTGAAACACGGGTGTGCCGAGTGTGCACTGTGACTTTCATTTCACAGTTCACCCCCGGAACACCCCTGACACCGCCTCGGGGATTCATGTCGTGACGCTATACATATATTTACATAACAGTAAATTAAGTTCTGAAAATATTATATTACTCGCATGAAATTGTAAACTGGTTCTTAATTAGGTAAGTACTTGATAGTTTTTCAGAGTTTTTAGACATTAATAAGGGTAGCTAAGCTAACCTATGGCCTAATTAATTAAAATAGGTGTTTCGGGCCCCCCGTTTTAAACATATAAATTTATTTAGCCCAGTATCTTTGCGTAGCTATATAGGTACTCATATGTTAAATATGTGTTTAGTGTTTGGACTCCTTAGTCTGAGGTTTCGGTTTAGTGTTACTCTCAGATTTATATTAATTTTAGTTCATGTATGTTTTGACAGCACAAAAACAAAAATTAAAGCCTTCATCTATGGTTACTCTCCAGACATACTGGCGGATATCGACGACTTCCGTAGATTTTGTTTGTGTTTTGAAGGATATAGCTCCTTCATCTAACAAAGTGATTATCAAAAAACCGGCCAAGTGCGAGTCGGACTCGCGCACGAAGGGTTCCCTACCATTATCTATAAAAACGACAAAAAAATCATGTCTGTTGTATGGGAGCCCTCTTTAATATTTTATTCTGTTTTTTAGTATTTGTTGTTATAGCGGCAACAGGTATACATCATCTGTGAAAATTTCAACTGTCTAACTATCACGGTTCATGAGATACAGCCTGGTGACAGACGGACAGCGGACTCTGAGTAATAGGGTCCCGTTGGTTACGATTTGGGTACGTAACCCTAAAAATAACAAGCTAATTTCATAAATGTTCCGTAGTTTTTTATTTTATTGTTTGACTATTTGTCTTAAGCTGGGCCATCACCGTTTGGACCCAGGATGAAGGGCGCTCACCCAGGTGGTACTCAAACAGCATGAATTACCCAAGTTGCATCAACTATCTGCTTATCTGTATATCGGTTGATGTGACAAGGATAGTTAGTTAACCTGAGAAGTAGGCCTTTCTTTCTTTCTTTCTAAATACTTTATTGCACAAAACAAAAGTTACATGTACAACAGGCGGACTTAATGCTAAAAGCATTTTCTCCCAGTCAACCCGACAGAAAGTACAAGAAATGAACAGAAGCAGGCGTGCAGAAAGGCTTTAAGACATAAAAAAATAAGTGAGAAAAAAAAAAAAGACATGAATGTACTAATAAATAAAATAGATAAGTAGATTTGTAGGTAAATACTAAATACATTATATCCTTGATGGGGTTTAAAAAGTATTTGGGACCGAAGCGAACTCAGGCATTCGTACAATATTGATTTAAAAAAAACATACATCAAAGATGTTTCTGAGTGGGGACTATCATTAGAACAGTAATAAAAAATAACACTCTTTTCAACAACGATTTTAACGTCCCAACGTGATACGGGTGAGCTTGATCACAGAGGATAGGTTCCGAAAAACCATAATTTATTCTTCCTTGTTTGAATAATCTAGCAATACTAGATATTTGAAAAAAATTTGGACTTCCGTCAAGAATATAATGCACACTCTTATCGAAACAGAAGCTTCAGACGTCATTCCAACATTGAGCCATAAAAAATCAAAGATGACTCCAAAAAAAGGTTTCATGTCGAGTTTTAACATTATTTGAGCAAAATCATAATATATTATTTATTAATTAAAATGTGTATAAACTTTATTATACTGTTATCCGAACAGATATTTGATACAAACTTTAGTTTTTTTTTAAATAATAAAATTCGTGATAAAAGTCGTCATTTTGATAATTTTCTAGAATTCGTCCCTCTCGCACTGCAGGTTTTTCGGCATGGAGTAACAGCGATCAATGCAATCGGAACCTATTCTCTTAACTTGGCACAAATACACGGAACGGGATTCTGTGACCAAGCCAGCCTCCACTGTCTGTCCGTTTGAAAGTTTAAATTTTCACAGAATACGTGTAACCTTAGAATTTATTCTAAGCGTGTAAATATAACCTCTACCGCGAAAATTAAAGAAATTGAAACCATGCCTTTTTATAAACGCTATTTATTTGTTTTGCTATTGCACACAAGTTTTAAAGCGTCGCGCCTGGTCGATGCCTCGGGTGACAGGAGGGGGCGGGGGCATACCTCGGACAAAGACTTAGTCTCGCCATCCAACGAGGTAATGACGCCAGTCTTCTTGCCACTCCGCCCGGCGGCATCGATCTGGACAAATTTTTTTACCTTTTGAAGAACAAGTTTAGTTTAGTGTATGTTATTTAAGTTGATCTTTAATAAGTTTTAAATTAAGTCAGATTATAGTAAATAAATAAAATTAACCAACAAACGATAAAAATTAAGGTTTCGTGCGCAGGGGTTGAATTTTTTATTGTCGAACGCTACCGTTTTAGTGCCAGGTTTTTTGTAGCCCTAATGTTGCTTCGGAATGTATTGTTGTTATTTACCATAATGTTTTTAGAGTTCCGTACCCGTATTGTGTGGTGGTTCGGAGTCTGACTCGCACTTGGCCAAATTATTTTAGACACGTAGATTTACCTCACATTGTTTTTATTTACCGTCAGCAATGTATGTATGTAAGTATTACTATTTTTTCATCACTAATGCTCTGAAAGTAAGTCACATATAACTCGAAATACGGGAGGTCAATTCGATCTACCTACCTAGGGAGGTAAGTAAATATGAAAATCAAACGAGTGTCCCTTACAGTCACTAACCATGTAGTCAATCACTCGTCTCGCCAAATGACAATAGAAAATATCTTTTCTGCCTATTTCCTTTTTATTTTGTCATTTTGTATTTTATTTATATATTATTATGGAAAAGTGTGACTTGCATATATGTAAATATGCTAAATAAAATCTTAAAAAGACGCAACTAAATAAGTTTATTTTTAAAACAATCACAGTAAGACGCGATTGCACAAAAAAAAGAAAAAGTCATATGAAAATAAAATGGTGGCAGTAAAAAACGATGTTGTAAACATAATTGATTAACGACATATTTAATTGATTGCACGTAGAATTAATTTTTATATCCTGCAAAAAAGTGTTATTATTTATTTAATAGACGGTTGAGATAAATATAATTACTGTGAAGCAAACAGGTGCAGTTAATCATCATGTTATAATTTTGTAAGTTTTTTTTTGTTTCCTCGCATTAGTGATGAAAAGTAGAGTATTACACACGGGTGTAAGTGATCAATTGCACCCTCGAACTATATGCACCCTTGGATAACAAACTACTATTAAGCATGTTGAATTTGTTATATCTCGCCTAGATTTTTTATACATGGCAAATTTTATTCATACAATGAATTCATATTAGAGACTCAATAAGCGATACTGGTGACATGTCTCTGGACGGCTATTCCGGCATTATTTTCCACTCGCAATATCAATCATTAGATATTTGTTTAAAGTTTCATAAATGACATGCGATTAAAATTAGGGTGACTAAACTACATCAAATAGAAGCTACAGGATTTATGAAATACTTAGGTACTATAAGTTTCCATTGAAAAATATCAACACATATTTGTACAAAATCCCTTTTAAAGTCACCCGCAATCTGCCTTCGCAATTTTTGCGCACGTGCCGGAATAGCCTTCCAGGGCGGCTAATTTTTAAACGGGTTTTCTATGTATAAAACCAGTCACAAAGCTAATAAAACTTACCACTCTTATTACTTGGCAGTCCAAAAGCTGCAGGTCCAAGATATGAGATATCTATGGTATCCCCTTCGTCCACATCGTTGTTCAGCTCATCAAACACCGGCAAACAGCTGCATCCTGACACCAGAAGAACTGCCAAAGCTACTTTTCCCACCAAAACCGCCATTATGTTCACTAGTATTTGACAGCAAAGTACTAGGACATCAGAAATCGCGAGTAGGAGTGTGGCCCGGAGGCGCCGAGACGTCTTTATATACCGAATATTGGTGAGGATATGTCATAGGGGTACACTAAGTAAACCGACTACAAGGCTCGAAATTTGTATTGTTCTTCCGATAACATAGATAAAGGATGAACGATAGTGTTGCGTATTGTGTATTAATCGATAAGAGCTAGCCTTGCTGGACCGTTACAAAACAGGAAAATTCCTTATATTTCTAAAGAAATTTGCGGACTTTTCGCAAAGTGACTAATTCCATACCGTCATAGAAGGTTGAGTAACATAAATTAATTTATAATAATATTTACTTTTAATGTCCCTACCACTGTGGCCTGCATTCAACTTTTTGTTAGAAATGCAATGGGAAGGTGAAGTTTGACGATATAAATAAAATGAAAAAAATTAAAACAAACTAAAAAATTTTTTTTGTGTGATATCATGTACTCCATGGCAAACACCCTCGCGTCGTCATAAAAAAATGATTTTTCAAAGTGACATAAAAAAAAATATTGTCAAACTTGACCTTCTCATTGCATTTCCAACAAAAAAGTTCAATGCACGCCACTGCTACCAGTTTTAAAAGAAAGAAAACATGCACTGTGAATTCCGTTAAGGTCTTACCCTTGGTACACGATAATCTGGCTTATTCCCAGAGCTCCAAAATCCATTGTTCTCAAAAACTTAAGCTTTCTTAAAGAGATTCCTAGGGCTCCAAAAATTAATTTGTAGAAAATATTCATTTCTCACCGGCTCCAAAAGCTATTATGTACAGTCACATTGTACATAAATAACAAATTCAAGAAAGCATATAAATATACTACAGTTCACTACGAAGCGTTTCTTTTCTTGTACTTAATTAGGAAAAACGCAATGAGGATGCCAATTACGACATAGTAAACTGATGCATCGTCTTAAAATATATAAAACGTAGAGGGATAAATAATTAAAAGATTAACTGATTTGAAATAAGGTAGATCTGAGGTAGTTTTTGATCGAGGCTCTGGTAGATTTTGGTAGATTTTTAATGTGGCCAGAGTAGATTTACCATTTTATATGTGGTCACCCTGGTTTGTCCTGTTCTCCATACATGTACAGTTAATCTTTTGGAGCCGCCGAGAGTCAAATTATGATAATAATAAATATTAAATTGAATTTATGGAGCCGTGGGAATAAATTTTTCTCTGGATTTTACGAAAAATGATTTCATGTAATAGTTTTTTCACCTGACATCGGAAAATAAACCATGATTTCTTGTTATAGCAGTAATTTCAGACATAAAACTCAAGCCGTTTAGACATAAAACGAAATAATAACTTAAAAAGGCATTATTTTCAAAAATAAAAGCTATCGAGTGAAATGTGTCAAATTAGGTAACCGACCTGACAACGGAAAGATAAAGGTCTGAAAAAATACGTGTCCAAGTTTTACATTGATCAGATAAGTAGTTGACTCAGCATTTTTAAACAAAACTGTTGAAAGACCAAAGGCAAGCCCTTAAGGCAGAAATACGATTGTTTTTTTATTTATAAATTAATTTCGCGATTTATGACTATAAACATGGTTTAAGTTGTGCAGGATCATTTATTTACAAAGTAAAGCGTAAAAAAACACAACTTTCCTAGAAAAGCCTTTTTGACATTAAATTATAGTCGCGAAATGCTATAAATGAAGAAAAACAATGGTGTGCGTTTTCGAACCAGACAAATCTTAATTTCGATGGAGATTTACGATTTTGAGTTCATTATATCGGTTATAAAAGGTGCGGCGCGGAAAAATGCAGATTTGAAAGGTTAATAAAAAGAAAGTAGTGGAGATATCCTTTATATATATTTTTTTTTGTACAATACATCATCTGTTTTTTTCATTACGTAGTTTTAATGATTATATCGGTCAAATGGCGGCCCTCGTGGTCAATACATTGAATTACCCGAATTCTGAAGTCCCGTTCAACTCTTTCAAGCATAACGACTATCTATCGTTTATAAGGACCCTATCTCACCTAAAAAACAACATACAAAGATCGTTAGAGAGGAAGTCTTACGTGGTACAATTTCCACGTGCGTCGTCTGTAAGTAGGCCACATTGAATATTTATCTTGAAAATTACTAAATTGCCAACTAATTTAAACAGTGGATCTTTGAAGTAACAAGATAACTAGCAAGTTGGGTACCTGCCCTTCATCGTCATATTATTAGCCCATTTGTACCAAAATAGCGGGAAAATTACAATATAAGGTGACGTTTATATAGCCAAATTCATACTGGAGACTTAGTAAGTGGTCAAGACCAAAGTTCAATGAACCTTTCTGTGAAATACGTAAATAAAATTTAGACTTCCTAAACCAATTGAGTATAGGTTGCTCTTGAACAAGTAGATATACGTAGACGCAAAAAAAACTTTTTGTATTTCGCAAACAAGTTCATTGAAGCTTGGCCCTGACCACTTACCGAGTCCTCAGTATGAATTTAGCTGTACAAACGAAAGTCTTAAATACTTAGTACCTATTCATCTAAACTAGCTAAAACGGAAAATACCGACAGACAGACAGACGGCAGACAGATAAATTATAAAAATTGTAGTTGTACGTGTTCTTATTTCATAAACATACGTTCATCCTCGATTTAAACCCCCAGGGAATGATTTTCCAAAAAGACTGATGACGTTCTTAATTTCTAACCAAAAGCGCAGATTTATTATAGAGTTACTATGTAACCAAAATGCTTAATACCTATTTTCATTATTTTAACCACAAAACTAACGAAATTCGCTTACAAACCTTTTTACCCTGTTTTTCACTTTTCGGTATGTTAGGTATCCAAAAACGCTGGTTCTGAATTTCTTACCAACACTCTTAGTGCCCATTTTCATGGTTTCAATTACACCAATAAAATTCCCGTACAACTTTCATCCCCTATTTTAACCCCATAGGAGATATATATATATTAAAGCTGAGACTCTTCCTTCTTGATTTAAGTTTTAAGGCTCAATACCAATTTTCATGGTTTCAACCACAAGACATACGAATTTTCTATACTAACTTTCATCCCCTATTTACCTCGGATAACGGACACACGAAGATTTTTTTACAAACTATAGCCTTACGCTTGGCCACTCACTACCCCGCCTGATGCGACGAAAGCGTCGATAAGACCTAGGATGAAGAGCGCTCGCCCAGAAACCGGGAGAGCGCAAGCAGGTGAGGCGGGAACCAGACTGTCCAGACGCTCCCTCAAAACGAACGACAGATAGCGCACCTGCCTCGATACGCATTCCCGTTACGCCTAATCATGACGTCATCATGGAACACGACTCGTCGGTCGCTTGGCGTCGCTACGAGTTTCCGATTTCTGGTGGAACATAGGACTCGCGTATCGTTCGTTGACACAGCTCCGCGCAAGGTCGCATTATCTCAAGGAAGGCTTCCTTGTGTGCAGTGCTTGATTACATTAGTTATGTTTTGTTATGAGTGGTGAGTCATTCTCGTCATATGACGGAACATTATTATAAGCGGTATAGTTAAATTTAGTCGCCGAAGGCCAATTTATCCGCTCGCCAAAATACAATGGTGTCGATTCTGTGTAACACAGGACTAACCTTAATTTAAGCGTCCTATCATTGTCTTTTCTATACAGAAAGAAAAAGACACAATGCTTAAATTTAGTTTTTATCCATCCATCCATCCATCGGTGCTGGACATAGGCCTTTCCAATATTTCGCCACTCTTGGCGGTCCTAAGTCCTCCTCATCCAGCCGCCACCCACAACGTCTTTCAGGTCGTCGGTCCAGCGGGCATGAGGTCGGCCTACACTACGCTGTGCTGTACGTGGTCTCCACTCCAACGCCTTTCAGCCCTAACGGCCGTCACGCCGGCGACAGATATGGCCTGCCCACTGCCACTTCAAGTTACTAATTCGACAGGCTTTGTCGGTCACTTTCAATCTCCAATGGATCTCCTCGTTTCGGATTTTATCCATCAGAGATATCCCAAGAATAGCCCGCTCCAGCTTGTTGAGCGACCTTGGATCGGTTGATCAGGAGCTGTATTTTTGAATCACTCGCCGTGAATCATATATTCACGCACGAAAACAATTCACGTGCGAAATTCAATTCGATTGGTCAAGATTTTACGTATTTTTGAATCAGTAGAAAACAATGAAACTGTTTTCGTTTTACGCAGAAAAAATAAGAACCAGAAAGCAATATTTCGTTGATTTTAAATGATAATAAATATTTCAATGAATGAAGGTGAACGGAACGTAAATTAAAAAGTTATAATGTCAGTCTCTCATCGACGTTTTCGTTCTCACGTTGTTGTTTCCTTTCCTTTTGATTGTTTTCGTTTCTGTTGTCTGTTTTTACTTCTATTTTAGGTTATTATTATTATATCCTTTATTATACACACAGAAACTTAAACTAAGATTACAAAAAGAAAAATATGATCAAAGGCAAGCTTACCTCTTCAAGAGGTTTCTTCCAGCCAACCAATACTGTGGTGAAAGAATACACGAAATAAGTTAGCAGCAAGCATACAAAAGGATTTTTACAACAGAACTTATTCTACACAAAAAAAATGAAAATTATAGATATAGATATAAATATAATGCATATGAATCCATCCATCCATCCATCAGCCTGTTTCGTCCACTGCTGGACATAGGCCTTTCCAGGATTTCGCCATTCTTGGTGGTCCTCCTGGAAGAAATACCCATACTCACACATGCTGGGCGTGCGGGTTTGTGAGCGCGGTGCCGAAACCCTTGCACCAGTGGCGCCTATGAATAAAGAATGTAAATATGCATCAAAACATTTTAACTTGTCAATTCAATGTCAGTCATTCAGTCATGTCAATCTTGCGTAGATTTTACTAGTAGAAATCAGAAAACGAGTGGGTCAGACCACTCGTTGTAGAATTCACAAATAAATTTTCAAAAATACCGATTTTAAGTTTTCGTATGCGAATCATGCGGATTCGTATGCGAATTGAAATTCGAATGATTCAAAAATACACTCCCAGGCCCTTTGATAAGAGTCCACGTCTTAGCGCCGTACATCATCACAGGAAGGACGCACTGGTTAAACATCTTAGCCTTTAAGCACAGCGGTATTAACGATGTAAATAATAATATATGACGCAACTTCCCGAATGCTGCCCACACTAAGCATATACTTCTGTCAGGCTTGGCGTCGAAATTATTTTTACCCAGCTGGATAATTTGACCCAGTTGAACATATTTCTGAACAACTTCGATGCTGACATTGTCGACGGTTAGTGGCCCTTGAATGACGTGACAGTTGGACATGACCTTAGTCTTATCCAAATTCATCCGCAGGCCCACTCGTCTCGAGGAATCGCTAAGGCCGCGCACTATTTCCTCCAGTTCCTGCAGCTTTTCCGCCACTATGACTATGTCATCAGCAAAGCCAAGATGTGAAATGTATTCCCCATTCACGTTTATGCCTCGTCTATCCCAGTCTAGTGTCTTGAAGACGTCCGAATGTTTAATCCGCGATTTATCGGGATCCTAATTAGGAAGTGCGAAGGAACAGACCGTCCTAACTGCGATTACACTGTCCTAAGTCCAATCCTATCCTAGTCAGGATGCCGACATAAATGATGGAACGATGGATGTCGACCTGTCAAATAATACAGAATCGACACCATATCTACATAGAGAATATCTCAGTGATTTATCGGGATCCTAATTAGGAAGTGCGAAGGAACAGACCGTCCTAACTGCGATTACACTGTCCTAAGTCCAATCCTATCCTAGTCAGGATGCCGACATAAATGATGGAACGATGGATGTCGTCCTGTCAAATAATACAGAATCGACACCATATCTACATAGAGAATATCTCAGTGATTGCAGATTCGTTCCCAAACTAACAACTCATGATTGTCTTTCTTATTTTTGGATCAAAACTAATAAATAAATGTTATTTATGGCACGGCATGACAATAAATTGTCCATTAGGATTTTTTAGCAAAGTTGTGTCATTTTATGCATTAATTTGTAAGTGATCCTTGAGAGGATATCTCACGCTTGCAAAGGTCATTGTAACCCCATGCGGACCGCCCCGCAGTGCGAGAGGGACGGATTCCGGAAAAAATAGCAAAATGTCGGTTTTAAATTAATATAAAATTAACTAAAATAGCTATCAAAATTTCCAACTGAGAAAATTTTGACATCGTTAAAATCTATCTAATAAAATATCGTTCAGGTCTGCATGTCATTCCTATTTGTCATACTATGAAAAAAAGTGTAGAAGACCCCATTTCAATAATTATTTCTATCGAGTGAAAGTAATGCAATCGCGTTTCTGTACTGAACATAACTAGAAAAAGGTTCCGAAATTTATATACTGATTTATCAAATTAGTGGCTTCATCTGAAAAGCAGGTAAACAACTTCAAAAAGTGCAATTTTTATCGAAATAGCCCCTTCACAACAACCTATAAACACGATATAAGCGCATGTAAATAGGATAGGATTCGTTAAAAATCGTCGATGATAAGGGTGTCAAAATATATGTTATATCTCAGAACAAATACATTTAGTGGTAATAATTACTCTGACTATGCTACTTTGTTTGTATGTATGTTTATGTATATATGTATGTATTTGTATGTAGTGTATTATATTTAAGTAATATGCTTAGAGAAAATTGTTTTCTTTTCGCACAAAAATTTGCATTAATGTGTAAAATTTTCATTTTTCTAATAACCGTCGTTTGCCTGGGAGAAATTTCTTTGAGGAATAAGTCCGCCCTTGCCTTCTGTCATTCTATATTCTGTGTTTTATTTAAATTGTCTGTGCAATAAAGGGTTTATTCATTAATTCATTCAGTTCTACAAACATATCATTCGGCCATCCATCCTATCTATCACCTCGTTAAACGTTAAAGAAATAATCGTAGAAAAATTTGGTATTTGGTAGAGTTCAAGAAACCCTAAGTTGGAGTAACCCCTTGCTGTTCGTCAATTGTCTGTCTCCCTATGCTGGTAGCAAGACAATTAAAACATTTGAAACAAATTAAAATAGTAATTAAAGGTTATTAACTCTAAAAACTTATTAACGTGTCAAGTAAAATTTAGTATGGAACCCACATATCTAGACCATTAAAAAGCTACTTAAAGATATCTCCGTATGTAAATGAAGTCAAGTACGAATGTTCGCATACGATATCAGGTTCCGATATCTGCTTGAAAATATGATTTTTAGGGTTCTGTACCCGAAGGGTGCAAAACGGGGGTATTTTTATTTATTTATTTAACTACATTACACTATCTTAACAGCTAGGCCCATTCAATAGTGCAGTAAAATCAACAATATATTTATATACTGCTCAAAACAATTAGGGGAATAAGATTTCAAAGTAAAATAAAATAAAATCTTTGGTTTTTTATTATAACTGCCCACCAAATATTAAAGTGGCATGTGAATGAAAATAAGAAACAAAAGAACATCAGCGTTTTTGTGAGCAGTTCTTAATATGGTGGCCAAGAGTCTATGTACACCTAAAAACAATTCAATTTTCTTAACTTTTTAATTACAAAAAACTGATTTTAAGTGCCCTTTTAAATCTTCTGAGTGCTGTTATTGATTAAATTAGTGTTAATTTGGTTAAGAAGGTCATTATGCCAGATCTGACTAAAATCCAAGTCTCCCGAGCTATCATTCTGCTTCAAGAGGGTCGAACTATGGCATATGTAGGAACTGACCTAAGAGTCAGCCCTTCTGTCATCCACAGAGTATGGAAGCGGTACCTAGAGACGGGGGGATACTCAAGAAAGCGTGGTCAGGATCGAAAGAGAAAAACAACTCCTTTGGAAGATCGCTACATCATTAACTGTGCTTTACGAAACCGCACCACTACTGCAAGAGATCTGCAAAATACACTAAGGGCGGCTACTGCTGTAGAAATTTCCGACCAGACGGTAAGGAATAGGTTGCGGGAAGCCAATTTGAGAGCACGTCGACCAGTGCGGGCCATGCGTCTAACTATTCAACACAAACAAGCTCGCCAACGGTTCGCACAAAGCCACGCTAATTGGCTACTTCGACATTGGAGGCCAGTGCTCTTTTCCGACGAGTCAAGATTCCGTCTAACACGTTGTTATGGTCGTCTCCGTGTCTACAGACGCCCAGGCGAGCGATACAGTGCAGCGGCAGTCCAAGAATATGACAAATTTGGATGTGGTTCTGTGATGGTGTGGGGCGGAGTAGGAGAGTATAGAGAGATGCGTAGTGAGTTTGGATGAGCGCACAGATCTCATCGTTGTTCCCGGGCGGTTGAATGCTCAAGCTTACATCGAAAACGTGCTCGAAGACCACGTCTTGCCCGCAGCATATGGTATCGGCCCGGGATTTGTTTTTATGCAAGATAATGCCAGACCACATACTGCAGCCATCACGTTAGATTACTTACAGCATCATGGAATCCGTGTAATGGAATGGCCTCCCATGAGCCCGGACCTAAACCCAATAGAACACATTTGGGATTTGCTTGATAGACACATCCGGAAACGTCCTATTGCACCCCAAACACTGCAGCAGCTCACTCAATAATTCTGCAGGAAGATATTCGGAGGATCATACGAAGCATGCCGCGTCGTTGTCAAGCTGTGATAAGGGCTCATGGAGGTCATACACGCTACTAAAAGTCAGTGAAGACGAATATTCAAACATTTCTGTGACGGACCTTTTGAACACCAGTTTGTTTTACGCCTAAAATGATTAATTTCTAAATTTTGTAAAATTAAAAATTTATACATAATGAGTTTGTTTTAATCGTCGTAACTGTTTTTTAATGGTCGTAACTAACAAATTAACAAGGAAAAAATTACCAATATTAATAATGTAGCGATCTTGCAAATAATAATAATAATACTTGTTTATTTTCAGGCACTGTGGACCCATAG
Organism: Ypsolopha scabrella; assembly: GCA_910592155.1. Taxonomy (NCBI): domain Eukaryota; kingdom Metazoa; phylum Arthropoda; class Insecta; order Lepidoptera; family Ypsolophidae; genus Ypsolopha; species Ypsolopha scabrella. Next base: position 3,403,142 of record OU342980.1, on the reverse strand, counting down.
AATTACAATATAAAATAATAAATTACAAAATTAAGAATTAAATTACAATATTAAAATTAAATTAAAATTAAATACATATTATCTTCATGTTGGCTTAACTATGCGTACAACAGTGAAAACGACACTGCGAATAGCTTTCACAATGTCGTTCCCACTACTGCACACTCGACTTACAAACGACAAAGGAGTGGTTTTTTTCTTTAGACCCTGACCACCACTTCCTGAGTATTCCCCCGTCACCTAGATACCGCTTCCATACTCTGTAGATGACAGAAGGGGTGACTCTTAGGTCATGAAGCAGAGTGATAGCTCGGGAGACTTGGATTTCAGTCAGATCTGGCATAATGACCTTCTTAACCAAATTCACACTCACTTCAATTATTAACAGCACTCAGAAGAGCTGAAAGGGCACTTAAAATCGATTTTTTGTAATTGAAAAGTTCATAAAATTTAATGGCGTCACTTTGTTTTTAGGTGTACATAGACTCTTGGCCATCGTATCAAGAACTACTAACTAACAATAATGCTGATGTTCTTTTGTTTATTATTTTCGTGAAGTATGTCATTTTAATATTTAGTAGCCAGTTATAATTAAAAACCTAAAAAAAAAGTTTTATTTCACTTTGAAATGTTATTCCCCTAATTGTTTTGAGCAGTATATAGATAGGTATATAGAAACACAAGTATTTACATTCTCATAAAATTACCAACACATAACGCATAATAGGTGTAGGGTGTAATAATACATACATAATAGTTATTTATTACTAAGCCTACGCTCTGTCCGTCCGTCTGTCACACACAGGGGTCTTCTATAGCTTCAATGGTAATAGGTTGCCAGTTGAGAAAATGTTATAAAATACTTGTTTCTATGCCTCTACGAAAAATTAAACCCAAGGGGGTTGACCATCATAGCGCCATCTGAGAAGACTTGTTAGACAAGCTTGTCACCCTTTTTGTACAGAGGTTCATTGGTAAGATGCTAAGAGTAGCTTGTCAACCTTTTTGCACCATGTTTTTAGGGTTCCGTACCCGTAATGTGGTGGTACAGCACCCTTTGTGTGCGAATCCGACTCGCACTTGGCCAAATTATTTATTTAAAACATGATTTTATATGAAAAAATGGATCGATAATTACTGCAAATATACCCACCCAATGCACTACATGGCTGCCAAATCCTTTTTCACTTAACTTCGGCCGTGGCTTTTCCACCACCCTCATGATGAAACCAGTTTAAAAATTAATTTGTCCAAGGAAGTCGTTCGGACGGAGCGGTTGTGCGGGCTTGCTTTGTATGTAGCTCAGTGGCTTACCTCACCTCCCGCGTCTCGCCCCGCTCTCGTTGGACAAGTGTATGGATTTTGAAACTATGCCGTATGAGAAGCAGTACCGAGCGTTGTTACATGCAGTTCCGAAGTATTGGTCATTCGTCTGTTATTGACTTCCGTTAACTTTACGGAAGTCACCGACAGATTGAATAAGGGGGTAACTTTTTACCTCGGTACAAAATACACAACATAAATATTGTTTTCCCTAGTTTTGAATAAAAAGTATGCAAATAAATGTGTTTTAAAGCAACTTGCGGAAATAATTTATTAATAATAAAGTCTTCACAAAAAAATTACGTACTTTTATGTATTACATTTTGTTTGCATTACATTAACAAACTTAAAAGCGTGTTTACAGTTGTAATGTAATGCAACTAAAATGTAACGCATAAAATTGAATAATTTTCATCTGATCACCTAACTATTAACAAGCAGTTTGCGCAAATTGCTATAAAAGGCATTTATTGCAAACTTTTTATTCAAATGTAAAGAAAACAATATTATGATGTGCATTTTGCACCGAGATACTCAGTTACCACCTTAATGGCTTGCCTGCTTTTACTCTCCCACTTTCTGGGCAAACGCTCTTCATCCTAGGTCTCGTCGAAGCTTTCTGTGAGGCGCTTTAGTCGCTTTGAGTAGTTAAATAAAATACTTGAGTCATTTTAGCGCCATAGCGAATGTGTCTTTAAATGAAAAATAAATAAAACAACAGCATATATAATTTCTCGTGTATTCCTAACATAGTAGAACTTTTTAGACTACGTTCTTTATTTACATGAGCATTTTGCTACACAATATTACATTAAAATAAAAATTCTCTCTGTTTATTTATATTATTTTTTACAATTTTCATTTCTTTTTTTCAACCTTTACTTAGGCAAAGTGACCGATACAGTATTCGCATATAAAAAGCGTTGTTAGAAAAAATAAAACACTTTTCTAAAGCTTCTAAGAATTGAGATGTACATTACAAAAGAGTCGGCCCTAATTACACAAAAAGGCTAGACAGAGAAAAGTGGCTTATATTCACAGCCTATCCATTGACTGATTTTATTCGTATTTTTGTGACGAAAAATGGTAGGTTACATAAAAAAATACGAAAAAATTAAATTGATATTATCTACAATTTGATTTCTGTCCAGCATCCAAAAAATGGGTGCATTTTCACTGAGCGAACAGAAAGTTAGTTTACCTTACAGTTGTGAAGATCAGTTTCCTAGATTTAAGCCATCTACAAAACATGACGACATGAGGTGATGTAAAAGGTGTCCCCGAGTGTGGCCAGTGAAATGAACGTGTGACTTCACATATCTAATCATGTTTATACAAATTAATTAACATTTCCAAATTGTATAACATTTTAAATTAAAGCTTATGGCATAGTAACATTTTTGTTTGTTTAGCACAATCTTTTGTAGGTATATTATGTCATCCAAAGTCTACAACATGCGTAGGTTAAATCTTTAACACCAAGTATTGCTCCAGAAACCGACCCGCCTATATCCTATTCTGTAGATTTTTAGCTTGGATGTTTTACATTTAACTTTTTCTTACAAACAGTTGGCACCGTATTGCTTGCCGTGCACAACAACAAACGAACAATCAATGATGAAACCATGCACTCTCTACAGTTATTTAAAAATTATATAACTTTAAATAATTTACATCAGAAGTCTGTCGATTCCAAATGAAGGCAGCATGCTATTTTTGCTCTATTGAAGGATCTACACATACTTGCTTCGCTTGGTGTAAATCCTGCCAATTTAAAATTTGTAGACACAGTTTGTAATAATTATTTCAACATTTATGACAACTTGATAAATATTGTCTAATTGTAATAATACATAGTAAAAAGAGTGAGAGATAGAAAAGGATTTGACCCGGAAAACAATTACCGGGTATTAATTTAACAAATTGACATCCAAATCAATAATTGGTCATAGATATACTGAAAATGCTATATATAGGATCTAATTAAGAATCAAATATACTAAACGCACATCAAAGTTGTAAGATTTCTGTATTGTCATACAAAAATTACCACGATGGTTATGAATCGCCTTCTAACCTAACAGCTCACTTCTGCGCTGTAGGATTTCTGAATTTTTATGTCTCTTCCTGTAGTGCCCCCTTATCTGGGGTATAGATACAGCAGCGTGGTACAGTAGTTTAAATGGAGACATTTGATGTGCAGTTAGTATTTTTGATGTGCAATAAAATATTCTTCGTTTATAAATGTAATGCGTTTTGTGTTACGTTTTATGTGCCGTAACGTTGGTTTGTAGGCACACTGTGAGGACGGCCCAGGAAGCAATTTAATCTTTAGTTGAATGCTGAATTAGTACAGTTATTTAATCATTTATATAAATATTTTAAAATAAATATCGACTTTTTAAATTATATTGACTTCTACAGCTTTTTATACTTATTTACCTATATATTATTATTATAGATAAACATAAATAGGCCACAATATACCATAAATAAGCTTTACGAAATTAAGATATTTAAATATATAAAACCGAAATATAACTATCTTGATTTCGTAAATTTATAATTATAATATTGTGTCTTCTTTATCTATATCTATAATAATAATATAATAATTTTTGGGTAAAGATTTTTTTTGTGTTAACACTTTTGCTGTTTTGATAGTTATAACAACTTGCTTTTTAAATACTTTGCGTTTTTGTTGAGATTCAATTGGTTCGTCTTGGGTAAGCTACAAGGAGCAGGGAGACAAGCCATCCCTTTTTATTTGTATCCAAAATATTTAACCATGAATTTTAACCAATAAGGAGCCAACCACACAGAGCCGCGGTCATTGTAATCTATGCAACGGCCAGTGCTGCCAATAAAAATTTCTCGATTCCCCGCGTCAGTGTTGTCAATACCCCGAAATGCCCGCTTCTTTTTGATTAATTCCACACAAAATCCATGAAATGATATTATGGAAAAAAACACTGTTTTATACAAATTTTTTAACATTAGCTGCACTTTTTAAACACTTTTGTACGCACGTTTTACACCAATTAAAAAAAATTACAAGCCTATACAATGAATTAATGATGTAGAACGTTAATGTGCGTTCAGACAGTTCAGACGTTTTGACAGTTGAGCAGGCATTTGAATGGTATTGTCATTCAAAATTATGTTAGTAGTGTCAAGCGCTATCTGCCAAGTCCGAACGTGATTTCTTTAGTTGTAAGTATTATCCGACATAAAATAGTTTTAGCCCGCCGAGAAAAATGATCTGGATTCCCCGATTTTTGTCATTCCCCGCGCTAACCCTCAATTCCCCGCAAATCGATGATTTTCCCCGCGATTGGCAGCGCTGGTAACGGCTTAGATCTTTACACACACAGACCACAGCGGTCAAGGAGAAGGAGGTTTTTTCATAATATATTTTACGGCCCTGGAAACAAGTTCTTTTGAGCCTTTAGAACGCAGAAGGCGCTCTGTGTGGCCAGCTCCTAAAGTGGCAGGAGGCACGATTGTCCCGGAAATCGTAAACCAGTTATTATCGAGACTCAATAATTCTACTAGTTAATATATAAACATCAAATGCTCAGCCAATATTTTACCAGATTAACGCAAGTAGAAATCACTGATTTCCCAATCATATTGCGTCTACTGAAGAGTAGATTTAAGCCACATTATTTTATTAATTCAATATTTTTATACTAACACCCATTTTTCAAAAAGTTACAACATTTAAAAGATGTTTTTTTACATAATTACAGTTGTTTTAAAAATCATCACAACTTTATATAATTAGAAAAAATAAACTCCCTTTTTATTTTGAATGCCTATACATAACAAGTACACTTTAGACTAAATCTACGCTTTTTTGTCCATGAATTTTGAAAACAATGATTCGGAAGTCGTTAACGAAATAACCTGGATCCCAGCACCGGTTTCGGTTCGAATGTTATCTTATTGACAACCTACAGTACCAGGCGCGGCGGAAAATAATGCAATTGGAGCTTTAGAAAGAGACAATGGCCATGATCAACTTGCTTCGGTTTTGTAGAGCGTCGTCTCTGTCTGAATAATTTATTAATTCATAGGACAACATGGTTTTTGTTTTTTTTTTATTATTCCTGTACAAAATTGCCTGGAAGATATTGCTGTTAGCAATAAGTCTCGCCTTTGTACTCTATAAAATATTTTTATTATCCTTATTCATGTTTTGTAATTGTGTGCTAAATCCGAATCATATTTTTTTCCATCTGCTCTCAATTTTAGGGAAACGTACGTTAAATATTGAAATTTTACGTGGTTTTAATACTTCTGGAGAGATTTTGCACTTTTTACCATTTATTTTATAGATTTGGTTTTTATCGTCACAAGCCCTCAATAAATTTTTATCAATGCGAATATAACACAAATCATGATTTAAAACTAAAGCCGGAAAATATTTGTTCAAACCCCACCAAAAATTGCAAAAACCAACGATTTTTCAAAAATAGAGAAAATTTATGTTCAGGTTCGGATTCAGCACACAAATATCTACAAGAATAAAAATATATATATTTTCAAAGAACAAAAACAATGTTTTTGTTGAGCTGTGTTATGAATTCTCACAGATATTTCGCAGAACAGACAGGAAGCAATACAAAGACGAAGCTACCCGACCATGGCTTATACTGTCTCTTTCTAACGTACGAATTGCATTATTTCAGAGCGGGTTCTGTAACTCTATTTTCTATTTAGAATACCATTTATTTAGAACTTGTACCATTTTTCAACATGCTTGCCTATCTATCAGTTTTACAACACGCCACTTATTCCTCTACGTTAAAGGAGGAAATTCACGGACCGCTCTCTCTTATCGCAATTAAATACATCTGGCCATAACAAATAAATATTTTTACACTCCCAGCTTCAGCGATGACTATAGAAAAATATAAAATAAATACCTATACAGGTTGTTCATAGACTGCTATATTTAAAAGACACCATCACACTGAGCAACTTTCCCATCCATCCATAAGCGTGTTTCGTCCACAGCTGGACATAGGCCTTTCCAAGATTTCGCCACTCTTGGAAGAAATACCCATACTCACGCTAGGAGGGTGGGTTGGTGAGCGCGGTGCCGAAACCCTCGCACCAGTGATGCCGCTGCCCGTAACCAGTCTGTTTTATATAAGGCCCGGCAAATGCGGATGGATATACCACCATCGATCGGTCCCAGGCAATGGTGCACTACCTGGTTGTGCCTGTTTGGGAGCTGTCCTCTTACTCTCCCCCGAATAACTTAGGGGGTTTAGCGAGCAACTTTCCCAAAGAAATAAAATTACACTTGCTCATACAAAATTTACAGTAGGTTCATAAAATTAGCACGGAGATTTTTTTTCTTCTGCGCATTTTTTTCGTTGGGAAAATGGTTCAGTATGATCAAGAGGATATGTGGTCTTATTTAAAGATAGCGGTCTATTCACAGCCTGTATATTCTGATCAGCTTTTTACATACAAACAGAAACACACGATCACATTTTTGTCACTTGCCTTAAAGTTCTTATAGGAAGGTATTGCATAAATACATATTTTTACAGTTGTGACGCCTTAACATAAGGGCCACGTTATCGCCGAACCCCTAAATTGTCCTTTTACAATTAAAAAACGGAATGGTTAGTCTTTACACTATTCACACATCACTTCTGATATGAGTTTTTGCACTTCTCAGCGTAGCAGACATTATCGTATAGACTTACATTGATGACGTCAGAAATTGACCATTTAGTGGCAGTATCGAAGCGGAAATCCGGTGTCAAAGTACACTTGTTACTTCATCAAGTCTCTTTTATTGCTCCTTTCTTGTTTTCCACGTATTAAAATACGTAACCATTGCCCTTTGACATATGTATTGTTTTGACGCCTCCATCTCGTTTTTGACATCAATATGTCAACTGTCTCTCATTTTTCACTAGATGTCCCCATTGACAGATTTGGCTCGCCATTACTAGACGTCAGATTCCACAGTAGCCCTGACACGTCAATATCTTTGACATATCTATCTCGCATTCCATTGACATATCTGTCAATTGCCAGTCTGTCAATGACCAGATGTCATCACTAGACGTCAGATCCCACATGCCCATGACATATGTCAGAGTGACAGGTGTGACATTCACGCGGAGGTGGAGGGGGGAGTCCCCGCGCCACTCATCACTACGACGGGTTTGACTATAGTCGTCGCGCTTAAATACTGCGCGCTCACAGTGAGGGGCGCCATGTTGTTCTTCATCATTTGTGTTTCTACCATCTGGAAAGGAAATTTGGGTCAAGTTTCTCTTCATACTTATTATTATTCTTTATTATACACACGGAAAATGAATATTTATAAAAAATAACATGTTCAAGGGTGGACTTATCTCTAACAAGAGATTTCTTCCAGTTTGTCTTTAGGGATACGAGAACACGATTAATATAACATACGTGCACATATAGTTGTAAACAAATTATAATAAATTTAAATATAATAAACTAATATAAATGTAAAAACTTACCTACTCTATAATGTACATAGATATTAATTCGTTACTAGATAATTATAAGAAACAAAGAAATATTTTTTTGATATATTTCGGCCCCCGGTATGGAGCCGTCATCAGTCGAATGAAACATTTTGACAATGTTATAAATATTATCTAGTAACTATCTACAGTAGAATATCTCTCAGAAGAGTACCCATATCTTTATTGATATTAATTCTTAGAACACGTATTTATGTTTAAAATGTTTGTATTATGATTTTCTCTCTGTCCTTAGGGACAGAAAGTTGCTGGAAGAAATCTGTTTTAGAGATGAGCCTGCGCCCATATGTTTGATTTTCAATTGTGGTTATGATGTCTCAGTTCAAAGCAGTACAGAAGGCGGGCGTCAAGTTAGTTACAGATGGCGTGGCAGTCGCACATTTTTGGATCTTTGACGAGGCGCTGGGGTGCGCGATATAACGCGACTCCATTGCTTCTCGTTCTATTTCCGTTTTTTAATTGTTTTGTGATGACCTTTCCGAGCTATACATATTAGTATTTTTTAAATTATACGCATCTCACTCCCGTTTACCGGGGATTCTCTATCTCTATCACCGCGTGGTGTGGTTAGCCAATCACAGCGCGTTAAAGTGCGTACAAAATTGGTGGAGTTTATTTCGAACGCGTGTCATTGCGCCTCTTTGAGGTTTACCTTGATGAGAATCTATATTAATAATAAAGTAGTATTGTATTGAAATTTTATTTACATTTTAAATTAAATGGGTTATTGGTATTGTACTGATGCCAAAACTATCATTTTTAGAATGTTTGTCTGTTTGTCCGTCCGTCCGTCTGTTTGTCTGTATGTATGTACGTTCCGTTTTAACTATAGAACCACTCAACGGATTTGGATGCGGTTTATATATAATATCATCGTAGTGACCCCAGTCAACATAAAGGTTGTTCATAAAATAGCGCCCAAGCCGAAAACCGGGCAGAGATTAATGAACTTGGGCGAAGCCGCAGGTGAAAGGCTAGTAAATAATAAATACCTTGTGCGTGAGAGTGTGTGAGTGCAGCACGTGCTGCGTGGGCTGCGACACGACGAGCGGAGTCAGCCCGCTCACCATCACGCCGCCGCCGCTCTCTGCAACATGCACATTACACAATAGTGTTTTTAGGGTTCCGTAGTCCGACAAGGAACCCTTATAGTTTCGTCATGTTCGTCTGTCCGTCTGTCCGCGTCTTAGCTTACAGATTATTAGTACTAGAAAGCTGTAATTTGGCATTAATATAAATATTAATCACGTCGACAAAATGGTAAAATAAAATCTTGAGAAAAAAATATTTTAAGGGTACGTCTCATACAAGTAAACTGGGGATGATTTTTTTTTTCACGTCTATCCCATAGTGTGGGGTATCGTTGAATAGGTCTTTCAAAAACATTGTGGTTTTTGAGTGATTGGTGCGTGAGAACCATTTTTCAATTTAGGGATCCGTTGGCGAAATATGAAGCTTTAAAGTGAAAATTTTAGTTAGAGTGGAGCGCCCCCCCCCCCCCCTGCTGGCTAAACGGTTATTTATAGAAATGTGAAAAAATTCACAGAAGTAGTATATATAATGAATTTAAAAGGAAAACTATCACAGCTAAGTAAGCTTTACAGGTTTACGAGTACAGGTCGCGCCAAACTTTTGGTCTCATCTAATGTATGAGACTAGAAGTTTGGCGCGGTCTGTATTAGTAGACCAACTTATAAAATGTACCGGGCAACTACGGAACCCTACTATGCGCGTGGCCCGATACGCACTTGGTCGGTTTTTTTACATTCAGTGGGCTAACGCTTAGCAATTACCACGCCTCATGCAAGGCATCTTGAAATATACGTATATTTTTGTACATACGTATATTCTGGCGACGCGTCGATCAGTATTTTCAGGACTTTCGCAAAAATCCACGAAAGTCGGTATGGGAAAAAAAACTATTTTTGCAAATATCTAATGATGCCGTTTTTTTTTTTCATCATAATCGGCCCCAGCACTACTTTAAGCATTTTTCGCTATTCCCTATAGTTTTGGAACTGGCCAATCGAAAACTAAACCTATATTAAGGTGCTATTACATATCTGCCACGGCTGCAATGGGAGACAGTATTGTTGTGTATATAGATTACAATAGTGGGGAAATTTCGTATCCCGGAATAGTTAAATTAATTTGAGAAAATAAAGTAAGGTTCCGTTTGGAAACAAGTGAATTTTACTCGGAGTGATGCGAATTTCACCATAGAGCGTTCAAAAATAGACCCGAGTTAAACCGAGGGTAAACGAACTGTTACCTGACAGTTGCACGAAAGTGTTTTGAAACGCTTCGGAGTAATTCGAAAAACACACTGGGCCACCTGATTGGTGCAACCAGATTTTTGTTTCTCTTGCTCCTATATAGATCTCTCCCTTTCTAATAAACGAGTGAAATTTCGCACTATGATCACACGTTCTGAAACGCTTCCTAAATAAATAATCATTTACTTTATTTTGCATAACGTAGTTCACAAACTGTTTTGTGTTACTACGGAACGGTTTCATACAAGTAAATCAATTCCAATTTACAATAACATTCTTTTTGTATGAAAAAAAATATGCCATTAGATGAATAAATCATGGTTACTACTGTAATCACACAATACCCTCTCCCATTGCAGCCGTGGCAGATATTGTGATAGCACCTTATAAAAGAATAGACTATAGGCTGACTGATTGATCTGTCAACGCCTAGACCAGACAGCTGGACCTAGAAACGTGGGCACTCTGGGCCTTGTATGACGTAGACATCCGCTATGAAGGGAGCACCGCCGCGGGCGTCCACTAGTAGTTAATATAATGAGCTTATAGAGAAGAATACAACAGAAGCGCACTTACGAGTGTACACCCCTGTCGAAGTGGCGGGCGGCGGCGACACGATGCCGTTCTCCCTGGCTATCCTGCTGTCACCAGGCGACACACCTGCAAAGTACACCACTTTACACCTACGATAAAATAATACCAGACCCTAGATTATGTATCGTTGAGTCGGTTGACAACTGGTTGCCGAACATCAAAAACAGATATACTATCGAATTCCGATTATCTAAGGCAGGGTTTTTTAAACTGGGGTCCATGGACATGAGGGTCCACAGCCACTCAGTTCACTCTTTACATACTTATTATACCGAGTCCAAACAACAGTACGTATCCTTCTCATTAACTTAGTTTTCATACTAATTAATAGTATTAATGTAAACTAATTAATAAAAGGTGGTAGAGCTGATGCCGGGCTCGACTGTGGAAGTACCACCATGTTACTCGCAAACCCTCCCGAAGTTATTCGGGGGTGAGTAAGAGAACAGCTCTCAGGCCAAACCAGGCGGCCCACCATTGCCTGGGACCGATGGATGGCGGTATATCCATCCCCAATTGCCGGGCCTTATATAAACAGACTGGTGACGGGCAGAGGCGTCACTGGTGCAAGGGGTTCGGCACCGCGCCCACCAACCCGCCTGCCCAGCGTGTGTGAGTATGGGCATTTCTTCCAGGAGGACCGCCAAGAGTGGTGAAATCCTGGAAAGGCCTGTGTCCAACAGTGGACGAAACAGGCTGATGGATGGAATCAATAAAAGTGATTTTTTATATTACGCTTTATTTTCTTTTCCTGAAACTTCCTTCGACAGGGGTTCGTGGAATCTTTGAAATTCTGAAAGTGGTCCGTGGCTACAAAAAGTTTAAGAACCAGTGATCTAAGGATACGTTCGTGCTGAAAGTGGCGTCACAGTTCATGAACAGTTCAATATATACTGATTGACATGTTGAAAGTTCAGTTTTTATATGTTTTTAGTGTTTAGCTATCGATACTGAGTTACATATAAGACCCGATGGATCCACCATCAGCTCTAAAGAGGCTAAATATAGTCTAAGCGCGCTCTCGCATTTTTCGGTTTTGAATCTTAACTTTTTGTGATAAAGTTTTAAACTATACAAACCATTAATCACTAGTCAAGAGTATTAATGATCTAAGATTATTATAAATAACAAAAAAGGAATGACATAATACACACAAGAGACAGCTTAATTATACAAATAGTTAAAATATCACATACACACTAGGTGAAATTCAATCAACCGGTGACTCGGTTAGTTATCAGAAACAAGGTTCAATTACCCTTTTGGTGAAATCCGATAAATATATTTTTTTGCTTCCTTAATGGGCTAAGAATTGTACTTAGTCCAACCAGTAAGGGAGCAAAAAAATATATTTTTCGAATTTGGCCAAAAGGATTACTAAACCTAGTTCCTGGTCACTAACCGAGTCTGCAGTATGAATGTGGTCGGTACTATTTGTATAATTAAGCTGTCTCTTGTGTGTATTATGTCATTCCTTTTTTGTTATTTATATAGGGTGAAATTAAATCAACCGACCAAATTCATACTGGAGACTCGGTTAGTGGTCAAGAACTAGGTTCAGTAATCCTTTTAGCCAATTTCCAAAAATGCATTTTTTTGTTCTCTTACTGGTTGGACTAGTTAATGTACAATTCATAGAGCAGGCACTATGGGGCAAAAAAAATTTTTTTCTGATTTCGCCTGAAGGGTCATTAAACCTTGTTCCTGATTACCAACCGAGTCTCCAGTATGAATTTGGTCGGTTGATTTAATTTCACCTAGTATAATCTTAGGTTAGGTTTTAGGTTTAAATGTTTATTCTCATAAAAACATAATAATACATTTGTTCACTTAAAATGAGAAATAAATTTTCTTACGTATTAATTGTGAGTCCTTAAAATATATTTAGATTGATTTGCATGCAAGTTGTTCCAAAATACAATGTTTAATTTTGATGTTTGTTAGTACTTAAATATAATATTAATAACAGAATAAATGTAGCTAGCACATTGGTATTATGTAATAGTGGTGACATTTTTAAAAATGTAAGCTATAAGGAGTTTTTTAAATGTAAACATTGATTTCACATTTTTAATGTCTTTTGGTAATTTGTTGTATAGCTGTGCTACCTCGTAATAGCTTACTTTTTTTGCCATACAAAGTTCGGTGGGAGATTAATTTCAAATTGTTGGCATTTCTTGTAGCGTATTTATGTCGTTTTTTGCTGAAAGACAGTAGCGGCAGTTGAAAGACAGTTGCGAATCTTAGATGATTAATACTCTTGACTAGTGATTAATTGTTTGTATAGTTTAAAACTTTATCACAAAAAGTTAAGATTCAAAAACGAAAAATGCGAGAGCGCGCTTAGAATGTATTTAGCCTCTTAGCTGATGGTGGATCCATCGGTCGGTTGATTGAATTTCAGCCTATATAGGCAACCGGAGATTATTCAGCTGTATTGCTGGACTGTTAAGACGGTTTACAGAGTTGAATTATATCGATGAGAGTAGTAGACAAAGTGCTGACCATTGATCTGTGGCGCGTGAAGCACTCGTAACGCGCCCGGCGCCGATAGAAGCTGCAGGGCCCCACCAACCACCAGGCCCCCACTGCCGACCACCTGGAAATTATTGGACACGTTGATTAACTATTATTATTTGTTTTGTACTGAGCACTAAAACTGCTTGAGAATGTTTCCATTTCATCTGTTAGTGTAATCTGCGATACCAAGATGGTAAACGTTAACAAGCACGTTTTTTGGTCAAAGCTTTTTGGTAGTTGTTGGCGAATTTCTGATGAAGGATTCTCTCGCACCGACATACGGGCGAGTTTAGAGAGAGCGCGTCCGTGAAACCTCCAGCTGTTTGAGGTCGACGCTCTCTCTAACCTCGCCCGTATGTCGGTGCGTTAGGGTTCACGCATTTTGTTTGGAACTCAATTATTTCCTAAACTAAGGGTGTCCGCGGGTATGATTCTTGGGAAAAGTGGTTCAGTAGGGTCGGTAGAATATGTGGTTTCATTTAATGGTAGCACTCTATTTACACCCTGTATGTCGACCGCACATCGTACAATCGTGTTAACATATAGGCATATCATAATTATGTAAAAACTACAGGGGTCGCTTCACTCCGCTTCGCTGAATAAACCTAACACGCTCCTCCTAGCCCGCTCGTCGCCTCATCTATTTTTGACTCCTGTTGAAAGACTTTCGGCTTCGTATTTCATGATCATTGACGTCTCATAAACAACAAGACTCACAATCTCGCTCAAGTGTCAAGTGTCCGCGATGCATTTTGTCACCGCTATGGCGATGGCGTGACAAATTGGAATAACGATTGCATACAACTGACATTGCATCTTATATTAACGACATAACGTCTTAATTTGGTTGAAGCATTTTTGCTACTATGCACGTCGCACGTTCGGACACTTTCTGACGAACTTTTCTTAGAGACTGTGTGTTCATGATATATTTACCTGTATTGGTAGCTTTACCAGCAACAGTCGGTCGTAAGAACTTTATCCGCTAGATGGCAGGGTTCACAACGAGCAGATTATTATAACTGTGATATGTCGTGCTTATAATTATCCTAACCGATAGGTGTGCATGTTACTTGGAGGAAAATACTATCGAGAAACATTTTACAGACCCAGCTTTCACCCTTAATGTGATTGCAGTAAGAGCAAAAAGTAGGCCTGAAGAACTTTTTTCAATGGTACTTTAGTAGTTTAAAAATTCCTAATAAAACATTTGTAGAAGTCAACACCAGTTTATTCGTTCGTAGCCTTTATATCAGATTTTCAATCCAAAAAAATCTCGTTTAATGATACTTACATGACAATAAATAAGACAATCAGCGCTGCATTTTATAGCTAAGTACCGCTTAAACTGTAATTCCCAAATGTAAAATCGCGGGTTGACCTATTTACAAATTGGCTGGACTGCACCGACTAAGAGATCCTGACCTACAATTCTACTAAGCGTTAGCCAATATAAATATCATTTGCTTAAAGTACAGATTGCACGATTCACAAACGCCCTCTACATATCCTAACAGATAACCCTCGGGTCATCTCGCAGTCATCAAGCACAAGCTATATTAAAGAAAACACACGAGCTGGTACATGTTATTATTATTTGTTTATATTTTAACAGTGTTTACTCTACATATATACAAATTTATTTATTTCTGATAATATCTTGAAGATTCACGTTTGAGAGTGCATGAAACAAATATGTTATCACTAATTATGACTAAAGCAATTGACAGCGTTTCAAATTGTTTGCTAAGACATTAAATAGTATTATCTAAAACGTAAAAATATGAAGAAAGAATAATCTCGTTTGGTTAAGTATTTCATTACTTATTCCCATTTAAAAAACTTTTCATTCTATAAGGTCTTAAGTGCAAATGGTTGGCTCTACGTAACTGAGACCTGCCCCATAGAGAAGTTTGGACTAATGAACATTAGGAGTTCAATATTTAACTCTGTCAAATGTGTCAAGTCAAGTCACAGTATGATTATTATAGTAGGATTATTTTTTATGTCGAATCGACTTACGAGCTTATCTTCCAGTGAATGGCATTGTTATCTATTGTTAAGTTCGACCGCTAAATGAGCAGTGCATAACGTAACAAATAAACAAAAAAATATTTTATGTTAATAGCAACTTTACCATCTAAACAAAAAGGCTCAAGCTCAAATTTCAATTTCAATTTCAGATTCAAAATCAGATTCCATTCCATTTTTAAAATTGAAAGCGGCTACCATTTTGTGTGTCAGTTACAGAATGATTAAGTAATGGCTTTTGGATCTTAATATCGTATACTTCTCTGTGTTTTATCCTCGATATTTCATAAATTTGACCCTGGCTTACGTTTAAAGGATTTTGATTGCTTACCTACTATTTGGATTTTTGTAAAAAGTGTGTTCGATAACGACCCCGGCTGTGTATATGGACTTTGATTTAGCGGGATTAAGAGGTACAAAAATGTAATGTATGTAATTTTAAATGTAACTTCAATAATTACCGTAGATTGAAGCCATACTTTTTTACTACTTACTGGTTTTTATTGAAATTATATAAGTATAGGTATAAGTAAACATAGTTATTTAATAAACAACAAATGTGTGTTAAATTAAAGTTTCAAAAAGACAAATGAACTTTTTAAACTTAAATACTGTTTTTCGTAATAACATGCATATAAAATTATGTAAAAATCTTAAATCGTTTCACCTTGTATCACACCTGTACCTTGCTGCCGCTTTCAGTTTCAAAAAGTACTATCTGGAATGCGTTGCCGTTCAAATTTGAGAATTTTTGTTCAGGCGTTAAAGTTGCTATTAACATAAAATATTTTGTTGTTTATGCGTTTCGTTGTGTACAACTAATTAGTGTTGGAACTTAACAATAGAACAATTGAACAATGCCATTCATTGGAAGATAAGCTCTTAAGCCGATTCCGACATTTAAATTAAATTCCTATACCTAAAAATTCTTATTTCCTAAATTTCTATGCGTTTTTTTAACGGCCTTTTATTGTAATGCCTTTTTGTAGTATTTATATTTATAGCACAGAAACCCTTCAATTTTGTAGGCTTTAAAAATTTACGTGATTTTGTACCGAGTAATATGCTAGAATTATTTAGACCGAGACGGGTTAATTTTTGAATGGCCTTTAGACATTCGGTTTGGTTTGAATGAACGATTTTTATCGTGGCAAAGGTTTCATTGCTTGCAGGCAACCATTGAACGAAATGAAGGAAAATTCATTATTTTGCAAATATCTCCGAAAATAGCCGCAAGTAAAATTTCAAATAATGTTAGTTTGCAATCATGCATGAACCATAATCTCCATAAGTTTTTGGAATTTTCGGTGTCGTCTCAGATGACCGCTTGTGAATTGCGGATTTTAAAACAGATTGCGTAATCAATGAAATCATAGAGCTATTTGATGGGATGCCACCTACATAGGTAACACTAAAAGTTTCCGGAACTGGCCACTTACATAAACAATATTTAAAAATTTATTGCAACATTTGAAAATATAACTCTTTGGCTGTAGAATGCAGTTTGTTTCATCTGACTGTCTTTTGTTTTTACCTTTTGGCGCCATTTAAAAAATTGTGTGTCTGCATCAACATGGATTTAACTCGGGAAAATTTTCGTAGTATGATTTTCTACGATTTTAAGTGTAATTTGACAGCTCAACAGAGCATCGCTCGGCTTGAAACAGCTTTTGGCAATGAAGCACCATGCAAGACGACTGTTTATAGCTGGTTTGCAGAATTCAAGCGTGGTCGTATCAATCTCAGTGACGAATCTCGCGATGGTCGGCCGTCCACCGCTGTGACCAACAAAAACATCGATTCTGTGCGCCGTATGATTGAAACAGACAGGCATGTGACCTACCATGAAATTCGCGCATCCTTAGAAATAGGCATGAGTCAAATACAATCAATCCTACACAAACATTTGGGTGTGAGAAAGCTGTGCTCGCGGTGGATCCCACACAACTTGACCGAGGCTCAAAAAACGGACCGCGTCACTTGGTGCAGTGCCATGCTTACCAGATTCAACGAAGGTGCGTCAAATTTGGTGTGGGACATAGTAACAGGTGACGAAACATGGATTTATTGCTACGATCCCAAAACAAAGCAGCAATCGAGCGTATGGGTCTTTCAAGATGAGCCGAAACCAACCAAAGTGGCACGCGTGAAAAGTGCATCTAAGCGGATGATTGCTTCTTTTTTTAATAAAACTGGACACGTGGCTACTGTTGCTTTAGAGAATCGTCGTACCGTGAATAGTGACTGGTACACGACCATTTGTTTGCCGGAAGTTATTGACGAACTCCGTAAAAATAACCGTAAACGCCGTATCATCCTGCACCACGACAATGCTAGTTCTCACACGGCCAGACAGACAAACGACTTTTTGAAGACGAAAAATGTAGAACTCATGAGTCATCCTGCATACAGTCCCGACCTGGCACCTTGTGACTTTTTTCTGTTCCCAAAAATTAAGAACCAATTACGCGGTCAACGATTTTCATCACCAGAAGAGGCTGTCGAGGAGTATGAAAAACACGTTTCAGAGGTCACCACAGGGGAGTGGCACAAAAGTTTTCAAAACTGGTTTGATCGAATGAAAAAGTGCATAGACGCCAAGGGAGATTATTTTGAAAAACAATAAATTAATTTTGTACCTTTAATAGTATTTTTTCATATTCATTCCGGAAACTTATAGTGCGTCCCACGTATTGGCTATATTTTTTTTTCTTTTGTTTATTTATGGCACTCACCTTTATTGCATTAGAAATAAGAGCGAAAAGTGGGCCCGCAGAACTTTCTCAGATGGTAGTTTCAGTCCACTAGATGGCGTTACATGTCACGTTACATGTCACTACACTACTACTAGTTGGTACCGTACAGAATGGGCCGTTTGGGTAGTACAGAAGGCGGGCGTGTGAAGTAAGTCACAGATGGGGGTTTTTGGAGTGTCCACTAGGAGGGGGGGGGGGGGGGGTGAGCGGAGGAATACTGCGCAGCTGACAGCTATTTATGTTTCTATAAAACTATATAAGAACGTAGAGGAAAAAATTATATATAATATAAATTTGAGATTTTAAAGTGTAAAATTCATATTCATTGCCGGCTAGCGGATTAAGCTCTAGTGGACGAATGTTGTCGATATAGCCACCACTAATGACGGACAAAATGCCAATCGTCAAGTACTAAGACGAACTGCATAAATGTTTAACACGGGTCTGTGATTACTATCCCAACTTCCTCGCCGTGTTTTAGCAGGCCATGGGAGAGGCCTCTCTCAAGTAATAGGCTGATGGTGAACTTTACAGAAGTGTCATCAGAATATATCCGGTTTATTTACCTGTGAGAGAGGAAGGTGTATCTGCGCAGGATGCACCAGAGTCGTACTCAGGGTGCTCACCCCGTTCTCCGTTTGATGCCCGTTCTGGAAACCAATACATATAAATACATTAACATTTTACAACTTCAGTTAATGACGGATAGTGATGACATAGAGTACCTATGGGTGTCCGAAATGTTCGAAGTGTCAATTGAGTCGTCAAACTTAAACCACAGACTAAAGAATACGTTTAGGGGGATGATTTATCACCCCCGTTCCATGAATTTGAACCCGTGACAAATAGTATTCGTAATCAGAGTTAGACGGCGGAAGAATATATCCTTCTGTCAAGCCCACATTCGACACAATGTATGGGTTCACTAATATTAATGTAATCTGCTCTAAAATAAGCTTCAGTTAACACACTTCACATAAACAATGAAAATAGGACGTCATTAAAGAAAACAATAACTTATGCCCTGTTGATGTTATTTAATTATCGATTTTACGAGTTAAATGAAGACAGGCAGAATAACAAAAACTGAAACATCGCTATAAACGATTTCAAAACAAATTAAAGATATTTTAATCTTGCAAAAAAAAGCTGTGCGTATTATAGATAGTGCTAAATTCCGAGAACATTGTAAACCTGTATTTAAAAAACATAAAATACTAACAGTTATAAATTTGTATATATATCTAGTAGCAATTAAAATTTTTAAATCTTTAAATGAATACAAAAGAGTTTGTGACACTCAAACACATGTATTAAGAAATTGTAATAATTTAGCTTTACCTTATCCAAATTATGGCGTATTTCAACAAAATATTAATTACTCGGGTCTGAAAATTTTCAATAAACTTGATAATAATATAAAACAGTGTAATAATGTCAATGAATTTTCAAAAAAAACTTAAAATGTATTTAATGGATAAACCATTTTATAATATCTCTGAATATTTTAAATGTAAGAAATAGGAAATTATTTAAGTAAATAATGTAGGAATACTTTTGTCACTTTATTTTGATCTCATTAAGTTTAATGTAAATGTCTTTTTTTTTTTTCTCTTGAATTATTTTCAAATAATCTCATAGTATTTTTTTCTTAGTCATTTAGTTTTTTATTTTTTATTTTTATTGTACCAATGTTTTTTGCATGCCTTAGTACATTATTTTTGTATGGCTTTACTGCAAATAAATGATCTTATGTCTTATGTCTTATGCTTTTGCAACGATGCTGTACCTAAGTCGCAATTTGTGGGTAGTTAGGGAAATCTCTCTAGCTTCTTCGAGCATACGTTTAATAAACGGTGTCGAGCTAACATCTTGCCTGCTATCTATTTTTAATCTATTGTTTATGCGATATTGAGAAATCAACAGGTAAAATACGGCTCATTACTTTTTCAATCATTTTTAAACGAAATAGTCACAATTCAAGCATAACTTCGTAAGACCTTGCTATTTCTTATCAGCTAAGTATACAAAGAACTCAACTTATCAACGTAGAATTTTCTATGGAATTAGCTATGCGCGTTCTAGCCTTGAACGGTTAATTTTGTAATAAGTAATGGTTTTTCAAAGAATTTCTTGGTACGAACTGACCTACGACACCATGAAACTAAAGCTACGAGGCTGTTAATACTGATCATGCTTCACCCATATGTTGTCAGTATCCCGAAAGCTCGAACGCAATGTTTCGAATGTTTGCATTTATACAACTGAAATGTGGAACTCCGCCAGGGTCCGCATTTCCGAAGAGTTATAACACAGATTCTGGTGGAGCGCACTTCATCCAGGTCCCATCCATAAACAATTTAAACAATAAATTAAAAAAAACAAAATTAAAAGGAAAAAACCTACTCAGCGCAAAGAGATGTTTCAATGCAAATATCATTTAATTTTCTTTATTAATTTTGAAAAGAGAACTTCATTCAAAGCGTTCCCTTTTTACCAGGGTAAATTTCAGCGACTCAATCAACCTAGCAGTTTTAGATAAATGCCGGAAATAGACGCATTGACACTGAAACTTCGCGATTAAAGCGTTTTAGACGGAAACCAAAAAAAAGACACTATAGAAGCAACAGACGGACCGCTTCTGCGGTCTATTGGTTTGTTAAGGGGCTCCACCATGCTAAGCTTCAATCCTGCTCTAACGCTTTAGATTTTTAATTGCCTATTCTGCTCTATCCAACTGCTGTTGCTGCCGCTGCGGTTATTTTGAAATGGCGGCTACATCAAGAAATTAACAATACAGTTTTTATGTAATAAAGATAATATTCTTTAGTCAGTATCTGGGTGTGGTAGTTTCGTTTTAAACCGTTTTGAAATATGGGCTCTGAATCATTTTTCCCGTGAAATTAATACTTTTTTTTTAAGTAATTTGATTATAGGAACATTTGACGTATGTATATATTTATAAAGTTCAATTAATAATGATCTTGAGCCATATAATGTACCATTATTATTTTAATTTTTTTATCGTGTACATAGACGAAACTGAATTCAATGAAAAACTGAAGTTTAGCATTATGGAGCCTCTTAATAAGCTACAGTAGAGGCAAATACAAGTAGATGCAAATTTGTTTTTAGCTTCATGCTTCGGGGAGGACGTTGAGCTGTATACTGCGACTTGAATTTCACAGTCTACACTCAGAAACAACTCTGACAACCCATCCGGGATTCATGTCGTGACGATATATGTACGTTTTTTTAAACCTTCTGCTAAACCAGCTAATATTTGCATTATATCAACGTACATCTTGGATGAATTTCCGTCCGAGTATAAATTTTAATGTCGTGTTTTCAAGAAACTACGCTGCAACTCAATACCACAACTTTTCAATAACAATCTCTTCAATTTCGACTCCTATGGCTAAGCAATAAGATTCAAATGGCGAGCCTAGTAACCGCGGTGATTCAGGTTATATAAGATACACTATACCAGTAATTGCATCCAAGTATATAGAAACGTATGTACGAATTGCCAACTACGACTTATGTTGCGGAAGGTCAGTTCACTGCGTAGTTGATTGTAGGTATAATACTATAGAATATGAAAGGTAGGATCGGATAGACGAACATAACAGCATACTTGTTGATTGAAATCGATATAGTTGTGCATACATATTGACAAGCTATTAATACGTTGGATATACTGCTGTGTTTCTACAGGCCAAGGACATAAACAAGACGCTATTTCTTTTGTAGCACCTGTAGCGTCGGTTGAGTATTGGATTGAGTCGTTGGACGAGTATGTACCAGTGGCGAAGAGTGGACATTTTAAAAAGGGAAGCCGGACAAAAAATTGCCTTACTCAGAAAGCAACCAAGGAAAACATGAACTTTTTTGTACTTTGCAACTCCCTGTCAGCCAAGTGTATTTGTCGTATTGAGATTTATGGAAATGTTTGACAAAACGATGAGCACGGAATAAAGAAATGTAGTATGGATCCTAAGTAAGCCGATGGGAATCGTGTTATATGGACCCTTAGCCACTGGTAGGAGTTTTATAGAATTTATGTGCACAGTATTTGTATATCACCTGCTAATGATAAAGAAAACGCTGTGAGTTAAGGCGAGGTTATTCAGAGAAATCTATCCTGCTCCAACGCTTTCATTTTTCACATGTTTATCCTGCTCAGCGGAAAGGAGCCGCTCAGAAAACTCGCGGTTTCGAGGTGTTTTTATTTATTATTTTGGAATTAGAGGGATGGGTTTTTAATATGATGGCCGTTTTATATCACATTTTTCACGATCTTTATTTTAGTATATGTTTAATTGTCAAAAACTTAATACAGCTCCAACGAAATGATATTTAGATCGTAGTTTAGACCTATCATAAAAGCATGCTACCGCCGCTAAGGAATGCTATGTCCAGAGTGCGCTAGGTATATTTTTAGCAATCAGTCTTTGTATCCTATGCTTGCTATTTCATTCCACATTCAACTTCGGATTATAGAGCACTGACTGACTGTTATTGGTTGGCCCGAACGTTCACTTCCCGAGCTTGTACGGAACTAACCGAACACTAAGCTAACGCGAGACAAAATTCATGTCTTGAAAAAACTCGAGAATGGTTTTGGGTCTTCCTATGATTTCAGGAGAAATATCCCAAAAATCGAAATAAAACCAAAATATTTTTGAATAGTATAAAATATACTATGCTGTGAACCTAAAATTATTTGATTTGTTGTATCACTTCTAGGGCATTACGGTACATAAACATTCATCAAAATATGTGTAAAATCCAGGATTTTATACGCTTGTAACTTTTGTATGTATTTGATTTTGATAAATGTTTTAGGTTCAATCTTATGAAAATTGTATGGGATATGTTGAAAAAGAAAAAATAATAAGCAAGTACCTATCAATAAGGATATTATCAGCGAACAGCGCTAGTATGGGAGTTCTGAATTGCTCAGAATGGAAATCTGCTCGTGGTTTGTCTTATTTGGTTTTTTATAGACTTTTTGTTCGTTTTTGGAAGATCTCGATAAATCAATCAGCACGACGTATAAATATTATCGATTGCCAACTAATGACAAGCCCGAATAGTTGTTTAATCTACCTACATGACCTAAGTCTTGCCTGATTATGTCCAGTACGTACCTGTGTGTGAGTGTGTGCGTCGGCGGAGGCGAGGGTGGTCAACGTGAGCGTGTTGTGCCGCGACCCGCTGTACGCCGACCGCACCACCTGCAACAAACACATTCGTTACGTAACTAAAGAGCGAAAGATATGCTATCGCAACGCTAGTGCACAGAAAAGAAAATCCCTTTGGAACAGAAAAGGCGTTGATACGGGTTCGGTATATTCGTTACTCGTTCGGTATTATATATCGTTATATGACCAGTTGTGCCGATTATATGTCCCTAACAAGTATGTTGCCACAACACGATCCTCTCGTACACGACGCCTTCTTGCGGTTCCTAATTGTAAGACTGTGTCGTATTCATATTCCCCTCTCTGCCGAATGATCAATAGCCTGAACTTAGTTCTCAACCATTCGTCTGACTCTGACATCTTTCATGATCCATGCAGCAACATTTTGAGGGTTCGCTCTGATTATTGCGAACGTAATAATATTGTAAATGTATCAATACAATTAAATAAATAAATATTTTATGGAAATGAAAATTAAACTTATTCATTACATGACAAACGGCACCTAAAAATCACACTAAAAGTTTGTGTGTGTGTGTGTATGTTTGTTACTCTTTCACACTGAAACGGCAGGACGGATTAGGATGAAATTTAGAATGGATATTAGCTTATACCCTAATTTAACACATAGGCTACTTTTTATCCCGGAAAAACGCATGTCGTTAAACCGAATAACACGCGGGCTAGCTAGTATAACATATAACATGGTTACAGGAAAACGTAACTAATACACTAATTGTAATGGCAAACGTTGAAAGCCATGGTACGCTTAGAAACCCCGAGTTATGACCTCCAGCGCCTTCCTCCGGAACAAATTTTCAATATTTTCTACTTTAATACAAATACTGTTTGTTACAGATATTAAATTTATATTCAAGAAATATTATTTTATTGAATTCTGGAGCCTTAAGTTATAGGTATACCAATAATATGTTTGAAAACCTTCACATTATTGCCAAATTGTTGCTGACAGACGTTTCTAATCGGTGCTTTTGTATTGCTTTCGCAAGTTTCATCGAGCGTGCACGTAATAGCATTACATTTGTCCACGCCAACAACTGTGTTGCTGCGCTCATGACAAACGTCCTTAAGGCTTACAGTTAAAAGCGCAAAGGATTTCCACAATCTAAAAAAACTACACCAAAAAGAAATTGTTGGGTTATACAGCCTGCGGCATGTATATCTAGTGGTGACCGTTAATGCGCAGAAGTCACAAATAAGGTGTCGTGGAAGAGCGGGGCGGGCGTACGTGCTAATGCGTAAGCGCTGATTGGCTCCTCAATTGTAGGTAAGCTATTATCGTTCACGGCTAGAGTTTGGTGCCTTGGGCTGTACAACTCGGTCACGTTCCCCGTGCGCCTTATCACCACCGCTTGAAACATCTATTTAGAATGAACCTAGGGACATGTAATTTGTACTGTAGGTGCCTTGTATGACGCAAGAAGGGATTGTATAAAATTCCCACGGGATCCACAGAAACGGGATTCACGCGAGTTATCTATATTATGATTTAAATAATATTCGTTTCAACGCTACGTTCGCGCTTTATTCGGAGGAACAGTGACTTTTCCATTTGAACATTATCTCAAAAATTGTTACATTACAGAACATGTCAATGTACCTGAGAAGTAGTAGGAGTGATCTGTATGGGTAACGTCCTCAGTTTAGTGCTAAGGTTGAGGGTGCGGGGGGGAGAGGGCTCCAGCCGCACGGGGCGCGGGGGGGACGAGGTTATCTGAAACATTCATCCTCTGATAAGTCTCGTATTCGGATTACCCAATGACCACGATAAGATAATACTTGGTCATATTTTTACGCGCTTTTGCTGCGTTTTCGCTTGTGTTGTATTTCTTTTGTTATCCCTAGGAAACTACTAAATGTCTCAAGATAAAATGTTGCCTATATGTTGACTTAGATCATAAACTATCTCACTGCAATAGTTTCATCGCAATCCGTTGGTTGATTGCAGAGTTATTAGCCAACAAACTTACACATTATTCTGAATGCGGGTTACGCTTATACCGGCGACGATTACCAAAATCTGACTATCCCAATGCATTTTTTTTATTAACACATGCTTGAAGCATATAATCACGACATAAATCCCGGAGGAGATGTCAGACGAGTTGTGAATACGAGTTTACGAGTGTGGAATATCAATAGAACCGTCATCACTCGTATATCCTCTTTTTACCGACAACTCTCTCGTCCGAACTAGAATAGCAGGTGAGCCTTATAATTATAACCGTACTTTGGGCACAAATACAAGCTTTTTAGGGCATGCAGTGTTTTTTTTTTCTTTAGAAAGTGCCAAGTGCTGCTGGGCATAATTCAAAAACGGATATCAAGATTGCGAGACATCGTAGTAGACTGGGCTACTTACTATTGTTTATATGAGATGACATTTATTTATGCAGCCAAATTCATACGGTAGGCTTAGTACCTAAGTGACGGATAAGTGAAGTATGATGGATCGATAACACTTTTTGCTAATTTCGCAAAATACAATATTGATCTCCGACAGTAGCTGTCTTAGGGCTGGGCTTGCGTTTATAGTTATTTCTTCCGTGGTAAACTGAAAATAATAATTTTCGAATTTCCCAAAAAGTATCATCGAATCACATAATTGTACATGAAAATTTGGGGAAGGCTTATGTTATGTTCAATAGTGGACCAACATAGGCAGATAGATGTATGGATATTTATTAAGTATAAAAAGTACTCACACTGATAGGTATTCCTAAAACTTGGCCATTAACTCTATCGTCCCTCGTTTTATCTTCTATTACTGATTCTGAAAAAATTAGAAAGGTTCAGTTAATTCTTACAATTGCTTAACCTCCTTTTAAGGCGAGGGATGAAGCGGTGACTGAATGTAAGGTACAGATTCAAGACGAGGAAGTGGAACAGGTTAAAGAATTTGTTTATCTGGGTTGTCTATTCACACGCGATGGAAAGTGTGACGGTGACATTGAAAGAAGAGTGAATGCGGGAAGCAAAGTGAACGGGGCCCTGCACTCCTTTATGAGCAGCCAAAGTGTGACTGCAAAGGTACGATTGGCGGCTCATAATGGAGTGTTAGCTCCTACGCTTATGTATGGTAGTGAATGTTGGGTCTGGCAAGATGAGCATCGCAGTAGAGTGAATGCAGTGGAAATGCGTTCCTTACGGAGTATGTGTGGTTTAACATTGAATAATAGAGGGAACAATATCGACATAAGGGATCGTTGTGGCCTGAAAGAAGATGTAGTGACTAGAATAGAAAAAGGAATGCTTCGGTGGTTTGGGCATAGAGAGAGGATGAAAGAAAGCAGAGTGACGAAAGGAATGTATGCTGCACAAGTGGAAGGTACAGCTCGACCGGGCCGCCCTAGAAGGACGTATGCCGACCAAAGAAGCGACATATTGAAAAAGGGCAAAGTGAAAAGTACCCGGAATAGAAGAGCCTGTATGACTAGGTTGATGGATGTAGAAGAAGCAAAAGAGGTGTGTCAGAATCGTAGCAGATGGAAATCTGTAGTCTCTGCCTACCCCTCTGGGAGACAGGCGTGAGTATATGTATGTATGTAAGGCGATGTCCTGAAAATATTGGCACTTCATGAAATGATGCAACTCCCTTGCCTATAATGGGTGTAAGATGATGTGATAACCTTGTTTCCTTAAAACGGGGTGTTCTACCCAACAATATAAACAACTTTTACTATGGGGCCAAACCTGAAATCGCGAAAACAAAATCAGCTGTTCCATATAAAAGTTAAAACCTACTCGAACTAAATGTATGAAACAGCTGATTTTGTTTCGCGATTTCAGAGTTGGCCCATCGTAAAAGTTGTTTATATTGTTGGGTAGTACACCTCGTTTTAAGGAAAAGGGTTATCATCTTAACATCCAGTATATGTTATGGCGTGAGTATATGTATAGTACGCGAGATGCATGTCAGTATGAAATGGCCCGCATTTCCGCCTGTCGCGAAATATATATAATATGTATGTCTGATATACATTACCTATGCTAGTAGGCGCGGCGACGCATGCTAGCACGGACACCTCCCGCTTCAACGCGGCCAGCCGCTGCTGAGCGGCTATCTTCTCGCGTGCTAGTCGTTCCATCTCGTGCTCGCACTCCCGCTCCTTGCGACGCAATACCTGAGGGGAATGGACTGTTCAAATTTGTTTTATCATCGTTCTCAATCAGCCCATCCACCCACTGTGGGGCATAGGCCTCGCGGCCGAAGACACGGACAAACGCGAAAAAACATAATTTATTCTTCCTTGTTTGAAGAATCTAGCTATATCAGATATTTGAAAAAAAATTGTACATCTGTCAAGATTATAATGCACACTCTTATCGAAACAGAATCTTGAGACGTCATTCCAACATTGAATCATAAAAAATCAAAGATGACTCCAAAAAAAGTATTCATGTCGAGTTTTAACATTATTTGAGCAAAATCATATTATATTATTTATTAATTAAAATCTGCATAAACTTTATTAAACTGGTATCCGAACAGATATTTGATACAAACTTTAGTTTTTTTTTTTTTATATAATAAAATTCGTGATGAAATTCGTCATTTTCATAATTTTCCAGAATTCGTCCCTCTCGCACTGCGGGCCTTTCCGCATGGAGTAACAGCGATCAATGCAATCGGAACCTATTCTCTTATAATCTTACTTACAGTGTTTGCTACTTATAGTGCGTCCCGAGTCACAACATAATCGATTATATCGCGTCTATCGTCATTCCGAGTCACTGATGGCCGTGCGGCGTGAGTAGTTTGATGGTACTTTTAGTGCTGTCAGCGCCATTCGGAACCCAGCCTTACTCTTATAGAAGTAATAATTTTAAAACAAACGTATTAGCAGAGTCTGTGTCCTGTTTAAATAAATTGACAAAATAAATATTATATTTAATACCTTTTAAAGGTTTTTATTTATACTTTTGGTAAATGGATATACAATATAAGTTGTAATGTTGCAAGATATAGTCAAATTCATACTGGAGATTCGGTAAGTGGTCAGGACCAAGGTTCAATGATTCTTTCTGTGAAAAACCCAAAGTAAAATTTAAATTGACTAGGGGGTTATAGGGAAACAAGTATCTACTCTCGTATTTTGCAAAAAAGATCATTAAACCTTGGTCCTCCTTAAAAAATAATATGATTACCAAAATGTTATAATTTCAAAGGGGAAGGAAATTTCTCCAACTTTTAGAGTAATTGAACAGTTCATGTGTAAGCCTTGTTGAAGCTTGAACTGAGCCCAGAACATCAACAACGCCAGACTTTCGATGACTCGTTTTAAGAAATTTGTGCTTGAAACTGAATTTGTAATATATCACGGTGAGAATGATTAATTGAAAATTATTAATAATTCTCGGTGATTCTGATTATTAATGCATAGCAACTCAAACGGTCAAAGTAATAAATTAATCACATTCACCCGTGGTTATTAATGATTTTTACGTGCCTATGGCGAAAGTAATGAATTTTGAATCAGAGCATCGTTACGGGCCAGCGAGGGGCACCAATTGTACTCATGTATGTCTTCGGCAGATTGTAGAATTGGGCAGATAGTAGAGTATGAAACCGAAAATTTTCACCAAAAGTAGGTGCGGTGCGACGACGAGCGGGGCGAAGCGAAGCGCGGTGGAGCGTGGTAGGTTGCTTGTGATCATAAATTTAGGGAACCGAGCGAAGCGCGGCGAAGCGAGGCTAACCCCCTTGTTTTAACAGAAATACGATATGAAATATGAAAAAATTTAGTTGATTATGCGTATTTTTACTTTCCCCAAACCCGTATGAGAATTATTAATAATCACCGGTGAAAGTGAAGCGAATTTATCACATTCGCCAAATGATGTGCTTATTATTAATACTCACCGATAATTACTAATAATTACCTCATTTATTTAATTACCTCGTTTACCGTAACACATATATGATTTCTTGATCTTTATTGGCATATAACTAAAAATTGGTATGTTTTACAATGCAGTATAAGCTTACGTACCAGATGTTGGTTGGTTGTGTTGACTTGATTTTCTTTTTTTATAAAATAGGCAATGCAGATATGAAATGAATCCACTTCAATCCTATTTATTTTTGCATATAAAATATTTCAGTATTAGTTCAAAACCTTCCAAGCTTGTTTCTCTACGTGATTATTAGTAAAACCCATTTAAGACAATTAGTTTAATGAGCCAACCAATAATCGCCTCTATCAAAGTCTTTGGAATTGGCCTAGTTGTGTTGGATGAGAGTAACATTTAGCCTTGATACCTATTATGGTTACATAAACGTAACAATTCGTACAAAAAACATGAAACCCAGCAAACTTTAATTCGAAAAAGAAGAAAAAGGAACGATTTTTCCTAACTCTCTATTAAATTTAAAAAAAAAACCTTGAGAAACTTTGCAAGAAAACAAAAAGTTTAAAGATTTCTCGCAATAGGGTTGTTGCCAACGTTTATTTTCTTATTGTTTTACACAAAGAAGCCGTACCGAAGAAAAGGTTTACGAAAAACTCCAAACGTGTAGACTAAAGTCTACAAAACTCTTAGATTGCAAACATTACACACAAAACAATACCTACAAAAGTAGTATGTCGATTCTAGGATGAAATTAATGAAAAAATTGGGTCGGTCACAAAACCCACATTTTTTTTCAATCAGGCACTTTCCCTTTTTTGTCATTTCACTCTGAGATAATATACCCTTAGAATCTTATCGTATTACTTGGTATACAAAGTTATGAAAAGTTAGATAGCAAAAAGGCAACGCAAATACAACGACAAAAGTAACATCAGTTGAAGTAACGGCAGTTAAGTTGCAATACAGCACCGGTATTGGCTGTTTTGCATTTAAAATACTACAGCTACTGGACATAAGTCCTCGGTCTAAAAAAGGACACATGAAAGTCGATTCTGAAGGAATTAATTTTATTTTTAGTGCTGTTAAAATTAAAAAAAAAACAAAGTAATATTAGTTTCTATTATTGACACTAAATAACTATTTTGAAAAGAAGAAAATTTAGTTTTGACAGCACTAAAACTTTAGGTAAAGTATTAAGGGGGTACAAAATGAAAATCATAATATGGTTTTCCTTAATTTTGAATAAAAAGTACGCAATAAATGTGTTTTAAAGCAACTTGGGGTAATAGTTTATAAGTAATAAAGTCTTACGTACTTTAATGCATTTTGTTTGCAATACATTGACAAAAATAAAAGCGTGTTTACAGTTGTAATGTAATACAGCTAAAAAGTAACGCATGAAATTGAATAATTTTCATGTGATCGATCACCTAATTAACAAACAGTTTGCGCGAATTGCTATAAAACGCATTAATTGCATACTTTATTCAAAAGTAAGGAAAACAATATTATGATGTGCATTTTGCATCGAGATCCTCCGTTACCACCAAATTGTAACGTATGCCGCCTTCAGAATCGGATTTAGTATCCTGTTTACGGTTTATCTCTCCATTTCAAAACGTGATGTCCTAAAGTCATCTTTATTTGAATAAAAGTAGAGCGTTGTTTCGGTTAACATTGGTAATTTTTTGATGTGTAATGGATATTATGCATACATGTTCGTGTTGATACACATCTGTAAGCTGTGTATCAACTATTGTAAGACTAGAATGCGTAATACATGACAAAAAACATTTCAAACTTATTGCTTAGTAAAAGAAAAAATGGAAAAAATATCCAGTTCTTGCTATTTGTTATCCCTCGTGTTTACAATAGGCTTGTACACAGGATAAACAAAATATTATTCTATTTAGTCCGTCATTTAGATTATCAAAAAATATTGGACACGTGTTTGTTCTTTTGTCAATCAAACAAAAAATGACAGAGATAAAGCGCGTCAAAGTTTGGGAGTGGGGGAAAATGACGTCACTTCTAAGTATAATTGTACCTAGATGTGACGTCACGCGGAACTTCAGCTGGCTATATCTTAATCATTTTTTGTTTAATTGAAAAAAGAAAAAATACTTGTCCAATATTTTCTGATAATCTAACTGACGGACTAATGAAAAAAATTTAGTCATCATGCCTATTCTACTGCGCGGAACTATTGCTATAGACTAAGGCAGAACCGAGTATTGAGTAGAATCCGCAGTGGATGGTCTTTAAAAATCTATTATCATTAAGTAGATAAATTACCTCCTTCATTAAATTGCCTTTAATTTCTCAGAAAATAACTCCATCCCTGTCTGTTTTTCATGTAACGCAGAGAGATAAAAAGCATTATAATTAAGTTATCGTCACAATTTTGAAACAACACATTGGTGAATTCCACAAGACGCACACATTTCCCTCAAACGGGCATCTTCAACAGAAATCGAACCTTATGACGACAACATCGTCCATCCAGTACTAGGAGCGCAAAGAATCGAGGCTCTTGCCGATAATTGTACCAGCTTAACCTTTCCTCCAGTTTCAACCGTATTGTAGAGTTTATAGAAGTGGTTTTTGCTAGGACTTATAGTGTTGTCGTTTTTTTGTCCGTTATAGCGGTTTGGTCACACGTCCGCTCTATGTATACAGTGTATGAAGTTTTAATTTTTATGAAAACTTTTGATAATGGAAATTTAATTTCTCAGTTCACCTAAAATAGCCTAAAGTGCAGTCGATTTTAATTATAATTAAATTCAGTTTTTTACATAGCTGCCTTTTTGTAGTTACACTTTAGATGGGAAAATCACATCACCTTTATTTACTTTGTTTGGAATTCAACGACTATGACGCCACAATCGTGCAAGCGGCAACATTGTGAATCTGCCCCTGGAGAACAAAGTACTAGGGAACCATAGACCGAAGAAGTCTCACCTGAATATACCGTATCGCTGAGCCGAGTATAGACAGGTTGGAGGTCTTCTTGTCATCTGGCGTGGCCGGTAGTTGCCGCTTGAGAAGTTCGAAGCACTCCTTGAGGTGTGCTCTTCGGTTCTTCTCGAGCTTGTTGTGGACTTCCCTGGTGCCTGCGCGGGGTGTACTACCGTTACTGCTGCCGCTGCCGCTGTTGCTGTTGCTGCCGTTGCTGCCGCTACTACCAACTGAGGGCGGGGAGGGGATTTGGGGCGGCCTGTTGACAAATTAAGCCAAATTTGTTATTTGTTATTCTTTCAAAAGTGAATTTTAGGATATCTACTGAAACAATATTAGAGCAGATAGGAACAATTAGGGACTCATCTTGTATTGTGTAATCAGATCTAACTATAAAGACGACGCCAAATGGTAAATTTTTCTTTTTACAAATCAATTACTTAAAATAGAATAGTATTTATGCAAAATTCTGATCCAAATAAAGTTTTAAAAGATTTAACATTATTTATGCCGTAATGCAATAACTGTAGTGTGAATATCAAAATCAAATCGATTAATATTCGATACGAAGCTGTTTATTCGAACCTTGACAAGAATCGAATGGAAATGCCGATACAAAAGTACTAGGCTATAATGAGGCGGTAGGAGATTCCTTCAACAGCAAGAAAGCTTAGGCAATCAATAAACACCTTTTACCAGAGAATGATCGTTTCTGTACCATTTTCATAGTTATAATAGCTTCTTTCTGGACAATATCGGTATGGACTCAAGAAAACCTTTATTCGTGTGAGAGATTCTAGGGATCTATTCACTCTCTGACCGGATTTGAGTTCTAGTGCTCGGATTTCGGTCTACTATTACGATTCCATCGATCCATCCATCCATCAGCCTGTTCCGTCCACTGCTGGACATAGGCCTTTCCAGGATTTCACCACTCTTGGCGGTCATCCTGGAAGAAATGCCTATACTCACACACGCTGGGCAGGCGGGTTGGTGAGCGCGGTGCCGAAACCCTTGCACCAGTGACGCCGCTGCCCGTCACCAGTCTAATTTATATAAGGCCCGGCAATTGGGGATGGATATACCGCCATCCATCGGTCCCAGGCGATGGTGGGCCGCCTGGTTTTGCCTGAGAGCTGTTCTCTTACTCTCCCCCGAATAACTTCGGGAGGATTAAGATGGTGGTACCTCCACAGTCGAGCCCGGCATATTACGATTAGTACTATTATTTATGCTACGATCACGCTAAGGTTTAAACCCGCATTCCGGTCATTGCAGTGAACGACGTTCACTGGGTCGTTGTACCTATACATAGTTTGTATCTATAGCCCGACAGTTGTCCTAGTAAGTAGCCTTGGGCTGTGGCAAAAACACGTTTCGAGCCCGGTGCAAAATGCACAACTTATGATTTATTTTTCTAATTATTATCTCGTAACTATAGCTAATCGTATTCTGGGCCCTGTGTTTCAAGCTCTGCTTTGTCTAGGGTCCGTTGAAAAGATCGCCTTTACAACTTGTCGCATTATTGCTAATTTATGTTATGTACTCAACTCACTTTATCAATTGTAAATGTTGTATTGTTATAAATAAATATATTTTTATTTGTTTTACTAAAAAGTACTGAATAAATTTGATTTATAGAATTTTTCGACCATAGGGGTAAATGTCAATTAAGGCTTTTCCATCTTTGTGTAATTTTATGCAATACATTGTAAATTAATGTCCACAACAACAAACAAGTTGATATGGATAGTCACGAGAAACGCGAACTATAATCTATATTATAAAATGACGCAATTCTGCTAAAAACCCCTAATAATTATTAAACAATAGTTGCAAAATAAGAAGAAACTATTTTATTTTATAAATATTATTTAAAAATAAGATAAGCAACTGTAAGTTTTTAATTTTGTACCGAGATCGAAACCTTCAGTAGTACTCTAACGCTTTTGTTATTTAATTGTCTATCCTGCTCTAATCAACTGCCGCGCACGCAAATCTTCAGTTATTTTTAAAATCCGGCTACATTAGGAAATAAACTATAAAAATTGTACGTAATATGTAGTTTAAGTACCTGCGTGTGTTAGTTTCGTTAAAATCGGTTTCGAAATATGGGAGTTGAATCGCTTTTTTGTGAAATTTAATTGTTCAAAAATATTAAATATGTATAAGTACCTATTTATTATGTATAATTAATAATGGTCTTTAGTCAAAAACAGCATCATTTTTTCAAATTTTTATCATCTATGTACGTAACCACATACGTTTAATATAGTAGCAGACCTAACATTAATAATAAACGCATAGAGTCGACGAGTGGCAATTTTAGCTCAGTGAGCTACGGGCTCTTTTAAATATAAATATTGCTTGTTTCCAAACAAAATATATACTAGAAATTAGTTTAGGAATTAACAAATATGTTCCAAGCATAAGCCAATCAAAACAAACCATTTTTATACGTTTCTTCGTACCATGAAGCCTAAATGTAGCTTATTTTTTGTATGTAAACTTACTTAGTAATAATTATATGTCTGTGACGTAGACGCAACTGAATCTGACACAAAACTGAAGTTAAAGATTGATGTAGCTTATTTTTTGTATGTAAACTTACTTAGTAATAATTATATGTCTGTGACGTAGACGCAACTGAATC
Organism: Ypsolopha scabrella; assembly: GCA_910592155.1. Classification (NCBI taxonomy): domain Eukaryota; kingdom Metazoa; phylum Arthropoda; class Insecta; order Lepidoptera; family Ypsolophidae; genus Ypsolopha; species Ypsolopha scabrella. The sequence goes on along the minus strand of OU342980.1, from coordinate 3,368,402 downwards.
TGACACAAAACTGAAGTTAAAGATTGTGGAGCCCCTCTGAGGAAAATAAACGATAAAATTGAGTACCTAGGTGATAAGATTATTTTGTACCTAGGCACCGTAACCACAGATAATCCTAAGTCAACTTTTGGTGAAACCATCGAGGTTTTCGTGTAAACCTAAACCGTAAGTAATCTATATTATGAATCCTCACATAAATTTAAAATCTCAAATGCAATACCTAGTCTACGCACAATTCATACAACTGTGAAAGAGGTGTGTCTGTACATCGAACATATTTAAAAGAAAACGGTGTCCCTGATTCTCAATCTTTGTCTGTTTATATAAAGTGTTTATTATTACAAAAAAGAATACCTAAACTTTAATTTTTAATTATGTACATGGAATTGTGACAATTCAATGAAAGGGATGGAGCTCTACAAGTAAAGGAGAAACGATGCAGTTCATCTCGCTTTCTTGGACAACTCCATCTCTTTCCTTGAAGTGTCACAATTCCATGTAATTAAAACTTAAAGTTTAGGTACTGTACATTTCAAAATAGTCTTTTCAATCGATGTCAAGATCAGCTGGAAATATGGATAGATCCCGAGATTATCCTGTTTATTTAGTATTCCCATTGCAATGACCCGTTTACATAAATGTTTATTAGTACTGCGCACGCGGCGTAGAACGTTCTAATCAAATCTCCGAGGGGCAGTTAATTCTCAGTTGAATCCAAGACTCGTTATTATGTATGCTTTTAGGTTTGTAATTAGGGAAAAAGGAGAGATTTCACAAAGTCATGAACTGTAAAAATATTGTTTGATATACATCGCAAAGTTAGTTACCAGGTGAATAAAGCGGTAAACTGAATTTTCACCAAAAAAAAGGTGGACGAATATTATAGACCCGTGCGCGCAAATAGAAATAAAATGGATGATGATTTTGTTGCAATAATTAAGATCTTATAGGTATCTTAATTAATATCTTATAGGTATTGATTAATATATTAACTGTAAATAAACTCTATTTAAACTTCTAGCGATTTTCTCTGGAATATCTATCTATATCGTTTTTTTTTTTAATAAAATTAGTATCATTGAAATCAAAATCAAAATCAAAATATTTATTTTTGCAAAATAGATACATTAAGTATACTTTCTACAAGTCAAAGTTAATTTACACAATATAATATATCTTTAGAATATAAAAAAAATATATAATAATACGGGAAATAAAATATACACCTGCATAAATAAATGATAGTCGTAAGTTTTTAAATAAATAAATAAATAAAAAATAAATAAAATAGGGGAATCTAGGAATAAAAATATTATATATACATAATACAATGAAGAAATAATAAAAACGGGAAATACATACAAAAAATATTAAGGGTGGGCTACTAAAATGTAATAAAGTTATACACTTGCATAAAATATAGGAATAAAAATATTGTATATACATAATGCCTAACCATCCGCACCATTCGATTAGTATTGCTAAGAAGAAGGGCAAGAAACTTAGCAAACATTCCTTTTTTCAAAATAAAACATATGATACAAAATCATATACATACCTACTCAAGTAAAGGCATAAAAAATATAAGACTGCGGGAATTAGTCACGAGAAAAAAAAATATATCTTAGTCAACCCGTCTCATATTGTCTATTACCTTTAACAAAGTAAGTTTACATATTAATTAATTTTAAGCCTTTAGAGGAATCGTACAATATTAAAATATGCTAATTATTAATTACAATATTGAATAAGATTATTATTATGATATCTAGAGATTTTGAAAAAAAGAACGTGTTTTTATTTTAACTAGAAACCGGGTTATTTAATAAAATCTCAGTTTTTCGAGCCCGCTTACGGCCAAGTACGCGCTATTTTAAACAATAATAGAACGTCATAGAGTTCAGTTCTACTTGATGCAAAATGAGGTGCTAAATGTCAGGTAATGGGTATAGAACAACAGTAACTACCGTGGATCGAATAATAAACCTATGTATTCATTTACCGACTGAGCAATCGCGGCATACAACAAATACGTTGGAATCCATACAATGGAATCCCATGATAGCACAAACATCAGTAATAAGAAATGCTATATTGAACCTTATCACTGTTAAAATAAAGTCTAACGAACAGGTCCAGAGAGTGGTGGGAGCTTCCACATGAATGACATACCAAATAATCCTCAGCTGTTCTTGCCAGCCGCGGTACCAGGCGAGCATAAAACGCTGGCAGTTTAGCCAGTATGGCGTTGCCAAATTAGCGAGTTGTTGTAGATATCTTTGAAATTCGCAGTGCACGAGTTTTAGATTCAACCTGACATAGATATGAAGATACCACAGTCCCTGAAAACCCAAGTCTACAATCAGAGCGTTCTTCTAGTAATGAATGACATATTCTTGAGAAACATGGACGCTCACTGCCGGAATGATCCAACGCCTTAGTTACCCAAAGGGCAATGGAACGTTTTATGCTCGGGATCACTCTCTTGGATAAAAAACGGAACGAAGACACTCGCCAACGCACAAAAGTCACCGATGTCGCAATTCGAGTTGTGCAACTTAAGTGGCAGGCGGGACACGTATGCCGTAGAGATGACGATAGATAGTACAGTCTTACATTGGAGGCCTCGCGCAGGAAGAAGAAATCGAACGACATCTGAAAGATGGCAGAGCCGACCTAGACCAGAGTCGGTCGCCGCAAAAAGATGGAATTGGAGAGCCAATCAAGAGGCATACGTCCAACAGTGAAAGAAATATGCTGAAAAGAAGAAGAGTATACAAAATTATCGCAGCCATTCTTTGCCCAGAGGCACTACTTCTGGTAATGAAGGCCTAAAGTATAACATTATACTGCTCACGCACGTCGGTTTATCTGGCTTGCAGCTCCCTGCATATACCATCCATCCATCCACCGGCCCGTTTCATCCACTGGTGAACATAGATTTCTCAATCGCCGTTATAAAACTTGGCTATCCACTTCAGACTATGAGATATTACCATTGACCTCTCATAAACAACTAGACATACAGTCTCTAAAGTTCGGCAGAAAACGTCCGAACGTGCGACGTGCATGATAGCAAATTAAGACGATCCATCCATCCATCAGCCTGTTTCTTCCACTGCTGGACACAGGCCTTTCCAGGATTTCACCACTCTTAGCGATCCTCCTGGAAGAAATGCCCATACTCACACACGCTAGGCAGGCGGGTGGGTGATCGCTATGCCGAAACCCTTGCACCAGTGACGCCGCTGCCCGTCACCAGTCTGTTTTATATAAGCTCCGGCAATTGGTAATGGATATACCGCCATCCATCGGTCCCAGGCAATGGTGGGCCGCCTGGTTTTTTGCCTGAGAGCTGTTCTCTTACTCTCCCCCGAATAACTTCGGGAGGATTTGCGAGTAAGATGGTGGTACCACCACAGTCGAGCCCGGCATCAGCTCTATCACCTATAAAATAAGACGATATACCGTTAAAATATGATGCAATGGCGTCGATTCGGTGTAAGAAACTTTGACAGGACTAGCCTTATTTTATGCTTCCTGTCCTTGTCTTTTCGATGCATAAATGAATAAAGGAATGCTAATGCTTAAGTTTAGTCCCGTCAAATAAGATAAGTCGTGTTACACCGAATCGACACAAGTGTCAGTTGTACGCAATCGTCATTCGATCTTGTCACGTCGTAGCGGTGACAAGATGCATCGCGGACACTTTTTGAGCGAGATTGTGAGTCTAGTTGTTTATGAGAGGTCAATGGATAGTACTGAAAAATATATTTCATTTTTATTTGTTGAAATTATATCTGATCTCAACTGAAGGGCACAGGAAAAGAAGTTTGTTTGTGTGTGTTATTTTTATTTTGGTTAAGGCGAGGCATTGATAAACTTTTAATTTTAAATCGGCGCCTTAGGGGAGTGGAGTGACGGGGACTTACTCCATACAAATTTGCGATCACGAACTAGCTTATGCCGTAAGGTCGTATGCGGCAAAACAGTATTTTTCATTTAAAATGACAACTATAAGTAATTTAATAAATCCAATCGGCCACGTTGAAGTGTATTTGTAGACTAACTTAAATAAAAAACTTAGAGGCTTCATTCGCCCCCGTTTGTCAGTAAAATAGAAATCTCTGTTTTAAAAGAGGTTTTCTAAATTTTTTTTCCCTGCTATGAAAATTAATCAATCAACTAAATCTTCGGCCAAAATGTTGTCAATAAATGCTTAATCTAGTTTATAAATTGGTAATTACATATGTTTTTTTATTGCTGAGAAAAATGGAGATCCATGGCGGCTATTCCGGCATTATTGCGCATTCGCAATATCAGTCATTAGATATTTGTTTAAAGTTTGATATACATATGCCGTGCGATGGAAATTAGAACGACTAAGCGACATCAAATAGAAGCTGTAGGATATAAGGATTGCTTACTATAAGTTTTCAATCAAAAAAATCAACACACATCTGTACAAAATCCCTATTAAAGTCACCCGCAATCTGCCTTCGCAATTTTTGCGCACGTGCCGGAATAGCCGTCCAGGAGGGTGATTATTTTTCACTCTTAATGTCAGTCATAAGATATTTGTTTAAACTTTGATAAAAGCCATGCGATGAAAATGAGAGTGGCTAAACTGCATCAAATAAAAGCTATAGGATATAAGGAATGCTCACTATAAGTTTTCAATCAAAATAATCAACACATAGGTATCCGTACAAAATCCTTTTTAAAATCACACGCAATCTTTCTTGGCGTCGCCTTAATACAGGATTTTACTTAACTTAACAATATGGATAGCTTGTTTTCTGTTATATTTGCATTCTATTGGCGTTGATAATCCCCGGAGTAGGTTCAAAGAGTTTTATTAATTATTCATCATTGGATAAAGTTTCTACTTATGTGTATTGTATTGTTGTATAACAGCACTATGTTTGTATTAATTGTATCGGTAATAAAGTAGACAACAATTGTTTAAAAATATGCAAATGAAGGGGCTCATCGACAGTTAGTCTAATTTGAGAAAAACGTCATCTAATTAAAAGGCTATTTCGATAAAAATGGCACTTTTTGAAGTTCTTTACCTGCATTTTAGATGAAGCCACTAATTTGATAAATCAGTATATGAATTTCGGAACCTTTTTCTAGTTTTGTTCAGTACAGAAACGCGATTGCGTAACTTTCGCTCGATAGAAATAATTATTGAAATGAGGTCTTCTTCTACACTTTTTTTCATAGTATGACAAATAGGAATAACATACAGACCTGAACGATATTTTATTAGATAGGTTTTAACGATATCTAAATTTTCTCAGTTGGAAATTTTGATAGCTATTTTAATTCATTTTATATTAATTTAAAACCGATATTTTGCTATTTTTTCCGGAATACGTCCCTCTCGCAATGCAAGTCGTTCTGGTCATTTTTCCATATATGTAACTTCCATAAAAGAGTGTCCTTATATCTACCGGGTGTAAAAGCAAAGGCAAGAATCTTTAAGGGTATGTATGATCGGTAAAGATATTATTTTAAATACTGGGATCTCTAAATAAAGTACCAGTACCTCATAATAAGACGATTTTCTTTACTCAAAATACACTAATCGCGTGGACACCCTCACTGGTCGCTGGCCACTCGGATGAAGGGTGCGGGTTGCGGGTGCAATTAGGTGTGTGGGCAGGCCGGTGAGCTGCGTAGCCATAGCTTAGAAAAATGATGGAATTTTTGGTGAAAATTCAAGGTATATCTTTTTTCATACCCTAAAGGGATTCTTGACTTTGCATTTACACCCTGTATAATTGCAACAAAATGAACTCCTTACTGGCAGGTTTTATTTTGTTACCTTATAGGTTTACTTATTCATTACCGTTATTTTTAACCCTTTTTTTCTGTACCCTTCATTTATTTTTTGGGGACTTTATTCCTAAGATGATTTCCGGAAATATCATTTTAGAGGTACTTTGGGGCATCACGAGCAGTTTGTAGTGTTGTGGAGAATGAACTGTCATTGCTCAAATCCCGCTAGTTATAATGACACATAACATAGCCTGAAACCTTTCTCATAAAATTCCCTACGAATCCATTCATTAGTACTCGAGTTAAATGGGATGCTAGGAAATGTAAAGCGATCCTTTCAACCACGTATAGTACAATAAATAAAAAATAAACTTCTAAATACCGACTTATAAAAAAGGTCGAGTTCACCTTTCCTAAAGACACGTTTTTTTTAATTTAAATTTATTTATTTACTAGCCCAATGTTTTCTTCCTGCAAAAAAAGTAAAATTATTTGAACATGAACCATTCTGGCAGCTCCTATTTACACAAGAAAGTGACTAAATAGCCGTTAGCGGCTACCTTAGTTTTAATTTTACTCGACCGCTAGGGATAGGTTGCGACGACGAGCGAAGCGAGGAGGAGCGGTTAGGTTCACATGTAAGTACATATTAGGGAGCCGAGCGAAGCGGAGCAGAGCGAGGCGACCCCCGTAGTTTTAATTCACGATATGCAGAAAAAAACATTTTCCGAGCACTTTCCGATGACTTACGGTACAATAATTTATTAAATTATACGACCGCTTCCCTTTCCGAACTGTACATTGTAAATTGAACTTTATTAGTTCGTGCTAAGGAAGATATTCCAACAGCTAACTGTCAGGTAACAGTCGTTTACTCTCGGTTTAACTCGGGTCAATTTTTGAACGCTCTAGGGTGAAATTCGCATCACTCCGACTGATTTTCACTCGTTTCGAAACGGAACCTTAATACACAACCAACTAATAATACCTTTTTAAGCAAATTCAAAGATTGTAGGTAGTAGGTATCTACATAATCAATCATATTTTAAGGCCTTAACCCTTAGGTTGTTGAAATATAAAAATTCATACCGGTTGAAAATTAACCCCCTAGCTATAACAAAGGAAACTGTTCTATGTTATCTGTATCTTATTAAGAAGTTAATACACGTACATAAACTACATTAAAGGTATATTTTATGCATGCAATAATATATATACCTACTATATGATAATGATCCATCCATCCATCCATCCATCCATCCATCAGCCTGTTCCGTCCACTGCTGGACATAGGCCTTTCCAGGATTTCGCCGCTCTTGGCGGTCCTCCTGGAAGAAATGCCCATACTCACACACGCTGGGCAGGGGGATGATAATGATAGCCATGCCTAACTCCGCTGATTCGATTACTCTTGCTTACAAGAAGGGCAAGAAACTTAGCAAGAACATTTCTTTTTTTTTCGAAATTCATTACATTAATACGACATTGTTTCAGTAAAGAGATAGAGAATACAGGACAAGAGAAAGTCTGAATCAGTCTGATTGCAAAAATAAAGTATTTACATATTTCATTTCATCACATTTTTCTAATAACTAAGCACATCTTGCCAAAATTAATAACAAAACACAAAACCGTGCAAAAAAAATCTTTTTTTTTTGGTTTTCGAATTTGAAAAAATGGCCAACCAAAAAAAAACAACTTTTTGTTCTATCAGGGCAATTCCACGGTAACTCATGTTACTGTTTACTTACTAATAATTTGATCTTATCCTCCTAATGTAAATATTAACTCTTGAATAAACAAAAAAATGTGTCCGAACAATTTTCTTTGAACTTGACACATTTTCTTGGGTTCTATATCGATAAAAACTTTTGGTAACTCACGTTACATTCGGTGACATGGCTTTTGAGACTAAAATGAATTGAAGCAAAACTCTATTCGGTTTGAAGTAAAAAAAAATGCTTGATTAAGCTGCGCTTGCGTAAAGTCGGCATTTTCCGCACTTTTGCTATAAAATATTATACGATACTCGTGCGAGAAACTTTTTCTCGACTCGTGTGATTGCAGCACTCACCTTCGGCTCGTGCCGCACACTTGTCAGAAAACGTTTCATCGCTCTCGTATCGTAATGTACTATTTATCAATGCCTAACAAGTTTATTCATTATCAATTTCTTGCCCTCCATGCAGTTTTTATTTTTTTCTTGGAAATCATTTTACTTTCACGACTTTCATAGCAATTTTCTAATATCAAATCTCCCGCTCTGACAGTTCGCAAAAAAAAAACGTTTCTTTTTGTGCATGTTGCCATACTTATATTTAAAAAACTATGTTTGCAGACCGAATCGTGCCCATGTGGGTAATTTCATTTTTAGCTCTTTATGTCGCATTTCAATGGAATTGCCCATCAGTGTTTCTGATTCATAGAGTTCAAAAAGCTAAAGGGTTCATTTTCAACCTGTATAATTTTTTTTTTTTTATTATTTTTGGCATGTTATGGACGTGTATAATGCGTACTTAATGGGGTGACTGAATCTCATAAAATAAAAACTATGGAATATAAGGATCGCTTCCTATAAGGTTTTCAATCTGAAAATGTAATAATAATCAGTATAAAATCCCTTTTAAATCACTTGAAACCTGCCTTGGCAATTTTTCCGCACCTGCCAGAATAGCCGTCCAGAGCGGGTATTTTGACACGTGCGTAAAAATTGCGAAGGCAGATTGCGGGTGTCTTTAAAAGGGATTTTGTACAGATATGTGTTGATTCTTTTGATTGAAAAATTAGAGTAAGCATTCTTTATATCCTATAGCTTCTATTTGATGTGGTTTAGTCACTCTAATTTCTATCGCATGGCGTTTAAACTTTAAACAAATATCTAATGACTGATATTGCGAATGCGCAATTATGCCAGAATAGCCGCCCAGCTGGTCTAACATGGTTGCCAGTAAATGTATGGGATATACTGTCAAATGGTGTTTAAAATGGTGATAAAGTAGCACCATGCTAGGCCCGCTGAACGTGCCTTGGATCCATCTTACAGAAGTCGTAAAATCTAATACATCTTGCAGTTCAGTGTTGCCTTTACTCCCCCCTCCCCAACACTCACCCATGGTGACTGTTGCTGCCGGTCCGAGGTCTGGAATGTTCCTGAGTGAAGTCTAGCACGGGAGCCTGGTACTGCAGGGCCAGCTCTAGCGAGACGGCGGGGAGGGCGGGCGGCGGGGGGGACGCTCGCACCACCACGCCGTTTGTGCGTGGTGCTACCGACACCACGCGCACGGGCGACTTGGGCTCCTCTGTGAACAAAATAACTCTTCATTGTTTATCTAAATACATGAAACTGTTACGTGAAACCACACAGTCTAGACTGCTTGAGATGTGCACTAAGAAATTATTTCTCGAAACTGATCCCGGGGTTTAAAATAAAACATTATAGTAGATACAGAAAATGCGTTATCAAGAAGTACAATGGGCTGTTTTATCCCAAATCCACGTGGACGAAATCGCGGGCATCCTCTAGATTAGTCTAGATAAAATTATATAATATAGAGGAAACTTAGCTGGTTTGTTAATTTGCTAGTTTGAACTAGGGCTAACCTCTAAAACTCCTGAAGCGATTTCGCTGAAATGTAACTTAAAGCTAAGTAAAAGGCGGAAAACAACATAGGATACTTTTTTACTGACCATCCGCGTTTACAGGGTTGTTGATAAAATGAACTTTGCTCAATCCGAGAACGGATAGCGGACAGATAGCTTCCGACGATGCTTCCGTTGTCCGGCCCCGGCGTCCGGCTTCCGGTATCGGAGCCGGACAACGGAAGCGTCGGACCGTCGACAAACAAACGCTCCACTCCTTGTCATTATAAGGATTACGTAAGTGGCAGCGTCTCGCTCGCACTCGACGTGTCAAACGCTTGTCAAACGCTCGTCGACGGCTGCAATCCGTGGCGGTAAAACACCAGGCGCGCAGCGGTCCGTAGGAGCTAGAAGCAACCGTGGGACGGTAATGACGTTACCACCGCAAAAGAGATAGCTGAGCGTTGTCCGCTGCGCTTCAAACTGCTCTCATTCGAAACTGGACTTTAAAACTTAAGCGGTTAAGCTGAGAATCCGAAAACCAACAGAGGGAATCAGTCATGCTGCAGCGCAGAGCGAGATGGGCGGTTTTATCTATGGATTCGAAAGAGATGGCGTGATGGGCGTGGCCTGGCGTGGCGTGACGTAAGCACATGTGATTGTGAGCGCGTGCTCTTGACGTTTACGGTTGCCATGCTGTAAATCAGCTGAGAACACAAAAAACAGCGCAGCGGTGATGTAAAAAAAGCCGACGGCTGTCCGCAGGTAAAACCGGTTGTAAAATTTTTGTAACGTTGCTTTTTTGGAGACTTATTTTATAATACTGCATAAGTTTTGAGTTGCTGCAAACCTGAAAATTACAGGTAGTGTAGTACTCGCCTGTACAAACTTCTTTTATTATGGAATCAACCCTGAAATCACCTGTTTCATATTTATGAAAATGACAATGTATGTTTTCCATAGAACAGCTGATTTTTAGATGAGTAACATTATTATGTAGGTATATTTTATCAGCGATATATCGCAAAATACCTCTCTTGTTTCTAATTGATCTTCTTACTAATCTATTATAACGAAATAGTAGTAAAAAAGTCGTATCTGTAAACTCTTTTTTTTTTTCAATTTTTTTTTTCAAATTTAAAATGATTTGTGTTATTAATATTGTACTAAAGCCAAAACTACCATTTTTAGTATGTTTGTCTGTCTGTGTATGTTGTAATGTATCTGTGCCTCCGCTGAGAAACGATTTAACTCAAAAAACCCAACTTTTTTGCACAAAGTAATATTTTTTTTGCAAAACGTTAAAATTTCGTACACAAAACCGCAGGGTTATGTAGATAACATTAAGTTCTATTCCTGTGCCTAGAAAACATACCATCTTTCTTAGAGATTATCGTTCAGAATGGCACAAAAAAAATTATAAATTGTTAAATGCATTATGAATTTATGATTGAAGTCGAGTTTGTACATTTTGCCATGTATAGTAAACGTGTTACAAACAAAAAAAAAATAAACGTGAAAATCAATCTAATTTAAGTTACACCTAATTTAACAATATGTGATACTTCAGTATGCGACTAACTCGTTTTAAACCATTGCGCACCGCAAAAAAATGCTTAAACCATTTCTATCTCCGATGTTTTCAAAAAGACATCGAAATTCCAGTTACACCGCAACATTCTGTACAGAAAAAAAAAACGAGGTAAAGTGGTAAAAAAATCTTGGGCCTAAGTCGAGTTAAATCGTTATTCACCGGATCCACAGATATAAAGTTTCGTTTTAACTCGAGAACCACTCAACGGATTTGGATGCGGGTATCTTGATTATCATCGTAGTGACCGTGGTTAGTGGTCTATATGACTATTATATTTATTATGATTTTGATTTTATTTGATTAGGAGGGTTGATAAAATAAAAAAAAGCATGACCACAAAATAAAATAACCGCCAAATCGAAAATTGTCTTTAAAAGAAGAAGATAAAAGTTTATATATTACGCGCAAATATAAGATACATTGATTGAAAGACACTTCCACGCGAGCGAAACCACGGGCAAAAGCTACTAATATATAAGGTGACTTAAATTTATGCAGCCAAACTCATACTGAAGACTCGGTAAGTGCTCAGTAATATTTTTGTGAAATTCGTAAATTATTCTTTTCGTGTTCCTTACAAAGCCCAGCCCCGAGTCAATTACTATGAGACGTCAACATTTTAATTTGCGAAATTAGCAAAAAGTGCTATTGATCCGTGTTACTGATCACTGACCAAGCCTCCAGTATGAGGTTGGCTGCATAAATTGAAGTCACCTTATATAATAATGAGTACTTGCTCTAGTTTTGGGCATTTCAGTTACAAAACGATCAAGCCTGTATTATTGTTTATTTTTTTATAATAATTATTATTATTATCATTGTTATTGTTTTAATAATGAATACCAAATTTGACTTGTTAATGCATTTCGAACTGAATAAAAGCTGAATCCGCTGAATAGTGAAGTAAATATTTAATAATGCATAATCTCAAAAGATTTAGAATTAAAGGACAACTAAAGAGCATGCAGAAACAATAGAATTTCAAATTGACGTTTTAGATCAATAACCTAGACCACAAAACATACATTTTAAAACGTCCATATTTGCCTCATAAGAGTCATACTTATGTATTCATACAAACATTTTCAAAATCTAGAATAAATAGTGCACAAACAATCACAGTGATAATGTATTGAAACAAATTGATTTTGAAATTAATTTAACAGTTCGTTTAGCTTTTCGTACACAAATAGATAAGGTACTGAATGGTATTCATTTTATTTTTACTTAAGACATATATAAATTATCCCCAAATAAACACGAAATTCGTGAAACCTGTACTTGTACAGATTATTGCTACTTTTTATTTTTGAATGCTTCAACCCAACGCATGAAAAAATAAATAAATGTGACACAAATACATGAAAATAAGTATGTTCTCTATTTGAGATTACAAAAACTATGAAATATATAAAAATACTGACTAGCTCTGAATAAATACCTTTTTGTAAATTAAACAAATAATTGCAAATCTGGCACCAACGAGGTTAATTTAATCCCTCTAACAAATGGTTACTTTAATCTCTTACAAATTCAAGAAATGTTATGGATGTATGTACCTACTTATAAATACTAGAGTACAAGAGGAAAATGCTGCTGCATACAGTCATTCATTACATAAGTTCTTTAGGTACCTAAGTTTGTAGTTTATTTATCTTCCATTAATTAACAATAGTGCACAAATTATTTAAAATGTACAACATCCATCCACCAGCCTGTTTCGTCCACTGCTGGACATAGGCCTTTCCAGGATTTCAGCCCTCATGGCGGTCCTCCTGGAAGAAATGCCCATACTCACACACGCTGGGCAGGCGGGTTGGTGAGCGCGGTGCCGAAACCCTTGCACCAGTGACGCCGCTGCCCGTCACCAGTCTGTTTTATATAAGGCCCGGCAATTGGGGATGGATATACCGCCATCCATCGGTCCCAGGCAATGGTGGGTCGCCTGGTTTTGCCTGAGAGCTGTTCTCTTACTCTCCCCCGAATCACTTCGGGAGGATTTGCGAGTAAGATGGTGGTACCTCCACAGTCGAGCCCGGCATTAGCTCTACCACCTTAAAAAAAAATGTACACTTCTGTTAATAATTAATTTATTTCTATAACAATAAAACACAATATCGTAACATTAAGATCACCCAATTATAATTTAAAGTCTATGAATTGAATGCTTTTAATTTACTAAACTTTGGAAAATTTCAGAAACTCCTAGTCAAAAATAAAACAGGAATGCTACCAAATCAATATAAAAATTTAAATTTAAATGGATGAAGTACGCAATAGAAGTGAATTATATTAAATTATAAATCAGGTGTAAATATTAAATTTTGAAACAATGTTACAATATTTGTTTCACTGGATAAAACTGGTTGCATATGTAAAATTTAAATGAAAATATATACCGGGTGTAAACAGACTGCTACCATTAAATTAAACCACATATTCTAGCGACCCTACTGAACCACTTTTCCCAAGAATCAAACCCGCGGACACCCGTAGTTTGGGAAATAATTGAGTTCCAAACAATAATGCGTGAACCTTAACGCACCAACATACGGCCGAGTTTCGAGAGAGCGTCGTCCGTGAAACAGCTGTTTCGAATTTTCGATGCAGCGTTCTAAATAGACCTTCCTCCTACGAGATAAAGTCTTTGAGTTACACTAAATATTATTATTAGAGTGCATTACAAACCAGAAAAGATAAATTAGAAACAAATGTAAAGACAAGAATTTGAAAAAATTCCTCGGGCCAGGATTCGAACCTGCGACCTCTTGTTTCCCAGACAAGCGCGCTACCAATTGCGCCACCGAGGTACTTACCTAGTAGTCTAATTTATCTTTTCTGGTTTGTTATGCACTCTAATAATAATATTTAGAGTATTCCAAAGCGATGGATTTCGCAATAAAAACATAATCTTTGAGTTACAGGTGAATATTTTTTTCTCTGATAATTTGCCCGAGTTTTTTTTTCGAATAGTTGTTCAGTATGATCAGTAGAGTATGTGGTTTTATTTAATGGTCGCACTCTATTTACATCCTGTATAAGGCGACTTTTGTTTATATGACCAAATTCATACTGTAGACTCGGTAAGTGGTCAGGACCAAGGTTCAATGAAATATATATATTTTTTAATATTGGAGTTGATGCTCGTGATTGTTGGCACTTGGTGGAACTTTTGAAACATTTTTTGTTTGATAAACACTTGGTACTTGTCCACTTATTTATATTAATTTCCCTTACCGTAAACAACCAAACAAACCTTTGATAATGCTTTAACAGCGAAACCGGTAAGGGAAATTAATATAAATAAGTGGACAAGTACAAGTGTTTATCAAACAAAAAATATTTTTTAATATCGTTTGTGCCTCTGTACCTGTTCAAGAACAACCTTGACTCAATTGCTATGTGAAGTCTTAATTTTATATTGCATTTTTCACGGAAAAGCGTCATTAAACCTTCGTCCTGACCACTTACCGAGTCTCCAGTATGAATTTGACTATATAAACGAAAGTCACCTTATATAATAGCATTTCACGACAATAGTTCAAAGGGCGTAGCCAGAGGGGGGTTGGGGGTTTAACACCCCCCCCCCCCCCCCAAATGTTTCGTTATTTTTTATGTAGCCTTCAATGTGTCCCCTTGCTGAAAATATATTTGATAAAGACTTAGATCCGATTTCATCAATTAAGTATGCAAAGTTAGTTAAATTAAACAAGTTGAAACTTAGTAAAATTAGTATTATAATAAAAAATGTTTTCCCCATATTATTTTGAAATAACTTTAGCTACTATAACTGTAAATATTTATTTACCAAACCTGTGTCCAAACCTACCCCAGAACAGAAAACTGAAAAACGACTTGCGCAACACAACGAGTGAAAACAGACTGACCGGTCGTTTGACTCTCATGAATTGATGCAGATGAAGTAGTAAAGAAAAACAGAAGAATCAGTCTCTAATGCGTTTGCAGCAGTTTTTTGTCATCAAAATTGATGTAATTCTAAGTACCTTTTTGTCTTTTTATTTTCTTCCCCCCCCCCCCCCCCCGATACTAAAACCTGGCTACGCCCATGCCATAGATTAATATCAGTTGACCTTCTTTCCAGGTCTTCTGGAAGCATCTCCTCGATCTGAGCCCAAGGTTAAGTTCACCACACTCCAACTACCTTCACTTGAAGACCATTGACGTGTAAGATGATAATCCCAGATCCTATGACGCGTTATAGACTTGTTTGAATAGGAAACCGTAACATTAATCGGTGACTGACCGATTATACGCGAACAAGCCATTCAACCCGATATTGAAATCGAAACCGACTGAAATTGTAATGTCTGAAGGCTTGGGGTGGTGACCCTATGACATTGAAAGACCCATGGGTTTTGTTTATTCTTCACAGTGTTGCCAGCATATATGTAAAATACGGGTATTAGATTTGTTTTACGGTTGCTGATCACAAACAGCTTGATTTTACGATAAAACGGAAAAAAGTAGTTTTTTGGACTTGTACTTCTTGTTTGGAGAGGCAGCTTTCAAAAGACAGTCATTCTGAAAGGCAAATATATTAATCATATTTTATTTTCGCAATTATGGGCTGTTAATTTTTTACAAAAGAAGTTTTAGAGGAGACCAAATTATATTTTTTTCTTACTTGGGGGAGGGTGAGAGGGGTTTTCAAAGTGGGGGGCGAAGGGGGGCGCGGGCCACTGGTGAGAGATAAACAAGCAACAACGTTCGTAGGAAGGTATAGTGTAAAACCGATGCAAGCTCATCATCACATTCCAATAAGTATTACCAAATTAGTTTTCTATGATTTTTGTGTAACTTTAATAAGCAATTAAAAAAATTTTTGTTATTGAACAGTGGTTTTTCTAACCTGATATTAACCCTAAGTTATCTGGGCAGAGGAGGGCCGCAGAATTTTTTTTGTAGGAAGGGGACGCGTCTCAAATAAGTTAGGGAGCCCCTAATCTACAGAGATAGTCTTACGTGAAATTGTGTGACATATTGTTCAGTGGCTGATTCTTAATCACAGGTGCAATTGTGTAAAAAAATCGTATTAAAATTGATTGTCATATGGCTATTCAGCTAAGCAAATTAGCCTGTTTGACAATTGAAATCTGGACATTTGGCTGGCAAATGAATACGATTGTCTTACATAATTGCGCCTCTGATTGGCTGTTATGTTTAAGCCCTAAGGGCTAGTTCATGAATGGTAATTTTGTACCTTAACATCAATCCCATTTTGTAAGCCTACAAATAAAAATGAAAAAAAAAAACATGTTTTTTTAATATTTCCTTTAACATTTGATCTTACGTAACATTGATTAGAGAGGAGGGGGTCCAAAGAAGGCCAAACCTGTATTTCTAGTTTCTGTACGATCACTTAACATGGCCTAAAATATACGGGTATCTGGCAACCCTAATTCACAAGGCATGGAACTAAGATGTTACGTTCCCGAGACCAGAGATGGACGCGTGGGGGGTATCGAGTTGAAATTAAAACCATATACTCAGGCCTACAGTCCTTCGAAGCTGCGAAAAAATCAACCTTCTAAGTTAACGTAAAAAAAAGAGACGGCCGTTTATGCCGCAAAAAAACGTAATATATATTTCGACACTCTCAAGGGAATCAAAATGTGCTTTTTCAGATATTTTTATCGCTGTCTTAAAAATGGGGGGACAGACGCAAATGGAGGACACACGCAAATGGGGGGGCAGCAGAGTGACATTAACAGGGCTTCGATTTGCCGTTTGGGTACGGAACCCTAAAAACTATGAAGAAATTGATATTTTCCATATACTTATATTCCAATTTATAACTTTTATAACCATCAAACGAAACTTCTGTTGCAGGCGGGCAACCGGTAAAAAAAAGGAATAAATAATTCACCGAGCATTATAAGGCTTTATTGTCTGTCCACGGCAGACGGTACCAGGGAAGCAGAGGGGTACGAGATGTTATGAGACCAGAGACGCCGTGCGTCACCAACAAGGATGACAGCATCGCACAACGCAGTTTGAGGTGAGGTCAGCTGACTACCCCATCTAATTCCGTTCAGCCCCCTAAGTTTCGTAAAATCAGTAGCCACTTGCTAACAAACCGAGTGCCTATCGTCGAAAACATAATATCCGCTTATCTAAGTGCGACTTGAAATGACGTCACAATTCAAATTCAAATTGTTTATTTGTAAAATAGATACATAAAGTATACGCTTTACATGTCAAATCTAATCTGTATAAAAATAATATTTTATGATGAAACAAATATGATACGGGATATATATTATAAAAACTGTATTTAAGTTGGGCTACTAAAGTTAAATGCATAAAATAAAGACTTATTGGAATAAGAATATTATTATAACTACACAATGCAATTAATATATAAGTTGATAAATAAACTGAATAGACCCTAAATAAATATAATGCCTAGCCAAATATATACTAACATAAGTAAGAAATTAAAATATTGTATATACATACTTACATAATGCAATGAATAAATAAGTTAATAGATAAATAAACTATAAATAGATATAATGCCTAAATCCGCCCATTCGATTAATCTTGCTAAAAAGAAGGGCTTCTTCGATTCAATTCGAACCAACCATAAATTAAATATAACAGACCCTTTTGTATATTTTTTCTGAAAATATAGGCTAAATCATGAAGATACATACAGGTGGTATATTTTATAACGAAATTATTTTTTGAAAATCGGTTTGGAGAAATGGGAATGTGACGTAATAGTCATACCGTTTAGGCTCAATAAGGAGAGTTCCTTGACGTAAAGAAATAATGAAAAAAGAATTTAGGGGATTAAACCTGAAGAGTCGGTTTTGAAATTACTTTTTTTTTTCTTGTGGGCAATGGCCTATTTCCTGTAATGCCTAAACGACATGACTATTACATCATCAAAGCTATTTATTCAGTTCCTGAATATTTTCATGTATATCTTTTGTATTTCAAGGAGAAAAAAGTTTATACTTATGACCTTAAAAAAGTCTATTCCTTTCAAAGAAATCGACAATTAGGTGCTGTTATGGTATCTGGACCATTCGAATTCGTAAATAGGTTATACCATAGTTGGCAGCGGATTCAAAGATACGCAGTACTGGCTACAGTCACACAACAGGTAAAAACAAAATTTTGCTTCTGCATTGAAAGGGCCGAGGGCCCTAACTTCAACATCTATCGATATAAATTATGGGTGACGTCAACTATTTTTCGGCTCGTTTGTCATGTATGGTTATTTGTATGGGTGTTTTGTAATCAATATTCGGTTTAGGGTCAACATTCTACATAACATTTCCAAATGTCAGGTCTGAAACTCATTCCATCCGCTAGAGACCCATGACATACTGGGTGGACAGCTTCGTGTTGTCCTTCGGGTACTCAGCTGGATGGAGCCGAATTGTTTGTCAGGTGCTATCATTTTAGCGGCTTGTTTTTTGTCGCATTAGTGTTCCTACGATATCTAGTATTGTTGTTATAGTGCTCGCGCTGGAACCGATTGGTTTCCACATGGGTATACTCGCGCACGAAATTACTAGGCCTATCTAATATATTTCTAATGTACCTACCAAAAACCAATTATACGAAGCCGCAAGCGAAACGCTAGTTCAAAAATAAAACAACAGGCCTAGTAATTTCGTGCGCGAGTATACCCATGTGGAAACCAATCGGTTCTATTTCCTCCGAGGTTCCAGCGCTCTTTTACATGGCGAGCACTATATTTACCATGTTTTTAGGGTTCCGTACTCGTATTGTGTGGTGGAACGAAACATTTTATGCGCGAGTCCGACTCACACTTGGCCAAATTATATAACTTTCCACAAAATATCCAAATTTTAGATCTTCAACTAATTTCATCTACAACAGTCTACATTCTAGAGACCCGCGACATACCCGGAACACCTCTGAAACCCCCTCGGGGATTCATGTCGTGACGATATACAACGTGAAATGTAAGTCATTTTGTTAACGAAAACTGGTGATAGTACTCGTCCGCATGAACAACTTTTGCTATGAAGCCAACCCTGAAATCGTGAAAAAAATATCAACTGTTCCATAGAAAAGTAAATACCTTCTCGACCCAAATGTATGAAACAGCTGTTTTTTTTTTTCACGATTTCGGGGTTGGCTTCGTAGTAAAAGTTGATCATATGGACGACAACTATCACCAGTTTTAAATTTCAGCTTGTTATATATACATATACAATATACATACATATGTTTGTATGTAATTTTTTCCACATCCTTTTTAACACCATAGTTATGTCTACCCAGACGGGTGTTAAATAATAATAATAAGATATTGTTATTTCTACAATTTCATTTGTCAGGACAGGTAAGCGTTTTTTTCTGTCATGTTGCCCGGCTCTGCAAAAAAAATTAAAGAACCTCGCGCTAAGCGCGTTATATGAAATTTAATGATAAACATTTAAAACTGAAAAACAAATTGCAATTCAGAGGTGCAATTGTGTAAGCCAATCGTATTCAAATTGATTGTCATATGGCTATTCGGCTAAGCAAATAAGCCCGTTTGACAATTGAAAACGTAAATTTTTGGCTGTCAAATGAATACAATTGTGTTGTTTTGTTGTTGACAACCAAAAACGTACGATTTCATTTGTCAAACGGGCCTAGCCGAATAGCCATATGACAATCGAATTTGAATACGATTGGCTTACACAATTGCACCTCAGAGATGGTATTCAAATTCGATTGTCATATGGCTAGTCGGCTAAGCAAATAAGCCCGTTTGACAAAAGAAATCGTACGTTTTTGGTTGTCACAACAAAATGAGACATTGTATTCATTTGACAGCCAAAAATGTATGATTTCAACTGTCAAATGGGCTAATTCGCTTAACCGAATAGCCATATGACAATAAATTTGAATACCATTGGCTTACACAATTACACCCCAGGATGTTCCATAATTCGTCGTATAAAATTTCCCTCATCATGCAAAGATCGTAGAAAATAAGCCAAAGTTGTGGTTCAAATACAAACCAATGAACCCGTGAGTGCGGCAACACTACTTGAAAAGTTGAACTCATAAGAGATTATGATAGCCTGGTACAAAGGACGCAGATACGCGTTTGTGCGCTGCCTGGCGTACTTTCAGACTGGGTTTGGCCAAGTTGCGATTTTCTTTTAAACGGCCAATGAAAAATTTAATATTTGCTATTATTTTCGTTTGGCTGCTTTTGAAATAATGTTGTTTTTTTTTGTGCTGATGTCTAAGTGCAGTTTGTTTATAATTGCTAACAAAAGGACAATAAGCGCAAGAAGAACCCATTCTGTCAAAATTCATATTTCTTATTTATAACACCGTGATCCCAACGTCATACTATACCTGAACTGGCAGATATGATTTCGCACAATTCGCATGTCTTTGACACACCGATTCATAGTTCAAATGTGTTACGTTACGTAACGAAAATTATTGAATAAAACGTCTAGTAGGTTACATCAGTGTAAGTTTTTGTTTTAGAAATACAAAAGAAAAATGGTTTATTGGATTGTGTACGTAAAGTGCGCGGGTGGAGCAGTGGGTTTTGAAAGGCCGGGGGTCTACTAGGGTGGTATGAGGTGTCAGAGGGGTGTTGCTTGTGTGGACGTGATAAGCGGGGTGGCGGGGAGCAGGCGGCAGGGGGTGAGATAGGCAGGCAGGGATGTGAGGGATGGCACTTGGCTAAGTTAAGTACACATTTCGATGCACGTTGTACGCACGAATGCCTATTTTGATGGCTTGTTTGTTTCTTTAGGCCTTTATATTGTATCTATAAATAATGAATTAATGATAATATCAATTACTTTTAGAGCTTATAACAAATTAAAATCTAAATGCTGAAACTTTGTCATATTTTTATCATATCAGTATGTACTCGTATTTGAGTATAAATAATGAGAATTGTTGTTGTTTTAAGAATTCGAACCAACCATAAATTGTAACAGGCCCTTTTGTATATTTTTTCTGAAAATATAGGCTAAATCATGAAGATACATACTGTTCTTTAACTTTCAGGTGGTATTTTTTATAAAGAAATTATTTTTTGAAAATCAGTTTGGAGAAATGCGAATGTGACGTAATAGTCATACCGTTTAGGCTCAATAGGGAGTTCATTGAGGAAAAGAAAGAATAAAAAAATTAGGGGATAAAACCTGATGATGGGATTACTGAAAATGAAAAAAACAGACGTCAGTTTTGACATTACTTTTTTTTCTTGTGGGCAATGGCCTATTTCCTGTAATGCCTAAATGATACAACTATTACGTCATCAAAGTTATTTATTCAGTTCCTGAATATTTTCATGTATATCTTTTGTATTTCAAGGAGAGAAAAAAATACTTCTATATGACATTAAAAAAGTCTATTCCTTTAAAAAAAATCGACAATTAGGTGCTGTTATACGGTATTCTGCACCATTCAAATTCCTTGAGAAGAAATTAAAGAGCTCAAAGTTCACCTCACAGTTTAAGCTGT
Source organism: Ypsolopha scabrella (assembly GCA_910592155.1). NCBI lineage: Eukaryota > Metazoa > Arthropoda > Insecta > Lepidoptera > Ypsolophidae > Ypsolopha > Ypsolopha scabrella. Next base: position 3,346,951 of record OU342980.1, on the reverse strand, counting down.
ATGTACCCAACAAATGCAAATATTCGGCGCTTCTTATTTTGTCAGAGCATAAAAAAACAACTGTTCGCGTTATACCATGCCACTTTGTCACAGTGCACGCGCCGACACATGCGGATCCTCATTGCCGGCGTTGTGATTGTCCGATTGTGATGATTTTTCTTCATTTCATGACTTCTGTCTGACTCGCTCTGCATGTGAACTTTGAAGCCTTAATTTTTCAATATTTTCTGCTTCTTTCTTAGAATCTTCGCTGTTTCCGGGCGCTATCGTTGTGTTTAAATTTCACACTTGACATATCTGTGACTTTTATAGTTTGACACTTCTGATATCTGTCACTTTTGACATATCTCTCAATTTTACATTCTGTATCTTTTTACATATCTGTCACTTGAGACTTTTTTGAGATCTGTCACTTTTTGAGACCCAAATAACCTTGACATTTCTTTCACCTTTTACTTTTGACACTTATTTCCTCGCCGTATAAGCTGAGGTATAGGGAAGTCAGTATTTTTTTCACTTTCAACACTATGTGACATTTGAGACATCTGTTACTTCATAAATACCGCCCAATACACCATTTGAAATTGTACCAGTTTTCATTGCTGTAGCACTATTAGACGCCAAGTTGTTAATTAATTAATGTTCACATATGTGCACACAATTTGTGAACAAACAATGCTAGTTACGGTAAATCACCAATGATAACGTCATTGCACGATATGTTTTTTTTTATTGTTATCGTGATTGCGCAAGCTTCTTCTCAAGATATACACATGTGGCACCACGCGCCACCAAATTATGACTAAATAGGAAGCTCGTACGTGGAATGCGTTTTTTGGTCACTCGCATTATCAAAGTACTGGAGTATAAAGAGAGTTCCCTGTCAAAGCACAGGTTTACCAAAATACAATAATAAGCAAGCTTTGTCATGAAATTTTCAGACTAGGGAGGTAAAACAATACGCTTTAAGATCGGAGCCGACACGTGTTCAACGTAACACAGTAAAATATTATATAGTATAGACATATAAAAACGTATTCGTATAAAAACGAGCCACGTCTGTTTGAGACGGCACGAGCTAACAACAAGAAGAACCGTTACGTAAGTACTAGGCTCGCAGGAACGGATAGGCGTCCGTCCGTTCTCTTAATAATTACTGAGGCTGAGGTGTCGTTACAATGAGGTTCTAGAAGCCGCGTAGATAGGTGGTAGGTAGGCGGATGTGCCGATGGACCTAATCAAACACTGAACTATAGAATACTCGTATAATAGCATTGCAATCAGGTTCAATTTCATGGCATCCAGCATGGCATCGTAATAATAGTAATGGCGTCTTGAAGATGCTATGCTAATGATGTTTCTCAATCGGAACTTTATGAAAATTGGTATCAGGCGAACACCAGAGTTTCATAGCTGGTTAGGATATCGAAGCTATTTCGGGGTCGCCTTGATTAAAGACACCGAGCAACTTTTCTCTAATCTCATAAAAACTAGACAATACCAGAGTTACGTAATAATGCGTGGCGAACGGCTCTTTATTGGATTGGATTACATGACCCGTGCACAAATAATATCGTTATATAGTTTGAATGTCAGATGCCCATCACTTTCATTTCTCTCATCATAATGGAACTAATTAAATTCTGTACCCGTATCGTTCAATATACAGTGGAAAAGAATTTCGTTGGACAACTCGTGCATCTTTAGGAAACAAAGCGCTAAGCCACGCGTGTGACCTACATAAGCAGAATTAATTAGGGCTCAGCAAAGCAAACATTTAATCAGAATGTTGTTGCTAGCTCGCTAAACATTATTGTTCAATAACGAAACACAGGTAACATCGATTTTGCATTCGAGTGTTACGAAAATAAAGACGTCATCCATGTAAATTAAGAGATCCTAATTAAACTAACAAGTCGGGTTGCAAAACTTATTTAACGGCTTTTAATACAAAATATACCAGTGCATTATAAGTATGCAAGAGTTTTGATTGAGAGGAAACAGCTAACGCATACCGTCGATGCAGTCGACCTTGCTGAGAGGTACACCTTGAAAGCAGTCGCTACCACTACTTCCCGCACGATTCTCGGATCTTTGTCCGGCACCAATCCTGGCAGTATATTCTATCCGTATTACCTGTAAAAGGCCTCTTCAACACCTGCATTTTGCAAAATAAAGCTGTGCTGTGACAGTTAATGTTTGAAACAATTCACAATTCAGCATTCGACATGGTCTTGAATCTCGTTGAGCAAAAACAAGACGAGGTCGCCCATCGATAGACAAGGCCGCATGATGCACGTGGTACCGCTATCAATCGGCACGATCACGAAACATGTATGTTATGAATGAATTTTAAATACAAATGAAATCCTTACCCAAGTATTCCTTTATCCATTTCTTCTTCGGCGGAGGCTGTGTGACTTTGGAATCTTGCACTTCCACTTTCGCAAGACTAGAGACAGTATTAGGAGCGTAGGTGGAAGAAGAAGGTCTTATGAGTTCAAACGCCACTGGTGCTTTCGGCGCAGCGGCGTACGTCGAAATCATCGGCTGCGGCGGATAGCAGTTCATGTTGTGCGGCATGTGATACTGTTTAAAGGGCTTCAGAGTGATCGGGAGCGGTTCATGAATGCTCTCGTACTCTGTCTCCCTGGTGTTGAGAGAGATGCTTTGAAGAGTGTCCGTGTAGTATTCAGCGGGGGCACCCATTGTGAACACTTCTGGTGTACGGTAACCGGCAGGTCCCAGATTCACTTCAGATGCTTCCATGAGTATGCCCATTCTACTATGGGACGCACATAGGCTAACTGATTGTTTGCATTATTATAAAGTCACTTTTGTCCTGGTCATTTTGGATCATAATTTGTTTGAAATTGTTCACTCCAGTCTTTAGTTTTCAGTTGTTAACACTTTTGTTGGTTTAACATTTCTTGGTATATTGGATTATGCCTGGTAAAACAGTTTTAAATTTTAGAAGTGTAGTTTTCATGCGTTCGCGATGTCAATAATACTCGATACTACAAGTTAAACTAAAAAGCCCATCTTAAAATAAACAGTATTTTAATAGGAAATGAAGTAGGACTTCTATCAATCTTGACGTGACGCAGAAGCTGTGCCGTAACAAGGTATTTCGCAACACATACAATACTGATTGTGCGCTACCGGTAGGTACATAAACTAAGCAATCCTACGTAATCGATAGCACTCGTCGGAGTTAAATATACGTACAAAAGAAATAGCAGTGACGGAAAATCACTTTGAGGAATTATTTTTTGCTTAAGCCGTGTTGTGCTCATCGGCTCGGCTGAGTCAGTGATAAAGACTGGGCTAGCAGGAAGGCCAGCGACATCCGTGTGCTCACTCAACTCAACAAGTGAGGGGACGACGTCGAACGCATGGCATGGCGCGGCGCGGCGTCGTCAGGCACGTGCACACCCCCCTCCCGCCACACCCCGCCCCGCCTACACTCTCGGCTCTGCTGCAACGCCATTCGTCGTTGCGCTCCTGGTACCACCACCGACTGAATTGGCAGACATTGTGGATTTTCCAAAGCGAAACAAAACAACGGCGGCCATAGTTAACACACATTCTGCGATAAATATTGGAACTAAAGATGATGATAACGTCAGTGGAATGGAAGGAATATTTGTATGTTGTTATTGTTTTCGAAATGTAGGTAATTTAGATAAAAGTTTGTTTTTTCTTCTTTATGTAGATTCATTTATAATAACAGTGATTAATATAGTTTATGTGAACGAAATTATTATTTATAATGATTGTAATAATAAATGGAAACAAAATCATACATTCTAATTTAAATATATTGCCATAAACTGTCGACTAAGGGTCTTGAAATTAGGAAAATATGCAAGTGATTGAGATAGTGACATTAAAGGTTAACCCTGAAGACTTAATATCCCTGACTGACGACGCCTTCAAATGGCTAAGACAACTGGACATCCAATTGTAATTATATTACTGTTTCTTGTTTCTTTTTTCCTGACATGTCAATTTATATATTGTTTTTTAATGTCATACGAATAAAAAAAAATTAAAGGTTTTATATAACTTAACTATTTAAATATAATTTATAACAGCTTCAACATTGCAAGCTGAATCCTAACAAGTTGGACAATAATACGACTCCTTACTTGCAGTTACGGTTAACGAAGAAAACAACAATGACAAAGATTTGACACGTTCGCAATAACCAATGAATTTTTAGGAAGGATCAACGAATGGATGTGTACTATAATAACCTGACATAACATGACCGATTTGAACAATTAATGTCCGAATAATTTGAGTCCCCTCTGCCTACCCCTCTGTGAGACAGGTGTGGCAGGTAACGTTATGTATGACCAATTAAAGAGAGCAACCACGGCATAAATCATAAAATGTACGTCTATTGAAACGATAGGTATCTCTCACACGACTATTTTACAATTGTTGAAAACAAAATACAGCAAAGCAAGATTTGAGACCGTGTAGTTTTTTACAGGAATTGCTAGTATTTTTTTTCGATTCCCCTTGCACCAAATCTTTGATGCGTTTTAAACATTGCTGATATTAAAGAGTATGTAATTCTGTTGCCAGGTTAACAAGTGCGTTGTTGCAACAAGCTAGCACTTCCTACATGAGCCAAGCTTTATATTGTAAGTAGTTACCTTTATTAGGTACTATAATATATTCTGCTGTATATAATAATAATGATAGTAATATATTACGAGTATAATAAATGAAGTAAGGAAGTTTTAAAAGAATTCAAAGAGTTAGGAAGCACCAACTCATTATTGTAATTGAATAACTAAAATGGTTCGTAATATAACAATGCCCCTAATTAAAGACATGTATAGTAGTCTAGCAAGGTTTAATTTTGACAGCATTACATTTCCATTCAATTTGATAATTCTTTGCACAATACTATAAGTAAAGTAAACAAAGAAAACACAAAGATAAGGAAAAACAGCTGACATACTCGAACCAATGTCAAAACAACAATCAGATGATCCATAAAATGGAAACATATCGCGTAGAAAGTATCGCATTAAAAAAGTTAAACAACGATTGCCGCTGTAGCCAAGTGTTGAATTACGTTAGCTTCTACAAGCTAACACGTGTTGTTTATATTATATAATCAATAGCTAGAACACCAGGCTTTATCAACATCGTAAGCCATATAAGCCATATGTGATACGATTAAACTGCAGCGAAAAGAAACGGTACAAATTTCTAGAAACTTCAAAGTATTCAAATAACAACATTTTACAACAGGTTTTTTGGCGTCGCATTGTTGTTTAAAAGAAAATCGCAACAAAACCAGATATAATCATTTGAATCATCAGCTGATACGAGTATGTTACCCAAAATAAAGGTGTTATTGAATGAGATTAGAAGAAATGCATTGTAAGGGGAGGAAAAACTTCGTACTGGAATAACGTTCTAAATCAATGGATTGACGTTTAGCTAACTAAATATAAATGAGTATATAGATAGGTACTTTCTGAGAATCGCATAATCACAAAGGAGCCTTATTATAGTTATTATCTAAGTTATCTATCGCTATAGCTTTCAAAAGTTTCGTGTTTCGTGATAAAAAATTATGTGTACGCCACACATTAGATAATAAGAACCCTGGTAGTTTCAATGGGTGATGCTTAATCGATCTCAATAAATTAACCTCGCTTCAATTAGGGAAATATTGAAAAAATATTAGAGTTAACAAATTACCTCAAAGAAGCAACAAAAACGAGTCAAATAACCCAAAACAAAACTGCAAAAGAGTCGATTTCGCTCAACCACTGCCAACACTTCTGGTAAAGTACCAGGGCGACAGAAATCCACAGTAGTTCGTTCGAGTAAACGTTCTTACAACGCAAATGTTATGTAGGCTTAACTCTGCGGTTTCGTAGACTAAATTTTCACATCATATTACACATCAATAAGAACTTTCTTGGGAATTTTAGGGGCGGGGCGTCATCTTCAGACTTGTTTTTCCTTATCACGCTGATTCGTTTTTATGACGAATATTGTTTACTGCAAAATTCTATTCATGATTAGGTATCTTGTATTTCGAAGAATCGATGGACGTTAGACATTGTTGTCTGATTAACGTATCATGTTTAGATAAGTCAGTCCAAACAATAGTTTTAGACACGTGCATATTGAATGCCGTCTTGTGTAGTTTCTAATCTAATGCTGTGACAAACCCATTAATAGATTATTACGTATTTATTATTTTAGTAAATCGTTATTTATTTTATTTTACTTCAAGTGAGCTTTTAGTTTATTTATTTAGGTCCAGAGTTTCATATAATTTATTATAAGTATCTTTATCGCACACATGAAACGTGTAAACATTGTTGTGATTGTTTAAGTGATTTGTATTTCATAAATTCCTAGAAATAATGCCTATAAGCGAAACTGGTCGGGTGTATTGAAGTTTAATCATAATTCTGTGGACAAGTAGAAGTGTCTTATATAACAAAGATGTATAATATATAGGTAATAAGTTCCACCAAGTGCCGACAATCACAACGATTTTTTTACGTAAAAGTACATTAAAATGGATGTGGAATTAGTATGATATACCGTCTCGTTGCATAAATATGAAATTGGTTGCAGTTTTAACGTTTCTTAAATTAATTTTCTACATGTTGGTTTCTAAACTTTGAGAAGTTACAAATTATTAATTAAAATCACTTAATAAACATTTCTTTTTCTTTCTTATTATTATATGTATATAACAAATTTATGAAGGTAATTATGCAATCTCTAGTATAAGCAATGGCAAGTGATGGCAATGTAACTATTACCAATACAAATTTCAAGAAAAACATCAAAGAAACTGGAGACAATAAACGGTTGGGGTGTAGATAAGGGGGCACTATGGGAAAAAAGACTTGGAAAATTTTCGCTTGGGCGCCGCAATAAACCAAGACAAAACGCGAAAACAAGGGTCATTAAAGCGTGTTTGTCTAAACCTATAGGAAATAAATTAATTCTGTTTCATTTCTGACATTCAAAACCGATACGAGCAAAGTGGGACATTGTCAGTATATCGAATATTATTCATCATTCTTTTGGAATAAACACTTCGGATCTGTGTCAGGGAGCAGAGTTTGTGATATAAGCTTCAAAAGCACAATGTAATAAGAATTTCAATTACTAAATGTTAGAAATTCATGACAAGATAAAACATTATGAAAGGAATTGTAAGTACCTATTAGGAAATTAAATCGAGTTGAATAAACGTAACCAATACGAAGAGTAGTAAGAAGAAAGTTATGGTTCCAATAATCCCAAAAATCAATTTCAAGCTTTGCTCAGCCTAAAAACAGAGTTGGACAATACGACCCGAAACAACTGAAGAAACCATAACATCATCCAAATAAACCTCAAGATTACTCTCATTCAATTTTTTTTTTTAGTTCAAAATGACTCCTGGATACAAGTCTTATCAATTTATCATCCCAATATCGTTAAATTGTAAAATAACCTACCCGTCGTGATTATGTAAACATAGAAAACTGATGTAGTCGACGTGAATACATACTGCTCGAATGTACGGGCGCTATCAATAAAACCGAAAGTCTTATCTGCGGGTGATGAAGCAAGCGGCTCATCACGAAGGTTTATAGAAAGCGGTAGTGAGACAATAGCGGTATGGGAGAGAGTGTCTGGTCGGTCAGGAGGCCGGCAGCAGTCACTCGCTAATTGCTCGCCTGCAGCGGCGGCGGGACACGTGGGGTGCGGCACAGGTGCCGGCGACCTCGCGATATCTTGTCTCGCCACTCGAGGTCGTGATGATAACGCCCGTACGCACGCTATTTTCGACCGTCGTCGTCAGCAAACGTCATGACCATCGCGAACGCATCCGCAATGTTACCCACGAGGATACTTCGCACCGCTTCAGAGTGCACTGGACGCTTCGGCGGAACGATTTGCACTAGGTTCTGCGAGCATGTCGGTCGCGATACCGAGACAGTCAGAGGGACTGGGACACGTGACGAGACAGCGCTGAGGCGTCCGGCGCCGACGCGTTCCGCTCGACGACTGAGTCGCGGCCGGCGGTCCACGGGTCGCCTCGTCTCCGAGGAGGAGGAGGGCGACGCGGGAGGCGCTCGACCTCCGGAGCCCCGCGCCGAGTGAAACCGACGCTACCGCCGGACAATCGCGAGCGGGGAGCGGGCGGGCGGGGCGCGCACGCGGTCGAGCGCGACGCCTGCCCGTTGCACTCACTCCTGCACTTTACATAACGCTGCACGCCACCGCCACGGCCTCGAATCGAGGCCGCAGACGCGGGACACCTACGGAATTTAAAAAGCGGCCGTGCAGCGAATCAGCGATTCGCAGTCGCGAGTGATGAAACTCGGCATTAGCACGCAGATGACGTGTCCCCGTAAGTCGGTCGAGCGGTGGCGGTGTGCAGCCGCGGGGAGTCACTGAACCTCGTCGGCGACAAATAAGGTGAATGGAACATTGCAACCAAACTGAGCGGCGCAACGGTGCGGCGGCCTCTCGGTGACGCGTAAGCATCGGACCCCTTCGCCTCGCTCCTTATTCACACACAACTTTCTAATGAAACTCCGCAGACAAGTACCATTGTTCGACGTCCTCGCGTGGAAACGATCCAACCGTAAAAAGCAATCGGCAACTTTAGACACGAATTTGCTGACACGGAAGCGAATACTTTCCACGCCCAACGATCGCATGATCAGTGATATACAACGCAATAGATAAATAAGCATTTTTTAGATTTACAAAGCTGCAATTGTGGCTAAGGAAATAGGTACGAGTACACGACGCGACAACTAAGCCAATAAGCAAATCCGATTAACCCAGGCAGCGACACTATCATAATGCGTACAGCGCTGCTTGTGAAGTACGTTACGCCCACGGTACGCCTCAAGACACACGTGCAAGTTCTATCTATAGAGACGTATCTGTAGCCGTTCAAATAGACAGCTAATAATAACCGAATAATAAGCCGAAAATTTTGTTTAGAACGCTTGAAATTACAATGCCGATGTTTCTGCACAATAGGCCATGACGCCATACAAGTGTTTTGAAAGGTCTACGAGTATCAACAACTGGAAACCCCAGAGCGAACTTGAATTCCCAGACATCTGAAAATTGTTGTCCCTAAATAGTTTCCTTTTACACGCTCGCGATTATAGCGGAATCGTTCGCCTCAAGATAAGAGGGAGCTGGGGGGGAGTTCGGTATCTGAAGTGCACCTCCCAGGAAGGCATAAATACGTCGGTCTGAGAACTGGTTGGAGGGCAGGATGGCGCATGCGTGCGGCGGCTGACCTTGGCGCGATGCAGCGTGCAGCCCGGGCAAGTTGGTGGCGCACTCCCCGCGCTTCCCCTCCCCCCGTGCCTGGGGAACTCCATGCACTTGCCACTCGCCCCTCGCACAAGCCTCTGTGTGTGTGCAACTACCGGAGTATTCTCGTACGTGGAAGTGTTTCTCATTCCTGTGACCTTGGTACCAAGCGCTCTTGCTAGTGTGGGTTCCGAAGCTATCTACTGGTTAAGCAGGTTGCGAGTTTTGCGGTGCCTAGATTCTATTTCTAGAATCTGAGCTTTATTAAATCAACTGACGCGTTGCATCCCACTCGGTCGATGCATAAGGGCATCCGACTACCAAACAAATGGATTTATCAGAAACAAAGGGTGGGTGATACAAAAGCGTTGACATTTTAAAATGCCGCTGGCAGAGGCTTACATAAAAATACAAATAGAATGAACCAATTCACACAAATGGGTGCGATGTTTAAGAACAAAGGAAATGCCCTTCTCGTGTGCAACCCCAGACGTCATCTTACAAATATTGTACAAATATTACAGTTTACTACATAGTTCATACTCCGATTAAAAACTGATTAATTTAGACGACATAAGTGTTATCATCTGTTATCTAACTTTTCAAAATTATTCCCATGCTTTTACAAAGATTAACACGAAGAAACAACATAAAGTAAAACCCACAACAAACAAAAACCATAGCGCACAGTCGAAGATCAACAACAGCGCGAAATTTTGTACATTCTGATTTCACAGGAAACAGGACTGGTCGGGGGAGATCCGCCCCACCGGATGCGAAGACACGCAGAGTGCACCACACCTTACTGATCTGATCACTTTATATACTACTTTACGCACCGCGGCGCACGCACATTCGATACTCTCTGGGATTTTGAAACAACAGGAAACCAAGAACTGGTCCGAAACCCCTGATTTATAAAAAGACAACCGAAATTTCTTCTTAGCAAGCGAAAAGCAAAATATATTCATATTAATTTTATTCAGTAACAATGTATGTACGTTGTGTTTGAATAACATAATACCGACACAAAACAAATTCGAATCCATAATTAAGTCAACAATAAAAAGTATTTAACTAAAACAACTACACGAAAATTTAAATTACAAAATGTCAAAATTATAAAAGGGCAAACATAAGTATGTCACAAAAAAAAGATATAAATTGTGTTCGAAATAACAAAATCACACAAATCAAATTCGAATATCCTCAATAATTAATAAGAGAATAAAGTATAAAGGGCAATGTAACCTTTATATTAAAATTCATCAATACAATAGCAGCACTTTTCCAAAAGATATGCTTTTAGTTTGTGTGAATATACAACGTGAAATTTAAGCCTTTTTGTTAACGAAAACTGGTGATAGTACTCGTCCATATGAACAACTTTTACTGTGGAGCCAACCCGGAAATCGTAAAAAAAAATCAGCTGTTCCATAGAAAAGTTAAATACCTACTCGACCCAAATGTATGAAACAGCAAATATTTTTTTTCACCATTTCAGGGTTGGCTTTATAGTAAAAGTTGTTCATATGGACGAGTACTATCACTAGTTTTCGTTAACAAAATCACTTAAATTTCAGCTTGTATAATGGGCGTGTCAGATGTGTGTAACCACAGCCACCTAGGAAGTATAGGTGGCTGTGGTGTGACACAACAAATATTGAATGTGACTTGGACAGTTCACAGGCTTTTTTTTCGTTTAAATATGATAGGAGTGGTATTCTCGCAGTACTCGGCACAATTCACGCATTTAGTACATTCGGGTACTTTCCTCCTTATCAAATGGTACAAATACTATGCACTTAAATTCCAAAAACTTATTGATAGCTTCATAAATATAATTTTCTTCAAGAAACGTGTTAATGGCTTTTATTTGTTACTTTTTATTTTTATCAATTAACACACATAAATAATATAAAGAAAAATGTGCTATATTTCGACCCCTCAGTGGGGTCGTCATCGGGCGAATAGAAAAAAATATGACATATACATGAAACGTAGAAAACACTAACATCTATTGACATAATTAATTACACTTTTTAGAAAGGAGTTGTTAATTAAAACTTATTGATGCATACTCGACAGACAGAATTTGAGTCTCAATGTTGTCAAAGGCTACTACTGCTTCTAAATGAAAACTAAACCAAATGCTCTTATACTCGCGAAATACATGATATAAAACAATAAACCGACAAAACACAGGACTTAAATCGGGGCCAAATGAAGATGAATCGAGGGACTTGTGAATTACATAATGTGGCTCAACATTTCAAGTATTCATCAGAAGAGATTCTCAAGAAATAGAAACTTGAAAAAAGGTTTCGTTGGTAAAGGGAAACCAAGTAACTATTAATATACAAAAAACAATTATATAGTGCCAAATAAAATGCAAAGCAAGTGTCTTAAATAATCACAAAAACAGATCAAAAATGTATAAACATTGTCATCACAAATTATAATTATGCATAAAGCCTATCAGCGATTCGTAGGTACCGTTACCTTTTTAATTTGGAAAAGAAAGAGACTTTTATTATTTGCCATTTGATTCCTATTGAATACAACTTAGAACGAATAACGGTGTGGATCGACTCGTCCCGTTGTCTGTCAGCCAGCTTTCATATAATGTACACACTTCGTGAATGCATGCCCTAATTAGCATTCATGATCAGATTGAATCAATTATTACAAGAAATCATTCTTAATGTCCTGTTTCAGATTGAATATTTTAAACGACACATTTCAGTATACTCACGCCTGTCTCGTAAACTACAAATCTCCATCTGATGTAATATTGCTGAAATCTCGTTAACTTTTTTCGTCCATACATCGACACATACAAGCTCTTCTATTACAGGTGCTTTTGATTTTGTTCTTCTTTAAGTATGTCGACAGTATACGCACACATTTTTAAGGGCAGCCTGGTATGCTCTGCGTACCATTTGTGCTATATCTCTCCTCATCTTCCTTGCGTCTATCCTCTCTATTTTTTTTATTAAATTCTATAAATCTATTTAGATGGGAATGGATAACATAAGAGATTAAGTCAAGTTTATGTTGCTTTGAATAGGTGTTTACCGTCTCGCGAACACTTTTCCATGGATGACAGAATTATAAAACGGGGACTCGCTGACAAACATAGAACTTTGCAGTAAACAAATTTAAAATGAGGCGTAGAATCAGCGGCTATCCTAGTGTGATATACTAGAGTGATTGTTATTCGCATTGAATCATGCGAGGTCATATTCGAAAGTAATCTAATTGGTCGCCATTTGACCATGTCAGATGGCTCAGATCACCAATCGGTAGGTAACAAGTTCTAGAAGATGTCTCACATTTCACTCCTTTTAAATGACTCATCATTGTTGTCAAGTTTCGTCATCAATACTTAGCAATCTGAACTGATAAGGTGTTGGGTGTTACATACGTTACTTAGATTGGGTGTTAGCTAATTAAAAGTAAAATCCAATAGCATTTACCAGAAAAATCAATAATATCATATTAAAGGAAAAACCAAAGACAACACCATGATTAATCAATCACACAAATCTGTACTGATTGCATGCCAAATGGCAGGGCGTGACAAACCCAAATTCAAAAAACCACCACGTAAAAAAATATAGAGTCAAAACAAACAGCAAATCGACATCATCACATCATCAAAAGCAAAAAAACACTGCAGACGGCGCCCCAACAACCAGGCCATCATAAACCACGAAGAGTGGAAACGAATCTCCTTTTACATGGTTCGTCATACCGAGGCCTTCCTTTCACCAAGCAATCACGTGGAATCCATCTTGCTATTGGGATTAGTACTTTACATCAGTAGCAATAAGGGTTATGTGGTCAGCCCAAAGTATTTGGCGACCTTAGGTTAGGCGTATGCCTGGTTGAACCTTGCTGGTACGTGATTGTTTGTGCTTTGCAAAGATGTCAAGAAAAGATGTGATTGAACAATTTTGAGAATCACAGTGCTGGGGAAGAAAATCTTTGAAAAGGGTGATTTTTTGCTGTTCCAAATCAGAAGAGTTATAAAAAAGTTAAGCGAGAAATTAATTGTTTGTAAAGATATAAAGTTATGCTTAACATTTACAAATTAAAACCGCGTAGGTAGATACTGATTACACTGACTAACTTTTTCAAATAAATGCAACATAAAAAAATAATTTACTCATCGAAACGATAGCTATATATTTGAATGTTGTAGATATAATATACGTAGATATTTAAAATTACCAAGGAAAAGTAAAAAGTCATCCATCTGTTTACATCTGGTATAGATTTCAGTCTCATTTCAAATTTACTGTCCTATTTTTATCCTAATCATATTTCTTTTACTTGTCATAGATGTTTGGCACATGACCGATTTAGTATACTATGTTCACTAACTACCTCATTATCCGGTTTTGTCATCACACGTCTCTTGTGTTTGGCAAGACTACCAACCAATACCATCTATAGTACGTAGGTAGTTGAATGAAATAGTGAAAGCATGGGACGGTTTTCTCAAGTCACATCGGATTTATATAATCTTTTCGTTGGGGCTTTGCTCAATTGATTGTTTGTACTGTTTATTTTAAGAACACGGGTAAACACTTTTTACAGTTGTTTTCATAGTTATAATGTCAGTAAAAACAAAACACACTGGTCAAATAAAGTATTTCTTTTTGACAGTTTTGGGATTATTTTCTGTTGCGCATGTTACCATTGAAACCTGGTTGCACTTTTTGGTAGAAGGAAATATATTAAATGACGTATAAGAAAAAAAATTCAAAGCGCATTACCAGCAAATGGATAGTGCATAGGCACGAGGCATAGTCAAAGCTCGCGTGGCTCGGGTATGATAACGCTGTTAAAGTAAACACGATAAGAGAGACCACTTCAACCGTGGCGAATGGTCACGTACTGTATTTCGTGGGGTAATAATAATAATAACCAACACGTCAGCCGACAGAAAAGGACAAATATATACCGTCTTCGTAAGTTAGAGAGAGACAACGATAGTAAGAAGTGGATGGATTGTTGTACTCCAGCTGATAGTGAGTGCTCGACTGCTTGTTTTGCCAGTGAAAACGACTGGTTAGTGTAGCTAATGTGTTGGACGATCGATTTCTAAGTGCAGGTTTTCGTTGAAGCTGTTATTTGACCCATGGCGATACGGTTTAGCAATGAAGATAATCATGGAGCTAAAAATACAGTTGGGATATGCGTAGGCACATTGCAATGCCCAGAGGCGTTACAAAAACAAAAGTTTCGCGTTGATAGGCCGGCCGCTATCGCGCCACGCCAGGCATTTAGATAATTCGGGGAGTCATTGACTCCACCGGATAATAGGCATGTTTACAACAGTTGTAACGCGTTCGTTCTTTACGCAACTAGCTTTGCTGTTCGTTCCAGTTTCCTTTGAGGATAATGGGTTTTACAAGGCATCGCTTTACCGTAGTCGTTCCACGGATTGAGCTATTATCGCGCTTGTTTCAAAGGAATGAAAAGCGATGTTTAGAATGCGTCTCGCGCGTGGCTGTGCACACGCATGCACCCCTCGCGCTGCCCGCGTCCCCCGCGGTTCTAGCACGCGGGCATCAGCTGACCGCATAGAGAGCGCCCCCTGCCGCACGACCAGACCACTAATCCATTCCACGTATACAACACCCACTCACAAGCTAGATGGGAAACAGTGACGTGGTCCCATGACGGTAGCGTTTTCAGCGGGTTTCCTTTGTTTACTTGGCTCGGCCGCGGGGAGCGTGCGCCGAACGAACCAGCCAAGGTCAAGAGCGACGGGCGTCGGCTGCAACGACGCCGGCAGCCACCGCGCAGGCCCAGGGATACTCGAGTAAACACGCGCGAAACATCCTGATATCAGATACCGGAGACTTACCGGCTAGCCGGCGCTCCTGTAGCTCGATGTACCGCGCCGCCTCCAGCAGAGTGTCTAAGAGGCTCATATCGCGACCGGCGCGCTTTGTAGCGGCGGCGCGGTGTTTACGCGCCCGCTGTCACGCCGCGACTGCCGGCCACGCGCGTCGCGCGCCGCTCACGTGGCCGCCGCACCGCTCCGCCAATCCGGACGAGGTGGCCGAGTCACGTGACGGGGGATCTGACCAATAGGAGGGCTGGGAGCTCGGCGCGCGGGGCGTGCGCGATCAATGCCGCACGCTGCAGCGATCGAATGCACGAGGCCCCCTCCTCCCACCTCCGGTGACGCGGCACATGGCCCGAGCTTTGTTTATCTAATACTTTTCCTACACAATTAGTTTGATCTAGAAACAGAATGCGTAGTTTATATTACTGAACCATACAAAACCATAGTCATAATATACCGTTTCTTTGTGGTTAAAACGTCCGCTTTCTCTTGTATTTATCGTAATAAACCAACTTTACTGAGCTAAATGCGAAAAGAAGTTATCGATTGACGAGGAATAAAAATAAATAGGCAAAACAGGGTAAAGCTTAATAGACGGTAAAGGGACATCGTTTCGAAGGGCTTAATCAGTTGGAAGCAATCTTCCTCTACTTTCATGACAAAACTCTGAAAACGACCAAAAGTAAACCTTATTATCTGGCTGTTAAGTTCAAAAATCGTTCGGTGGATAGAAATGCTAATCACACCGCATGAAACTCGACATAACGTCGTATGAAATTAGATGAGAAAATTACAAGCCGAGGAAAAGTAACAGAATATTCATTTTGATGCAAGTGCGAAAAGGTTGATATTTGGAGTCACGATTGACTTTTTTGCCGAGACGCAGTCGAGGCAAAAAACAGTTGGAACGAGAAATATCAACACTTTCGCACGTGTATCAAATAAGTTCAAAAATCGTTCGGTGGGAAGAAATGCTAATCACACCGCATGAAACTCGACATAACGTCGTATGAAATTAGATGAGAAAATCACAAGCCGAGGAAAAGTAACATACAAGTGATGGTTAATACCGTAGTTACAAAATAGTACATTTTGATGCAAGTGCGAAAAGGTTGATATTTAGAGTCTCGGCAAAAACAGCCGGAACGAGAAATATCAACACTTTTAATTAAATTAAAATTTAACAAAATTACATGAAATAAAAACAAATTTTGTTCCAAATCAAAACAGATACAAGTCGACTGAAGACCACGCAGTCTGGTTGGCGCCAATCTGTACTATAAAGACCAATGTCTCTTGTAAGTATCTGGTAAAACAAAGGTTTAGAATTACATGCTAAATGATGTGACCCGTTTCCCCTAGATGGCGTCAATAGGTAGTTAAAACAAAAAGCACAACTGCGAAATATGTCATTTAACGCACGCTAAACAGGCACGTAATCTATCATATTTTGAGCAGGTGTATTAAAAATATATATTTGTACATCATATTAATTAATTATGAATTCAATATCTAGCTATATTCTTACTGTTTTACGACAAAAAACAGAGCACAAGAACTTCCTTACTCCTCTACCTTCCTTAATTCCAGAAAAATAAGAGATTGAGGCAAAGGAGTTTCAGTGCTCTGTAGAAACTTGCATACATAGCACTAAAGAAGAAAGCTTCCTGACTGACAGATCGGTGTCAATTCGGTGTAGCACGACTTAACTTAACTTTCGATACGGAAAGACAAGGACAGGACGCTTAAAATAAGGTTAGTTCTGTCAAATAAGTCGTGCTACACCGAATCGATACCATTGTGTATTTATTTAGTGTCAAATTTTATATATTTGTGCATTTAGTGTGATATATTTTATATGTATGTTAGTCTGTAAGGTATTTATTTACCATGGACCCTTGTCTTTGAATTTTTATATTTTGTCATTTTGTGTTGGCCACTGGCGTGCATTGAACTTTTTGCTGGAAAGGCAACGAGAAGGTCAAGTTTGGCAATAAAAATAAGATAAAAAAAAATTAAAACCAATTTGAAAAAAAAGAAAATCATGTACCTACCCTGGCGTCATACAAAATAATGATTTAATTTTTGTATTTTTTTTTTTTAAACTTAACCTTCTCATTTCCAGCAAAAAGTTCAATGCACGCCACTGGTGTTGCCTGAAATAATAATAATTATATTTGTGTTTTTTTAAATTCCTTTTTATCCCTAGAACAACAGGGTTTTTAGTTTGCGTTTAGGTTTATTTTCAAACCATCTAACAATGTGACATAATATTATGTGGCTAGTTTTCTGTAATATATTAAAGTAATCGAAATATTTTAATTAAGTATATTATATTTTCCTTTTATTTTGAATACCCTATTTTTTTAATCCTTCTTTTTTAATCATCTGGCAACCATGTGCAATGAGTAAAAGCAAAATATATAATGTCAGCGTAAAATTGTAAAATCCGTTAGTTTATCAATTCACTAAGTTAGGTTAGTTTATAAACTACCTAACAAAAACCTACCGTTAAATGATACATTCACTAGTTAAATTATCAACTATCGGATTATACAATCTTACTGAGACATATACAATTATACACCCATGTAAATGTAAATATATTAGACTTCAATTTAGAAAAGGATACATGCTAAGGAAATGTTAAAAACGGCACGACAAAATTATAGTTAGAGAACCATGTAAGAAAACGGCAATAAAAAAATTTAAACCAACAAATGCAAGCAACACCTTACAACTATTAGTACTATTGTGCCAAGTTTTGTTAAAAATTCCCATTGGATCAGCCGAAAAAAAAACGAAATCGTTAAATATGACTTTTCTCTAAAACTATAAAATTTTAATATACCATTATTTCATAATTTTGTAAGGCTTAATAAAATATATGTTGTAAGAGAAAATGGACTCTTCCACCACCTATAAGGAAAAAAAAAACAGAAAAAATATAAAATAATAACAAGTATGTACTGTTTCAAAACCATTAATTTATTGGGAACTATACTTAGCATTATGTACATTTACATAGACTCATCGTTATCGCAATTCATATTGCAAATATCAAAACACTGTTCTAGCGTGCATTGAAGCTGCATCAAGGTTATCTAACCAAACATTTTCCAATTAAACCTTTTTGGCATTAAAACCTACATTTAAACAAGTATAAACAAACAAAACATAATGTAATACAATTCACGGGTAAGACGATCTAGTTCATTTAATTCTTTTCCTTACATATACGGTCAGCAAAAAAATACCAGGCTCAGCGCAAACACTTTGATCCTAATTACTACTGGGGCCTTCATTAACTGTCGCTTTCAATGGTCTCGTGATTGGCTAGAAATTATGTGTGACGTCATTTGAAACCGATTGCGATACATTTTCAAGTTAGATAATGAGGCGAATAAACCGAATTTCCCAAAAAATACCAAGCTCAGCGCAAACACTTTGATCCTAATTACTACTGGGGCCTTCATTAACTGTCGCTTTCAATGGTCTCGTGATTGGCTAGAAATTATGTGTGACGTCATTTGAAACCGATTGCGATACATTTTCAATTTAGATAATGAGGCGAATAAACCGAATTTCTCAAAAAATACCAGGCTCAGCGCAAACACTTTGATCCTAATTACTACTGGGGCCTTCATTAACTGTCGCTTTCAATGGTCTCGTGATTGGCTAGAAATTATGTGTGACGTCATTTGAAACCGATTGCGATACATTTTCAATTTAGATAATGAGGCGAATAAACCGAATTTCCCAAAAAATACCAGGCTCAGCGCAAACACTTTGATCCTTATTACTACTGGGGCCTTCATTAACTGTCGCTTTCAATGGTCTCGTGATTGGCTAGAAATTATGTGTGACGTCATTTGAAACCGATTGCGATACATTTTCAAGTTAGATAATGAGGCGAATAAACCGAATTTCCCAAAAAATACCAGGCTCAGCGCAAACACTTTGATCCTAATTACTACTGGGGCCTTCATTAACTGTCGCTTTCAATGGTCTCGTGATTGGCTAGAAATTATGTGTGACGTCATTTGAAACCGATTGCGATACATTTTCAAGTTAGATAATGAGGCGAATAAACCGAATTTCCCAAAAAATACCAGGCTCAGCGCAAACACTTTGATCCTAATTACTACTGGGGCCTTCATTAACTGTCGCTTTCAATGGTCTCGTGATTGGCTAGAAATTATGTGTGACGTCATTTGAAACCGATTGCGATACATTTTCAAGTCAGATAATGAGGCGAATAAACCGAATTTCCCAAAAAGGATAATCGAACCTTGATACCGACTACGTACCGCGTCTTCAGTATGAATTTGGCAACATAAGTTAATGTCACCTTTATATATAGAGTTACCTTATGTCTACTAATCATAGTTTCCCAAAGAAACTTGCCCGCGCAAGTGAAATAAATTGTGCACATCTGGAGACTAACTAACTTTAAGGCCAAGGTCCATGGGACACAGCAATCCTATTCAGTAATTTTGAACTTGAGTATATTGTTAGAAAGTCTACATCAGAATGCTCGATTCGACACTAATCTGTGAATTTTCGAGGTTTTTCTGGATATTACGAAAAAGTATTTAGTGTAGCTATTTTTTAGCTTCACATCGGAAAATAAATAAATAAATGTACATAAATATCACTAAAAAGGTGCCATTTTCAGAAATAAAATCCATCGAGATGTGTCCAATTAGGTAACTATCTTAACAACGGAAAGTTAAAGATCTGAAAAAACATGTCTGTGATCAAGGGCGGATCCAGAGGGGGGACACAGGGGCACGCCCCCCCCCCCCAGACGGTTCAAATAAACAAGGTGCTGGGAGATTAATCCTAATAACTTATGCGCGGGCAGAAGATGAAGGCTATTAAAAGTAATTGCACTATCACAACATGAAATTCGAAAATAGTGGAATATCGAGCCAACCTCATCTGGCCCTTGTCCCCCACCCAAAAATATATCCTGGATCCGCCCTTGTCTGTGATCGTACATTGATCAGGTAAGAAGTTGACACAGCATATTTAAGCAAACACCATTGAAAATAGAAGGCAAGGTCTTAAACACTAACCGTACATTTTGTACAGGTAAGTCCAATTTATTTTTCATTTGTGCGGTCTTGTCTCTTCGGGAAAGTTCTTCAGTGTGATCAGTAGAATCCAGTTACACCCCGCATATGTACTACACACACGCGCTGTTGATCAAGCATCATCTCTAACACTCCTCAGGTAGCCGTTCATAAATTAACAATTTCGTCAGGTGCCTATACTGACAGCAGGATAAGGTAAAATAAATTCAAAGCGTGCGACAGAGATGGCATTAGAACCCGTATTGCGACCCCTAGTTTATGAACGTAGTCCAGTAGGTGTTAGGAACAAAGTGTTTGCGCTGGACTCAGTTACTTATCTGTTTTGCTGACCGTACATACATACCGGGTTTAAATATAATGTCATCTTTAAATTAAACTATTTACTTTAATGGTCATACTGAACAACTTTCCCAGAGAAAAATATACGAAAAAATGTAAAAAAAGTTGGACCTATCCATACAAATTTTACAACAGGTTCTTAAGTTCATAGAAACGAAATACCAAGACCATTTGTAAATTATTGATATTCCTAGGGTAGTGTGTGTTTATTCCGATCAGATTACAGAATATCTAGGTTCCCAAATATATATTTTGAAAGTACACTGATTTAAAGACGAGACTATAAGGAATTTAAAATTTCCGTAGAAAACTAATTTTACTCATATTTCATGTTTAAATCGGTGTTCTTAATCGGATCGGAATGAATATGTACACCCTACCTCAAGAATTCGTTTAATTTAAAAAGTATGGAGAGTAAATCGGTTTTGTTCATTTGCGCAAGTATATTTCTATGGAAAAGTTGTTCAGTATTATCTGTAGATTAATTTAGTCTATTTACAGCAGGTATTTGCGAATCTCCAATAACAGAAAGGCCCGGGCGGCAAGTTACCAAGTAAAACACATTTTCAATATTTCCAACAACAAAATTATACAACAATTTGTGAAATCTCTGAGAAAAATTAATCTCGAATTGCATTGCATTACTTGGCCGAACTGTACGTGATTTACTATGCAATTTATAGTTTGCGCCAAACTTTATGACGTCTGAGTAAAATCAGCTAGTATATATCATATCGAGCTCGATAGCGCGTGATACAGTGCTCTCTCTCACTCTGTTCGTCTACCTAGAGAGGGATAGACATATTGTATCGATTATGTTTTTATTGCGAAATCCATCGCTTTGGAATACTCCAAATATTATTAGAGTGCATTACAAACTAGAAAAGATAAATTAGACACAAATGTAAAAAAAAGAATTAGAAAAAATTCTTCGGGCCGGGATTCGAACCTGCGACCTCTTGTTATCAAGACAAGTGGGCTACCAATTGCGCCACCGAGGTACTTACCTAGACCGTTGAATTTTTCCAACATACTTGTCCACCGCATTTTTTCAAATTCTTGTCTTTACATTTGTTTCTAATTTATCTTTTCTAGTTTGTAATACACTCTAATAATATTGTATCGAGCCGTCAAAGCTCGATATGGTCTGCTGTGCTAGGCTAGGCCCCCTGCTCCGGCTAGACGGATAGAGAGAAATAGATGACAAAGACAGACGAACTTCAGAGGCGCCATTATGTTTGGTGCCGTTTATACTATCGAAGCTATGCAGACCCGGGTGACCTAGTTATAGCAATGGATCTTTTTGCGACGTTAAAAACTTATGAAATACTAGAAAAATCATCGCTACGGTTGACTTTCATTTTAGTGCACTTCAAACTTTGTCCTAGAATTATCCTAATTAAATATGACATTACTATAAAAATACACATTTTTAATATTTTCACATCAAAATTTTACAACAATTAGCTATTTATTATTTTCTTTTCTTTTGATACGTTAATGAAACATAATTAACAATTAACTCTGTATTACATTAAAAAACAAGTAGATTTAATATTGCTATACAAATTATAGTCTTAGTTTTCATTATCTTAGACAAGGCTGATAATATATATGTCGCAGAAATGTTGTAATGTCCGTAAACTTACAACTTTTCTAGAAAACTTGCAAGCGTCCGGAAATTTATCACACGGCTTTTAAACTTTAAGGTGACTGATCCACCTCAGTATACTTGTAAGACGAGATTATTTCTGACATCTATCCGTGTATTCTGTGTTTTCGGAAACTTATAATTTGCCGAGTCGTCAGCAGAGCAGTTGTGAACGCAGTCCGTTCCGCTTATATACGGTAAAGCTGATTGGCTAGTTGTCACATGGCGTAATCTATCAGTGCATGCTTTGACGCCTCAGTTGCAACCAGGAATCATTTTTTTCCCTACCATAGGGTGACTGCAAAGTAAAGGGTTTCACAAAGTGTTTTTGCATGAAAACCCTATTTTTAGTGTAAGCCTATCCGTTAGTGGTAAGCAAATCCTATTCAAATAAGTGTTTTACTTTTAGGGTTTGTTTGGACTTACTCGCTAAGGATAACCGTGTAACCCTATTAAATCCTATCCGTAGACTTAATGTAACCGTGAATAATCTGAAAGTGTATTTCTATAGAATCCGATCAAACAGAAACTGGCGAGAAAAAGGCCAAACTTTTTGCTAAAGGGCGGTGTTGGAACCTTTAAACCTGGGTTTCAGGTCCCAGTTGCAACACACTTTTCGGTCGGTTAACCATAAGGGCGTCTCATGTTTTGTGTACTTTTGTGTTGAATTTTACTTAAATTTTCTTAAAACCGCATCTCGTAGTTGTGATACATTGGAGGTAAAATAGACGACAACCAATTATATTAGCTGAATCTGCTATTTACATACAGGTAGTCATATGCAATACAAACTTACACACTGCCGCAAAATTTGTCGACTTTGATACTAAGTTCTTCTATTTCCAACTGTCCTACCGACGCCTCGGTGACTTGTAAATTTCCATACACAGAGATCTTTAAATAGGAAAGACGTGAGGAATAATCTCTTCTTACAAGTATACTGAGCTGGGTCAGTCACCTTATAAGTTTCCTAAAATCTTTCAGGAAACATGTCAATTTAAAATCCGTGTCACAAATTTCCGGACGCTTGCAAGTGTCCTAGAAAATTTATAAGTATACGGATATTACAATATTCCTGCGACATCTATAAAATAATAGACCTTTATGTCTGGACATTCTGTGTCTGTATTATATTGCTTTCCAGAATGACATGTTAAACTACTTTTTTATGTATTTTTTATCTGGAGTAACATTCTTCTGACTCATACATACTTCTTTTTTTAGTTTCAAAAGATAATTCATAGCTGCAATTTTTCTGCTTTCTCTTCGCCATTTTGTCTTTTCCCTTGATCTCCTGTTTCAATTCTTTATCGCGCACCATTTTTTTTAAAGGCACCTATAAACGTGCGTCTTGCGCACTATTTTGTGTAACCAAAAATGTCTTTCGAATCTTCTTTATTTAGATAAACTCAATTACTGCATTTAGAATAATTGATTTATTTTTAAAATTTTTGCAACTATTAAATCTGGACCAAACTAACGATTATCACAGAAATAAATTCCAAAAAATGTACCCGAATGGCACAAAGATAGTTGCAACAAACGAAAATTCTCAACGAATAATACGAATTACAACTATGACTACATATCAACCTTAATATTAGTGAGAAAAACAAATACAACTAGGTAATTAATTAGGCTAAATTCTTTGAGTAATCGCATGCGACATGGTACTTTTTGTAATAACTTAAAAACTACGCCAAAGCGTAGTATTGCTGACGCGTTCATTCAATTCGTAAATTAAAAAAGATCACATTTAATCGTCCTAAGAATGCGCGGTACCAGGAGGGGGCGACATTCTCAATGCTCCCCAAACTGCCCCTTGCATTCCTAGGGCGTTATTAGCTCCGGTAATCTTTCTCGCAAAGACAACTTGATTTAAACAATTTCAATCAACAAAGATAAATAATAAATCTACTGCTAAGTAACGGCAGAATAATCAGTATACATAATACGCAACAAATTGAACTAAGATTCGGTGGTATGTGCAATTTTAGTTCACGCCAAAAAGAAGTCCCTTGAAAGTGGCGCTAGTATCGCATCAGAAAGTGCGAGTAATATCTGAATATAAAACTCCAGTAATGATTTTTATATTTACTAATGGGGTCACCTATGAATAACGCGCTCCTTTCGATTTTCGAGTTACGCACACACATACAATGCAAAACGCATGCGTGTGGCACACAGGCACGCGAAATTTTGTAATACATTACGGATCAGAAATTATTACAATCTTTTACCCGCGACTTCCTCCGCGCTGACTTTAACTGAGTCAGTTCCTCAGGTTGCAACGCGGTGCGGGGGGGTGTGGGAATTGACGCAAGAGAGAGAGAGAGAGAGAGACGAGACATTTTGAATTAAATCAACATCAACTTGTATTCAATTATAATTTTCATATTAAGTAATATAGGTATGCATTTATGTAATTGTATATAATTTATTTTTTTGTAATGAATCATATTTTATTTATGACTCCCAGATATACCATGCAGCATTTCTGTATCTTTTACAATGATTATATAAAACATCTCACACGTCACATCTTCACTTCACGCAACGGGCCGCAAAATTAGAATGCTATACAGAGAATGTCCGGAATTTTCTCGGGATTTTCTATTTATTTTGAAATGGTAAGCCTAGACGCGAGACACGACATCACCCTTCCCGCACACGAGATGTCACCCCTCCCGCACCGCCCATCAACCTCAGGAACATACCCAGTTTAACGGTAGGCCTGTAGTACAATAGAGGTTTCAGCGCCATCTACTTGTAAATCTTGTAGTATACCCCATGAACTTAATAAAAAAAAACATAGCAATACAGTTGGTAAAAATTTAACTATACAAATGTATGTCATGTTTGGTTTATAACGGTTTCACGGTAGAAAATTGGAACAGAGTGACGTTTTCATCTCATTTAGACCCTCAATTTTCAAACGGTGCAGTATTTATTTTACACATTAATGTCTAAGAAAACACACGCAAGTTTTACTGTAATTTTATAACGCATTCCATAATTATCATACACGTGACATTTCATCTCGAAGCATAGTTTATTGCTTTCACGTGAGTAATAATAGTTTACAAAACATATACGTATATAATAATAGTTTACCCTACACGTGTAGGTAAAAGTTGGTTTGGCGAGTTGTCGTTTGCCAGAAACGACAAAACTATTCTGGGAATGGTGTCAAAATTACTGGAATTACAAATGAATGAATGAATGAATATTCACCAAAAGACATAAAAGGTTTTCTTTGCAACATTGCAGCCAAACTGCGTAGCAGTTTATCGGCTATACTCTCGGTACATGTCTGTGTTCCTTATACATATTATATTGTGAATGCGTCATATCGTCAAAAAATACTGCTCTATTTCATTATTCATATAATCATCTATAATGCTCTGAAAGTAGGTCATATTTAACTCAACGTGCGGGAAGTAAATCGATTTACAAACCAAGGGAGATAAGTAAATTTCAGAATCGAACGAGGCTCCCTTACAGTCTCTTACTAGTAAGTCACTCGTTTAGCTCAATAACAATGAAAAATATCTTTTCTGCAAAATCTCTTTTTGTTACTCTGCATTTTATTTATATTATTATGGAAAAATGTGACATGCTAAATGAAACGTGAAAAAGACGTTTAAGATTTTACAAAATAGCTAAAATAAATGGTTTTATTTTTAAAAACAACGACATTGGCCTGTAAAGCATGATTTTATAAAAAAAAAGTGCATGAAAAAAAAATGGCGGCAGTAAAATTTTCTTGTTGAAAACGTTGTTGCAAACATATTTTTTTTTATTTCTTCGCATTAGTGATGAAAAGGAAAGTGTTACACACGGATGTAAGTGATCAATTACCTCCCTTGTATATTAATGTACTATTTAGTCCCTCAACTAATCAATTGAAAATGTTATACTGAGCGCCACCTATGTACAAATGTCGTTTTTGAAATATGGTATGATAAATAATCATTAATTTGTTATATAAAGTGGATTAGGTCTGATGTGAACTCACTGTATTCAATGATATAATTTGTACTAAACGCAAAGGTTTCAAATTATTTACTTATTTGTAATATGTGAGCGTTAAATTTATTAGTGAGGGTAGCTGAAAATCAGCGCTATCTGAAGCAAGTTTCAGATGGCATTTGACTGAGTCTCTATTTTTTGAATAAACTACATTCGCATTAAATAATTTTGGGTCATGTGTTTTTCTGTATGTATTGTATTATGAAATAAGCGTTCATTTTTCCTTTGAAGATGGTTACGACGGTTTTCGTTCCCAAACGCACACCTTATGATTGTTTTATTTTTTATGGCAGTACGCGACAACAGTTTAATGTTAGTTAGTTTTTTAAAGCAACTTGCGTTATGTTATGCATAACTTTGTAAATGATCCTGCAAAACAAATAAACACACTATAAGGCGCATGGGCAGGCATGCCACCGTTTTAGTACAAAATTTGATAACCCGTTTTTCTCTGGTGTTTTTAGTTACTAAAGATTTGAGACCTTTATAGTTTAATTTACAAAGTCACTATCCGGCTGAAATCGAAAATGTTGGTATATGTACAATTTAAGGCAAGAAAACAAATTAAATTTTATATCACTGCGGTATAGAAAATCAGAAAAGTAAATCTGGACGTGAGGAGCTCTGATTTGTAATCTCCTTGCGATGGATAAATCGCCAAGTGTTTAGAATATAGAAATTTATTTCTATCAAAGTTTCAAGAAAACAACTTTGTATGTAAATCTGTCCAGCTAGATATCTTTAAAACAAAATCAATATTCAAAATTTTGATAAAATGGTGCCTTTTAAAATATCAGTACCAGATGATAGAGGTTTTATACTTTGGTCTATAACGAAAAACAACACAGAAACGGGTTATCAAACTTTGTACTAAAACGGTGGCGTGCCCATGCGCCTTAACGTTGTTGTGCAGGATCATTTACAAAGTAGTTTTACTAGAAAAACCTGATTGTCAATAATCTATTGTCGCGTAGTGCCATAAACCCACAGACGTATAATATAGTAGCTGACCTAACATTAGTAATAAACGCATAGAGTCGACGCGTGGCAATTTTACCTCAGTGAACTTCGGGCTCTTTTAAATATAAATATTGCTTGTTTCCAAACAAAATATATACTTAAGATTAGTTTAGGAATTAACAAATATGTTCCAAGCATAAGCCAGCCAAAACAACTCATTTCTATACGTTTCTTCATACCATGAAACCTAAATATAGTTTTTGTATGGAAACTTGCCACGCTATTTAATCCTTATGTTTGGTTTGCTACTTAGTAATAATTTATATGTCTGTGCGCATAAACCACATTTATTTAATACTTCTAATTCAAAAATAATAAAAACAATCAGAACTTGTGCGTTTGGGAACGAGACACGTCGCAACCAACTTAACTGACGCAGAATTTCATAAATAACGGCTTTTTAGAGGACTTCTTTTATGGCACTCACTATTCACATACTACTCGACTCGCCATCACGGTACTTGAGATATAACTTTACCACTCGAAATAAAGTCAGTTTACCAACGAAAGCCGACCTTAATTCAAGTGATTAAGGATTTCTGTCTCAGCGCCCATGTGAGCGGTACACAAAGGTTCTACGACTAACCTACAGCCACTCGGTCATCCTTTCCGAACCATCGACGTCTCCTTGCGTCCGCTGCGCTCCTAGTAGTTTTCTTTATTCTGGAAGGAAGAAAATTTAAATAAATATTACATAGTTTAAATATTTGATGGTTCTTGGTGGAGTATCATCTTCAATAAATTATACACAAATTAGTATAGTTTTTGTTACAAAAATATTTGTTTTTAGAGTTCCGTAGTATCTGAAAGGTAAAAGGAACCTTTATGGTGAGACTCCGTTGCCCGTCCGTATACCATAGCGTCATGACTTTAGCACCGTTAAAGATAAAGACTTGAAATTTTCCACAAAAATAGCATTCACTCGCTTACTTAATACGGTACAAAAAAAATGAAAAATTTGAAATTTTTCATATTTCCAATACAGGAGTGGGTATCAAAATGTATATATTAAAGAGCTGATTGTAAATCTTTTATTATAATTACTGGCACCGATTTCGAGAAATCTTTGAAAAACCCCAAAAAAATGCATCTCCCGCCCCTTATTTCCGAAACTAATGAACCGAAAAATATAAAAAAATCATGGTAATTTAGGATTACGTAAAGATTACAGGAAAAATATAGCGGGTGAGAAATTCACGATAACAAAATGGCGGAATTAAATTTTTCATCCACGAGTTTTATTTAATTCGAGTACGGCATAAAAACATTTGAGTGTCTCTTTTATGGTACAATCAATTCTTCTTCTTTCAAACAGGCAAGATTTTAAATACCTTCTTCCTGACTGTTCCCAAAACTGTCGAATTACGGAACCCTAGGTATGCGAGTCTGACTCGCACTTGACCGGTTTATATTATTACTTAGGCTACCAGTTTCGCATTAAACATCATCGGGCCAACAAATTATTAACCTTATTCATTTCATTTCATTTCAATTACGATTTTAAGTATAGAAAGAAAACATCTCGAGCAAGCAAATAAGTGTGCGTGTAATGAAAATAAATATCACATAGTTTATCCACGCGGGGTGGTCAGAGATGTTTAGAGGGTTAATTGTGGTGAATAATCAAACACTCTTAAATTCACTATTCAATGTTCCGTCAAAATATCCCACGGAAACAAATCATTGTACAAGTTTGATTCATTGTGGCGCCAGCATAACATAATGTTATGGGTTTTTCGCACGTTCCTCCAAGAATGCCGAAAAATTATTCTCAAAGTCATCCATCGACAAAAATATAAAAATTTATTTGTTAAAATTGGTTTAATTTTCCTCCAAAAAACTTAGCAAGGTACTGTCGGTGAAAGAAGTTCAAGTGTCAAGTATTTTTCGTTTGTTATAGTCATGGTCGATGACTATTACGTCATTGTTTACTAACGAGTATCTTATAATTTTGGTTTATTGTAATATGTTTTTATGACATAAATTATGAGTGAAACACAGACGTATAATATAGTAAATAGCAGACCTAACATTAATAATAAACGCATAGAGTCGATGCGTGGCAATTTTAGCTCAGTGAACTTAGGGCTCTTTTAAATATCTGGGGGAACTGCAGTGCCCTCACCAAGTCGAGCTAAAAAAGCACGCCGTACCATCCTTTTCTCGAAGCAGTTCAGGCCATTTTCGACCCCCAATAACTTCGTTGTGGAGAAATATTGCTTGTTTCCAAACAGAATATATACTAGATATTAGTTTAGGATTTAACAAATATGTTCCAAGCATAAGCCAGCCAAAACCACCCATTTTTATACGTTTCTTCCTACCATGAAGCCTAAATGAAGCTTATTTTTGTATGGAAACTTGCCACGCTATTTAATCCTTATGTTTAGTCTGCTACTTACTAATAATTATATGTCTGTGGAGAGAAACCATGCATATATGCTGTCTTTTGCTTTAGCCTGCCATCTGGCCAGCTCCATTGTTCTAGTGTTAGCGAGACCAACGGTAGAATATCCAAGAATGTTATCTAAGACCCGTAAAAATCTAAGTGAGACTGATTTTCGTATATTTTTAAAGACTGATTCTTGTATTCTTATTATTATTGCTTCCTAAATCAACAGTGAAACTGTTTTTTTTTACATATTTTTTATTATTAGAAATTAAGATTTGATATTTTTAACTTGTGTATAATACTTAATTTAAATTTAAATTAAGACGGATTTTTTAATATTTTTATTATAGTTAATTGTTAACTTTTAGAGATTGATTTTATTATATTTGTCTGTTTTGTTTTTAGATTGATTATTTAATGTTTACGTTTCATCTTATCGTTGTTCCGAAATCATTGCAAAGAATTATGTATTTTACTTTTTTATACTTGAACTCAAACTATGCTACAGTAATAATAAAATTAATTGCTATAATATTGATCTATTTTAAAATAACGAAACCACTTCCGTTTTGAAAAGCCTATTTGTTAAAATATTAGACAGTGGTGCCATCTGACGGCCGCGCTGCATCCATCGTATTGTTAAAATGTATTGCACAAAAAGATGACTTCATAACTCTTCGAGTTTAATCACCTCAGCTACCTTGGATGAGAATGAAACTAAGAAGCGATAATAATACTAAAGTAATAAAAACACGGATGATTTTGGGAACTGATGCGGGCAATATTCATTTTTTCTATAACAAAAGAATGGAGGAACTTGCGAATAACCCCAGTATTGGCTGTTAGGTATTATTGCGGCGTCATAGCCCTTCAAATCGTTAGTCGTACTGCGACCGACTGTACACTCTCGTTAGACTCTCGACAAAGCTATTTGAGTAATGCGAAATGCAATAGTCCATCTCCTTTCCGCATATAGCTTGGTCCCCTTCGCTAGCACGAGTAACTGAGATACAACCACTGATTACTATAAATAGTCTCAATACGCCTATTGCACCTATATATGCCAAGCGTATCTTGGACAGGCCAAGGCCCAACTAACTGACACTTCAACTGTTGGTAGACTTCAACCGTTACAATCACCAACCTAATATCGCCAATCTAAGCGACTCGTCGTGCTCTGGGATGATGTCTTAAGACTCTGTACCGGCAGAACGGTTAATGCATAGTAAGTCATTTGTCCCTGCATAGCAAGTAAGTAAAAATCGAGTACTCGACTGACCGCCGTGCGCGAAAGTACTCCCGAAGAGTCCTGATGATGATGAGTCATAATCTCATCGAAAGCTCGACCAGCGGGGCTATTATGAATCTAAGTGTCGGTTGCCATCTATTGTTGCTATTCACCAAAAACACATAAAAAATGAACTTCTAAAATAACCGTCAATGGGCATTGATTTAACTATTTACGAATTGTGACGTCATTTCAAGTACGAACATATCCTTAGATAAGCGGATATGTATGTTTTCGACGATAGGCACTCAGTTTGGTAACTGATTATACGATACAGAATCAGGGGGCTGTGCCTCCTTGCACTGTTAAAAAAGTGAGTCCTATCCGTTTTCAAATATTCAAGTAATTGCGACTCTTATTGCTATGAAATAAGAGCTACATTTTTGTTTATCGAATTTTTGTTTGTATGTCGAGATGATAGCATATCCATACTTGGTACTCTGGACAGACTGATAAACGCCTTGCAAATCACTCTCTTAATTTCTGAGTGGGCGCTTTCATCCTAGATTTCATCGAAGCTTCCCATCAGGCAAGATAAACCACCGAGGGTTCCGTTAAGAAGCTTGTAGCCGGCGGCTTGAAGTCAGTCGCGCACGGGGTCCCTATGCTTGCTATTTCATTCTACATTCAACTTCGGATTATAGAGCACTGACTGACTGTTATTGGTTGACCCGAACGTTCATTTCCCGAGCTCGTGCGGAACTAACCGAACACGGTGTGGTAGGCAAGACAACATTCATGTTTTGAAAAAACTCGTTTTTCGCGCGCGTCAAAATATACGTTTTTCGCGGCATAAACGGCCGTATCTTTTTTTCACGTTAACTTAGAAGTTTGATTTTTTCACAGCTTCAAGGAACTGTAGATCTGAGTTTATAGTTTTAATTTCAACTTGATACCTCCACGCGTTCCCGAGATAAAGGGTCTTGACAGACGGACGGACAGACAGGACAACAAAGTGATCCTATAAGGGCTCCGTTTTCCTCTTGACCTTGACGCACCGCTCAATTTTGACCCTTATTCTCAATAGAATAAAGTAACAATCACCTGTTCACACGTGCAATCCGGGCCAGCACGGGTCAGGCCCGTTCCCGCGCCGAGTTTTATCGACTCAAGTTGTGCACGTACAAGCTCTTCAGTTCCGTCTTGGGAGTGTTCTCGAAGAGCGCCGCTCGGTTCTGACCCTCGCCCTTCTTCACCCAGTGTCCGTACACGCGGAATGCGCAGCCGTCTATCACCTGGAAACAGAAAACATGTGTACGAGGGTGAACATTCTAAAAAGGGAAGCCGGATAAAAACAAAATCAACCCAGGAAAACCATTGACCTCTCATAAACAACTAGACTCACAATCTCGCTCAAAAAGTGTCCGTGATGCATCTTGTCACCGCTACGACGACGTGACAAGATCGAATGACGATTTCGTACAACTGACATTGCATCTTAAGTTAACGATATAACGTCTTAATTTGGTTGAAGCATTTTTGCTACTATGCACAACGCACGTTCGGACACTTTCTGACGAACTTTTCTTAAAGACTGTGTGTCTAGTTGTTGAGGAAAACATGAAAATTGCGTTACTTTGCAACTCTCTGTCAGCCAAGTGTATTTGTCGTATTTATGGAAATGTTTGACAAAACGAAGAGCACGGAATAAAGAAATGTAGTATGGATGCCATTTGCTAAACAAGCCAATGGGAATCGTAAGTAGCTTATTACAGACTGTTATTTCAACAGAGAGCTCTTACCTTCCTCAACACCTTCAGCGTGTAAGGCGCCTTCTGTGCTGTATATATATGTACTGTTCTCCCAGAAGTGTGCGGTAGACGCAGCAGTCTGACCGCAGCTCTCACAACCATCAGACCAAGCCGGAGCTTAGCGCGGGCGTTGAACCCACCCGATTTTATTTGCTGGAAAATAAAACTCAAGTCAAAGACCAAAACAATTGATTCCATTGTTATATTTCTTGTGAACGCAGCCAAGTTGGGGTAAAGTATAGGGTTTTAAATCTTCTGGAAATCAACTTTATTTATGGTCTGATAGTAATTTGAATCCAACGAAAAAGTTAAATTTTCTAGCAATGCGATATGCAATCTTAAGTTTTATTAATTAAGAGATTCTAACATACAACATTTGTAAAAAAAATGTTTTTTATTGGCGACGCAATATAATAATAGTACATAATTTGAAAGTACAATACCAATAAGAGCTGAATTTTATTGACAACGCAAAAGTACTTTGGGAGTATAATTCTAAAAATTATTGAATTTTACTGACAATGAAAAAGTACTTTGATTCTACTGCAAACCTGAATTTTATTTACAACGCCATAATTACATGTAACAATTGAAAATGCTCTTTTTGACGTTGCTGTATAAATTTGATACTTCTTCAAATTTTACTGCTAACTGAATTAATTAGGCAAACCACTTATTTGACGCTGCCGCAAATCTGATGTTGTTGCCAACGGGACGTCCAGTTATAGAACAATTACAAACCCTGAATTTAACTGACAACACAACATGTACATGAGCGGATCCGATTTATGGCTCTTGCTGGAATATCATCTTCAATAAACTATACACAAATTCTTGTACTTTTTATTCCACGAATATTTATTTTCAATGATTGATTTTTTTTTATTTTTACACTAAATCGTTTTTGAAATTAATAATTTGCTGGCCCGATAATGTGTAATACGAAACCGGTAGCTGAAGTTGTAATAAAATATATATTTGTGGAATTAAAAGAACAAGAATTGGTGTTTATTTTATTGACAACACAATAATCATGTGATCTCACTTCTACTGCAAAAACTTAATTTTATTGACATTGCAACAGTTAGTTGTCCAAGAGTGACTGTTAATAAATTTAAAAAAATACTTATACTTGCATTATGATTGTTACTGTTTCATTATCCAATAATACATTCAAGATATTTTTGTTTATAAAACTGCGTGCGAAAAGCAATATAGTGCATGCAAAAAGCAGATAAAGGGAGGCATATTAGGCTGTGCATTTTTAAACTAAATCCTGTAATGTGTGAGTGTATGAAGCAGTAGTTATCTATAAGGAAAACAAAATTGTAATATCTGCAACTGGCACGAAATTTAACTAACCGTACCAGCCAACAAGGTATACGTGACGCCGTCCCAAAATACTCCCATACCAATAACACAGTATAGGTAACAACAGTAGTTTAACTAGACGGTGTCCTTGAAATCAATACCTACGGCCACTCGGCGCCTACACACGCCCTAGGGCTGCCAACTGACTGTTTACGTATTTGATAATGCTATATTATTATTATAAAAGATAAATTTAGGCAACCATACAATGCACAACATACTCTGTAATTTCGTGCCATAATTTACGAAAATGCGCGGGAGCGTCACAGAGACAACGTGCGTACGTAACTGCGGTACGACCGCGACTGTCGTAAACCGAGTTGTACCGAGTTTTGGGGGGGTTCGTTTCGGCCCGTTTGTATGAAGATAGAATAATATTAATTATTTATACTATGCCAATAATAACTTACAAGCGAACGCATCAGGAAATTGTGGAGTTTTGAAAAGTAACAAAAGTCACGTTTTAGGACTCTACCGGCCAAACACTAATTTAGTAAAATGTGCGGAAAATATCATTGCATATTCATGGTATATACAAATATCAGTAAGCATTTGATATTACACAGCTTAGGGGTCACCTCTTTTTCAAATATTTAGGTCTTCAGTTCGCATGGACTATATGAATATTTTTGGCTTGATAATTATTATGAAATAGTTAACATATTTTCAGAAGAAAGAATAACACGTACACATATCTCATAAAATAAAATAATTTAAACTACGTGTAATAGTTCAAAAATGTATTAATCATAAAATATTGACCTCTAGAAAACAGGTAAAGCTATAGAGGTAAGATATTCGTGGTACGTAAGTGTGTCCAGACAGACAGCATCACGTGTGCCCGGTTGCTTGGTACAGCGACCTAATTAATTTCATGCCAGCTATAGGAATATAACATATTATTTTTGGACAATATTTTTCATTTTGTTAGACGTTCCAAAGTTTGATTGGCTACCCAAATAATTTTGCTATTAATGAAACAAAACAATTTTTTGTTAATTAACATTTTTTTTATATATTAATTAGCATGCTGTGCGTGCGCGTTTTTGGGTTGCAGTCTAGCTCCTAACCTTTGTTTATTTATATTGTCTTAATCCTGATTGAAACCTATTGTTTACGCCAAATAAAAAAAATAATACCCTAACAGGATTTGAACTCGATACGTATTAGTGGACGAGTACTCAAACTACTAGACCACAAGGGCAACTTATACAGTTAAAGATATGATTTTTATTCCTTTCAAAATTATCCCATAACTAAAAAGGTTTATCTAGACTTCGTTGTTATTATCATTTATGTCACGTAGTATTACTTGTAAAACGTTAATAAAATATATATTATAATCAAGCCCTTGAGAATGCTGAATAGCGAAACCAGTTGGGCATAATAAAGAACACACATATTTTTATGGATACGTACAGGGGTTTGAAATAAACATAATGTTTATCTGGACAATTAATTTTGGATAGACAAAAAAATATTCAATTTATAGATTTACGAGTACATTCTTTTACTGATTCTCAATTTGACGTATAGTTAACATGACAAAGCCCCACCCGGTAAACAATGACTCGTACACAGCTTGTTTATCCCACGACAGCACGCAAATCAAGCCGTTATATGTCTTAAGTGATCGCAATAAGGTTTGTGACAGGTGCCTTCGCGAGTTGAACATGATATACTTACCAGGGCCAACTGATCGATGTAGGACATCCTCCTACCCGCCGACGAGAGAGACTTCTTCAGCGGGGTCATGTCTTGCTCCCATAGCTGTGTGTGTGCAAGTATTTATAGAGCTGTTACATGCGGCTGTGTTACCATTTCGGGATCGAACTTAGTTGAGAAATTACTAACAGAATTGACTTTCAACTGACAGTTGTTAGCACTAATCTGTGAAGTCATTGATGACGCTATACCGACGTTTCAAGTGAAACTCGATAAAGGAATAATTTAACGCTAACAGTGCTGGCAGTAATTTCTGAACTTTAGATTTTTCTATCTAGTCAGCAGCTCATTTACAATAATTTCGATGGGTTGCTTTAAATTAGCTATTAGACAGCACTCCCATGGTATGAGGGTCGCGGGCGGCAAGGCTCAACCAATTAGAGAGCACAAGCTAAACAGTTGAAACGCGTCAAACTCCTGCACCAGACACGGACCATGGAAGTGATATCAAAGTTTTCTAACTTTTTTAAACTGACCAAGTACATTGTCCGAAGTGGTAACACGTTGAAAAAAGTAAGCTTAAAATTTTTACTACAGACATATCTTTCCATATTAATAGCTCATTCTTAGTCAGCAAAAAGGCTGATTGGCTTGAATCCTCTTTATTTGAAGACTACAGGACGCTCGCGAATTCGTCCGCGTGGGTTTGGAATATGTACAGCACGTTGTACCCCTTTAGGGGAAGAATTTCAAAAAAATCCTTTCTTAGCACATCTGTACACCTTAAGGACAGCTATTATTCTTAAACTTCCATACAAACGCAAACACAAAATTGCAAAGTGTTTGTGGAATGTTTTCATAATATTTTAGGCTGAGTCCATTGACAATTTTTATTGTTTTGGATCAAAATCAAAAAAACTTATATGAATTTCACATCGAAAATGTTATCTAGATACATTCTAACCAATAACATGTTTGACATCTACACAGTATTGCCAAAATTTTGTTACTCTTGACACGCTATCAAGTTTGTACGTGCGACGAAATCAGTGCGATTGTATTACCTTTATTACCTTCGCAAGTTTCATCGAGCGTGCAGGTAATAGTGAAATGAAATAGCATTACATTTGGTCACGTCCACAACTGAGTTGCTGCGCTCGTGACGTCCGCCCTTAAAAAAACATATTGTTTTAAATTTTAAATTTCTATCTCCAGATGTTTAGGCTGTGCTCGTCTGTCATTAAATTAGTCACGAAACTGTTTTATATATAGATAGACATGTCTGCGTAATGCAATATAAGTACCTAATAAGTGCACCATACACCGTTAATTCTGTGTATGTTGTATAAACTAGCGAGGGAAGGTAAAAAGCTGCTATTTAAGTGCTACTGAAAATAAAACAATACCCTCCTTTTGATTTTACGAATAAATATGAAAACTAGAGAAATTCTAAGATAAATCTTAACTTAAGTGCAATATTCAAGCTACAAAAGTCGCTGGAAAAAGGCAAGCGCTATTTATATTTAAAATTTCTATGTATAAAAGTACTAATTGGGAATCAGGCGAGAGTATAGATTGTTATCTCAAGATGACGAGCAAATCAAGCCGATATAAGTCTTGAGACTTTGCAATAAGGGTTTCGATAGGTGTCTTCGTGAGTTGAACGATCTATCTAAGTAAAAGCGAGGCTTCGGGTTGACAAAGTTTTCTTAACATACGAAGTAACTAAGTACCGATTTCTCTGTGAAATTACAAACTTAAATATGTACTAGAAACAGAAGGCCTACCATGAGTTTTGGTCTCGATATTCGCTAGGGTCTACTATCCGTTTCAGATGCTATTAGGATAGGACCTTATCGTACCTGATGTCTGTGTGCGTTAGCAACACTGACTAAAGTGCGTGAGTGAGATGCACATAGTGAGCCTCGCTCACTCACGCACTTTAGTCAGGGTTGCTAACGCACACAGGCATCAGGTACGACAAGGTCCTATCCTAATAGGATCTGAAACGGGTTGTACGTAAAATATTTTGTATTAGAAATTCAGGTTCCTCTCGTAAGCCGCTAGGGGCGCTGTACAATTAATCATATAAATATTTTACGCCATCGCTATCGAGTATCGAAGCCTAAACTCATGGTAGGCCTACTATGGGAATTAAAAATATTGAAACTTAAAGAATTGAATAATGGGTCACTCAGAGGTGACTTAAAGTATGGACTGTCAGTAGAATAGTAAACTTTCTAGACACCCCATTTCACCTGACTTTAACGTCCCAACAGGAGAGAACCTTAGCCCCATAATTAAGGCGCAAAAAGTCCATCGCAAAAAGAAAGAGATAAACATATGTATCTGAAAAAGTGCGCGTCCGAGTAGTGCGGTGAATATTGCTGTTTTTAATTAATAAAATTTAATATGAATTCACACGAGAACTTGAAAAAAACGCCTTCACTTAGCAAGTTTTTTTGATGCAGCGGTTTTTTCTGTATCACGTTTTGGGCTTCGCTGCCGCCTTTGAAAAGGCCTCTTTTATAACAAGTTTTTTTTTCAGAACCCTATCTATTGTAGTATTGGAACACTACTGTTTTAAAATTTCATTTTTACTACCTTAAACAAAAGTACACAGTTTTTAGGGCATTCCAGTTTACCTTAGTTTTCCTCCACCGTTCAGAAAGGGGTAAGTACACAAATACTATGCATATTTCATTAGTAACGGACTGAAACGGCAATATTCGAATCCGGTTCTCAAGACTCTGGCGTTCTACTGACTGCTTGGAGGAGAAAACCAACTGGAGTGGAGCCGCGCCCTAATTTTTATGCAAAAAAGTCTGTCATTATCGGTGGGGGACGAGGCAGCGTCGCGATGCACGCACACTACAAAGTACTCAAACACTAGCTTATACTATACGCACACAATCACATTCACACACAGAGACATCTATCGTTTTTATATGACCGGTATGAGCACCGGGCTCATACCATTGGCAGAGAGGTTCGCGTGTTGGTGGCCTGTCCAGTTGGTTTGTTCGTCCGAGACTGACTGACCTACCACTGCTTCCATCTTAAACTTAAATAGTAAGTAATGCTTACATCGATTCTGTAGCTTCAATATTTTGAATAAATTTAAGTCTCTAAGCAAAAAAAAAATAGCTTTTTCGCAGAAAAATCTGTAGTTTTGTACTGTTGCCGAGTCCTCAAATAGAGAGAGAGTACCAGGGTATTATGGTTCAGAAAGAGTGACTTACCACCGTATTGAAGAAGGGATGCCTTAGGGCTTCCTCGATGGGGATCCTTTCATTCGGCTCGACGACGAGAAACCGACGGATTAGGTCCTTTGGCTCCTCTGTAATGGTATTTATAACATATCGTTACGACATAAAACCCCGAGGGGTGTCAGAGGTGACCCCGAGTGTGAAATATGAAATATAAATCACAATCCACACTTGGTACACCCGCTATTCACCGACAATTATTACGTCCCATGGTATTTAAATTTACAGGATGACTTTTAACTTAACCTTACCCCGATAATTCAATAATTTGTAGAAGAATAAAAACTGGTGTTATAAAAATCATTCAAAATTATTATTGTTTTTTTTTATTAGTGCCAAGAAATCATGGTCACCAGAAGAGATAAGATAATTAGATCGCGTTAAGTTATGTTTGTTATTGATCCCACTATTTTGGACTATTTTAAACTTATTTCGTATCGGAATGGCTAGGATAACCATAAATTTTATATCCAAGTAGAATTTTGTTTTTCTATCTATGTACGTTTTATTTGCGCATAAGACTAAAGGTAGATATTATCGACAGTTTTCGACTTGGCGGTTATTTTATCAACACCCCTCATAGCCTGCATGTCGACCCACTACGATAATAATAAAGAAATAAAATAAAATAAAATCCGTTGAGTGTTTCTAGAGTTAAAACGGAACAGACAGACAAAAATAAAAAATAAATAGTTATAGCCTCAGTATAATACTAATAACACATTTCATTTAAAGATTTGCAAAAACATTCAATGTTCAAATACGACTTTTAACTACTTTCTTACTAGTAGAAAAGAATAGTGTGGAAAGGGGCGAAAGAAGCCCGAGCGAATACTTTTTATAGACCGTAACAATAAAAAAAGTTTGTGTGTTCGGTTGCTTGTATCAAGTTGCGAGTAATGTATAAAGTTTAATAATTTTCCTAGCGATTGGACGAGCTACACAAGAATAAGGAAGAACACTTTTTCAGATATGTTTATCTCTTTCGTGCACCTTTACGGATTACTTATTAATTATTATTATGATTAATGCTGCGCTGTGATTGGTATGTTCGATGGGGGCGCGGCTGTTTTGAAAGTGAAAGTGAAAAAACATTTATTTGCCACAAAAAAGAAATACACAGAAAAATAAATCAAGAAACTTAAACTAAGTGGCATAAAGGGCCAAGCTCAACAAATGCTGCTTGTTGCAAGCAACTCACAGCGTTGATTTTCAGTTTGTCCCATCTTATACAGATACACAGACATTAAATATAATTTTCAGGTAGAAATTAAAATAATAATTATTAATAATTACACGTATATACATTTTTTCATTATCTTAAAATAAGGTGTAAATATAGCCAATGCAATTGATTAAACAATTTCACACGAAAAAAAACAAATATACATTACAGCTTTGAATTACAATTGATCCAGTTATTTTGAAATTCGAGACAAAAATAAAGTTTTATTATAATTATATTAATATTTTAACAATACTAAGAAACAAGCAATTTTATTCAATTTCCTTTTTGTGCATTTAATAAATTAAGTCTAAAATGTTTTTAAAAGTTATTGAACCTGTTTGGCCTCGAGCGGCATTCCTTCTGGGTTCGTGACTCAATTGGGGCACGGATGCTCTATCCGTGCACCTTCGCAATCCGTAAAGGTGCACGAAAGAGATAAACATATCTGAAAAAGTGCGTGTCTAAACAGTGCAGAGAATCAAGAAGATATTGGATAATTCTGTTTTATATTTCATTAACAAAATTGAACATGTAAATTCACATAATAGCGTTTTGAAAAAAAAACGCTTTTCTATGTTTAGATAATAGTAGATTTATAAGTTTAAAGCAGTCATTATTGTTATTATATTACTCTTCTAAACCTTAACTATTCATTTTTACTTTACATATTTGTTCGATGCTGCGACCTTTTCTCTATCGCATTCCATCCATCTATCCATCAGCCTGTTTCGTCCACTGCTGGACATAGGCCTTTCCAGGATTTCACCACTCTTGGCGGTCCTCCTAGAAGAAATGCCCATACTCACACACGCTGGGCAGGCGGGTTGGTGAGCGCGGTGCCGAAACCCTTGCACCAGCGACGCCGCTGCCCATCACCTGTTTGATTTATATAAGGCCCGGCAATTGGGGATGGATATACCGCCATCCATCGGTCCCAGGCAATGGTGGGCCGCCTGGTTTTTTTGCCTGAGAGCTGTTCTCTTACTCTCCCCCGAATAACTTCGAGAGGATTTCCGAGTAAGATGGTGGTACCTCCACAGTCGACCCCGGCATTAGCTCTACCACCTAACCATATCGCATTAGGCTTTGTCATTATCTTGGAAAAGGCCTTATAAGGTGAATTTTTTTCAGAACCCTATAAATTGCTGTATGAGAAATACTCTGTTTCAAAACCAAATTTTCAACTACCTACAGCCCGCGGCACGAAAGTCCAGCGGTGAACGATAACAGCTACGCATCAAACATCAGTGTTTTCATTTCTATTGAGGTAAAAAAATAAAAAATCTACGGAGATATCTTTTTATTCTTATTCCGAAAAGCGTTTAATTTTTTTTTATTCTTTAGTTCTAGAGATATGTTGAAAAAAAAATGAAGTTTAAAGATTTGGTCTGAACAGCTAGAATACATTTGCCTAGCAATAAATAAAAATACTAGCTGTCAATGTCAAGTGCCAATGACATTTGATATTATAAGCTCTATCACTCTATGGTCATGCCATTTCGTTTTTTCTTTATACAATCAAAGTAGTTACTGGCATTGGTACGAAAGTCATTATGCCTACAAGGCTTTTGTTGAAAAGTTAAAGTTTAAAAAAATCATTTAAGTATGTAAAATTAAATTTTTTTGGAAAAGGGATACATACAAGTCCCTCAGCTTTTTACCTACTTTCTAAATAGCTAATGAAATTAGCGGGTTAGTATTTTAAAATATTATGGATTGGGGATCCAATCAGCAATCAGCGCTTACGCCTGAGTATGTACGTCCGCCCCGCTCCGCCACGACACCATATTTTTGACTTCTGCGCTTTAACGGTCACCGCTAGACTTTCGTGCCGCGGGCTGTAGGTAGTTGAAAATTTGGTTTTGAAATAGAGTCTTTCTCATACAGCAATTGATAGGGTTCTGAAAAAAATACATCTTATAAAGAAGGCCTATTCCAAGATAAACCCCAATGCGATAAAGAAAAGGTCGCAGCATCGAAAAAATATGTAAAGTAAAAATTAATAGTTAAGGTTTAGTGTTTTAAAAGTAATCAAATTACAATAATGACTGCTTAATGTCGTCTTAACTTGATATTTTCAAATGTGAATGTGTGAGGTAGTGGTGGACTCACCAGAGATGTCAGCCCACTCGGGGCTGGTGAAGGAGTACTTCCCCTCCATGATGTTCCGCAGCATCACCATCTGCTTGCGATGCCAGAACGGCGGACACCCGACCAGCCTGGAACCACACGGAATTTGTGACAATTTAGATTCTATTGCTTCGGGATAAGAGCTAGCCATCTTCAATATTGTCGTATAGTTTATTTTTTATTTTACCTTTGTTATACCGGGTGGAAATAGAGTACGACCTTTAAATAAAACCACATACTCTACTGATCATACTAAACAACTTTCTGAATAAAAATACCCGCGCAAATCTTCAGAGAAGAAGATATGCAACTGTAGCTTAAAGACTTTATTTCGTAGGAAGAAGGTCTATTTTAGAACGCTGCACCATAACAGCTGTTTTACAGAAGACGCTGTATCAAAAAAACGCTTTTATGTCGGTGCGTTAGAGTTTACGTATTTTTGTTTGAAACTCAAATATTTCTTAAAGTTAGCGCGGTATGTTTCTTGGGAAAATTTGTTCTGTATCATCCGTAGAATATGTGGTGTCGTTTAATGGTAGCACTCTATTTACACCCGGTATATTGTTTTAATAGTCAAAATATTTACAATTTTTTTTAAATATAAATTATTCAAGTTAGCTATAAGTCCCGTTCCTTTGCAACACTTACTACAAATATAATAGGCATCTTAGTTATAAGTACAAATAAACATTTAAGATCTGTATACACTTGGATTAAACGTCATAAGTTTAATATCAGTCTAATGCTAGAAATAGGCAACACCCTGTTTAGTAACAGGCCTCATAAATACAAAATAAATCTGTCTTAATGTACGCAATGATGTGAAAAGGCATGTAGGTTTCTAACACAACGCCGGCATCCGTCACAGGTGAACCTAAGCGAATCGCAGGAACCGAACGCGCCGCATTCACCGA
Source organism: Ypsolopha scabrella (assembly GCA_910592155.1). Lineage (NCBI taxonomy): Eukaryota > Metazoa > Arthropoda > Insecta > Lepidoptera > Ypsolophidae > Ypsolopha > Ypsolopha scabrella. Next base: position 3,303,606 of record OU342980.1, on the reverse strand, counting down.
AGTTTATTTCTCTTCAGGGGGCGTCCATTAATTACGTGAAGTGATTTTTTTGATTTTTTGGCTTCCCCCCCCCCCCCCTTAATGTGATGTTGTGAGATTTGGAGAGGCCCCTTTCCCTCTATGATCTTACATGATATTGTTCAAAATGCGTATTTTCGCTTCATTGCGTTGGAATTATAAAAAAAATATGTTTCATAACAATGGAACAGCTACTGTGCTACTTTGTGGGGTTCGCAAACCACGATAAATATGATTGTGTAAAATTTAGTCATATTTTAATAAAGAAACAGGTTTTGCTCAATTCAACGCAGTTTTCTCGCAATTTTACACTGTTACGAGTACTTGTGGAAAAATAATTACGTGATACTTGCAAGGACCTCCGCTCTCCCCCACGTGAAATTGGGTGGGAATCGGCTTGACCCCCCCACCCCCTAAACGCCTCACGTAATTATGGATGCCCCCTTTATATCCGCGTCGCACAAGCCGCATCGACTGCGGCGCGTTCGGCTCCTACGGCTCGCTTCAGCTTACGTTCACCTTAAAGGGGGGGTATCCCGATTTTATCTCTTTTCAAATTCATTTTAAATCATTGACGTACTACCAAATGGACATCGGGTCTGTGCACAAAAGTGTCCGAACCAAAAGAGAGTCAAAACCATTGAAAATTAAAAAAGGGTGTCAATCACACGTCAATCAAAATTAAGCCGTGCAGCAATGACATACGATACAAATTAAAATGTTTTGTTTCTTAATATTTTGACACTTCACTAAGAATACTTTTTTGGTAAATTTTATACTAGACCCGAGGTCCATGGTTTGTAATGTCAATGTTTTAAACCAATAAACAGCAATGATAAAATGTTGTAAAAATAGATGTCATATTTCACTCTTTGATCTTAATATTTCGGCTGTTAGATTCACGATTACTTACATTTTTCTCAATCCAATTAAATCGCAAAGATAGGTCTAAACTATGCTCTAAATATGATTTCAGCTATATTAAGTTTTGGACAATAAAACTTACTTAAACTAAAATAAACGTCGTAAAAAATGTGATAGATATAGCACGGCCGTCATATTAAAAACCCATCTCTATAATTCCAAAATAATAAAAATATATCAAAACCGCGAGTTTTCTGAGCGGCCCGCTTCCGCTAAGCAGGATAAACATGTGTAAAATGAAAGCGTTGAAGTAGGATAGATTCCTCTGGATAACCTCGCCTTAAGAAAGGATTTTTAGAGATTCCAATTATAAAGGCTGTTCAAGTTTGTAACTAATTTAGTGCGAGTGTAGCAGTGGGTGAAAAGGTAGTAAATTATACATATACTTACAGCGTGAACATTATGACACCGCAAGCCCAGCTAGAAAGAGAAAAAAACACACATAAGATCTATTATTTCGTAGCTCATCAAAATACGCCTCTGATACGAGTTACTTAAGGTGCAAGCCACACAGAAACGACGCGACGCGGCGCGCATCAAGCGCGCGGGCGTCATTCAAATTTCGTACAAAAACGCATGGAAATAATGTCGCAATTTGAGGTATGGTACGGACGCCCGTTCCACGACCGACACCGCCCGAAATTCATTTGTTGTGTTCAAACTGCGCCTTTATTTCCATGCGTTTTGTACGAAATTTGAATGACGCCCGCGCGCCCGAAGCTCGCCGCGCCGTTTCTGTGTGGCTTGCACCTAATGAATCGTTTGACTAACAAGATAGCATTCGACTTTATAGCTAATTAAGTTGGTAACAGAGGATCTCGGTGCAAAATGCACAATAAAATATTTTTTTCCTTACTTTTGAATACCAAGTATGCAATAAGTGCGTTTTATAGTAATTCGCGCAAACTGCTTGTTAATAGTTACACGATCACATGAAGATGATTCCATTTTATGCGTTTCATTTTGACTGCATTACAATACAACTGTAAACACGCTTTAAAATTTGTAAATGTAATGCACTAAATTACATATTTTTCATTAACTTTCGCAAATTGCTTAAAAACGCATTTATTGTAATTTTTTGTTATGACGTGCTTTTTTGCACCGAGGTAAATAGGTTATTATTATTATAATATTATACTAAATTTTAATTCAAAAATAATAAAAACAATCATCAGTTATGCCTTTGGGAAAGAGACCCGGCGCAACCACTTTAAACCATCTTTATCTTTAAGTTCAATGTTCACTGGATAAAATTATACTAAGTTAACCGTTAATGCGTCAGTTCAGTATACTATCTTTATTAAAGCAATTTAAATGAAGTATCGCGGCGCGGGCGCGGCTCGATTATGACGTAAGAAGTAGTGATTATAATGATTTATTTGAGACTAAAGAGCGGCCCTGAATGAACTTATCGCTGCATACAAAAAGCCATAGCTGTTTGAGACATCATGTCCAGTCCTCATAATAAAGCCGATTTTGAAGACTTTAGTTTTAGTATGACATACATAAAATTAAACTTAAGTATGGTTAAAACGAAGAGCCATTTTCATGTCACCATTTTATAAACGTCAAACTAAAGTTTTAGTTTGACAGCCATAATTTACTCAACTTAGTGATTTTAGCTTGTTTTGGTAATTTCAAGGCACATTTCAGAGCCGGGCGGGTATTCTGGCACGTGCGTAAAAATTGCGAAGGCAGATTGCGGGTGACTTTAAAAGGGATTTTGTACAGATATGTGTTGATTCTTTTGATTGAATACTTATAGTGGGCATTCTTTATATCCTATAGCTTCTATTTGATGTGGTTTAGTCACTCTAATTTCCATCGCATGGCGTTTATCAAACATAAAACAAATATCTAATGACTGATATTGCGAATGCGCAATTATGCCGGAATAGCCGCCCTGTCATTAGATTGAATTTAAAAAAAATAGTTTGATTTAAGAGCATTTACAAGACTTGCTAATTTTAGTTGGTGTACCCTTCAGAATAGCGAAATATAGTGCTGTCACTTAAAATTACGTTTCTTAGTAAGTTTCTTAGATTAAAATTAAAACCTTCAAAATCGGCTTTAATGTCTAAAATCAATATCTGTGGCTATTGCTTTCGAAAGTGTTGTGATTGGCTAAACTTACGTGTGATGTAATGCTCTAGCTAATCACGGTATGATTTGAGTTTGAAGGTGATAGCGGTGGATGTTGAAGTTACACTAAGGCCTTACCCATGGTGCACGATAATCTTACTGAGTGATTTTGAACTTCAGTATGTTGTCAGAAAGTCTACATTAGAACGCTCCCTTCACACGCTGCCGGCACGTGAATCAGTGAATTTTCGAGGTTTTTCTGGATTTTAAAAGTAATTGATGTAGGAGTTTTTTCACCTGACATCGGAAAATAAACCATGTTTTCTTGTTATAGCAGTAATTTCAGACATAAATCGCATTCATAACTTAAAGAGGCATCATTTTCAAATAAATCTATCGAGTGAAATGTGTCCAATTAGGTAACCGACCTGACAACGGAAAGACCGAGGTCTGAATAAACACGTGTCCAATTTTACATTGATCAGATAAGTGGTTGACTCAGCATATTAAAACAAAACCGTTGAAACACCAAAGGCAAGGCCTTAAGGCCCCTGGCTTATTTATCTTTATAATATTTTCAATGTGTTATTGGTTGGCGTACACGTGCGTATTATTTTACTTTTTGAAAATGAACCATAGACTAAAATGTTAAAAAATGTTTGTCTCTTATAGAATATAAAAAGTTCTAATATTAACTGTGTTGCAATAATCTAAAATCTAGGTTCATCGTATCTATAGACGAAACATATCAAACATACGGCCAACGACACATGTTCGGAAGCACTTATAAGTGAGAGTAATTATTAAAGTGATCTGATTTATATCCAAATATATGTTCCAATTTTTAAAGTAAAAGTCAAATGATTACGAATTTTTAGAAAATTCCTTTTTTTTTCTTACTATGTTACTCTGTAAGATATTACTTTGCGGGCTTTGCGGTCCACTAAAATCTTTATATAATTGAAATAAATGAAATAACAGACATTTCTGTGGTCACATCACAACATTATATTCTTGAGGGGGTATCTGATGTAAGGTACACTGGTACAACCGCCAGGATTTTAACCCGGCTCTCAAGATGGTCGTATTGGCTGAGCTACCGCCGCTTTATCAAATATTCTCATGTAATGTTATGAACTCACATGTCGACCTCCATCCCGTAACCGGGCGCGTCCTCGAACATGTTGGCCTTCAGGGTCTCTGGAGCCAGGTAGCCCGGCGTGCCGCACAGTTCTGAAACAAGTCACGTCACACGTTATAACACTCTGTGGTCAATTTGATTTAACTCTAAACGTCTAGTTTTTAAATAATTATCTTTAAGGGGATAAAAGAGGATCTCGGTGCAAAATACACATCTTCATATTGTTTTCAACACATTTGCTTATAAAGTGGCCCTTATTGCAGCGTTCTTAGGGTCATAATGCAGCATATTAAACACACGTGCTTTTTACTTTACATTATCGCACTAGTGTTTTTTACATAACAGTTTTTTTTTATCTTAGCAAAGTGTTTTGATGTCTTGAGGAATAGTAAAGTTTTTGCGAATAAATAGACTGTCTCAGTTGAAATATAATAAATAATAATTAAATTTCATCAAATTATTTATTTTTTTCCAACAAATTAACTCAAATTTTTGTTGTAAATACGAAGATATTCAGTTTGTTAATATGTAATATTTGGCTGTTAGGCTTTTTACGTCAGTGCCTCTATTTCCATCTGCGCAAAACACAAAATCTCCGCCGCCATTTTTCAAAGAAAATTGTTAGTTCATAGCTGTTTTTTCGATTATGTGGAAAAAAAAGACGGTGAAATTTTATTATTTTTCCTCGCAAGTGTTGAAAAACGTCGTATGAACTATTTCCTTACCTTTAATCAAAAAGGATGCAATAGAGGCATTTAATGTGTATTCGCGAAATTTGCCTTGTAATAATAATAATAATAATAATAATAATAACATGTTATTTCCAGTTGTTCTGCTCTTGCCAACACTGAGTATCTACACAGGCACAATCAAGTGGCCAAAATCCTTCATCAAGAACTCGCCTACAAATACGGCCTCGTAGATCAGAGGGTACCATATTACAAGTACTCGCCGGCGCCAGTACTCGAAAACGACCGCGCCAAGCTCTACTGGGACCGGTCTGTCATCACGGATAGGACTATTCTCGCGAATAAACCTGACATCGTGCTGATGGACCGGACGCAGTCTCGGGTGTTTTTGGTGGATATCACAATCCCGCACGATGAGAACCTTGTAAAAGCCGAAACCGAGAAGAAAAGAAAGTATCTCGACCTGGCTCACGAGGTTACCGACATGTGGGGTGTGGCATCCACCGAAATCATCCCAATTGTTTTGTCCGCGAACGGGTTAATACCAACCAGCCTCGAAAACAACCTAAGGCGGTTGGGGTTCCGCGGCAGTTCGCTTCCAGCGCGGATGCAAAAGGCGGTACTGCTTGATACTGCTCGCATCGTTCGCCGGTTTCTTTCCCTGGGGCTCTGAACCCCGGTCGACTGTGCCTCTGCCGGGGATACACCGTTCCTCTCTCTTTAAATTCTTTTGGCCAAGAGAGAGAGACGAGATCAAAAATTCCCATAATAATAAACACTTTATTGCACAAAAAACACGGATAAATACAATTCACAATGTTGAAAGTACATGGCAAAGGCGGACTTATTTCTAAAAGAAATTTCTTCCAGTCAACCAAAACACAAATGGAGAAAATATGTACAAATTGGCGCTGAAAATTAATTCCAGTAGAATATGTTTATAAATAAGATAAATCTACATACACTTATTAACCTAAAAGTATGCCTAACCTAACACCCTAAACACTAACATACCGTACTAAATTAGTACATATATATTTATATATATATATATTTGACTACGATAAACTACATAAATACTTACAATATATACATATTTAGTAGCTAAGACTGCTGAGAGGACAAAAAGTGCTTCTTCAAGTTGAATTTGAAAGAAGCAATTGAGGGAAGACTTTTAAGAGAGAGTGGAAGATCGTTCCAAAGTCGAACAGCGTCAACTGTGAAAGACCTAGAGTAACGTTCAGTGTAATGAGTTGGGAAAGATAACATAAGATCATGACAGGACCGAAGATTCCTTTTGCTCATATCAGTGCGAAAATTGAACCTATCTTTTAGGTATTTGGGGGAAGAAGGGTTGTTCAAGACATTATATAGTAGAGATAAGATATGACTATACCTCCGATAACGTATTGGAAGCCACTTCAGTTTACGTCGAAACTCAGACTTAATAATAATTATGTTATTACAAGAAAATTTTATCATCTTATACATTACGTTTTGATTGCATTACATTAACAAACTGTAAGGTGTGTAATGTAATGCAATGCAATCAAAATGTAAAGCATAAAATAACATAATTGTTTTGTGTAAAAACAATTTCATTACTAAGCAATTTTCGCAAATAAATATAAAACGCATTCATTGTATGCTGTTTATTCAAAAGTATGGAAAACAAAGAGATCTTCTGTTACCACCTTAAACATGTCTATGAAGAAGGGAAGATCTTTGTTTTCTCTGAAAATCGTGCTAATATGCAAAGGAAGCTCAACGATCTTACAGAGTTAGATAAACAAGTGGGCACGCGTGTTAACACCGGCAAGACAAAGACAATGAATATCGTCCTACAAATCCTACAAAATCTACAAAAATTCTACAAATCCTACAAAGACTTTGTGACAGAAGGCTCCTATTAGACGCAAAGACCCTTTACAATATATTGAACAATGAATATGACTGCCCTACTCTTCTTGAGCAAATTAACTTTAAAGCGCCAACCCACTCTACACGATCTAAGACTTTATTCTCAGTACCTACTTCACAGAGTAACGCAGGCTGTCGAGCCCCCCTACGAAGAATCTGCAGCTCCTACAATAAAAAACTCCTTAGCATAGACATATTTAATAATAGTAAAATCAAATTTAAAAAGGAAGTTAGGCAAATTTTAGACACCAAAAACGAGAAATTGTAAGAAATTGTGTAACTACACAAATATAATATCAAATTAAAAGGCATGTGTGTGTGTGTATGGATGGTAATATTTGAGATTGCATGAATGTGTGTAACCGTGTGTATGAACGCTTATCTTAGTTTTTAATTTAATTTAATTCCATTGCTTTGTAAACAACATTATTTTTATTTTTTTAGCATTATCAGAGAATGGTTTAGAAATGTCACCGAATTACTCCCTACAAAAATAACGTATTTGAGGAAAGCGTAGAGGAAGTAAATTAAACTAACCATTTGTTTATACTTTAATGTTTCTATGTATAGTTTACTTCTGTGTCTTTTCCATGAAATAAATAAATAAATAATAATGTTGGTATAGGTGGTAGAGCTGATGCCGAGCTCGACTGTGGAGGTACCACCATCTTACTCGCAAATCCCCCCGAAGTTATTCGGGGGAGAGTAAGAGAACAGCTCTCAGGCAAAACCAGGCGGCCCACCATTGCCTGGGATCGATGGATGGTGGTATATCCGTCCCCAATTGCCGGGCCAGACAGACTGTTGACGGGCAGCGGCATCACTGGTGCGGGGTTTTTGGCACCACGCTCACCAACCCGCCTGCCCAGCGTGTGTGAGTATTTGGCAATTCTCCCAGGAGGATCGCTAAGAGTGGCGAAATCCTGAAAAAGGCCTATGTCCAGCAGTGGATGAAACAGGCTGATGGATGGATGGATGGAATGTTGTTACTCTACAGAAAGGGTTATTGAACCTTGGGCCTGACCATTGACTGAGTATCCAGTATTTTGGCTATACAAGGTGAAACTTGTTTCTGAAACTGAAACTTGTTTCTGATCACTAACCGAGTCTCCAGTATGATTTGGTCGATTGATTTAATTTCACCCTATATAAACGAGTCACTCTGTATAGGTGATGGCTGTTACATGCCCTGCTGGTGATAAAGGTAGTCGTAATTTTCTGCTTTAAAACTGGAAATGTTAATACAAACCGGTTGTTTATTAAGGACAGTTCAATATAGATAAAAGACCTTACGAGGCTTAAGGAAAAAAAAACACGTTTCCTATTATAACGCATGATTATATACAGACCATTCACTGTAAGAAGTCCCCTGGCTTAGGAAATGGTAGCACTGCGTATAATGTTGCCAATGGCTCACGTAGCATTCACCCTACTACACATTCACAATATTTACTTAACTGCATTTTTTATATATTAATTAGACTACTCTTTAATGAAAATGAAGTGTACCGAATGAAAAAATCAAAATTATCAATTATTTATTGATTTGTATTTCGCATACAAAACGTATGATCTAATGGTATGAATAACTATATGTATCTCTGTACTAAAACGGTAATTTTTATTTCTTGTTCTATCTCGACGACGTTTGTTCTAAATAGTCGAGCTCCTCCCGTTTTTTACGTTTTTGACGACTATTTCCAGGCGACTTAATGTGAACGCTTTTTTCCGATATGTCAGCAAAACTAAGTGAATATCTAATTATTATTTGCCCATAAAATTGGCTTTATGTTTAAAGCTGGTATCCCTATTTCCCTAACCCGTCATGGCACTGACACGAGATCGAACCTGATCGGGAGGAATCACGGTGCATTGTTTGCATTTTCTCTTTCACAAAAGGCGTACCTTCAACACAATCTCTTTTGCACTATTTTCAACGGCTTTGGCAATAATAATATATCAAATAATTTTGAAAAATCTGACTGACAAACAACATCACAGCAAAACTTTGACAAGAAGGGATGCCAACATGACGTCAGGGGACAAGTTATGATGAATGGTCTGTAGTTAGGATTCGACATCATGAATCCTACGTTTATGACTCATATTTAGTTTGGAAAAAATCAGCAAAATAATTATAATCTCATCTCAGGTTAAATGCACTTGTAGTAACTAGTCTCACTATTTTCACAACTTCTTTCCCAACCGCTTTCGGTTATTACACAATTTTCAAGGGATTGTCGATGTTAACAAGAATATAACATTTACACCCCTACTAATAAAAATGTACTAAACCATCCTTATAACACACTTATACTAAGAATAGTTATGCTGAGTACAACGTCAGAATAGGGAGAGAATATTTTCTTACAAATAAACTCGGAATAACTTCGACCTAACTATTCCATCGTTACGTCACTCTCATTACTCATTCATTCAAAATCCATAGACAAGAGGGAGTAAAAAAAAGAAATTTGGACTAGGCCCCATTCCTTTGGGTATTTTTATGTGTTTATGGCACAAACAACTGTTTTAAATCCAGCTATTGCCTCAAACTTTCGCATAGCCTTGACTTGGTCATTGAGAGAAGGGGTATTTTAATATAATGAAACCTTTTCTTCAATAGTGCCCTCGCCACTCGTCTGTATACTTTTGTGACTGATTGCTGACTAAGCCCATGAATATCTGCCGCATCATCTTGTATCTAAAATATCACAATTCATAACCATTTATGTAGGTATCGAGTTGAAAGAAAATTTACATCCCTTATTTTGTTGTGTGTACTAGTAGCTGAAGTAATTAATTAGTAAGAAAGGTAGCTATGGCATAGGCATATTTAATTAAGTTTTAGCATTCTTACTTGATTACGGCCCCAATATCTTGGAGCTATGAAGATCTTGAGAGTAGAAGATAAACTACTCCCGCGTTTGTCCATAATCAAAGAACTTCAAGAACTACCCATCAATTGACCCAAAAACATAACACCTGTTTTGGAAAAACGATATTTTACACGAAATTCTTCATCGCTGTACAATTCAAATGGGTCCTCTCTTCTTTTGAACTTTTTCACCTTTCTTACGTTTTGCATGTCATTGATGAGGTTCGCCAGGTAATCAATTTCCTCCACTACCTCAACTGCCCGTGCCATTTTTATTAAATTCGGAAATAAATCAAACACAAAATCACGCACACCGCACTACGTTATTCCGAACTTAAACAAGGGTTGGGGTTAGAATAGCGGTACAAAGGACTGTTACGCCGACGTTATGCTAGGTTTAAGTTATTCCTAGTTTATAAGTAAACATTTTGCTTATTCCTAGGATAATCCTCGTCACAACTTTTATTCCACGTTTATTAGTAGGGGTGTTAGATTTTAGGCACTGGCCGTTAACAATGACATGTTGATACTACGTGAAATCGGTTGGCAAAAGTCCTAAGAAATAAATTGGGAGAGGTTTTTTTTAAATCAGCTATACTTATGACTGTATCATTGATTTTCCATTGTAAAAGACGCAAAAAGATAACCATCTGCGGCTTTTTCATGATTCCACAACTAATATCATGACAATTTGATTCTGAAGCAAAAACACTTTTCAGAAGAATTCTTATTTTGAATTTGTATTTCTTCTTTTTTGTAAATATTTGTGAGCACAAATTAGACATGTTTTCTTCTTGAGATGAGTCACTGTTTTGCTCTACGGCTGGGTAGTACACAAACTTGTTTCTGTTACAAAGGGTATCAAAGCTAAGATTTTCTTTGTTTGTTTCTCCCTTTGTTTTGAAACTAGATTGTAATGCAATATGCGATGTCGACTCACCTGCATAAACATACTATACCTGCTTTTGTCTACGGCTTTACTCGCATTTATTGACCTTCATCGTGTCAAATACGCCACGAAAGAAGTTCCGAGGTTCAATTTCAATTTTGATTCATATTCTGACGTTAAAGATTTATATATTCTTACGGAATCGTGATTTGGGGAAACAGTTGTGAGATTGATGAAACTAGATTGTAATGCAATATGCGATGTCGACTCACCTGCATAAACATACTATACCTGCTTTTGTCTACGGCTTTACTCGCATTTATTGACCTTCATCGTGTCAAATACGCCACGAAAGAAGTTCCGAGGTTCAATTTGTATTTTGATTCATATTCTGACGTTAAAGATTTATACCCACGGCTGTCTCTCAGATGGGTAGGCAGAGACTACAGATTTCTACCTGCTACGATCCTGACTCACCTCTTTCGATGGTATTCTTACCCCCAATTGCACGAAAACAACCTTACATTTATAATGAAAAAAAAAGTGACAGCCGCCGTTAAACTAATCTTGGTTTCGTGAAACTGGGGTTTACTTTAACTTCATTCATTCAATTTTCTGTCATGTTCACACATTCTTATGGCCTTCGATACCGCGCTATCTATGCTTATAATAGGGATTCAGTGTTCTATAACTATGCCACCTCTCGAAAAGACTCGGTCGCCGGTTCGGTCTGCGTGCGTATCCTTGTGCCCTAAGTATGGAGCGTCGAACTGATGGGCGGAGATTTTGGCACCCTTCAGGCTGAGACGTAATAACCGTAAGTGTACGAATGCGGACTGTGACTTACATTTCAGTTCTTATTTAGAAACGCCTCTGAATCTCCTTCGGGGATTCATGCCGTAACGATGTATATATCGCAGCCTGATGATTAAATCAGCCTCCTAATTGGAGGCCTAGGTAGTTAATTAAATGGCGGCATCCAATTAAACGGCTAGGCTGCTGGTTGTATAAGTTACGAAACCTCAACGTTTAACGTGTTGGCTGCCCGGAAGCTAGCCCTTTAAAAACGACTAAGTTCGCAGTCAAAATTAGTTTTTTGGAAGTCCTGCAGCGCAGAAGAGAGCCGGTAGAATAGGTTAGGTTAGGTACGGCGATATATATATATATATAAACTTCGTAGTAATTTTTGTATGACCACCCAGAAATACCATTTAACCAAAAGCCCTCAGCCCTCTTGTTAAACGTTGCGATCGACTATTGGGCTAAGCATCCTTTAGCCGTTTAATTGGATGCCGCTATTTAACTAACAACCTAGCCGTCCAGTTAGGAAGCTAACCACATGGCGGCGACACAGACAAGGCAACTCACCGAACAGTTTCTCCCCCTGCGCCAGCACCCTCGCGAAGCCGAAGTCAGTAATCTTGACGTTGAGCTGGTCGTCCAGCAGGATATTCTCCGGCTTCAGGTCTCGGTGCACGATCGCCTTGCTGTGCACGTAGCACACGCCTTCCAGCACTTGTCTGTAAGAGACCAAAGTGAAGTTAGTCACGAATGGCGTCGCAGTTTATTGTATACCTCGCGTCAGGTTAAAAGGCCGCTGGGTGAGAGTAAGAGAAAGAGACCACCTGAGCCTCACCAGCCGCCTTTTCACCTGACACGAGGTATACAGCTGTCTTCTTCAGGGCGAAGATCTTACAGGGTTTCAAATATTTTACAAACCTTAAAAATTCACCAGTGTCTGTCCAAGGGGGAAGGACTACTATTTCCAACTGTCACAGTGCAATAATTTTACGCATTTTTCGCTTCTTCATTAAATATTCTTTAAGGGAATAATATTCTTCAAAAACTGTTTATCAATTCGGTTTTAAATACAAAAGCAATTTCATTTGTAAACATTATTTGGTTAACATTAAAGAGAACAACCTGTTACTAAATACCGGACTTAGCAAATCAGTAGCGATTTGGGTAATTTGGCGCAATATATCTTTGAATAATTTTGATCGTTTAGGTAATAAGAAAATGCAATTGAACCCGTAAAATGACTTCGAGGCACGGTCTTGCCTACTTTTTATTGTTTTATTAACAATAATGATATACTCGACTGATTAACGAATAAAGGCACAGAAAAGTTACCTTGCATTGACCTTCAACCAAATATTAACAATAATATCGAAGCATTTAAGGAGAAACTCGATACACTCCGTATTCTTTTGCTGGATTTCTCCGTCCATTTTTTTACTGTAGACAATGCGGATAGCCATTTACAAAAAATATTATGTTTTGATCTCAAATTACACTCCTGAGTCGAAAAGTACCGGGCAATTATCACAACACAAGAGTTGACAAGAGCACAACTATGACTGAGTGTTTTGAAATAATGTATCTCGACTGCAGTAGATATCATAATATAATATATCTAAAGTACGAATATAAGAAACTTATCGGTACCTACTGCCATTTTGGTGCTTATCGTATTATAGCAGAGGCTACTTTCCATCGGACTAACAAGTCTGGAGATTTCGCAGACCTTAAATCACAAACACACCCACAGTGACCCCACGTCACTTATTATTTAACATATTTGCGCGATATTTAACTTAATTGCTTGGGAATTCGAGCAATTATTTGCGTTTATCGATTTTTATAGAATAATAGCAGTAAAATAGGTTTTGAAGTAATAGAATCTTGCTACGATACAATATGCATGATTATTTATTTAGATTTATACGTTTTAAATTACATAGGCAATACAAATTTGCTCGCACACATCAGTGATTTTAAAAATATTAAAAATAATCCCAAATTTATTTAATAATCAATACAAAAAAATACTATTATAATAACTTGTATTCCGTCGTACATTAAAAAGGACTTGTACACTGAATGGATAGCGGCAATTCCAAGAACCTTTATGTATCAGATATTCTAAAGTGAACAAAACATACAACTGATACCTAAAACTAAGAAAAGAGCACATCCTAAACACCACGTCAGAAAGTGGGCAACGTTTCTGATCAAAATGTATACAATCAAATGTACAGAGGCTGCTTGCAGGGTTAAATGGAGACTCAGAAAAAGATACACCTCTTATAAATATAGAGGTAACTTTAAATGAGATCACACACTCTTCTATTTATTTTTTCTTTACTGAAAGACTGTCGGTCCCATTCCGGCATTCTGAAAAAGGATTTTTGGGCCTATGCCTTTTTTGGAATAGAAGCCTCCGTTAAAATGTTGTTAAAAAAAGAAATTAGGCTGTGTAGCAATACTTGTTTTGACAATTTTGATTACTTTCGTAAATTTTCCCATATTGAAACTAATTTTATTAGTTACTGACGAGTATAAAATTGTGACGTCAATTTATTCACAGAAATCACATTGTTTACTAGAATTATTGGTGTCACAATGAATAACATATCAACAAGATTCTGATAAATGTGTTTTTGAACATATTTCCTGTTTTCTCCAATTTCAATACGTTCCAGTATTGCATTCATCAAATAAATAAAATCAAAGCTTATTTCACAATAACAGTCAACACTATTTTATTCACAACAAAATCGCTATTTGTAGAGAGTACTAAAAATGAGGCCACCAGAGCCTACATATCAACAATAGCAATACGCCATCATCATGAATCGGCTCACTGTTGGATATACATACATAGGCAAAGGTCTTCGGTATCTGGTCAACCCATCAGCAGCAACCTTGATGATATCTTTACGCTATCGAGCCATTGGTCCGTCCACCGAAAGTTTCCCTGGCCTTAGCCGCCGCTCACAAGCATTGCAACTATTCAAAAGGCTAGAGACTGGCAACGAACAGAAGCGTCTTCGGTGCAACTATAGTAGCACTGCAATTCTTAACCCACCGCCCCCGCCATGTTTTGGTGGGTTATGAGAAAACCTATGTTCATTCAGCAGTGGAACGCTCTAGTTGATGATTCCAACAACTTCCTTACCTCATGATGTATCTGGTCTTCTTCTCAGAAAGGGTGACCACGGAGGTGAGGTAGTCAAAGAGCTCTCCATTCTTGCACAGCTCGAATACAAGGAAGATGAACGTTTCTGACTCAAACACGTCCTGGAGTTCAACTGGAAAAAAGCAGTATCTATAAGTAAAGAGGTTGACGTAAATATGAGAATAAAACATCGCGAAATTCGATTAAAAGAAGCCTTTTGATGAGCAATGAGACTTGCTGCTGTGTTAAAGGTGCACGTTATTTGGCTAGGTGGAGACAGCCGCAGGGTCATATTTGCAAAAGGAAGACGAAAGAAAAATGGAAAACACGACGCATTATAAGTTGAACATGAATTTCTTAAACAGTTTCTAAATAATTTTAAGGCGATAAAACACAAAATAAAATGATATCGTTGGACAAACAATTCGGCACCCTCTTAGTAAGGAACCCAAAAGTATATTATTTGTGGTTTTACTGTAGACTATGTAACAACAATCAAGCCAAATTTGAAAATTGCATGTATTACCGTCTTTAAAATAGATTTAAAACAAATAACGTTCAAAAATAATAAAATGTATACGTTACCCTTCGGCTTTTCTTTATAAATATTTATATATTTGTATATTAATTCTAGTTAAAATATGCACATAAATAAATTCCATCCATCCATCCATCCATCAGCCTGTTTCGTCCACTGCTGGACATAGGCCTTTCCAGGATTTCGCCACTCTTGGCGGTCCTCCTGGAAGAAATGCCCATACTCACACACGCTGGGCAGGCGGGTTCGTGAGCGCGGTGCCGAAACCCTTGCACCAGTGACGCCGCTGCCCGTCGCCAGTCTGTTTTATGCAAGGCTTGGCAATTGGGGATGGATAAACCGCCATCCATCGGTCCCAGGCAATGGTGGGCCGCCTGGTTTTGCCTGAGAGCTGTTCTCTTACTCTCCCCCGAATAACTTCGGGAGGATTTGCAAGTAAGATGGTGGTACTTCCACAGTCGAGCCTGACATCAGCTCTACCACCTAATAAATTAGGAAGATATATTTCGAGTCCTTTTGGACTCGGCATCAGTTGCATTGACAATGACAAATAAATATAAATAAAACAGGTTGAAAAAAAAAAAAAAAGTAAGAAAATAGTAGTTTTGTGTGCCTGCTACACAGCACAAGAAGTGTAGATTTGGCTCTAGAGGTTAGCTGTGATTTAATTTAATGTTGTTTATTGAGACCTGGTCCAAAGTGGGCACCAAGCGACCAGATGAATGAAGTCTCCCATGTGCGAAGCTGGATGTCTGTGAGAGCTGGATGGAACGACTTAATGACGCGAACTGTGAAACACTGGTTGAAAGGTGAATTGTGAATACGTGTGTGGGTCGGTACTGGTAGAGTGTTGTTGTTTATGGAGTCACATGTATGGCGATGTTGATTGATGCAGATGCGTTTTTTGATAGTAACACATAGTAACACGTATTAAAATGGAAAGGTGGTATGAAGGCTGCATCTTCACTGAATAAAAGTGCGCAGCCAATCTGCCGTCCTTGTAACAATGCAAGTGCTCTGCAAGAGTTACCGAGAACATCGCAGTAAAGCAATTTTTTCTTTTTTTGCTGCGCCAAGCATACAACGACACCTCGTTTGTATTCTCGTTGTCATTTGTATCGTGGACTATTTTATTAATAATGCGGCAAAAACATGTTCAAATAACCAAGCAAAATTACTTAAATACGAGTCATACAAATTGTAGTTCATACGTTTGAGATTGTTTTGACTAGAGGTAGAGATAAAATTTGACGATTAAGTTATTAAAAAGCCAACACGCTTTTTTTAGACTTTGGGCTTACTTTAGATTGACAAACTTGAATAATATGTCATTGTGTACGTACATACATATAACATTAAACTTTTGACGTAAAATATTTATTTTTAATAAAACTCTTTAAATTGTCTTCAATCCTTAATACATTGGAACGCTTTTGTTAATTTTTAAAGTATAAAATTGGATTTTTTACAATGTATGTTGCATCATAAATTTTATTTGAAAACGTAATTTTGTCGTGGCATCATTTTTGAAACAAACTACGTTTTTTATGGTTAAAATGAAACTTTAAAATATATATATATTTAAAACAATGCGCGTCGCTTTTGAGAATATCGCGATATCTCTTAATAATTTTAGGTAAAACGATAAAATATCTTTAAACTAGTCAACTGGATTCCAAAGGATCATTAAATTTGTACCCCTTGTTGTGTACCCACTTATGTATGAATAAAAAATATTTGTATTTGATCTCGTTGTGCTGATTTCGAATATTACAATAACTTAATTTTCCCGAAAATGTCGATTACGATGGTAATGCTTGGGATGCAGTCATACCTAATTTTACATTTACAAGAAAGTTTCCGAAGTATAAAACAAGATAAAGTTGTATGAGCCATTTCACTAGTTAAACAAACACATCAAATTGTGTGTTTTATCTCTATCAATAATTTTTATCAAGTATCCAGTTAAAGGGTTAAAGGGCGAGGGTTCCGGCACCGCGCTCACCAACCCGCCTGCCCAGCGTGTGTGAGTATGGGCATTTCTTTTAGGAGGACTGCCAACTGGCGAAATCTTGGAAAGGCCTATGTCCAGCAGTGGACGAAACAGGCTGATGGATGGATGGATCCAGTAAAAGTACGAGTACATACATATAAATTAAATATATAAAAAATACCATGTAGTTAAGTCATGAAAAGTAAAATATATATGTACGAGTACTTTGACTACTTGGCTGGCTTAGTTACTTGAGAATAAAAATATAATATTCTCGCTTTTTTTATATTTTAATTTTCACAACCATTACCGTAACTAGGATTTGAGCCGGGGGGGCGACCCCCGGCTCTAACTCATAAAGCTATCAACAAGTATCTATTCTCGATTAGCTGATCGTAATTAAAATAATTAGAGATAACCCTCTATACAAAGAGATCACATACAAACCAAAAAACAAATAAATAAAGCCTTAATTTGGGTAAAACATGTTTTTACATCAATGCCGCCCATACTTTCAGGGGGGCTAAATAGTACTCTGGGAAGGGGCCGAACCCCCCTGGCCCCTACCTAGTTACGCCTATGTTCATCACTTGTCAAACGGGGTGTTTAAATAGGCGTAACTGCTCAAATCCAAAACGAATAACGAAAAATGCTCGACAAAGTCTCGGGACCGATTTTGATCAAAACTAAAACTGCACCATTCTACTTTTTTTTATAATTTCCAAAGCCGAGAACCGAATCCGTTGATTTGGTGCCACTTTAACACCATTTGACATTAAATCCCATATATTTTCTGTCAAATGGTGTTATAGTGGCATATGGTACAATTTTTAAACTTTTGACACGCAAATTAAAAATTTCCTGCTTTGTGTGATAATCAAGAATTTTCCTCTTGATATTTGCGTTTGACTGATGTGATGGACGTGGAAGAGGCGAAGGAGGTGTGTCAGGATCGGAGCAGATGGAAAACTGTGATCTCTGCCTACTCCTCTAGAAGGAAAGCATGAGAATGTAGAAGCGGGGGTCATTAGCGTAACTAGGATTTGTATCTGTGGGGGTCCATGGCTCTAATCCATAAATCCATCAACAAGTATCTGGTCCCTTAAAAAGGCCACTTTGAATGAATCTTAATATGATTCTGTTCTATTGCCGTCTCTTTTCCATGGGTGAATACATTATATATCTGTCTTACTTGCAAATCATTTTATGATTCACCCAAGATGGACCTTTTTAGAAGTCCTGTTCTTGATTACATGATCGTAATAAATAGAGATAATCACCGAGATCACTTAAACACAAACCAAAATACTAAACAAATAACGCCTTAAATTAGATGAAGCATCTTTTTACATCATTGAGACCTGTATTTCTGGGGGGGGGGGGGGGCAGACGGTGCTATGGGGAGGTACATGCCCCCCCTGGCCCCTAACTAGTTACTAGGGGAATAAGAAGCAAGCAAACCAACTGATATAAGGATGTCCGGCGACCACCCTCAGTATGTTGATCTCTTGCTTGGTGGCATCCCGCATGGTATGTGTGTCCACCCCGTCCTGTGACTCCTGGCTGAGGTCGATGATCTTGGCCGCATACTCCTTGCCCGTCTCCTTCTCAATGCATCTCCGGACCGTAGAACTGACTCCTCTGAAAATTGAGTTTGTAGTTATAGGCTTACCGTTTAACTGAGTCGGTTCCCGAGGTTACTGGGCGACATGGGAGGGTGTGTGAGAGAGAGGGGAGTTGCCATGTCAACCTTCCCGCAGGGTTGATAAAAATCATGACAATAAAAGAATCGGATTTATTTGTTTTTTGATTTGTAGGTCAGTTATTTAAAAAACAATAAAAACAAATACTTTTATTATCAATTAACTTAACAAAATTCAACATATTAGCTCTTTTAATAAGTTGTACATTTTTTTAAACATGGTAGCATTATTTTATGTTCCATAATATTTGCAATTTTTTGTTGCGAAATCCATCGCTTTGTGTTAAGAATAAGGAAATAAGTAGTTCCTATAAAAGGACGTTGGCGCTAGTGTTGCGCGACTTGTGCTCTCTCTCCCCCTGTACGCCATGGTGTGGTGTGTGTCATATATCGTGTGCACAATATAATTACGTTGTATCTCAGATTGTGTTTCTTTCCACCGGTTCCCAATAAATCTCAACAGGTTATGGACCAGTATACGCGAGTGCATAAAAGAGAATAGTAATTTCGAAGAATTTGGACAGTTTTTCTGTGTCGACGGTGCGGCGTCGGTACACGTGCATTTCGTTAGCGCGGTACATCGGCAGCAAGCAAGATGGAGTTCGGCTCCTTGAACCTCGCCAAACGATTTGGTGGTGAAGGTTATCGACAATGGAAGTTCCAGATTCGGTGCGCATTGGGAGCAAAAGGCCTGTGTGACCATATAACCTCAAAAGGCCCGACGGCTAGCGATGATTTGACAAAAGTCAAAGAGAGGCAAAGCTGGGAAAAAGAAGACGCTAAGGCCATGTACATCATAAGTTCCAGCATGGAAATTTCACAAATAACGCTCATAGAAACTTGTTCGACTGCTAAAGAAATGATCGACAAGTTAGATTCTATCTATGAATTAAAAAGCGAAAATTCCAAGATGATTTTGCATGGAAAATTTCACAATGTCAAAATGGCGGAAGGTGAAAGAATGGCCGAGTTTATAGCTAGAGTTGAGAATATTGCTAAGGAATTAAGCGATGCAGACGAAAAACTCAGCGAAATGAGCGTAGTAACCAAAATATTAGGGTCATTGCCCGATAGATACAGAATGTTACGTCAAGCATGGCTCTCGTTAGATTCTTCTAAGCAAACGTTATCTAACTTGACAGCTCGACTCCTGGATGAAGAAAGCACATTTAAAACTGAAGACGCTGAGGTGGCTTTGGCTGCTACAAAGAGCGTCGAGTCCAAAAGAAATGGGGGCGCAGGCAGCAGTAGTACAGTTAACTCAAAGAAGCGGCAAACATTCAAGTGTTTCAAGTGTCACAGACGTGGTCATTTTGCCCGAGATTGTCGAAGCCCTGCAGCTGGGAGCAGTTCGAATAAACAGTCAGCATTTACTGTGGACATGCCCGAGGCGAATGCAGTGGACAGTGATGACTCTTGTTGGATTCTTGACAGTGGTGCATCGGCACATATGACATTTCGCCGTGATTATTTAAGTGATTTCAAGCCTTCAGTGAACTGTGTGCGTTTGGGAGACAAAAGTGAACTAACAGTTATGGGTTCGGGTACAGTGAACATTAAAAAGTTTTTAAATGGACAGTGGTACAGTTCAACAATCAATGAGGTGCTGTATGTGCCTAGTTTGAAGCGTAACTTGTTTTCAGAAGGTGTTGTGACATCAAAAGGGTTCAGTGTAATGAAAAACAAGGACTTTGCTGTTTTGAAAGACAGTAACGGAAGTGTTGTTGGCTCGGGAATAAAGCAGTCAAACAACCTGTATAAATTGTTGTTCAAAACCATGTTGACAACAAATAGAAGTGACTGTGAAGTGAACAGTGCTACAGTTACCCTAAAACAGTGGCATGAAAGGCTTGGCCATGTGTGTGTCAAGACCTTACATGAAATGATTCGGAATGGACATTTGCCTAAGGTCGATGATCTCAGTGACTTTTTCTGCGAAGCATGTGTACTTGGCAAACAACATAGAGTGCCATTCAGAAAAGCTTCTGCTAGGAAGGACAAAGTGTATAGTGACCTTTGTGGGCCAATGCCTATAGAATCAGTTGGTGGAGCAAGATATTTCATAACATTTATTGATGGTGCCACTGGTTTTATACATATTGAGCTTTTAAAACTAAAAAGTGAAGCACTGGAAGCATTTAAGAGGTATGTGCAACTAGTACAGAACAAATTTAATAGAAGAGTAACAATTTTACATAGTGACAATGGTAAAGAATACCAGAATGAGCAGTTCAAGAAGTTTGCAGCAGAAAAGGGGATAGAACTTGAATACACAGCCCCGTTTAACCCGGAACAGAATGGCAGAAGTGAACGAGCAAATAGAACCATTATGGAGGGAGCTCGCTCAATGTTGTATGCCAGAGAGCTACCATTATACTTATGGGCAGAGGCTGTTCAGACTTCGGTTTATTTGATAAATAGGAGATCAAACAATGAGAAAACTCCATTTGAGTTGTGGACAAACATGAAACCTGATCTGTCACATGTGAGAACATTTGGATGTACTGCTTATGTGCATGTTCCAAAGGAAAAGAGAAACAAGCTAGACAAGAAAAGCAGGAAACTCATTCTAGTTGGATATGACAGAAATTCAGATAATTACAGATTGTTTGATCCATTGACTAAAAAGGTGACTGTGTCGCGGGATGTAATTTTTATTGAAAAACAGATGACTGTCGGTGAGACTACAGACGAAGCAACAGAGTATGTTTTAGACATTGATGATAAAGAATCGTCATATGATTATGAAGAATCATCATACGACTATGAAGCTTTTGAAGGATTTTATCAGGAGATGATAAAGAAAATTACCACAGAAAGCAAAGAAGCAACTGAGACAGAAAATAGAGATTCAACTGTCAGCTTGCAAGAAGAAATAGCTGATCATTCAAATAAGGAAAGTGACAAACCAAGATACAACTTGAGATCTAGAGAAAAGGTTGAAGAAGCAAACCTTATAGAGCTCTTTGAACCTGAGACCTATGAAGAGGCCATGAAATGTAAAGGAAAAGAGAAATGGGTTCAAGCGATAAAAGAAGAGCTAGAATCACACAGAGAATGTAATACTTGGGAGCTAGTTGAACTACCTAGTAATAAAACAACAGTTGGTAGCAAATGGGTCTTTAAAGTTAAAGAAAATCCAAAAGGTATAAAGTATAAAGCGCGTTTGTGTGCAAAGGGGTATTCACAGCAAAAAGGCATAGATTACCAAGAAACATTTGCTCCCACTGTTCGTTATGATACAATTAGAGTTTTGTTGTCACTTGCAGCATGTAACAAACTGAAGATGGTACAGTTTGATGTAAAGACTGCTTTTCTCTACGGTGACTTATCTGAGGAAGTTTATATGGATCCACCTCAGGGTATGCAAACTCATGGTCTTGTATGCAAATTAATTAAATCTTTATATGGACTTAAACAGTCTTCTCGATGCTGGTATAGTCGTTTTAATACATTTTTAAAGGCCCATGGTTTTGTAAACTCGGAAGGTGATAAATGTTTGTATATTTGCAATGATGATGTCGAACCAATATACTTACTGTTGTATGTAGACGATGGTCTTATTTTGTGTAGAAGTCAGGACAAATTAGATGGATTTGTTGAAATATTGAAGAAAGAATTTCAGATTACTACAATGAAACCAAAAGACTTTGTAGGTATTGAGATAAAAATACTAGATAATGGTTGTATTTTTATTACACAAGAGAAATATGTAGCTAAAATTATTAAAAGGTTCAATATAGAAAATACTAAGAAATGTAGTATTCCAGCTGATCCAAATATTAAGTTGAATAATAATAATAATAATGGTGAGTGTAAAATGCCATATCGTGAGGCGGTTGGATCACTCATGTTTGCTGCCATAGGAACTAGACCAGACATTTATTTTGCTGTATGTATGGTTAGTAGATTTTTAAATTGTTTTGATAACATTCACTGGGCAGCTGTCAAACAGTTTTTTAAAATATTGTAATGCCACAAAACATTTGGGAATTTTATATGGCCAGGGTAATAATACCATCACAGGTTTTTCAGATGCTGATATCTTTACCAAAGCTTTACCTAGAGTTCAATTTGATATGTTAAAAGAAAAGATAGGTATTGTTGCTTTTTAAAGAGTTTATTTAAGTTAAGATGAGTAGAATACAGTTTTGGTGGGAGATACTTATTTGGTGGGAGTGTTAAGAATAAGGAAATAAGTAGTTCCTATAAAAGGACGTTGGCGCTAGTGTTGCGCGACTTGTGCTCTCTCTCCCCCTGTACGCCATGGTGTGGTGTGTGTCATATATCGTGTGCACAATATAATTACGTTGTATCTCAGATTGTGTTTCTTTCCACCGGTTCCCAATAAATCTCAACACTTTGGAATACTCTAAATATTATTATTAAAGTGCATTACAAACTAGAAAAGATAAATAAGAAACAAATGTAAAACCAAGAATTTGAAAAAATACAAGATCAAGAATATCAAGACAAGCGCGCTACCAATTACGCGGAGGTACTTACCTAGACCATTGAATTTTTCCACCATACTTGTCCGCCAAATATTTTATAACCATTTGATCTAACCAGCTAGTAAGGCACATACTGAACACGTCACGAGGGCATTATGTGATTTCACCCCTTGTTATTAAGAAACAGTTGGCGCTGTTGTCACTACAATATGTGTTGCTTCAGAAAGTTAAGAAATTGACAGTTCTCAGTTCTCACATAAGCTGGTTAGATCAAATAGTTACAAAATATTTGGTGGACAAGTATGGTGGAAAAATTCTAGTCTATGTAACAGTGGTGAGGGTGAACATGTTAAAAAGGAAAGCTGGACAAAAAATCGCCTTAGTCAGAAAAGCAACCAAGAGAAACATAACATTTTTGTACTTTGCAACTCCCTGTCAGTCAAGTGTATTTGTCGTATTGAGATTTATGGAAATGTTTGACAAAGCACAGAAAAAAGAAATGTAGTATGGATGCCATTTTCTAAACAAGCTAATGGGAATTGTGTTATATGGACCCTTCGCCACTGCTAGGTGGCGCAATTGGTAGCGCGCTTGTCTTGATAACAAGAGGTCGCAGGTTCGAATCCTGGCATGAGGAATTTTTCAAATTCTTGTGTTTTCATTTGTTTCTAATTTATCTTTTCTGGTTTGTAAGGCATGCTAATAATAATATTTAGAGAATAAATAAGATTATAAGAAGTAAAAAAATATTGTCTCGTTTTATAAAAAACTAGCCTCTGCCTGCGTTTATTCAATCTCTGCGCCTGTGCATTATTTTAGCAACACCCCTTATAGCCTACCTATGTGTTGACCAGAGTCACTACAATGATAATGAAAAAACCAGATCCAAATCTGTTGAGTGTTTTTTTAGTTAAAATGGAACATACAAACAGACAGACAAAAATTCTAAAATTTGTAGTTTCAGCTTTAGTACAACACTAATAACTTTTAGATTTTTTTCTGTCTGTATGTTCATTGTCTCTTAACTTGAGAACCACTCAGTAGAATTGGATGCGGTTTTCTTAATTATGGAGTTGATGCTCGTGATTGTTGGCACTTGGTGGAACTTTTGAAACATTTTTTGTTTGATAAACACTTGTACTTGTCCACTTATTTATATTAATTTCCCTTACCGGTTTCGCTGTTAAAGCATTATCAAAGGTTTGTTTGGTTGTTTTTTTTTTTTTTTTTTTTTTTTTTTTTTTTTTTTTTTTTTTAAAAAAAAAAAAAAAAAAAAAAACAACCAAACAAACCTTTGATAATGCTTTAACAGCGAAACCGGTAAGGGAAATTAATATAAATAAGTGGACAAGTACAAGTGTTTATCAAACAAAAAATGTTTCTTAATTATCATTGTAGTGACCTAGTGAACATATAGGCTATAAGGGGTATTGATAAAGAAAC
Organism: Ypsolopha scabrella; assembly: GCA_910592155.1. Classification (NCBI taxonomy): domain Eukaryota; kingdom Metazoa; phylum Arthropoda; class Insecta; order Lepidoptera; family Ypsolophidae; genus Ypsolopha; species Ypsolopha scabrella. Next base: position 3,278,971 of record OU342980.1, on the reverse strand, counting down.
ACTCAAGCCAAAAACGAGGCAAAGATTGAAAAAACGCAAGCAGGCCCGCAGGCGAATGGCTAGTATGAAAATAAGCTTCAAGAGAATGTATCCAAAGACTTATAGTTATTTTTTTATAGTGTAAAACAAGAAACTTGATTTTTTAACAGCATTGTGACAAAAAAGATCCTATCTGGGTTCAATTCATGGAAATTATATGGGATATGTTCAATCAATCAATCAATCAATCAATTGTCCCTATACTCGCAAAATTTTCAATGAAGTTTAATATCTCAACACATACCAGAACAATGGGAAACATCCCACATTACTCTTATACATAAGAATGGGATATGTTAAAAAAGAAAAAATAATAAGCAAGTACCTACCTATCAATAAGGATATTATCAGCAAACAGCGCTAGTATGGGAGTTAAGGCGAAAAGAGTCAGTTATTCAGCCAAATACGAGTGCTGAACATAATGCCGAGACGTATATAGAATAATAGCGGAGTACTTGGCACATCTCTACTAAATAATGCCCAAAATAAAATAAAATTGAAAAGCAACATTTCGGCTGATTGTATTTCGATTGGTAATTCAATTGATATTCCATTTGTCGACTAAGCACGCATTTGCACTGCAGTGTGTCTTTAAAATGTTCATTCAATATTCCGCTTGTTGACTAAGCAAACATTTGAGTGTTGTTTAAAAGTTCAGTCGTTATTGCATTCTTCGATTGAGTGTCTTTCGAAATAGGGTTTCGGACCCCTGCCAGATATCTGGTATCCGGCGAAATCACTGTCCATTTCATTTCTAATCATAACCGTAAAAATGCTTCCGATAAATTTATGCAAATAAAGTGTTCTTACAACTTACAAATGCCTTATAAAGTCTTGTTCTAACAACGTAGCAACACCAGGATACGATGGCATCTATCCAATGGAATGACCTCTCTTAACATTATCAAGCAAAGACTTACAATAAAAATTGTAATATGTTACAATTATTTATAGTATCATTCTAACATTGTGTACAAGGTAAACTTGGAATTTGACCTACTTTAATCCTGTTTATGTGTTATCAACATCTTTATTTGGCGTAGACAGTCTACATCATACAAATACCTACATGTACCACCCAAGGTCATACAGGAGAAACTGCTAATTGCCGTTTTTGTATTCAAATCAGCCACCTTTATAAACTACCGAAACTTGCCAACGTCCCGAGCCTTCGTACAACACGCGGAAGAGACAGTAAAGCAAGATTAATATCTATAAAATATCTTACCTCCCAATAATTTCTTTCGGCTCGTACTTGGCATAGAATTCCTTCGCCGCATCTTTATCAGGCAAATTATCGTCGTCTTCTTCTTTTGCCATTGTATTCGTAATGTTTGCTGATTAAGCGTCCAGTTAATTTGTAAATTTATGCGTAATTTTGTCGCTCCCCAATGACAGAATTAGGTTATTCAATCAGGACAGCTGACTGGCGAGCTTTACCAAAAAAAAAAGTCTAAACAAACACGCAACGTTTTATTATTATGAGATCCAGTTAATAAACATAATCTCTAAATTACATTGAGGCAAAATTCGATCAACATAGCACAGATTTTCAAGCAATTAATCCACAAAAACGAATGCATGCACTCAACCGTCCACTATCAAAATCATGCTCGCTCAGTGATCAAAATCAAAATAGTTAAAAGCCTTTCTGGAAACCGTTACTTTCAAATTACAAAGCATTTTGTCAGAATATGTAACATTATATTAAGTTTCAACATTTTACCATGAGTCTTTAATTAAAGTACCTTTTTTCATACTTGAGCTAAGTAGTAACCAAACATCACTTGATCACATATTACGACCTTCCGAAGGAATCACGCCACGTAGATTATAAGTTAAAGACACTAGTTTAAACACTAACGGATTAACTACCACTGAAACATGCTTTAAATTCAATCAATCAAAGCCGTTTTATCTGGCTTCCTATAATGTGTCCCGCACATTAGTTCCGCCAATATCTAGTTTTAAGTGATTAGGCTTGCTGGAAGTTTTAAATGTGTAATTTTTGAGAAAAAAAAATTAAGTTTAACAAACCTAACCTAACCTAGTGTTCTTAAATACATTTCGACCTATCCATTATGGACCTATTTAGTATCCTACTCGGGGACGCCTCGCTCCGCTCCGCTTCGCTCGGCTCTGAGTTGTTTCATAATGTTCAAACCAAACCTAACCTAGTGTTTTTAAATACATTTCGACCTATCCATTAGGCACCTATTTAGTATCCTACTCGGGGACGCCTCGCTCCGCTCCGCTTCGCTCGGCTCTGAGTTGATACACTCTAGGGGTAGTAGCCACAAGACTGTATAGAGTCGGAGTGTGCTGAGTTGGTTTTTAAGCAGTTTTAACCTACCAGTACTGAAGTCAGTTTTTATTGCATGTAATTTTTGCAATTTGATAAGAAAATATCTCTACTATTTTAATTGTTGGGAAAAGGAAGATAAAACACCATATTAATTATTAGCCAGGGTCGTCGTAATTATCGCAGTATAGAAAAAAGAACACATTCACGTAGCCACAGGAGAAACGGAATGACGCTGTGACGGACGCCATTTTGTTTGCCATTTTCGGCCGCACACATACAAAAATATTCAATAGGATTGCGTGTGTGCACAGAATTATTAGAGTGTGTGCGTGTGTTTTAACGTTTCGATACGACATTCACTTAAAATTTCTTTAACAAATTGCGTTTCGTTCACAAATATTTTCCAATTTTCATCTTCGGTTTTCACGAAAACTAAGCATTTCCTCAGGAAAAGAAAACCACTTTGCTTAGAAAAGTGACTACCTACTATTGATTCCAAACCTCATCACAATTAAATAAAGGGCGCACGATATAAAAACCAACCCATTTGGTTAACTTGAGTTCTCAAACGTTAACCTACAACAAAATACAAAAAAAAATACTATCCTTTTATATAACATTTTAGGCAAAATCATATTCTGACGTAATTCTTGCACACAGATTAACAGACCGACACAGATATCTTTGACATTTCGTTTTAGGGATGGGACTAAGCGAATGAAAGAACGATTTGGAACGGTTTGCTTTTGGTATTTTTTTACGATTGAATCTTTGTAAATTTGAATGTTTATGTGTTTGTCATCTTTTATAATTATTAAAATTAGTTTAGTTGTAGTGAAAAATCGGTAAATTAATCAAATTCTGTCTTTTAAAAAATCGATAACTGTTTTTTTGACATTCCTAGACTCACTGTCACGGAGTGTCTATGATTAAGTGAATGAAACAAACCAAACATCCATCTCGTCACTTCGCTTGACGTCGCACGTTACGGGTGTTCTCTCACGTTCCTTGAATTCTAACGCCCTGGCTTTCTTGTGGGTTTGTGTTTGCTTTCAATCAAATCAAATCTAATCAAAATATTTATTTTGTAAAATAGATACATAAAGTATACTTTCTACAAGTCAAAGTTAATCTTTACAATATATGTATATCTTAAGAATAAAAAAATTATATATATATATATTAATAAGGGAAATACATACAAAAAATATTTGGGTTGGGCTACTAAAATGTAATTATACACCTGCATAAAATAGAGAAATCTAGGAATAAAAATATTATATGTAAATGATGCAACGAACAAACAAGTTGATAAATAAATACGGGAAATACATCCAAAGAATATTAAGTTTGGGCTACTAAAATGTAATAAAGTTATACACCTGCATACAATAGAGAAATATAGTAATAAAAATATTATATATACATTATACCAACCATCCGCAACATTCAATTAGTATTGCTAAGAAGAAGAGCAAGAAACTTTCTGATTTGGACAGTGTTATTTTTCTGGACTGACGAACTATTGGCTATTCTTCAAGGACATCGATATTGCATACGATTGGAGCTATTTGTTCACCGATTTTGGAAGGTAAGTGATAACTAAGACTGGTGTGAATTCAAAATGGCGGTTGGTGGCGTGTATAAAATTTTATTTACTAGATATCAGTAATAAAACGTCTCGAACACAGATTGCTACGAACCGATTACCATTTTGAATACCAAAACGTATGTATGCATGTATTTTATGTTTCTTGCTCTTCTTCTAGTTCGGGGCGAACTACTAGTTTAGTTTGCTTATATCACAGACATATTATATAAGCTACTTTACAACGATAGCTGAGCGTCATGTTATACTCACTCACTCACTCACTCACAGTGCGACAAGGCTTAAGGCTCTGTGCTTGCATGCAATGCACAGCTAACTTCAGGCCATAATGGTGAACATCATGACCGTAACCTTAGTCTCTCTCTCTCTCTACGTTTCGGAACGTGCGATCATAGTGCGCAATTTCACTCGTTATTAGAAAGAGACTTAAGTTATAGGAGCAAGAGAAACAAAAATCTGGTTGCACCAATCAGGTGATTTTCGCGTTACTCCGAAGCGTTTCAAAACACTTTCATGCATCTGTCAGTTTCTGTTTTTAAAAGCAGCAATGACTTGTACAATAGGTAGTCATTTGTAGAAGGTACCAGTTTCAACTTAATATCGCGCACGGGGCCCGAGAAAAACGACCTTGAGAAAAAGTTCCTTTAATGATTTCGTATTATAATTTTGAAGGAATGGAACCCTGAAAATTAATTTAAAAATAATCCATAAGGTAACTTTTATTGACATAATAGTTGATATTTTTTGATTTGATGTAGACAAATTCGTATTGGAGACTTTTGACTTTACTTAAGACTTTTTTTTATACTCCGTTTTTCACAGAAAGGATCATTGAATCAATTTCTTCGCTTTATGTTGACTTTCTACAAAGTCACCAGTATAAATTTAGATATCAGTAAAATCAACTTACATCAGTATCAAGATAGGTAGTTAATTTTGGGGTAACAGAGTATACTTCAGTGGTGTAATACTGTCGATTTTATTTTTCCCCACCAAAAGGGCGTTGTCATTGTAGGCAGTAATATTATGTTCATATGTGTGGGTTGCATGTGGAGCGGAGCCTCTCGCCCTCTCACCCCTCATAACCCTGCGAAGATCATGCGCCTGCGGCGCTGCGGCGCGGCGGCTGGAGTCAGTCGGTCGAGCCCAGGCAGCGGAAGAGCGAGCGAGCAAGCAAAGATCGAACGGCCGACTAATGCAAAAATCGTGTTGTGGATTTTGTATGGACTGATTGCTTTTTACTTGCTTATCTAGCGAGCTAATAAAAACTCATACCTGCAAATATCTCTTTCTGAGAAACCGTCTTCATCTGCAAACGTAGTGTCCTTATTTAACGCCGACAAGTGTGTGCAATTTGCAACTCAGTTTGATCTCAACGTGTGTCCACAAGGATTCCAGTTTGATAAATAAAAGGAAGTTATCGACTTTTTCTTCAACATCGCTACCTATCTCCTCGACAAGCCGGAAGAACCCACCACCTGGATGAAGCCGTGAGCCACTTGGTAATCGCGCAGAACTGCATGTGTGTCCCCCCTTTTTGACATTAGGTACTTAGGTTTAGCTTAGTGTTAAGACTTATCTTATAAACCAATTTTAAGAGTTCCGATGTGAGAGCGATATAATAGTTACAGTCAATTCACTAGAGCAGTTTCTTTCTTACCTACCTAACGAGATACCACCGTTACATTGGTGCCCAACAGTTTGTCGAGGTTGATCGTTTTTTTTTTACTTACTATTTTTGTTTTATTGACTAACTAAACCAGTTAACCCCCACATCCACCCTTGCCGTGCACCCCGTTAAACCCAAATGCGGATCCAGATAGCAGAAGTAGCGGCTTCAGCACCTGTTAGGCACAACCAGACAAACTCCGTTTGGTGAGTAATTCTATCTCTGTTTCTTTCATATGCACACAGTCTAGTTATCTGTTTCAACGGGCATCATACTAGAGCACCGTCAAAGTTCATCAGACTGTGTGTTTGTGAACAGAATATTCATTTTGTAATTTACTTATTTCCGCGCAATCTTACGGTTCATTTTGGTTCTAGATTTTTCGACCACGTTCGATTTGTTCATTTGTTCATTTTTGTTACGTATCGCTGTCAATGAACGTTTGTCGTCTGACGATCAAACCGAACGCAGCCTAGGCAGGGTTCCCAACTTAATGGTTTTCCCTTTAAATGTAGGGGGAAAAGATGTGGAATGGGGTTTTTTCGGGGGGCTAATAATTTTAGGGGTATTTAGGGGGATTATGAATATAAAAAAATTAATTAGTCTTTTGATGAGTTTAAAAAAGTTACATCTGATGAAATATCTCGGTACTTTGACTGCGATAGCTAGTTAATCGCTTTTAAAATTTATTTTTGTTCTTAATATCAGTTTTGTGTATCTACAAAACATTATGATGGTCCGATTCTCTCTGCATAGGAATGGCGGATCTTCATGGAAAAAAAATGTTACGTTTATTTAACGTTCAAAGATATGACGTTAAAAGTACTACAAATAAACTTGTTTTTTTTCGACCTACTGAAATTGTGTAAATAAAAGCTTTAATCGTGTATTTTATAAATGCTACAAAATGATTAAAAAGGAAAAAAAATATTGCTCAAGATATGTATATTTCGGGCCCAGCTTCAGTTAAGATATATATCCCGAATTAGATGTTTAGCATTTTTTTTCCTACTTATCATTTTTGTTATGTTTATAAAATACACCATAAAAACCTTTTAAAAGAGCATATATATATTTTTTTAAAGTGTATTTTGGTTTTGGTTAGTGGGAATTTTTTTTAGGAGTTGGCAGCCCTGAGCCTAGCATAGCGGAGTATTTTTGGTAGGAAATTGTAGTATTGTGTTGTGATAGTTTAGGGGTGCCGTTTTTTTCATGTTAGGGTACGGAACCTCAAAAAGATGCCTTGAAGGCCTTGCGGCGTGTAATTGCAACAAACTGGCCTGTTCTTCTTTTCATCAATATTTACGATTCAAAAACCGTTTCGAGGAAATAATTTCCTTAACTGTTTCTAATTTACAGATATTAAAATAAGCGTGCGTATCCTTTATTAATCGAAAAAAAAGCGATGTCTTTCATTTGACCTCAGTGACGTCATCACAACACATTTCCCTAAGGAAAAAACATTTCTAGAACGCATCCTAAAGTTTGGCTAGGATCTGACATTATACCTAAAATGATGACGTATTTTCCTGTAAAAACTTGAATGCTTATAAAATCGGTTTAAAAGGACGAAAAAATTTAAAAATTGAAATAACATTAGCATCTTGGACGTAATATCCTGGGGTATTTAGTCATGTATGTTATGTGCCTGACCTCCATTCATTCACTCATTAAAACTTTCGTCAGGTTCCGACACTGACAGCAGGATAGCGTATTTAATTTTCAAACCGTGCGACAGAGATGGCATTAGAACCCGTGTCGAGCGAGACCCCGAATTTATGAACGCGGCCCTGTGGCCATCATGTCATTGTGTGTGTGGCTCTTTCTACGGCTAAAGGACTAAAAATACAGTGCCGGTAAAAAAAAAAGTCATCTGTCTTTCTTCCTCTGTCGTTCGTTCGTTCTCGTTCCTTCCTTTTCTTTCGTTCGTTGTTGTTCTGTCTGTCGGATTCGGATGGTTTTTCGTTTTTCTCGAGACATGAAAATCTTGATTATCCGTAGTTTATACCACTCTCCCGTGATTGTTTTACGTGATTGAGGACCTTTCTTGTTGGATTTCGGCACAACCTTCGAAAGAAGAAGTTCACATCGAAACCCAATAAGGTATGATTTTATTACGCATTGATATGACTTTCGTTTGCTCTGCAACAAATAAACATCTAACCTTGAGCTAATAGGATTAAATACAAATCAATGGTGATTTTGGCTTCTTTGTTCTAATTTTCCTTATTGGATTCCAGCTGCTTAGCCTGTAGTAATACTGTACTTTTATTAGAAATACTTGACATCACTAATGATGACCCAGCTGTACTTTTCTAATTTATTCCTATTTGGGGAATTATAAAAAAATCGATAACGAACTTGAGGGTAAACCTCATGGGTCAATTGATGGACACATTGATGATGGTAGTTAAAACCGAAGTTGATGAACATTTTCTTTGTATGGTAAACCTTTTCTGAAACCTACATTTTTACATACACACATAACTTTTGCTTTCAATTTGGTCTTTGTGTGCTAACCCAGCAGTGTTGTTAAAACTGGAATGTTTATTAATAATAATGAATACTATACTTAAACATGGTTATGCAATATTTGTTTATATGGATCAGCTGATTATCCCTAAATGACTTCACAGCACCTTTCTTGAAGTAGGACACATTTATTTCACTTTTACTCCACAAATGTACTAATAGCGTAACAATGCATTGCCAAATTCTCCTGAACAACCGGCGAGCACACTGGATTAATTGAATGAAAAATAATGTTTTTTTTAATCTTTTATTTATTTGTAAATTTTCACAAAAAGTCCATAATTGCCAAAAAATCCAATATTAAATTTATATTATTTAAATAAAACACATTGTTACTATTAACTATTCCAAAAAATATGGATTAAAAATGCTAGGTGGCAACCTACTGAACCAAATTAAATTATGAGGGAGAATGAGAAAGTTATTAGAAGGGCATTATTAATAATCTGTTTAGGGGTAGTTTGATAATTATTTGAAAGAGAGTCAATCAGACAATATTTATGCTTAGTTTCACTTGATTGCAACAAACCATTCGCAAGTAATAATTTATTTTGGGCAAAGAGTTGATAAAAACACTAAAAATGGAGAAAAGCTAGTTACGTGAACTGATAAATATTGGATGGATTCGATTGATGGTTCTTGGTGGAATATCATCTTGAATAAATTATACACAAATTCTTGTACTTTTATATGTGGAATAAAAGTACAAGAATTTGTGTATAATTTATTTATTGAACTGATAAAATATATGTGCCTAAAAAAATACCCAAGAAGGATTTATTTTCAGACATTTAGCTGTAAGGATGATCTATGTTCTGGGTGGCCTTCAACCTCTGAAGAAGAAAATGTCAAAAAAGTTGAGAATTTGGTTTTAGAAGATGAAAGAAAAATCATTTAGCTTATATTCTAAAAAATTTATTTGTGTTGCATACCATCCATTTTAACTGATTCTCTGGGATTCAGAAACGTTTCGGCTACCACAAATGTTAACAGTCGAACATGTCCTTTGGAAATTTCTAAATGCAATCTCGATATGACAGCATTATCCTAATCAATTTTGCTGTCGTGTTTTCACCATGGATGAAATGTGGGTCCATCATTACGATCCTGTAATGAAGAGACAAAGCATGTCTTGGAAACAAACATCTTCTCCGCTCATGAAGAAGTTTCGAGTTGCTTCTGCTGCCAGCAAAGTTATGACCTCAGTACTCTTAGATAGTGAAGGAATCTATTTTATTAATTATGATTATATGCTGAAAGGACAGATGATTACTGGACCCCCTATTATGCAGATCCGTAATCCCAAAAGGACGAGAAGCTATTAAAGAAAAACCTACTGGAAAACTGTCATTGTAAAAATGTATATTGAAGAGCTCCTCACATCCAGATTTACTTTTTTGATTTTCTGTACTGCAATTATATACTCCTGTCCTGTCTTATCGGAAGATGCACTTAAGGCAATCCACAGTGCTGGTTTCGACCTTGACCATCGAGTTAGTTTCACTTATTCTCACAATTAATGCACCATATCCCTTGAACTAAACAAGATAAGGATGCATTTTTTTGGGAGTTAAGAAACTGATTTTTTGGCAGGAGTGGTATTCTAAATGTTTGAACATAATTAATATTTAAGTAATTTACAACATAAAAAAACTTAATAGCAAACTAAAATTACCTATAAATATTTATTTAATTTATTTATTTATCTTCAACTTAAAAATAACTACAAATAATATATCTGTTCTAAAACTGATCCCTGTGGCATGGTGCCCAGAACGCTAGCCACATTTCCTCTTTGAATAGCCAAACTCATACGTTGGCTGAGGAATGCACCAGCCCTCTGGTCACCCGGTGTGTCGACTTGGTTTGTAGGCGCTGGGGCCCTACGGGCCGAAAGTTTCAACCCCAAATGGCTCAAACATATAGAAGCTTCCCAATGAGGCATATTTGCGCCGTTTGGAGTTTTCAGGGGATTCGGCGGCCGTACCAGCAGCCCTGCTGGATTGGGAGACACGGGAGGCCGCCAGCATATCGACGCAGGTCGCATCCCACACTAGCAGCCTGCCCTGTCTCCACGGTATTAAAATCATACCGTCGGGTCTACTGCCATTGTCACGTAAAAATGTACGATTTAGAAGGAGAAAAATAAAAACTTTCGTTTTTTATTTTTTATTGTTATTCCAAGAACTAATTACTCATCCTCGTGGTCCTCCTATATTCCCAATAATACTGCAACCAAAATATTGACTTTCATCAGCAAAAACAAAATTATAGCTTTTTATTTTTTATATTTCGTTTCTGGCGAATTACCAGGGAGTATTGGTAAATCTTTTCCATAGTTTTTGTTATAAACGCTGCCAATCCAATTTTTAAGTCACCACTCTGTATGGAGAAGGGCAAATGTCTGGGCGGCAATTCAATGTTGTACCAGTGATAAGTTCTCTGAAAGAAAAAATACCATTAATTTTCGACGGTCTCTGTCAGCGGAAAAACGCGCTGTGCAAAAGGAACGGTTTTAGGGCAAATAAACGAGAAAATTTTTTATAGTAAAAACATTTTTTTTTGGTGAAAAAACTGATTATTCGCGGTTGTAGAATTGATGGAACGTGTAGAAAAAAGTAACACAACGAAATTGTAAGGCTTTTGTCGTGGTTGTTGGTTCCGACAAGTTTGTATGGAGAGCGACTTTGGAACATCCACTTTAAGTAGACAAACTTAACGTGACACTTAAAATCTTTTAAACTCTATGAGTCTCTATGTATCTCAGGGGTCTAATTAGGTTGGACATATATATCTCCTTGAATGATAAAAAATTGGTAATTTTATAATTTTTCCTATACTTATGCTCTAAGACCTACTTGTAAACGGAATTTCAAGGTTTTTTTACGGCTTTTGCCTATTTATACATAGCCTTTGATTCTAAAGTCACAAACACATACAGACTAAAATGATGACTGCTCAGCTCTCGTTTGTAGTAGCGTGATGGGTGAAACAAAGGAAACTGTTGTATGTTCGAAATAAAAAAATACATGTTTTGTTACTTTTGACATGCATGATTCATAATTAAAAAAAAAGATATCGACCGTCAAAGATTATAATACTCCGGTGACAGATACGTCGCTCAACAAAACCTATGTGTACATAGCCTATGTGCATTATTTACCGCCTGGAATATTTACCGTTTATTGTCAGTCACATGTCGTGCGTGTAGGTTGGCCATTCATATGAAATTTGATAACCAAACAAAAAAAATAACCTTTGTTTTAAAGGTTTTGTGTTCTTATAGTAATTCTGATTCATAGACTTTAATAAAGCCAGGGGTTTCATTTTCAACCTGTATAAGGTGACTTTCGTTCAGGACCAAAGTTCAATTACCGTTTCTGTGAAATACACAAAAAGGGTTTCCGCCAAATCCCATAGAAAAAAACCCCAGTCCCAGCGCAAAAGAATTGTATCTCAGATTTTAGATAATTATTAGTAGAAACAATATCAAGTGTCACTATTTCCTGATTCGGTGGCTAACATGGTTATTTTGCCCAGAGAAGTTTCATAGGCGCTACATGCAAACATGACAGTTTTTAGGAAAAGCCCTTATTGAATACTGAGAAACGATAATGAAGACCTATTGTAATAGTATAATAGAGAAAGGTTAAACACTGGTTACTAAAGGCGGCAGGTATGCGCATATTCTTTTTCTTATAAAATAAAGATAGCTGCAAAATGTATATAATTATGATGCAGGCTATACATATCAGTGTGTACGCATATGTGCCTATTATATTCAATTTTTTGCAATTACCCTCACGTTTGCGTTGTTAATGAGTGAATTAATACAGTAAAATGAAGTTTTCCAAAAAAATGCCATATGTATAGGTACATCATTGTACATATGTGATAATGTGTTTATATCATGTGTTTTATTCATTTTTTGCCAATTCAATGTCAATTAGAGCAGTAAAATGAAGTTTTTCCTAAAAAGTGTAATGTTTGTATGTAGCGCCTATGAAACTTCTCTGGGCAAAAAAAAACATGTTAGCCTCTGAATCAGGAGATAACGACACCTGATATTGTTTCTACTAATAATTATCTAAAATCTGAGCTACAATTCTTTTGCGCCGGGACTGGGGCAATTTTGGCGGATACCCTTTAGACATCCTATACTAATTGCGACGGGGGTGTTATTGAACAATGATAAGGCACAAAAAAATATTTTTCTTTTTTTGCAAACAGGGTCATTGAACCATGGTCCTGACTACTTACCGAGTCTCCAGTATGAATTTGGCTATATAAACAAAAGTCACCTTATACAACCCATAACATCTTGTAAAAAAGTCTGTTTTTGAATGTATTTGGTACCGTAAATTTTCAGACATTTTTGGTCTTCTTGATTGTGATTATTAAGGTGGTAAAACCGGACCCGGTGCAAAATGCACATCATAATATTGTTTTCCTTACTTTTGAAGAAAAAGTATGCAAAAATTGCGTTTTAGAGCAATTAGCGGAAATTGATCAGTAATAATTAGGATTTTACATTCTAATTTTATCATTTTATGATTTATATTTTGATTGCATTCGATTAACAAACTCAAAAGCGTATTTATCGTTGTAATCGAATGTAATCAAAATGTAAGGTATAAAATAGCATAATTTGAATGCCAGAACCGTACTATTAGTAATCAATTTCTGCTAATTGCTTTAAAACCCAATTTTAGTATAGTTTTTACATAAAAGTAAGGAAAACAATATTATGATGTGCATTTTGCACCGGGTTTCGATTTCACCACCTTAATGATACACAATCTACCCTAGAATTATTTTCACTTATTATTATGGACATACTCACGGCAGGAATAGGGCACTTATCATATGGTATATCAGAGTTCCGTGTGACCCATTCAGCCAGCCAGGGCCACTTGGAGCCAATACACAAACCGAAGTCTAGAACATTCTTGTCCCCAGTCTTCAAGCTGTGGGAAGTGATTCTCATCTGTAATAATTGAAACTGCGTTTTAAGGCGAGTAGGCACGCCACTGTTTTAGCACAAAATTTGATAATCTTTTTCTCCGTTGTGTTTCGTTATACACCAAAGTTTAAGACCTTTATCATCTGGTACTGATATTTTAAAAGGCACTGTTTTGCCATAATTTTCAATATTGATTTTATTTTAAAGATATCAAGCTGGACAGATTTACATACAAAGTTGTTTTCTTGCCTTAAATTGTACCTATACCAAAATTTAACATTTCAGCCAGATAGTGACTTTGCAAATGTCTGTATTAAACTGCTCCAACGCTTTCATTTATACATGTTTATCCTGCTCTGCGGCAGCGGGCCGCTCAGAAAACTCGCGGTTTCGAGGTTTTTTTATTTATTATTTTGGAATTAGAGGGATGGGTTTTTAATATAACGGCCGTTCTATATCACATTTTTCACGGCGTTTATTTTAATATAACTTTTGTTGTCCAAAACTTTATATAGCTCAAATGAAATGATACTTAGATCATAGTTTAGTTTAGACCTATCTTTGCGATTTAATTGTATCGAGCAAAATATAAGTAATCGGTGTATCGAATGGCCGAAATATCAAGATCAAAACGTGAAATATGATATATATTTTTTACAAAATTTTATCATCGCTATTTATCGGTTTAAAATGAATTTGAAAAGGGACAAAATGGGGTAAACCCCCTCTTAAACCATAGAAGTCTCAAACTTTAGTATAAAACGAAAAACAACAGAGAAACTGGTTATCAAATTTTGTACGAAAATGGTGGCATGCCTATGCGCTTAAGTGGAATAGGAATACAAAATAATTTTGCCAATCAGGACGGTTATTCCGGCACTATTTTTCACTCGCAATATCAGTCATTAGATATTTGTTTATAACTCGAGAACTACTCAACGAATTTGGATGCGGTTTTTTTCATTATCATCGTAGTAACCATTTTCAACACTTGATCATTTATAACACATTTCATTTAAAATTTCGCGAAAATCTTCAATGTGCAGACACGAATTTTTTACTACTTTATTACTAGTATAGACAAGGGGTGTTGAGAAAATAACGCCCAAGCTGAAAACGGGGCAGGGATTGAATAAAGACGGACGGAGCCGCTTGCGTTTATATAAAATAATAAAATATTCATATTATATCACATACATGTCTAACTAATACGTAAACTTCACGCATGAACACATAAAGCAGCTGCGTTAGAGCAGAAGAATCAGTCAGAGAAGGAAATCATAAAGAGAGGAAATTATATTTTATCAGCCTCTTGAAAACAGGCAATGATGAACACAATTACTGGTGATCTTCAAAGCTACAATTAAGGCAGTGGCGGTCCTCGGGAGGGGGGGGGATCACAGGGGTCATGACCCCCCCCCACCCCCCCAAATCATTCACGTCAACTCGAAAAATTCCCTACAACTTGATGGCTTACGAACATTTCAAACAAATTATTATCTACCTACTAACGTCTAAGTCAAAAATATTCAAAATAACGGTATAAACAGTAATTCTTACGGTGCAAATAAAATTTGAATAACCTCGAAAAAATATTTGTGCCAACGCGGATGTTGGGTGTTAGTGGCGGAGGCCGCATGCCCCATAAAATTAACAGAAGGCTTCCACTTGTTTAGTGATTAAGATTTTTCATTTTTATTAGTAATATCATTGACGTACTACCAAATTGCCCGGTACTTATAAGTTGGTCTACTAATACAGACCGCGCCAAACTTCTGGTCCCATACATTATATGGGGACCAAAAGTTTGGCGCGACCTGTACTCGTAAACCTATAAAGCCTACTTAGCTGTGATAGTTTTCCTTTTAAATTCATTATATATACTACTTCTGTGAATTTTTTCACATTTCTATAAACAACCGTTTAGCCAGTAGGGGTAGGACGCTCCACTCTAACTAAAATTTTCACTTTAAAGCTTAATATTTCACCAACGGATCCCTAAATAGAAAAATGGTTTTTACACACCCACAATATTTTTGAACGGCCTATCTAACGATACCCCACTACGGGATAGACGAGAAAAAAAATTCATCCCCAGTTTACGAGTATGAGAGGTACCCTTAAAAAAAATTTTTTTCGAGGTTTTATTTTACCGTTTTGTCGGCGTGATTAATATGTATACCCACGCCAAATTACAGCTTTATAGTACTAAAAGTCTCTGCACTAGCCGCGGACAGACGGACATGGCGAAACTATAAGGGTTCCTTGTCGGACTACGAAACCCTAAAAAGGGTGTCAATCACACGTCAATCAAAATTAAGCCGTGCAGCAATGACATACGATTCAAATTAAAATGTTTTGTTTCTTAATATGTTGACACTTCACCAAGGACACTTTTTTGGTAAATTTTATACTAAACCCGAGGTCCATGGTTTGGTATGTCAATTGAGTAATATTCTTTATTTGCTTGACCTGTTTTACTGTTAAAGTTGGTCTCTTAAGCCATATTGACCCCCCAAAATCTTGAGCTGCGACCGCGCCTGAAGTAAGGGCCGGTTTAATTAAGATGTTATATAAATAAAACTAAATAATATACATAACAAACTACTGCGGGACGAGTCGTGCGAGTGAGTGAGACTTATAAAGTGGACTCACAGTGACGTTATTGCCCCAGGGATGCAGTAATAATAATAATAATGTAATCTTTATTTCAGGCAGTGCCCATAGTGTTAGTAACAAGGTCTTAAAAACTATATTAGTATTACAATAATGGTGTAATTAATTTAACTTAATCTAACTGAATCTTGTGCCACTGCCTGTCGAAGTGGTATGCAATGACACCCAGTGACGCAAGATGGGACCGCTCGTCCTCTCGGCAAACACTTTCAGGAGGCTGTTAGAGCTATCCCTAACCCTGCACAACAGGGATGCCACCCTCTTACGAATTATCGCATGAAAGCCGTCTGTATAAGATTCAGTGAACATCCCCGAAGCACTGCAGAATCGAGGCAATCCCAACAGCATCCTGAATGCATTGTTATATTGGACACGCAGGGCGCTGTAAGATTTTTGTGTAAAGTTGATCCACAGGCTGCAGGTATAAAAAGATTGGCAAAATGCCTTAAATAAGGTTATCTTGACGTTTTTTGTGCATCGCGCAAACCTACGTACCAACATGTTACACCTCACCGCCAACGCCCTGCGTTCCCTCTCTATATCTACATCATCAGATAGTTCTTCGTTGACCCAGTGACCCAGGTACTTAAATTGCTTGACTCTGGCAAGGGGAGTGCCACAAAGAGAGACAGGAGGCGTGTCATATGTTTTGTTTCCCGCCTTGAAGACCAGAAGTTTGCTCTTTTCAGCATTGTACCTAAGCCCATGAGCCATCGCGTAAGATTCACACATCTTTATCATTTTACTAAGGCCGCTGATTGAGGGGCTCAGCAGCACCATATCATCTGCATAGCTTATATTGTTCACAGGACTACTGTCAATGGAACACCCAATCCCGGAGCTACTGAGCCCAATAATCAGCTGATTCATGTACAGATTGAAAAGCTTTGGTGAAGTCAAACCCCCCTGTCTCACCCCGCATTCCAACCTATACACTTCAGACAAACCATTCGTCCATCTAACTACATTTGTCTGGTTGTCATACCAGATCTTAAAAAGCTGGATTAGTTCTGGAGGCAAGTCAGAGTCCTCTGCAAGCTTTTTCCAGAGTATGTCGTAAGACACCAAGTCGAAGGCCTTCGATAGGTCCAAAAAGCACGCGTATACGGGTGTCTTCCTCTCAGTGTAGTACTCGACTGTGTTCTTTAGGCAGAGCACTGCAGATTCCGTCGATAGTCCAGGTCGAAACCCAAACTGTGCATCATGTAGATTTAAATATCTACTCAGGTATTGATCAAGCACACGGTCAAGCACTTTCGCTATAATAGTAGCTAAGGATATTGGCCGATAATTACTTTTATCTGAAGAATCTCCAGTCTTATTTTTCACAATGGGAATAACAAATGTTTTCATTAAGTTCGGTGGTAAGTAAGAATGTCGAATACAAAAGTTGAGCAGCATAGCCAATACCCTGGGAAGATGGACACCAGCATACTGCAGGTGCTCAATACTGAGCGAGTCGTGTAATGTAGTGTTGCAGTTGGTCAGGTACGGAGAAGCTCGGTTCTTGCGCGTCGTCATGATGGTTATGTCCTTCACGTACTTTGGGTTGTAGTATTCTATAAAGTGGACTCACAGTGACGTTATTGCCCCAGGGATGCAGTAATGTCGTGTTGCAGTTGGTCAGGTACGGAGAAGCTCGGTTCTTGCGCGTCATCATGATGGTTATGTCCTTCACGTACTTTGGGTTGTAGTATTCTATAAAGTGGACTCACAGTGACGTTATTGCCCCAGGGATGCAGTAATGTCGTGTTGCAGTTGGTCAGGTACGGAGAAGCTCGGTTCTTGCGCGTCGTCATGATGGTTATGTCCTTCACGTACTTTGGGTTGTAGTATTCTATAAAGTGGACTCACAGTGACGTTATTGCCCCAGGGATGCAGTAATGTCGTGTTGCAGTTGGTCAGGTACGGAGAAGCTCGGTTCTTGCGCGTCGTCATGATGGTTATGTCCTTCACGTACTTTGGGTTGTAGTATTCTATAAAGTGGACTCACAGTGACGTTATTGCCCCAGGGATGCAGTAATGTCGTGTTGCAGTTGGTCAGGTACGGAGAAGCTCGGTTCTTGCGCGTCGTCATGATGGTTATGTCCTTCACGTACTTTGGGTTGTAGTATTCTATAAAGTGGACTCACAGTGACGTTATTGCCCCAGGGATGCAGTAATGTCGTGTTGCAGTTGGTCAGGTACGGAGAAGCTCGGTTCTTGCGCGTCGTCATGATGGTTATGTCCTTCACGTACTTTGGGTTGTAGTATTCTATAAAGTGGACTCACAGTGACGTTATTGCCCCAGGGATGCAGCAATGTCGTGTTGCAGTTGGTCAGGTACGGAGAAGCTCGGTTCTTGCGCGTCGTCATGATGGTTATGTCCTTCACGTACTTTGGGTTGTAGTATTCTATAAAGTGGACTCACAGTGACGTTATTGCCCCAGGGATGCAGTAATGCCGTGTTGCAGTTGGTCAGGTACGGAGAAGCTCGGTTCTTGCGCGTCGTCATGATGGTTATGTCTTTCACATACTTTGGGTTGTAGTATTCTATAAAGTGGACTCACAGTGACGTTATTGCCCCAGGGATGCAGTAATGTCGTGTTGCAGTTGGTCAGGTACGGAGAAGCTCGGTTCTTGCGCGTCGTCATGATGGTTATGTCCTTCACGTACTTTGGGTTGTAGTATTCTATAAAGTGGACTCACAGTGACGTTATTGCCCCAGGGATGCAGTAATGCCGTGTTGCAGTTGGTCAGGTACGGAGAAGCTCGGTTCTTGCGCGTCGTCATGATGGTTATGTCTTTCACGTACTTTGGGTTGTAGTATTCTATAAAGTGGACTCACAGTGACGTTATTGCCCCAGGGATGCAGTAATGTCGTGTTGCAGTTGGTCAGGTACGGAGAAGCTCGGTTCTTGCGCGTCGTCATGATGGTTATGTCCTTCACGTACTTTGGGTTGTAGTATTCTATCTTCGCCATTTCTTGCTGGTAATCCTGGAATCGATAATCGCATCGAGAAACATTCATGTGAAACATTCTTTTTCTAAAGGCTGAAGGCCATGTATTTCGTTGATTAGCCTAAAACTGGATTTTTTGTCGTAAAGTTTAGGGTTCCTAAACAGACTGAAAGGCTATGATAGAAATAAATGCCTATATTTTTAAAAACTTGGCGATTTATCCATCGCAAGGTGATAACATATTAAATTTATTTATACATTAGGTATATAATTTACAAGATGTGACATGTATAGACATAATTAGATTATTTTTTAATACTAGGACATTTAATTTTGACATGCATGCTATAAAAATGTTTCTTATTTTTCGTATGTTTTGACTCAATTTTATAAATCAGGGTCCTAATTTCATTATTTAAAAATCCACTAATATAAACCTAAATATTTGTATGCTAAATTAACATTAGCTGTTTAAGGCGCTCATATTTTTATACTATAACATCACCATTTTGTACCCTTGAAAATGCAAATAAAGACCTATTCTATTCTATTCTATATAAAATTATAAATTGAATTAGACTGAAAGGCTAAAAAAATACTCGGCATTACTGATAAAACTAATTTAATGGTTATTCGAACATAAATAGTTAAAATTATTTAGTATCTGTAAAAATAAATGGCAAACTATATTCAAAATACTCCTTGAAAATAACTTTCATAGCAGATGTCTCAGAATATTGGGCGACAACTAGCTTTTTTTTTTTAACCCATATTTCTGTACTGCTCTATTAAATGGATAATCGAGTACTTTCCTTATATAAGCCTTGGCTTTCCATAAAAAGTAAAAAGAACCTGCAAAATAATGTCATTTTCATAAATGTGTTTATCACGAGCGCTCTAGCTTATACTAAAGGACCAAAAAAATAATTTACGATTTTCGCAAAAACAAGGGTCATAAAATCTTCATACTGTGCACTAACCGAGTCTTCAGTATGAATTTGGCTGCATAACTTAATGTCACTTTGTATTAAATAAAGAAATATATGATCTTGCTAAGTTTCTCTTTTTCGTAGCAAGACTAATCGAATGGGCGGAGCTTGGCGTACGGAGAAACCGGCCAAGTGCGAGTCGGACTCGCGCACGAAAGGTTCCGTACCATTATCTATAAAAACGGCAAAAAAATCTTGTCTGTTGTATGGGAGTGCGCGGGTCCGACTCGCACTTGGCCGGTTTTAGTATTTGTTGTTACGAAGCGGCAACAGAAATACATCAACTGTGAAAATTTCAACTGTCTAACTATCACGGTTCATGAGATGCAGCCTGGTGACAGACGGACAGCGGAGTCTTAGTAATAGGGTCCCGTTGGTTACCCTTTGGGTACGGAACCCTAAAAATGATAGGACTGGAATTTAATACTACAAAATCTACCTATACTAATAATAAAGTAGTTAAAAAGTCATGTCTACATTGAATAAAAAAATACTGATAAAAAAGACATGATCTTGCTAAGTTTCTTGCCCTTCTTAGCAAGATTAATCGAATGGGTGGATTTGGGCATTATATCTATTTATAGTGTATTTATCTATCAACTTAGTTATTAGTTGCATTATGTATAATAATATTCTTAAGATAATAAGTCTTTATTTTATGCATATGTATAACTTTATTAGCCCAACTTAAGCCCAGTTTTTGTATATATTTCCCGTATTATACGGGTGTAAATAGACTGCTACCATTAAATGAAACCACATATTCTACCGACCCTACTGAACCACTTTTCCTAAGAATCATACCCGCGGACACCCTTAGTTTAGGAAATAATTGAGTTCCAAACAAAAATGCGTGAACCCTAACGCACCGACATACGAGCGAGTTTAGAGAGAGCGTCGTCCGTGAAACCTGAAGCTGTTTTGAGGTCGAAGCTCTCTCTAAACTCGCCCGTATGTCGGTGCGTTAGGGTTCACGCATTTTGTTTGGAACTCAATTATTTCCTAAACTAAGGCTGTCCGCGGGTATGATTCTTAGGAAAAGTGGTTCAGTAGGGTCGTTAGAATATGTGGTTTCATTTAATGGTAGCAGTCTATTTACACCCGGTATTAGTTTAATCATATAATATTATTTTTATAAAGAATAGATTGGACATGTTAAACGTATACTTTACGTATATATTTTTCAAATAAACAATTTGAATCTTTGAATATTTTTGTGAAATTTTAAATGGAATGGGTTATTAATTATTATTAGTATTGTACTGATACGAATCCAATTTTTTTTTAATTTTGTCTATCTGTCTAGGGGCCTAAAGAAGTCTTTTGTTCTAGTGTCTTTTGAAAGAGTCCTCTGTTGTCAAAGTAGATTTTTACATACAAAAATATCAAGTTTGACAGCTGATGACTCTTTTAAAAGACGCTCTTTTTGTACCTCGTTCCAAGCCCCCTGTGTGTCTGTATGTTCCGTTTTAACTCGAGAACCACCCGACGGATTTGGAGGCGGTTTTTTTAATTATCACCGTAGTGACCCCGATCAACACAGGTTATAAGGGTTGTTCATAAAATAACGCACAAGCCGAAATCGTGGCTAAAATAGAATAAACGCGAGTGGAGCTGCGGGCAAAGGCTAGTAACGAAATAAAGTTAAATTCCCCTATTACCCTAATTTTCCTAAATAGCGATGAGTATGGTCCAGGACTCTTGGTTCGACAGGAAAGTTTTTGATATCAAATTTTGATATACTGTAAAATGTTGCCACAAATACTGCAACAATCACTCTGAAATTGGTATATGATAAAGTTGGGGACTAATGCTATGTCCATGCTGTTGTGAAAACTTGATTCCATTAAATTGTCTCGATAGAAAAAAATTACAAAGTTTCCTCCAAACTGTACAATAAACCGATAGCATTCAATGAATACTTGAAATTAGATCTGAAACTTTGCATAATATAACTGGTATTAGTATAAAGCAGCTGCAGACTGTTCCATAAAAATGAAAAAACCATCAGTGTAGCCGCGATCTCAAAATAACTGATGTTTTTGCGTGCGCGGCATCTGATTAGAGTAGGATAGACAGTTAAAAAGCAGAAGCGTTAGAGCAGGACTGCGAATTGAGGTATTATGGGCCCATAATAGTATATAATAAAATATTCGTTTGTATGGTTTTCTTAAAGGTCGTTCTACTGTAACGAATCTTACAGAGTTCCTTGGCTTTGTACTTTTATAAATGGACAAGCGTAAGCAGGTTGATGTGATCTACACCGACTTTGAAAAAGCTTTTGATCGTGTGGATCACATCATCTTGTTGCGGAAATTACAGCATTTGGGTATAAGAGGTGATCTTTTTCGATGGATTTCTTCCTATGTTTCTAAACGACAGCAGGCAGTAGTTATTGGTGGACACAGATCCAATCTGGTGGAAATACCTTCAGGAGTTCCCCAAGGCTCTCATTTGGGCCCTCTGTTGTATAATGTCTATTTGTATGATATTTATACTGTTATTCAGAACTGCAAATTTTTATTATACGCAGATGATAAAAAGGTATTTTTGGATGTCAACGTTCCAAGTGATTGTGCAAAAATTCAGCAAGATTTAGATAGACTTTTTGGATACTATGCTGAGAACAGAATCTCTGCCAACCTAAGTAAATGCGTACAAATTACTTTTACTCGACGCACTAATCCTATATCTTTCAATTACATAATCAATGGTCACAATCTGGAGCGGGTGCACATCATTAAGGACTTAGGTGTGATATTAGATACAAAGTTAACCTTTGAAAAACATATCGATCATCTCGTCACACGTGCCTATCGTAACCTTGGTTTTGTTCTTCGAGTTTGCAAACCTTTTCAGGATATTTCCTGTATTAAACAAGTATACTTTGCCTATGTCAGAAGTATACTGGAGTACGCATCTAGTATCTGGGCACCGCAATATATAACTTACACTCAGCGTTTAGAGCGCATCCAATCAATTTTCGTTAA
Source organism: Ypsolopha scabrella (assembly GCA_910592155.1). Taxonomy (NCBI): domain Eukaryota; kingdom Metazoa; phylum Arthropoda; class Insecta; order Lepidoptera; family Ypsolophidae; genus Ypsolopha; species Ypsolopha scabrella. The sequence goes on along the minus strand of OU342980.1, from coordinate 3,256,259 downwards.
ACATCTTAACTATAGATCAAGAGTCCAAAACCTCGACTACGAAAGTTCTTGCCAACATCACCTTTTGATGAAACTCGAAGACCGTCGCAAAATGTTAGACATGGCGTTATTTCACGACTTACTGTCTGGTAAACTTGACACTCCAAATTTGGTCTCAGAAATCGGGCTAAGAGCTCCGTCTACTCGAACGCGAAATACTACACTTTTCCACGTCCCACTTGTCAACACCAATTATGCCCAGAACTCCACGCTGTTACGTCTTGTACGCCAGTACAACAAAACATTTGAAACTACTGACCCTTTTAACTCATCCAAAAGCGTTTTTAAATCCGAAATAATAAAAATATTAAATTCCATACCATAATAACAATTCACAAATTCAATAAAAGAAACATCCTTACCTCTTCCCTACTCGCCCATATATATTATGTATATATACATTAATCCCGACACACACACATTCACTCACAATACACACCCTTCTCACTCAAGTCATCAGTCATCATCACTCACACACTCACCTTACATTTTTAATCGAATTCGCTATATCATTATGGTTTTTCTTTTTTGTATAGTTTTAGTTTTTTTTGCACCATTTGTTTTCCATGTCCAATTAATATGTCTGTTTCGTCAATTCTAAGTCTAACGGCGATCAACTGTTATTGGCCGTATTTATTGTTCAAATGTGATATTTTATATTTACAAAATCTGCTATATGTTGTTCCTAATAAAGTAAAATAAAATAAAATAAGGTGAGATACAGTGTCCAAGTACTCTTTCCGCGCAGGTGCAGCTGTGGGGAAAATCCAAGTATGTTTGGGACGTAATATTCGTCGGAGAAAGGTGGGTGTAGCAATTGTGGACTGTGACTTGCATTTCACAAATTCATACTTTGGAACACCGCTGAGACCTCGGGGATTTGTCGCGACGATTTTTTTTTTAATAAGCTAATAATGTTGTTGTTTTTCTACTTACTTGAACGTTGTACTCAAATGGTACGCTTTCTTTCAAGAAAAATAATAAAAACAAAACGCCGTATCCCAGTAAACAAAACATCATTTTATGGACAAAATCACATAAGTGATGTTAATGTTTAGATGTAGCCATCAGAAAACTGCGAGTAATTTTATATAATGGGAAAAAAATGTTTAGAAATGTAGTTATTGATACTTATCTAAACAAATAATGTTTGGTACAATGTAAAACTTACCAAAAAAAAAGTGGACAGAATATGCTTAAAACACATTTTTTCCTAAATATAGAAGCAATTCTCAATTTAAATGTGTATATTCCACAGAAAATAAAAAAAGTATTTTCTGTTCTGTGGTATATTCTAACGTTATTTTTTTTTACAGGTAAGTCAACTTTAGAAAAATTGCATCTTCAAACAGGTAAGAATGCAGCAGAGTTGTATGAAGCTCGCTTTTTAGGGTTCCATAGTCCGACAAGGAACCCTTATAGTTTTGCCATGTCCGGCTGTCCGCGGTTTAGCCAGAGACTATTTGTACTAGAAAGCTGTAATTTGGCATGGGTATACATCTTGTATACATATTAATCACGCCGACAAAATAGTAAATCGAAAATCGTTTTTTTTCCGATACACGTAGATTGGGGATGAATTTTTTTTCTATATCGTTGGATAGGTGGTTCAAAAACATTGTGAGTGTGTGCAAACCATTTTTCGATTTAGGGATCTTTTGGCGAAATATTAAGCTTTAAAGTGCTGATTTTTATTAGAGTCAAGTGTACGCCCCGCCCCTGCCGGCTAAACGGTTGTTTTTGAGTATGTGAAAAAATTCACAGAAGTAGTATACCGGGTGTAAAGCAAAGGTAAGAATCCTTTAAGTGTGTGTTAGTATGATCGGTAAAGATATTATTTTAAATACTGGGATCTCTAAATAAAGTACCAGTACCTCATAATAAGACGATTTTCTTTACTCAAAATACACTAATCGCGTGGACACCCTCACTGGTCGCTGGCAACTCGGATGAGGGGTGCGGGTTGCGGGGTGCAATTAGGTGTGTGGGGATGCCGGTGAGCTGCGTAGCCATAGCTTAGAAAAATGATGGAATTTTTGGTGAAAATTCAAGGTATATTTTTTTTTCTCGTAATGACATGAGAATCGTGTATACTTTCATACTCTAAAGGGATTCTTTACTTTGCATTTACACCCTGTATACAATGAAGTTAAAAGGAAAACTATAACAGCTAAGTAGGCTTTACAGGTTTACGAGTACAGGTCGCGCCAAACTTTCCCCTCTAAACACTACAATGTATGGGCCGTTCTTCGGGAGAGCAACTTCCGAGTGGACTGTAGACCAACTTTTAAAATATACTGGGCAACTTCGGAACCCTACGTTGGCCTGACACGCACTTGGCCGGTTTTTTAAAGTGTATAGCCGCAATTGACAGGACTATGTGGTCTAAAATATGATTTACGAATTATTAAAAAATCTGGCATACCTATACATAAAATCACGATTTGTATCAACCCTGCTTGAACACTAAAAATAAGAAAAACAATAATTTGTGAACGCAACAATCTTAAATTGATGTTGTCCCTTTCTTTTCATTTGAAATGTAAGACATAGCATAAATTTAAGATTGTTGCGACCACAAATTATTGTTTTTCTTATTTTTAGGGTTCCGTACCCAAAGGGTGTTAAACGGGAAAAAATGTATTTTGGTTAAAATCGTGACAGCATCAAAGGGGGTTGTGAAGAGGAGGAGTAGGGGGGGGGGGGGTTGCAACCTCCCTTAAACACACTCGCAACCTTAGGAAATGATAAGTTTCTTAGATATGATTTTTTTGACAATTATAACCTCACTTTTTGTCTTTTTTTGACATCTAGTACCTTAGTAAAGGAGTGGAAGGAAGATGGGGGAAGATAAAGTCCCCCCACTTACCCCCTTGTCAAGGAAATGTATAGTTTTTAGGTTTTTTATTTTTTCGTACATTCATAACCTCACTTTTTGAAACTTTTCACTGGATTAAAAAAACAGACAAAATATAGATATCCAGTTTCGTTTCTTGTCATTTTAAGTAATTCAATATTTCAAAAAGTCGAAAAAAATTTCATTTCCTAGAAAAAAATATTGGGCTGGGTGTTCGAGCTGGACCCCAAGAAACCCCTCACATTCATATTTATCTCAAAATTTGCTGTCACGTTAAAAGATCTAACCCTGTATTTTTTTTAAGGTTATTTGGTTTAGCTCTATTTTAGAGACGGTTATACATACATACATACGAGTTTAGAATTTGGTCAGATTGTTATACAGTACTTTTAAGTTCCATCTATCTATCTATCTATCTAATAATAAAAAATAGGGTTCCGTACACAAAGGATGCTGAATTCATTGACAGGCGCTAACATTTTAGCGGCTTTTTTTAACGCCTTCATGTTGCTCTTATTTAATATGGTTCCTTACTCGTTTTGTGTGGTGGTACGGAACCCTTTGTGCGCGAGTCCGACTCGAACTTGGCCGAATTATTTAATAAATAAATGTGATTTATGGCACTATGCGACAATAGTATTAAGCTTTTCTAGCAAAGTGGTGATATTTTATGCATTACTTTTGCAAAAACTATAAAAACGCTTTAAAGTTGTTGTACAGGATGATTTACAACGTAATACGTGAAATAAAACACGTTAAAGTCTTTCTTTCTAATGTCTCCGTTAAACTAATCTTGGTTTCTTGCACAACTTGCTTTAGTCTAATAAACATAAGACAGCAGCGGTCTTTGATACGGAGGCCTGCAGGCCTAACATGGTTGCCACTTTAACACCATTTGACAGTAAATGCATGGAATTTACTGTCAAATGATGTTTAAAATGGTGTTAAAGAGGCACCATGGTCGGCCTCTAGAACTGTTGCTCGGGTTTACCCAAGCGTGGTGATTGGTCCAAATCCTCCACGTAATTGTGTAATCGACTGCCAAGTTGATGTGGTTGACTATAGCGGGTGTAAAATCAAAGTCCAGAATCCTTTAAGGGTGTGTTAGTATGATCGGTAAAGATATTATTTTAATTACTGGGATCTCTAAATAAAGTACCAGTACCTCATAATAAGACGATTTTCTTTACTCAAAATACACTAATCGCGTGGACACCCTCACTGGTCGCTGGCCACTCGGATGAGGGGTGCGGGTTGCGGGGTGCAATTAGGTGTGTGGGAGGCCGGTGAGCTGCGTAGCCATAGCTTAGAAAAATGATGGAATTTTTGGTGAAAATTCAAGGTATATATTTTTTTTCTCGTAATGACATCAGAATCGTGTATACTTTCATACCCTAAAGGGATTCTTGACTCTGTATTGAAGTGGCAATAATAAATTCTAAATTTGATAATCTTTTTGCATCGTGGAATGGTTTTTAATATCCGCTGTTTGCTTCTAAATTGTTTCCTCGGATGTGAGTCGAATGAATCTTCCGACTTATGATTTGATTGACGTAACAATATTATAATATTTATGATTCCAACATTAGTACGCAATTGTAGGTTCAATTTAAACGTAATAAGTTTATTTTCGACTAGTTTTTGCCCGGTGCTTCGTTCGCATGGGGAGTTGTCTTTGTATCTACCTGAAACTGTAACTTGTCACGTATTTCGAAGCCCACTTAAGAGCCAATTCACAAAATTACACTATGTATGTATGTTTTGCGATTCAGCATCGTATTTTCTTGGAATTTGGGAGTGATATTAATTATGTTTTTGGGTCTTATTCATTAGATTCCATCCTTCTATCCATCGGCCTCTGTTGGTCCACTGCTGAACTTAAGCCTTTTCTAGATTTCGTCAGTGTTGGCGGTCCCCCGCCCTCCTTATTCACGCCCATTTGAAAAACAAAGGGGTGATTCAAATTTTCACTTTTTTCGTTTTATTACGGGCCACCCTCTCAATGAGTTCTATGTAGCTAAAAACAAATGAAGTATTTTTTTTCATATTTTCTTAAAGAAATTTAGGGGTCGCTACCACAGTTTTTAAAATTTAAATCCCCATACACTAAACGTTTTCTTTTATTTAAATGAAAAAATTTTAATCATGTAAAAATTTCATTTGTGTATCTCCCTTGAAAGTTTAAAAAACAGCACATAACATGAATAAACTGCCGTTTTGCCAAAATTTAGCTCTATTTTGACAAAAAAACAGGGTAAAGTACAGAAAGTTCAAAAATGCAATAGTATTTTTCATTATCTACGTTTCTAAGGCTTACTTTCTGTATTTTATTATTTTCAGTATCTTTAGGGGGTGGCCCGTAATAAAACGGAAAAAAGTGAAAATTTGAATTACCCTACTGTATACCAGTTTTAGATTTTTCCAGCCAAACTCTACAGGAGGCTTGGTATGTGATCAATAACAGGGATTGATAACATTTTTGGCTGATTTCGCGAAATAAAAACTTGACGTCCCATAGTAATTGACTGAGGCTGGACTTGCGTTTGTAAGGAATAGAAAAATTACGAATTTACAAAAAGGGTCATCAAACCTTGTTACTGAGTACTTACTGAGTCTTCAGTAAGAATTTGGCTGCATAAATTAAAGTCACCTTATATAGGTGGTTAAAGAAAGTCATGTAGTGTATAATACCTCACTTCGCTGCGCATGATCCTTCTTTATACCAACAAATACTGCAACAATCACTCTGAAATTAATATATCTAATAAAGTTGAGGACTAATGCTATGGCAATGCTGTTGTGAAAACTTGATGCCATTAAATTTTCTCGATAGAAAAAAATTACAAAGTTACTTCTAAACCGTACAATAAACCGATAGCATTCAATGAATACTTGAAATTAGATCTGAAACTTTGCATAATATAACTGATATTAGTATAAAGCAGATGCAGACTGTTCCATAAAAATTAAAAAACCATCAGTGTAGCCGCGATTTCAAAATAACTGATGTTTTTGCGTGCGCGGCATCTGATTAGAGTAGGATAGACAGTTAAAAAGCAGAACCGTTAGAGCAGGACTACGAATTGAGGTATTATGGGCCCTTAAGAGGATCCTGTTCGAATTTCGAATCTTTGAATATTATCGCCCCAGCTTGGCTCGGCCGTTATTTTATTTACACAATTTATATAGGCAATCCCAGCTCCATAGATTTGTAATAAAAAAAAAACTCATCAAAATCTCTCATGCATAGAGACAAAACATCTAAATTTTGTTTCAATCTGAGGAAAATATACATATACAAGTACTTTGGCGGATCATTGTGCAGACACGACCTTGTTGCAATGTTATATTTTATGAGTATAGATAAAATTACTCGCGATACGGTCTACTTTTTTAAGGTTGCATATAAAAGGAACAAAAAAATATTAAATTATATTATAACCCACCCAGAAACCTTTAAAAAAAAAGATAAATAAGGTGCTTTCCGGGCAAGTGTGCTTCAACCTTCAGGCACGGTAGCGGCAGAGAATCGGCAAAGCGTAGGCCAATTTTTCATTAAAAAAACCGGCCAAGTGCGTGTCGGGCCACGCGCAATGTAGGGTTCCGTAGTTGCCCTGTACATATAAGTTGGTCTACTAATACAGACAGCGCCAAACTTCTGGTCCCATACATTCTAGGGGCCAAAAGTTTGGCGCGACCTGTACTCGTAAACCTGTAAAGCCTACTTAGCAATGATAGTTTTCCTTTTAAATTCATTATATATACTACTTCTGTGAATTTTTTCACATTTCTATAAACAACCGTTTGGCCGGCAGGGGGGGGGGGGGGCTCCACTCTAAAATTTTCACTTTAAAGCTTAATATTTCGCCAACGGATGCCTAAATCGAAAAATGGCTTTCACACAGCCACAATGTTTTTAAACGGCCTATCCAACGATACACCACACTATGGGATAGACGAGAAAAAAAAAATCATCCCCAGTTTACGTGTATGAGAGGTACCATATAAAAATTTTTTTTCAAGATTTTATTTAATCGTTTTGTCGGCGTGATTAGTATTTATATCCATGCCAAGTTACAGCTTTATAGTACTAATAGTCTCTGCGCTAAGCCGCGGACGGACAGACGGACACGGCGAAACTGTAAGGGTTCCTTGTCGGACTACGGAACCTTTGGGTTTTGAGAATTACATAGGTATTTTATTTTACTTCAGTTTTAGTGCTGCCAAATTTAGATTTTATTTAGTCCATTTAAGTACTATATTGCAATACGTTTTAGTTTTGACAGCATCTAAAGCCTTTGAAATCAGCTACATGCAGTTTATTAGATACGATCTATGTACCATCGAAGAAATGGCCGCAGACCTAGTTTTCGCCCGTATTGTAATGGTAATAAGAGCGAAACCATTTCTTCGATGGTACATTGTACAGTAGACGTATAGTAGATTTTTTTTAAATGTCGGAATACACAGCAATCAAAATCCTATAAACGTAGGCCAGGGTCAAATTTATGAAATATCCAGAATAAAACACAGAGAAGTATACGATATTAAGATCCGAATGCCATTACTTAGTCATCTTGTAACTGACACACAAAATGGCTGCCGTATCCAATTTCAAAAATGGAATAGAATGGAATCTGAAATGCGTTGGCGACTTGGCGTTCAAATTTGAACCTTTTTGTTTAGGTGGTAAAGTTGCTATTAACAGTAAATACCTATTTTGTTGTTTATGCGTTTTGTTATGCACTGCTCACTTAGCGGTCGAACTCAACAACAGAAAGATAACAATGCCATTCATTGGAAGATAAGCTCTTAAGCCAATTCCGACATTTCAAAAAAATCCTACTTATACCATGAGTTTAGGCCTCGATACTTGTTAGCGACTGCTTAAAGTATTTTGTATGAGAAGCCTCTAGCGGCTTACGAGAGGAACCGGCATTTCTGATACAAAATATTTTACGTAGTCTGTAAAGGTATCGAGACCAAAACTCATGGTAGTCCTACAGTTACTGCCCAGTTTCCAAATAATTACGAGAGTTGGTTCGAAGTTCGACGCCTGAATGACCTCCAGACATCCTTGACCCCCTACCTCACACCCCTTGTCTGTCAGCGCTGACATCTTGCCGATTCCGTCCCAACAAACAAGGCATTTTGATTCATATTCCAACGCGTATAAGGTGCTCACCGTGGGTCTTGTTTGTTGTTGTACGAGATGTACGTCTGATAACTTGTAAATACGCCAATTTCGTAAGCTCAGTTGCCAAACCAAGTGCCTATCGTCTAAAACATACATATCCGCTTATCTAAGGATAAGTAAGCACTTGAAATGACTTCACAATTCGTAAATAGTTCAATACCCATTAAAGGTTATTTTGGAAGTTTATTTTTTATCTGTTTTTGGTGAATAGCAACTATAGCTAGCAACCGACACTGAGTTACATAATAGCCCCGCGGGCTAATTTGCTTAGCCGAATAGCCAAATGGCAATCAATTTTAATACGACTGGCTTACACAATTGCACCTCAGGTTTTGTAATTCCCGAGCCCTCTCCAAAATATAGTCCTTTTACGGCAATATAATTAATATAGTCCGAGGCAAGCAATGTGTGAGATAAGAGTGTTAGAAGTCTTAGGTATTAATATAAGAGTCATTTAAAAAATAATGCACCCCTTGCCTTTTTTGGGTGTCCATATTTTGTTTTTCTATTTCTAGGCTATTGGCCACGGAAATTTCTTATTTTTTACTTAAATTTTTTTACTTTTTATCGATTATTGAAAATACTGAAAATGACGGTTTCATACTGTCCCAGCGGCGAAATTTGTAACTTCTTGACTGCGTTTTAAAACATTTTTCTTCAACATTAGTTATTATTTCTTTTGTTGTTAAACAAAATAGTATCTTGAGTTTTATTTTATATCAATGATTTATATAAATAATGAACAATTGTCGAAAAAAGACAATTTTAAAGCTTATCCCACGATTTCGCATCTTTGAGACATGTCTACTTTTGTAACGGTCTTTACTAAAACAACTTACCGAAAAATGTGAAATAATTTAGGCTTGAACAACACTACTCAGGAATGTGTCACATCCACTGAGCGGCAGCTTTGAGATTAGTCGAGAAAGTGCCGTGCTGAGCATCGGAACAATTCTCTCACTTTTTGTCGCAAGAAATTTACGAAGTTTATTTATATTTGATCTCTTTTGTAATAACTGGAAATGAAAAATGATTTATCTATAATGGGAAACATGTACTGTTTATAGTAAAATCTGTGAGGAATTTTAAAATAATTCGAAATTTCTTTGACAGGGTCCTGATTCCGTTACGTCTTTTTTGTTACCTAACTATAAATAAAAATACTAACAATCAACAAAAAATAGCATTATATATAGGTACAAAACATTTTTTGTGAACGTTAAAATGTATTAAATTTAGAAGGTATTTGTAAGTGAAATTTGATTTTAATCAACACCTATTTATTTTTCCATCTTTCAAAGATAGGGGTGCATTATTTTTGAAATGGCCCATAACATGAAAATTTGGCCAAGTGCGAGTCATACTTGCGCACAATGGGTTCCGTACCACCGCACAATATGGGCACGAAACCCTAAAATATTATGATTAATAACAATAATTTTTTTAGCTTAATATAGTATAAAAACAAGGTGTTAAAATAGTAGCGTCTTACAAACAATTTTTATTATTTTTTGTTTCACTTTAGAGTATGTATAGGTACTGTACGTATAGCTATCTAGCTAAATGTGAAACTTGTATATACGAGTAGTATCGTCTTTAGGAAAGAACAAAAAACGTTAAAAATACTTCCTTTTCGAGGTTTTTTGTTTGGGAATGGGAGCCCCACGGGAGCCACCTTTCAGATATATTTTTTATTGTTCTCCGTGTTGAAGGCCATAGTTACACATTTTATGTTAACATTTTTAACTGGCTACCTATTACGGCTGAAGGTATAGTGTAGACCCCAGACAGAGTCTTAGTAATAATAGGGTCCCGTTTGGCGGCCTTCGGGTACAATAAAAATTTCGTAAGAATCTTCTTAGCACGTACAATTTGATAACTTTTCTTCTTAAAACAGGCATTTCCTATAACCAACATGTATGAAACTGCTTATATTTTTTTCAGGATTTCAGGGTTGGACTTGTAAAAGTTGTTGGTAAAATAAGCCATTTTAAAGAAAAAGGTTATCATCAGTACAGCCTGTATCAATAATTAATAATCTCAAATAGGTAATTCAATAGGTGGTAGAACTGATGCCGGGCTCGACTGTGGAGGTACCACCATCTTACTCGCAAATCCTCCCGAAGTTATTCGGAGAAGAGTAAGAGAACAGCTCCTAGGCAAAACCAGGCGGCCCACCATTGCCTGGGACCGATGGATGGCATGGTTTATCCATCCCCAATTGCCGAGCCTTTTTTATATAAAAGACTGGTGACATTTCTTGGCATAGACTTGACATCTTGGTTGGCATTTCTTCCAGGAGGACCGCCAAGAGTGGCGAAATCCTGGAAAGGCTTATGTCCAGCAGTGGACGAAACAGGCTGATGGATGGATGGATGGAGGTAATTCATTTCTTAACCATTTCTATAATAACACTAATAAAAGTCTCCGTGAACTGTTTATATTAATTAGCGACTAGTTTCGTCTCTTAGGACATCTTCCGGCTTGATAAAAACATAGTGAAACTCGTACACGGAGACTCTTATTAGTGTTGAAATGAAGTTCCATCAAGGAGTCACACCTTACAGTATAAATTATTTCTATAATAGTAACTCTTCAGCATTCTTTTTATCAATCGGAATTTAACCGCACGAAATGGTGAAAAAAACGCGATAATACTCGCGCCATTACTAAATACTTTCGCAACTACACCATGGCGAATTACTTCGCTTGAAGAATGTTTTAATACGCTTACTGCCACGGATCCATATCTTCTTAATAGTTTCATAGCCTGTGAACAGGGTAATGGTGGTGTTGCTTAGTAGATTAACCATTTGGAATATGGTCTTTATTCCAAAGGGATAGATTCTGCGTCAGGGTTCCAGATAAGTTGGTCACGGGGACGTCTAGGATGATTGGGATTATCTGTGGGTACTGTTAGGTTTGCTAAAAGAATGAAAGGTTCTTTGGCATCGCTTATTATATATAATTTTTTACAGGTTCGTTAAAAAGTTAGTAGTTAAGTCTACTATTGAATTGAATTGAATTAATAAATTTATGTTGAAGTGAGTAACACCTATTCCATGTTGCACACACCTAAATTTAGAGCGCCCTAAAAAGTCACAATTTTAGGATACACCTTAACAAATTGGTATTCTGAGTAGCAACCAGCCCTAAATTTAAGTCACTATTTAGTGGTTCCTAAGATGCTCTAAGTTAAATTCACAGAAAAAAATCATTGATAAATTTTTTTTTTGTATCTGTGGTCGACTAGAGCTGAATTTTCATCGATAATTACCGGTTTATGAATAAAAAATTTTTTGTTTAGTTTAAATGATTTTAACAATGAAAACAATAATAATTAACGTATATGTGGCTAATTATTAATAAAAACTCCAATTTGGAGTTGTTCTTTTAAATTTTTACAATTTATCATAATGATTGTAGACCCAGGCTAGTAAAATAAAAAAAACAAAAGTCACAAGTTTTTGGATTTCGAGGTTATTTAATTTAGAGACATTTTTATTCCAAATCTGTTTATGTATTACATCATTTCGAATGAAAATTCACCAGTGGGGTCTCTTACCGAGCAGAACAAAAGATATTATAGCACGGGAATGACCGTCAGTCAGTTTCTGGGTAGACGTGATTTTTTTCCTTTGTTTATGTAATATACCATTGAAAATGTTAAAACGAAACTAAAATTTATAATAAACACAAAAATCCTTCATGGTGTTTCTATTTCCTTAAGTAGGACCATGGCTAGCAACAATAGTAGTGAGATGATGGGTCTAATTATTTCGGTGCATTGTAATAAAGTTATACTTACACTTTGGTCGCGGGGAGTTGTATCGAAGGAGTATCCCTTACCTACATCTAACCCGCCCCTGCACCCACCCCGCAAATGATACCTCAGAAGAAGTAGAGACTGTTGTTTTGTGCTGAAGGACTTTCAGATTTATAAATAATCGTTTTGAGGTGCCTTACATATTAATTGCAATATTAATTAGGTATATTTTTTTTCCTGAACTTCAAATTTTCATTTAAAACGGTTCATGTTGTTTTTGAATTCAATATTAAATTTGTTACCTATTGTAAGCATCTTTTATATTTTTAAGGCAGGCAGACCCATGGGCACATCTAGTGAATAATTACCTTGTAAAATTATACCTGTCTAGGTATTTTTGTATTTAAAGCAAATACAATGATTAATGATTTGTTGTAAATAGCACTCTCAATGCTCAATTGGTTTGCTGTCAGAACTTCCTTAGAGAGCTAAGCTCAACGCTGTATTTCTTCAAATAAAGCAAGGGGTTGGGAGATCAACCCTATACCCCTTTAATAATATTAGTTTATTTTTGTGTCATACTATTACTACCTTTGCAGCATTATTGGCTTACCGGTAGGACTAAAACATATAGTCCTATGCGGGACACTCTATATCTATGGGGACAAGTGGGACAGACAGGATCAATCAGTAGCAGTAAATAGGTAGGTAGGTAATACAAAAGGGAAAGTTTCTAGATTTACTTATTATTAAAAATTTATTTTACAAAATGATGACTTTTATTTGTTACTTTTTCTTAAAAGGTTAGGTACCTATACCAAGCATTCAAGGGCGGATCCAGGATTTATTTTTGGGGGGGCACAAATGTCAAATAAGGTAGCGTTCCAAATCACTTTTTCAAGATTCAAATATTGCTCGCTGTCAGATAAAAGTAGCTCGATGCTGGTTCCAAAACCAAAAATGGCATGTTTATTTTTATTTCTATAGGAAATATTAGTTTCAACTTGATATTTCCGACGGGGCCCGAGAAAAAGGGTTTTGATTTGACCTCAGAGTAATGAATGTCAGATAAAAGTCAGATAAAAGTAGCTCGATGCTGGTTCCAAAACCAAAAAGTAGATGTTTTGGAACCAGCATCGAGCTACTTTTGTCTGGCAGCGAGCAATATTTTAATCCTGAAAAGTGATTTGGAACGCTACCTTATTTGACATTTGTGCCCCCCCAAAAATAAATCCTGGATCCGCCCTTGAATGCTTGGTATAGGTACGTAACCTTTTAAGAATAAGTAACAAATAAAAGTCATCATTTTGTAAAATAAATTTTTAATAATAAGTAAATCTAGAAACTTTCCCTTTTGTATTACCTACCTACCTATTTACTGCTACTGATTGATCCTATCTGCCTCACTTGTCCCCATGAAAAAATCATCAAATTTATATGATAAACAGCAGTAGTGCAAACAAAATTTACTTGAAATCATAGCAGTGTTTTCACACATATTTCAGCTTAACTGCTGGATTATGAAATTAGGTAAGGTACTAGAACACACCTGTGATTATTCAGTTCCACCTAGAAACCAAATAAAAGTTACTAATACTGGGAAAAAGGTGGAACAAACTCGGATTTATACTTAGTAATATTTAGAGCGCACCTAAATAGGTGTGCCATAAAATTATCCAAAAATCTCTAAAATTAGAGCTGTCAAACTCTAAATTGTTCTTCAGAATACCAAAAAACCTAAGTCGAATGCTTTAGAGCTGTCATCGTAAATGTGTCGTAAATTTAGTAACAATTTTAATTTGACGTTCGTAAACGCCAGCTTCAGAATACCACTAACTCATTTTAGAGCACTTTTTATAAACGTCAGATTAGGACATGTTGCTTCAGAATAGGTCTCAGTGTATACTCAACATTCACTTCAACATGAATTTGGGTTAGGGCCTAGGTTCCAGTTACATCAGTTACGAAAGCTTCTATAATAGGAAAGGATCCAGTGTCAAGCCCGTTTCCGTCTGCTGATTCTCTCTTTGTTTTTCTTTAAACCTAGTTACAAGGCAATTGCAGAATTAGATTTGTTAAGAATCTTAGGTATTTCTGACATTAAATTTTGGTTGTAATTATGCATTAAATTAAAAAATCATGGTTTATGAGCGACGTTAATCGGGAAAATCGACCGAAGTCTTTCTTTACAGTAATTGTAATGAATAAATAACTGTTGGCTCTTCTTGTTGTACGAAGTGTCAAGCACAGAAAGAGAAAAAGTTAAAGTTAAAGAAAATTAGATACCAACCATTTTTCTCAAATTATTACACATTTTTAAAAGCAATTTAAATTGACCATTGATGCCTAAGCTTAGTTAAAAACATGTGAAATAGACATCAATAACCCCTTACGCTAAGCTTTAAATAAAGAACATGGCTGTACCAGCTTGTTATAGTTATGCGAGTAGACATAAAGCTATATAAACACTATTTAGGATGGTAAAACCGAATCCCGGTGCAGAATGCACATCATAATATTGTTTTCCTTACCTTTATAAAAAGTATGCAAAAGTTGCGTTTTAAAGAAATAAGCGGAAATTGATTACTAATTGTAGGGTTCTCGTATAAAAATTATGTTATTTTATGCCTTACATTTTGTTTACATTCGATTACAACGATAAATACGCTTTTAAGTTTGATAATCGAATTCAATCAAAATGTAAATAATAAAATGGTATTTTAATGTAAAACCCTAATCATTACTAATCAATTTCTGCCAATTGCTTTAAAACGCAATTTCTGCATACTTTTTATTAAAAAGTAAAAAAAAAACAATATTATGATGTGCATTTTGCACCGGGATTCGGTTTTACCACCTTAACATAACACTAAAAGGTTGCCAAGTTGGCGCCAGTTGCCAACCGCGGTTTCTGTTAAAATTTGGATTTCATGTTTCACTATTGAAGAGCTGTGCTCTTGTCAGTCGAGTCTTCTCCATTCACTCTGCACTCGGCTTTCTCTTTAACTTCTTGATACGACATGACATTTACTTTTTCTTTCACCTGATCCATGAATGTTCTCCCGGCTCTTCCTCTCTTTCTTTTTCCCGTCATTTTTCCTTCAATTATGTTTTTGATATAATTGACGTGTCGTATCAGATGTCCTAACATCTTTCCCCCTCTATTATGTATAGTCTTCATCAAATCTCGCTTTTCATTTACAATCTGCAGGACCTCTTCATTGCTCTTCTTTTCCACCCAACTAATTCTTTCCATTCTTCAAAATTCGGATGCTTACTATTAAAATATTCATGATTCGTTATTAAAATATTTATGTCAACGCACTCCAATTTTGTTGCATTTTTCCGGGATATAAAGTATCCTATGTTGTTTTTCGTCCTTTACTTTGTGCTAAACTAGCCTTTGCCCGCAGCTCCGCCCGCGTTTATTCAATCTTTGCCTCGTTTTCAGCTTAGGCATTATTTTATGAACACCCCTTATAGTTCATGTGTTGACCAGGGTCACTACGACGATAATTTAAAAAAAACGCATCGAAATCCGTTGAGTGATTCTCGAGTTAAATGCGTTTACTCAATCTTTGCCCCGTTTCCGGTTTTGGCGTTACTTTACGAACATCCCATGTGTTGACCAGGGTTTCTTCTATGATAATAAAAAAGTTCGCATCCAAATCCGTTGAGTGGTTCTCGGGTAAAATAAAACGGAACATACATACAGACTAAAACAAAAACAAAATTTTGTTTTGGCCTCAGTACCATACTAATAACAGATTTCATTTATAATTTCACGAAGATATTCAATCTACAGATACGACTTTTTTACTAATTTATTATTAGTATAGACATAGATTTCAGCGAAATCGTTTCAGTAGTTTTAGAGATCAGCCCAAGCAAACGTAACAAACGAAGTTTCCTCTAGCTAGCGTAGTTTCCTGTACGCACCGGACGTTTCTCATAATCTCAATACATTGAAGAGCCAGTATCAGTCCAGTAAGCGATATTGGATTCAGATGCTAAAAGTAACCTTCAAGTGGTTTTGCGTTAATTCCCCTTCTGGGCGGCTTAGAGATACTTAACGAAATGTAAACCCCTATCTTGATAGGCCGCAGCAATGCCAATGATCTATACACATCTGTGATTGCTCTAAATTATGTTGTCACTATGTAAGCCATAATTTTAAACCTCTTTACGTTTATTGCTATCCTATATTATACCCCACATAACAATCTACTACAATTTTAACATATATCTATGAACTACCATGGGGTTCATATATTTTCAAATTCAAGAAGAAGAAAAAAGTTGTTAGTTAGGAGAATTCCATGTGAAAATTGAACGTTTTGAAGCTTAAAACACGTGGTATTTTTTAAACACGTTGATTGCCCGTTACTTTAAATAAAAACCGTCCAAGTGCGTGTCGGGCCACGCGCAATGTAGAGTTCCGTAGTTGACCGGTACATATAAGTTGGTCTACTAATACAGACCGCGTTTTAAAGAAATTAGCTTTGATAGTTTTCCTTTTGAATTCATTATATATACTTCTTCTGTGAATTTTTTCACATTCCTATTAACAATCGTTTAGCCGGCAGGGGGACGGGACTGACGCTCCACTCTAACTAAAATTTTCACTTTAAAGCTTAATATTTCACCAACGGGTCCCTAAATATCTTACACTATGGGATAGACGAAAAAAAAACATTCATCCCCAGTTTACTTGTATGAGAGGTAAACTTAAAAAAAAAATTTTTTCTTTGTTTTACTATACCATTTTGTCGACGTGATTAATATTTATATCTATGCCAAATTACAGCTTTCTAGTACTAATAGTCTCTGCGCTAAGCCGCGGACAGACGGACATGGCGAAGCTATAAGGGTTCCTCGTCGGACTACGAAACCCTAAAAAGGATAGGAAGTATAGGTTGAGCGAGAGCTAAAGTTATTTGAAGTCTTATTAATTTTATACATAATGAGGCGACAATTTTTTTGTATGGCATCAAAATCTGACCCTCTTCCCTTAAGGGCTTGTATTGGGTCTTTCAACGGTTTTTGTTTTAATATGCTGAGTTAACTACTTATCTGATCAATGTAAAACTTAAACACGTGTTTTTTCAGACCTTTGTCTTTCCGTTGTCAGGTCGGTTACGTTATTGGACACATTACGCTCGATAGATTTTATTTTTGTAAAAATGATGCCTTTTTAAGTTATTATTTCGTTTTATGTCTAAACGGCTCGAGTTTTATGTCTGAAATTACTGCTATAACAAGAAAACATGATTTATTTTCCGATGTCAGGTGAAAAAACTCCTACATCAAATACTTTTTCGTAAAATCCAAAAAAACTCTAAAATTCACTGATTTTGCGTGCCGCCAGCGCGCGAAGCGAGCATTCTAATGTAGACTTTTTGACAACATACTGAAGTTCAAAATCGCTCAGTCTGATTATCGAGCACCAGGGTTAAGGCCTTAACGGATAGTAATTAAGCTTACGCTGTTTTATAGCGTCAAAATACGAGTATGTAAGGAATATAGTTTTAATATGTGAGATGGATTCGAGTTATGATCAGCAGCCCAATTACCGTATTTCTACGACGCGAACGCGACGCTGAAGCACAAAATAAATACTTACAGAAGGTCCATCCATCCATCCATCCATCAGCCTGTTTCGTCCACTGCTGGACATAGGCCTTTCCAGGATTTCGCCACTCTTGGCGGTCCTCCTGGATGAAATGTCCATACTCACACACGCTGGGCAGGCGGGTTGGTGAACGCGGTGCCGAAACCCTTGCACCAGTGACGCCGCTGCCCATCACCAGTTTATTTATATAATTTTGAAACGCAAGCTGTGGTGATTCACCTCTGTTTATTTTATATTTGCTTGTTAAAAATGTTTTCTTTTGTTTTCTTTCTGTCATGTTAAATAATTAATAATTTGTTGGCCCGATGATGTGTAATACGAAACCGGTAGCCTAAGTTAGAATAAAAATAAATATATGTGGAATAAAAGTACAAGAATTTGTGTATAATTTATTCAAGATGATATTCCACCAAGAACCATCAATCGAATCCATCCAATATTTGATTTATATAAGGCCCGGCAATTGGGGATGGATATGTCGCAGTCATCTGGTTGAATCTGCTATTTGATTGAATGACTAGCGCGTCTATTGAATGACGACATTTAATTGAATGACTAAAGGACAACACGTCAAGGCGTTGAATGTAACGTTCAACATCTTGACTGAACGTCATTTAGCGAAGTCGTTAAATGGGATATAGCCGACTTTGTAATGTTTGGTTAGGGTGACCATGAGTTCGCAACTTAAAAGTTAACCTTACGATATTACTGTCGATTGCCGTAAGTTTCATCATTGGCCGCAAAAATTTTAGGTCGTCCATAGTGGGGTCCCATGTAGGGTGACCATAAAGATTAGGTTTGCTTATTAGGTCGGATGATCATGAGAATTTTGGGAGAATAAAAAAATTACTGATTTATAAACTGCTAAGCTTAAAATAATAAAACATTGTAGCATGATTTCCAATGCTCTACTTAATCTCATATTTTTGCTTCGTATAAAAATTGATCATATTATTTCAAAAGTAATTTATTAAAATATGCGAGTCTCTGGGACTCCAAAAAGTTGTTAAATTAAGCCTTTGTCACCTAATGAGGGTTTAGATTTAAAAAAAAAACTTAAAGTCACAGGATCAGTTTCATTTACAAATAACGCACTTTAAAGTAAATTTAATCGAAAAATATATAAACACAGTTCTATCTATGCGAGCTGTTTGACGCCATATTTGTTTTGGTGACTACTAGCGCCGCAGTGGAAAAAAAATGAACTAAATTTGAATCACCTGACTGATTTTACGTCCGCTCTGTTCATAGGGCTGTGTTACAATCCGCTAACCAGTTGGACGTTGAGTGACGCTTGTCAATCAACGTTCGGCCTAGTAATTCAATTGAATTTCGTCATTCAAGGAACGCACTAGTCATTCAATCGAATAGCAGATTCAACCAGATGACTGCGACAGATATACCGGCATCCATCAGTCCCAGGCAATGGTGGGCCGCCTGGTTTCGCCTGAGAGCTGTTCTCTTACTCTCCCCCGAATAACTTCGCGAGGATTTCCGAGTAAGATGGTGGTACCTCCACAGTCTAGCCCGGCATTAGCTCTACCACCTAAACACCACAGAAGGTCATCTCCACACAACCAGCGATTCTGGGTGCGCGCTCACATAGACTCGTACGTACGTACGACGATCTTGGTACACTCGTGCACTGGCATTCGACTGAGATCGTCGTACGTACGCGTCTATGTGTGCGTGCGCCCAGAATCACTGGTTGTATGGAGATGACCTTCTGTAAGTATTTATTTTGTGGCTGAAGTGCGTTAAAGTGACGGCACAGTAAGGGTGACGGGACGGTCACCGCGCAGGCGAAACTTGGTATTGCATTTTTTCAGTTGCGGTAGCTCAGACGGTAGCCCACTGGTCTGTCAGTCTTGAGACCCAGGTGCGATCCCCGGCCGGGCTTGCAAGCATAGTATTTGTGTTCTTATTATGTTTAATTGTACATGATACAGGATCAGCTGAAAATCAGTGCTGTGCAGATATGTTTTACCATACTCGCAGCATAAGCTGAGATGTCTCCTTTTTGTTTAATGTATTTTTGTGTTTAATTATGTTGTGTTACTTTTATGTGTTTTTTGGACAAATAAACTTTTGTTTTTATTGCGAAATCCATCGCTTTGGAATACTCTAAATATTATTATTAGAGTGCATTACAAACTGGAAAAGATAAATTAGAAATAAATGTAAAGACAAGAATTTGAAAAAATTCCTCGGGCCAGGATTCGAACCTGCGACCTCTTGTTATCAAGACAAGCGCGCTACCGACTGCGCCACCGAGGTACTTACCTAGACCGTTGAATTTTTCCAACATACTTGTTCACAGAATATTTTTGTAACTATTTGATCTAACCAGCTTGTAATGCACATACTGAACGCTCACGAGGGCGTTATGTGATTTCACGCCTTGTTCTTAGGAAACATAATCTTAGTTAATGAGAACTGTGAATTTCTTAACTGTCTGAAGCAACACATATTGTAGCGACGACAGCGCCATCTGTTCCTAAGAACAAGCCGTGAAATCACATATCGCCCTCGTGAGCGTTCAGTATGTGCATTACAAGCTGGTTAGATCAATAGTTAAATAATAAAAGTCATAATTCACTCTGATCTTAATATTTAGGCCGTTTTCGATACACGATTGCTTACAATTTCCTCGATCCGATTAAATCGCAAAGATAGGTCTGAACTATGATCTAATTATCATTTCATTTGAGCTGTATTAAGTTTTATACTAAAATAAACGTCGTGAAAAATGTGATATAAAACGGCTGTCATATTAGAAACCGATCCCTCTTATTCCAAAATAATAAATAAAAACACCTCAAAACCGCGAGTTTTCTGAGCGGCTCGCTTCCGCTGAGCAGGATAAACATGTGAAAAATGAAAGCGTTGGAGCAGGACAGATTTCTCTAGATAATTTCGCCTTAAATCAATAACGCTACTACGACATAGAAAAAATTAACTTCGCACGAAACACATCGCTTTTAAAAGTTATAATCATATTTACTTAATAAATACAAAATCGAAGTTTCGTTCACAAAAATATTACAATATTTACCATCGGGTGTTACAAGTTTTTCGGGTTCACTCACCCCGTGTAGACGACTTCTAGTAGATAAGTCCATAGTATTTGCATGTCCATGAAAGCAATCTCGCACTTATTGCGACGGAATAAGCAGGTTGCCAGGGGCATTAGCTGGTGGCGCCATCTTCAGTCTAGTTATAATGAATTATAGCCCTTGATTTATGCATTGAAGGCTAGGCTATATAGATAGTGATCGGAATGGAAAAGCTTGACGATTTATGATCACGTATACTGTATTAGATATTGTGACAGGGTAAGAACAAGGATGATATTTTTTGGAGCATGAACGAAACCTCCCCAAGTGACGTAAACCGAGATACAACCACTGACTACTCAAAACACACTGGTGCACCCAGGACTATTAGACGGCGACGCCACGAAATTTTGGCGACATGGATCTCCATTTTTCTCAGCAATAAAAAAACATATATGTAATTACCAATTTATATACTAAATTAAGCATTTCATTGACATCATTTTGCCCGAAGATTTAGTTGATTGATTAATTTTCATAGCAGAGAAAAAATATTTAGGAAACCTCTTTTAAAACAGAGATTTCTATTTCACTGACAAACGGGAGCGAATGAAACCTCTAAGTTTTTTATTTAAATTAGTCTACAAATACACTTCAATATGGCCGATTGGATTTATTAAATTACTTATAGTTGTCATTTTAAATGAAAAATACTGTTTTGCCGCATACGACCTTACTGCATAAGCTAGTTCGTGAGTGCATATTTGTATGGAGTAAGTCCCCCCTCACTCCACTCCCTTAAGGCGCCGATTTGAAATTAAAAGTTTTGCCTCGCCTTAAAACAGAATAGTAGGATAACTCCCGCGATACCTACTGTTGCAGGGCTGTCCCTTACTCTTGGTTTTGTAGCGACTGCGGGGCGCAGCCCCGACTTGTACCGGCAAAACAGGCATAAGTGTTGCCGTTGTGTACATTGCGAGCACGCAACGCACACATATTAGTCGCGCTCGGTACCTAAAGGTGAAGATAGTCTACTATTCTGTTTTTATTATGCAAGATCCAACTAACTGACAAATACTTTCACTTCTCCTAGCTTCAATAAGCGACTCGTCTGGTGTGACGTCATGAGTCGCGTAGTATCAGTCATTCGGCCGTTACCGACTTAATTCGATTTTAAGGTAGTCCCTCGACAGCGTCTCCTGTCGCTCTCTTACTTTCTGGGTGGGCGCACTTTTTCCTAAGTCGTTGGCGTTAAAAATCAGTTCCTAAATTAATTTAGTATGGTTAGTCAACCAACGCGAGTTTTCGTTATATTAAGACTATAAATCGACAGATCAAAAGTGACATTTCATAATGGGTTAAAAATGACAGATGTCAAAAGTTACAACTGTCACAAAACTAATATATGACAAAATTATCCAGATTCCACGGGAGCAATTTTTTGTGATAAAAAGTATCCTATGTCCTTTTCCACCCTTTACTTGAGCTCTGTACAACATTTCAGCGAAATCGGTTAAGTAGTTTCAGAGATGAGCCCTCACAAACAAACACACGTTGTAGATTACCTGCTTCGTTTAAAGGTTTCCGTGTCTACAAAAAACTCAATATAAAGAGAACCTAGCTTTTCAGATTGCTCTGAATGGTTACCCATCCGAGTCGCAATAATTCAATTTCATATTTCACAACGCCAAGAAAACCTGAGATTTTCTGTCTACCGTAAACCACGGCTGATCGCTTCATCTGATTGCCGCTTGCCCGCCAGTCCAGTGATCTCGAATTGCCCATTTCACGCTTCACTTGAAGCATAATTTAATGATTTGTTTGCCCGCACTGGAGGTCGGGCGGATCACTTTGTTGATGCGGGCCCTTTCTTATGCTAAACAAGGCTTTTAAGAGACGGAAATGATTTTGATGGGCTAGTTTACATTAAGCGACAAAAGTGACTGATATTCGTCGTCTTTGGGAAGCAAATCTCGCTTCAGTCATCATCATCAATCAGCCCGCATCCACCCACTGTTGGGCATGGTCTCTTCTTCTCCGCGCCATTTCCGTCGGTCTCTCGCCAGTCTCATCCATTGCCCACCAACAGCCTTGACGATATCGTCTCGCCATCGGGCCATCGGTCTACCCACTGAACGCTTTCCTGGCCTCGGCCGCCACTCTGTTACTGCCCTAGTCCACCGTCCATCTTCCCATCTAGCCAGATATCCTGCCCATCTCCACTTAAGGCGATGCCACGAAATTTTGGCGAAATGGATCTCCATTTTTCTCAGCAATAAAAAACATATGTAATTACCAATTTATATACTAGATCAAGCATTTCATTGACATCGTTTTGCCCGAAGATTTAGTTAATTGATTAATTTTCATAGCACAGAAAAAAATATTTAAGAAACCTATTTTACTGACAAACGGGAGCGAATGAAGCCTCGAAGTTTTTTATTTAAATTAGTCTACAAATACACTTCAATATGGCCGATTGGATTTATTAAATTACTTATAGTTGTCATTTTAAATGAAAAATACTGTTTTGCCGCATACGACCTTACGGCATAAGCTAGTTCGTGAGCGCATATTTGTATGGAGTAAGTCCCCCCTCACTCCACTCCCCTAAGGCGCCGATTTGAAATTAAAGGTTTATCAATGCCTCCCCTTGATTCGTTTACGAACATCTTCGACTCGAGTTCGTTGTCGAATTTCGACGTTCGGTACACGATCCTTGAGAGAGATGTTTCGCTTCAATACAATTCCTTTATTGATAGATCCAACGAATTTACACGATTTGCGTTACCATTTCAAAAGGTCAATGGTAGGTCTAGTAATACAACTTGTATTACGTGGGACGCACTATAAGTTTCCGGAATGAATATGAAAAAATACTATTAAAGGTACAAAATTAATTTATTGTTTTTCAAAATAATCTCCCTTGGCGTCTATGCACTTTTTTATTCGATCAAACCAGTTTTGAAAACTTTTGTGCCACTCCCCTGTGGTGACCTCTGAAACGTGTTTTTCATACTCCTCGACAGCCTCTTCTGGTGATGAAAATCGTTGACCGCGTAATTGGTTCTTAATTTTTGGGAACAGAAAAAAGTCACAAGGTGCCAGGTCGGGACTGTATGCAGGATGACTCATGAGTTCTACATTTTTCATCTTCAAAAAGTCGTTTGTCTGTCTGGCCGTGTGAGAACTAGCATTGTCGTGGTGCAGGATGATACGGCGTTTACGGTTATTTTTACGGAGTTCGTCAATAACTTCCGGCAAACAAATGGTCGTGTACCAGTCACTATTCACGGTACGACGATTCTCTAAAGCAACAGTAACCACGTGTCCAGTTTTATTAAAAAAAGAAGCAATCATCCGCTTAGATGCACTTTTCACGCGCGCCACTTTGGTTGGTTTCGGCTCATCTTGAAAGACCCATACGCTCGATTGCTGCTTTGTTTTGGGATCGTAGCAATAAATCCGTGTTTCGTCACCTGTTACTATGTCCCACACCAAATTTGACGCACCTTCGTTGAATCTGGTAAGCATGGCACTGCACCAAGTGACGCGGTCCGTTTTTTGAGCCTCGGTCAAGTTGTGTGGGATCCACCGCGAGCACAGCTTTCTCACACCCAAATGTTTGTGTAGGATTGATTGTATTTGACTCATGCCTATTTCTAAGGATGCGCGAATTTCATGGTAGGTCACATGCCTGTCTGTTTCAATCATACGGCGCACAGCATCGATGTTTTTGTTGGTCACAGCGGTGGACGGCCGACCATCGCGAGATTCGTCACTGAGATTGATACGACCACGCTTGAATTCTGCAAACCAGCTATAAACAGTCGTCTTGCATGGTGCTTCATTGCCAAAAGCTGTTTCAAGCCGAGCGATGCTCTGTTGAGCTGTCAAATTACACTTAAAATCGTAGAAAATCATACTACGAAAATTTTCCCGAGTTAAATCCATGTTGATGCAGACACACAATTTTTTAAATGGCGCCACAAGGTAAAAACAAAAGACAGTCAGATGAAACAAACTGCATTCTACAGCCAAAGAGTTCTATTTTCAAATGTTGCAATAAATTTTTAAATATTGTTTATGTAAGTGGCCAGTTCCGGAAACTTTTAGTGTTACCTATGTATTGATATAACTTGAACAATCCTAAGCGCAGCGCACAGAGATATTATGAGAAGACTGATTAATTCGTTAAATTAGTTCTATATAGTGTTATAAAGATTGAAAACTTTGATACTTATGTTCAGTTCTTACAATATAATTTAATACGAAAATTAAACATTCATTCAACCTGAGTCGAAAATTCGGACGAATTAAAATGCCGGACAAAGTGTAGATTAGTAGTGTAGATCTATTTGCGTAGAGTAAGTTAAGAAATAAAATTGATGATTTCACTGAGAAAATTGGAAAAGTGAAAAACACAGCTCTACAAAAAAAAAGTTTTGTTTTGTTGCCCTGGATATCATCGCAAATGTTTACGTTTTCAAGTGCCCAGATTACGAATATATTCATGAAAGTTCTCAATGTGCTCGTATTTTCATGATTTTTGCATATCTTATATTTTGAACAATTTTACTGCTGGTCTTTGAAAAGAGATTGTCCCTCGAAAAATTATAAAAGAAAAGCTCATAAAAGGCGTTTTATGGAAATATAAAATATATTTTCGACATTTTCCTCTTTATTTACTTCGATGTATCCTAATTTCTCAAAATATTACTGACATTATAAAGATATCTGTTATTTTATTTCTCGTTTTTTGATTTTTGTAATGTAAAATGAAAATAAAGATTTAAAAAAAAATCAGAGCAAATCTAACAAAATCATTGATAGTTTCATGAATTGTGTGCATAAATGGACCCAAAATCATTTTCATATCTGGGGCAACAAAACCACTGTAGACCAGTGAAATCTACCTAAACCTAAATTACCTTATTTATCTAAATTACATATATGTATTTTTTCGTTTATTAAACTCATTCTATTATGTATTAATTTATTATAGGTTATTTATTAGTTAGTTATTTAGTCATGAGATTATAGAAAAACAAGTTTGAATGTAAAATTTTATTAAATATTGTCTCATATTTGTTAAGTAAATTTACTTTAAATTTATCTAATAAAGATACGTATGTATTCAAATTTTGTTGGTAGGTGGTAGAGCTGATGCCGGGCTCGACTGTGGAGGTACCACCATCTTACTCGCAAATCCTCCCGAAGTTATTCGGGGGAGAGTAAGAGAACAGCTCTCAGGCAAAACCAGGCGGCCCACCATTGCCTGGGACCGATGGATGGCGGTATATCCATCCCCAATTGCCGGGCCTTATTAAAACAGACTAGTGACGGGCAGCGGCGTCACTGGTGCAAAGGTTTTGGCACCGCGCTCACCAACCCGCCTGCCCAGCGTGTGTGAGTATGGGCATTTCTTCCAGGAGGACCGCCAAAAGTGGCGAAATCCTGGAAAGGCCTATGTCCAGCAGTGGACGAAACAGGCTGATGGATGGATGGATGTATTCAAAAAGTCACTTTATTATATTTTCGATACAACATCAACCGTTCATGGATGGATCAAGAGGACCCGCGCATGCCTCACATAACATACTTGATAGATCAAGAACTACAATATTCTATATCATACATTTACATAAACGAACGACAACAATATCTAGCAGGTATTCACAGCAGGTTTACTTGTAAACAAAGTTCACAATGCTCGTCCGCGTGACGATTTATTTACAGGCTCGCTTGGAATGTAAATCGTAAACAAATAGAACGCAGGGTAGTCAATTGTAGTGGGCTCAGGAAACAAGTGTAGTTATACAGGAATTTCAAAACGATGCAAGCTACACTATGCGCCACAATCGTGAATGGATATGTGTGACAAACAGACGGAACAAAGAAACAGATTCACTCCGTTATATTGTTTGATTCTCTTTGTCCATATAGATAGTAGATAGTCTACTGATGCACGTGAAAGTTGCATTGATTTGACCATCATCGTTTAGGCTGGCACCAGAGTGTGTTTGTGACCAAACAGAGCGGAAGCTGGGAAAAAAACCACCAATAGGAACGCTTCATTTCCTATTTCACGCAGCTCATAAGGTACAATACATCGTCACGACACGAATCCTTGTCAGAGGCGTTTCCTGTTTCACCGAGGATTAGTACGTCCCAGCTTGATGGGCGGGCGGTGAGCCCTGCCGTCGTACTTCGGACAAGCACGGCGCTCACGGGATTTGAACCCGCGCTCTGGAACTCGAACCAGTCTGCTTCCTCACATAGAGCATCCAATCTATAGAATGAAAAATGTTCATTCGAAATTTAGATTAACTGTTTTACCGACAACTATTTTCGAAGGCTAGGATTACCTTGTTCCTTCCCGGGATGACCTTCAGTCTATGCCGCTTACTCGTATAGGTTTGTCCCTTTCACACAGATGGTCCCATTACTAGCCTAAAAATATCGTATCAGTTCTAAGTTGCGCCGGAAATCATAAATTGCAGCAGGCTAATTATCTGCGGCCATCTGCATTATTCCAATATCCCACTATATTATTCAAGTACCACTTTATTTATGACAGATACCAGATCAAATGCATTAAATAAGCGGCAGCAAGTTTAATCCCCATCAAGTGGTTGGCAATGGCAGATTTCGGTGGGGTAGCAGATTTGATAAAGTATGAAAATCCCTGTGTAAATCTTAACAAACAATAGAAGGCGCAAAGTTGGACATTTTTTCAATGATGATTGCATTTCGTACATTTTGATTGAAACTGGGACAATCAACCCCAGTGGACATTTTGGCATAATTACACCGTTTCTTATCCTATATTAAATTTTGCAATGTATAAATGAATGAATAAACACTTTATTGCACAGAAAATTAAAATAAAAACACAGAATATGGAATAACAGAAGGCAAGGGCGGATTTATTCCTCAAATAAATTTCTTCCAGTCAACCGATGGTATTAGGAAAATGAAAATTTTACACACAATTGTGTTTATATTTATTTATATATTTTTTTTCTGAATCAAATATAATAATATTAATAATTATTTATTCTCTGATTGTTTTTATTATTTTTGAGTAAAAAGTATTAAATAACTCGGTGGTTTATGGTACTAGGTGACGATATAGTTTTATGTAAATTAGGCTTATCTGGCAAAATTATGTTATTTTATGAAATGGCCTTTAAGGTGACTCGCACGACTCGTCGGTAGAAATATCTCCTTAAGGCGTAGTAGGTCGATCGCTCAACGAAAGAGATAAGCATATCTGAAAAAGCGCGCGTCTGAGCAGAGCGGTAAATCAAGAAGAGAGTGGATAATGCTGTTTTTTCAAAGAATAAAATTACACTAATATTATAAATGCGAAAGTTTGTGTGTGTGTATGTATGTATGTATGTGTGTTTGTTAGTTACTCTTTCACGCTGTGACGGCTGGACGGATTTGGATGAAATTTAGAATGGACATAGATTATACTCTAACTTAACACATAGGCTACTTTTTATCCCGGAAAAAAGCATATCGTTAAACCGAATAACACGCGGGCGGAGCCGCGGGCAAAAGCTACTTTAATAAAAATTCAACCAAGAGCGTTTATTATTGTTATTGCGTATCATTGTTATTTTATTAGTTTCGATAGACTGCTTGTTTTAAATGAAAAAATAGCCTTCATTTTGCAATTTTTTTCGATCAAGCAAATTTTTCTGTATCGCGTTTTGGGCTGTTACATCGCCTTAGAAAAGGCTTTGTTTAAAGCGTGTATTTATTTCTGAACCATACCTTTTGTAGTTTGGGAGTACTACTTGTTCAAAAACTCCGTTTTTACTACCTACGTCGTCTGAAGGACTATGATCAAAACAAAAACACCCTATTAAAGAAAAATATATTGAACTATATGCGCTAAGTAAAAAAAAAATTGTTTTTGGTAAACCTTAAATAAAAGAAACTACACTAAGTTTGCCAAATCACGTGAATCTTATCATCTTTGGAATAAGGTTTTGTTTACTCAGTAATTTTCTCAGATTAGTTGTCAACTTACAACAGCCGTGCACTTATTGCGGTCAACTCGTCAACTACAAATGTTTACTGTCGCTTGTTTTCACGTTTCATTATCAGAATGCTGCAAGTAGTTGTAATGAAATGAGCTATTTCTGTCGACCAACGCGTCAGTGCGTGGGCCGGTGCTCTTTACTGCACGTTTTACAAACTGCGCTTGCGCATCATTTAGTCCTCTTTGTCGAGTCACGTGCGTCTGACGACTGACCGCTAGGCCTTCAATCGAAATGGAAATAAATCTGAGTATTTCCAAAAGCCCTGGTATTCTTGGTAATTGTCAAATGCATGGTCTGTTTTTAGACTTCCATACCGGAAGGATGCTAAACGGAACCCTATCACTAAGCCTCCGCTGTCTGTCTGTCTGTCCGTCTGTCACAGGGGTCTACAGCTTCAGCCCTAAAAGGTAGACGGTTAAAATTTTCACAGGATACGTGTAATAAATGGCCACTACCACGAGAAATAATAATAAAGTAAAAAAAAAATGGTAAAAATATTTGATTCTATCTAATGCATTTTTTAAATTAAATTCATATGATGCCTCGTACTGATAATTTAATATCAAGGACTCGTAGCATTACAAATAATATTACCGAAAGTCATGCCCGTTGTTATCACAATGCTGAGAGATAATAAACGCTTTGTATAATATCAAGTTGCTCACAAATGTATACGACGTTGACCTTGAAGGTCATCTGTCCAAGGTTACACTTCTTGGTTTTATTTACTTTAATATGTCAAAGTCTAGCCCCGCCGCGAGAAAAATATGTGCAGCGAAAAATCAAACAGAAAGATCAGGGAATGTAGGAAAAAGGTTTCAGAAAATAATGTATAAAGTTAAAGTTTGGTACTTGTACACACAAAAAAACTACAGAGCAATGCCGAAACCATGAAAAAAACAGCAGTTCCATACATTTGGCAAGTTGGCATGGCACGTTTTGTATGGCACCCTCCATAGTATTCGTTGTTCGTATAGATGGGTACTATCTCTAGTTTTCGGCTTTTAGGTAAGTAATAAAAATCTAGGTAGTATAATATTAAATCAAATCATACAATTTATTACATATTAAATTATAATGTAAAAAACAAATTATAAATAAATTCTTTATTTACCAGACATAAATCCAAATTAAAGATTACATAAACATTACAATTACAAGTTTGACAATGAAATAATTAAATTAAAATATAGACAAAAACAAGAACACGAGACAAAAAGCTTAAGTTTACAGATTGGGAAATACTTTGTTAAATTAATGCACTTGCACAAATAAAAAATTAATATGTAATATTATAATATTCTTCTTTTCTATTTTTGGTAAAATTCTTCCCTCTTGACTCAAGCAGAGTAAATTCGTCCCTCAACTCAACAACATACATAACCGTTAGGTACTTAAAAATGGTATTTATTTTCGATAGTACAATGAGAGTGAAAAGTGAAATCAGAACAAAATAAAAGTAATTTTGCAATCAACATTCTGTTTATTAAAAATTAACGATTTATATAACTTCAACTAAAGTATACTTCAAAATACTCATACATATATTATAAAAATTAAATTTCTACAATATTCATTGTACAAATAAAAAAAGGAAATGTTCCAATTACAAAGTCTATAAACTAAAAATAATACATGAAAATTCTTACAATTTATAATCAACAAAATATTTTCAAACCAAAGAGTAGTAAAATTATTTTTTGTATAGTGAATATCTTCCTTTTAACGTTTGTGACTGATAGTACTCTGATACAAAATAAATAGAAACCTAGGTATAAAATACATTGTCAAGCAAGACGGTAGGAGACGAATCGATACCCAAAAAGAGGACGAATTTTCACATTATGATTATATTTTTTGAAAAGGGACGAATTTACACCAAAAATAAATACTCTTTTCTGCCCAAAATATCATAGATTACGTACCTGTTTAGCGTGCGTAGAATGACATATTTCCCACTCGTGCTTTTTGTTTATACTACTGACGTCATCTAGGGGAAACCGGCCTCATCATTTAGTAAGCATGTAAACCTTTGTTTTACCGGATACTCTAAAAAATGTTTAAGATGAGTATTTTAAAACTTTTTATTTTATTATTAAATTGTATGTTAAATTGCAAAAGATGTTTTTCAAATTCAAAACGATTTTAGACGTCATAATTTATATTCTATTTTAACTATCTTAGAAATTATTATTAAAAAGATTTTAGAAAGAGACATTGGTCTTTTAGTACAGATTAGCGCCAACCAGACTGCGTGTTCTTCAGTCGACTTGTATCTGTTTTGATTTTCAACAAAATTGCTTTTATACCATTCCCACTCTAAAAAGCTTGTTTTAATCACTGAAAAGAGTTTGAATTTAGAACACACCAATATATTCGACCTCCATCTTAATGTTTATGTTAATGTCTTAATGTTCTCCTCCTTGCGCAGAAAATACTCGATACAACCTCCTTGCGCAAAGAACACTCGATATACAAACTCTTTGTGCAAATATCGACCAATCAAATCTCGAGGAGTTATTTGCACAAAGACTGAGTTTAGCATTACAATAAAAACTGTTTTGTGTTCTTTGCTGCCATTACAGAAAAAATATATATATTAGTAGATTGGCGCCATTCTGAATTACTATAAGTTGTACGAACACAAAGCTTAGTGTTACTTTATAATAAATCGATTGAATATGCATTCAAGTGATGAAGAAGATGTGTTAACACCTGAGTTTATGAAGGAGAGGGCGGCCGATATAGTAGAAAACTTGCTACCCAGCAAATCAGCAGAAAGTTCTGACCATTGCATCGACAGGAAATAAATATCGCTTCACAAGTTGACCATCCTAATAATAGTAATAATAAGAAAATTACTCGTAATTTTAGTAATTGTTCCAATTTTAATATGCATTTTCATTAATTTAACCTTCCTTTCTTCTTCATTAAATGTATATATTTTCGCTTAAATTATTTCTTTTTTTCGTAGTCATGGTATTAAGTATAGTATGCAACTCTTGAATAAAGTACGGATTTATATTGAGGGCCATGAATCACTGGCGTCGCTCAGGATTCTAACAACTGCGTCTCGGCAAAAAAGTCAATCGTGACTCTAAATATCAACCTTTTCGCACTTGCATCAAAATGCACTATTAACATTTGTTTCAAGAGGACGAATGTATCCCGACCCGTTTTATGGGAATAAAGAAACCATTGCATATCAAAGAGTAGACCGGGCGGCACTGTAATGGTAGGGAAGACGTGCCCTGAATATGGAATGGATTGGGAGGCGTACCGGATATGATATCCTAAAGTACGGATTGGATTAGTGGAGAGACGGGTAATATTTTTATATGGGTGGGCATCTTTTGGAGACGTCGATTCAGCGAGCTTCTCTCACTTGAGTTCCCGAGAGGTCGTAGACGAGCTTCATTGACGTGGGGTCCGCGAGGCCATAGGTGGATGATGAACCTTTTCGCAGGGATAACTCGACGCCTACAGTTGAGCTACGTTCTCAAGTTTTGGTTGCATAAGATAGATCGGATTTTTCTTATTGGAGCTTGACTCTTGTTAGATAACTTAAGCTTTGAGATCACCTGTACTTGCATTAATAAAAATATAGGATATTATGTAAATATATGGTTATTATTGTTATATTTCTTCTCCGTAGTTTGTCTGGGTGATGTTCGCTCGACTGATACGTAATGTATCATCGAACTGCATTAAAGGAACGTTTGATAAAATTGGGACCGAAAACCTTTCGATAAAATGGTGTAAATATAAGGAGAAAAATAAGATGTCTAGACTCCATAACCATTCCGATTTCATCAGTAATTCATTGCAGCGAGCAAAATAGGTATTTTACAAGCTTGTTTTCGGAATGCCGGGCGACTATTCCGGCGCGTGCGAGAAAATTGCGAAGGCATCGAATTATTTAAAAAACCGGCCAAGTGTGTTTTGAAAGTGGAAGGATTTGGACCAGAAGGGAGCCATCGAAATCTTTAAAATGTTCTAGGGGTTTTATTTTACATCAATAAAATAGTTGAAACTTAACATTTTATAATGAACCATACTACCTCACCTACTTAAATTCAGATCAAAGGGAACCCCCCTATCTTCCTCCCTTTATACGCCAATGCAACATGTAGTCAGATGGCTCAGCGTCACCGGGCACCAAGCATGATGTAGCTTGTGTTGAACAGACTGATAGTAATAAATGTTAATCTAAGAGCTCTTGTGAAAAGAAAAACAAATGCTTTTGCTTTTAAATTTATTCTTTCATATATTTCTAAAAGTTCTTGCTGTTAATTTTCAATCACAACTTTAAGGAAATTAGAAAAAAAAAAGATAAAACAAAAGAGATCTTGAGCTCCTAGGTAACATTTATCAGCACACCCTAATGTACCTTCATATCATATCCGCCCGATAATGGTAATTTCACAGGACTGCTGGTATTTATCACGTGACTAACTAAAGTCGAGTGATTGATATTGCGAGTAAACATTGATGCAGACGTCCAGGGCGGCTATTCCGGCATTATTTCTCACACGCAATATCAATCATTAGATATTTGTTTAAAGTTTGATAAACGCAAAGCAATGGAAATTAGAGTGACTAAACCACATAAAATATAAGCTATAGGATATATGGAATGCTTATTATAAGTTTTCAATCCTTAAAATCAATATATATCCATACGAAATCCCTTTTAAGATCACCCGCAATCTGCCTTCGCAATTTTTTTGCACTTGCCACAATTGAGGGCCAGCTTTGCATTTCAAGAGTTCATGTCAGGCAGGTTTTGGATTAATTTATCTTGAGGTACCACCATCTTACTCGGAAATCCTCCCGAAGTTATTCGGGGGAGAGTAAGAGAACAGCTCTCAGGCAAAACCAGGCGGCCCACCATTGCCTGGGACCGATGGATGGCGGTACATCCATCCCTAATTGATGAATCTTATCTAAAACAGACTGGTGACGGGCAGCGGCGTCACTGGTTCAAGGGTTTCGGCACCGCGCTCACCAACCCGCCTGCCCAGCGTGTGTGAGTATGGGCATTTCTTCTAGGAGGACCGCCAAGAGTGGCGAAATCCTGGAAGGGCCTATGTCCAGCAGTGGACGAAACAGGCTGATGGATGGATGATCTTCGCCACTCTTATGTATGGAATGTTCGATCTGGCGCCTTTGGATCCGCTACATTGTTGTAAACTGTTAGTGAATTGTATTTTTAATCATAAAAACAAAGAAATGTCGGTCTCTCTGTATGTTTGTTCCGTTGGAATTCGAGAAACAGTCAGCGGATTTGGATGCGGTTTTTTAATTATCATCGTAGTGAGCCGTGGTCAACACATAAGCTACTTGTTCAGAAAGTAACGCCGAAGCCGAAAACGGGGCAAATATAAAAGCTTTTTATAAGTGTGTTGAAAAAATAAATCACATGTTTCATAATTATTTTTTCTGTCTTTACTTTTGACAAAAACAAATCGAAAGTTTTCGAAAGTTTCCTATGATTTACGCAAGAATTTTGTTGTTCGTTCCGAATACTTGAAGTGATTTTAATTATTCTTTCACCATAATAAAGACAATTTATATATCAAAAAAAATATTTTTTGCCCCCATCGCATCCGAGACAAAAGTATTATTTTCTCCTATCCGAAGTCGCAGCGATCGTCGTAACAGCCACTTTGCAATGCACGCTGATATGAATGTTATTTCAATGTTGTTTCCGTCGATGTTGCCAAACTTAGGGTTTCCTTCACTTAATAAAAAAAAAATATATTTTATTTCGGACAACTTAAGTCCATAGTATGTTAGTAAGACTAATAATGAGTTAGTAACAAAGAAAAGAACATTTGAATGAAACAAAATACAAATACACAAAAACCTAACAATTATATCCCTACAAAAACACAAAACAGCTTAAGTGCCCCGTACCAGGAGCGATCAAGGAGATGATGAGGTCTCCATGATCACTCTCCCCACAAAGCACCTCCACTAATATAGTGACGCATTTATTTTAGCATTAACCTTTGCCCGCGGCTCCACCCGCGTTTATTTAATATTTGCCTCGTTTTCCGCTTGTCCGTTTTTTTAATCACCCCTTATAGCTATGTGTACAATGACAGACAGACAGGCGGAGGCTTAGTAATAGAGTTCCGTTTGGTACCCTTTAGGTACGGTACCCTAAAAACCTTGAAAAAATGCATACAATGTTTCAGTTATCATTATCATAAAGCTGTTTTTTTCATACTATAAAGTAAAAGAACAATAAATAATAAAAAAATTGGGTTCCGTACTTGAAGGGGTACTGAATTGTTCTTGAACGTTTGTTTCTTGTCACCTTGATGTTGTTATGGAACCTATATAATCTAACTTATACTTGCGATTGTCGGCACTTTGTGAAACATGGAAAGCATCTTGATGAAAACCACTTGTACACTGTTTACACAAATTTACTATAACTATAGGTACTTTTAACCCAACCGGTTTCGAAATTTAATTCATTTTCCGGTTGGGTTAAAAGTACCTTTAGTTTATTTCTAGGTTAAAAAATATTTTCTTTCATGCCATATTTCTCAAAAATGCAACCACTGGGAGCAGACAGACTTACTCCTTCCAGCTTTGGAGACGCCATACTTCGTATATGTACTTAGACAGACCATTTCAGTTATCGTTTTTTTTTTTCTGAACGATAAAGCGTCTTTCATGAGCTGTTTCTCGAAGATGCAACCACTACGAACAGACAGACCGACATAATATACATCAGGGGATCACTCTACAACCCATTAAAATACATCTACCCGTATCCATGATGGTTCTGCAAAATCCCGTGACCTCCTAGTCCAATATTGTTATTATTTACCATTGGGTTCCCGTATTGTTTAGTAGCCCGAACCGTTATTCTTTAATTTTATTGTACTCAAAAACATAATGACAAACCTGAACTAGGAAAAGACATGTGCAAAGGCAAACTTCTCTCTAGATTAGATTTCTTCCAGTGTGCCTCTGGGGATATGAAAATAGTGATAAATACAAAAAGAGATAAAATCTATTGTGCGCAAGTCCGACTCGCTCTGAACCAAATTATTTTTGTCCGTTTATCTCTTTGGATAAGTTAAGTTTATTGATACTTTTCTGAAATTATTAAATAAAGCACACTTAAACATATATTTTGTAGCTACTTCATTGATATGATAACACAAATAAATAATAATATGTAGATAGCGTTATCAGAAAAAGGCGCCGTGATAACTGAGCCACTTGTGTTATAATAATATTTATATTGGCTGTATTTTTTATATACCTATAGGTACTTGTATGTATTGATTTGTTTATCAACAAATTATCGATACATTACATACCATAAACAGACCCTAGTTCAAAGTGAGGTTATTGCCGAAAGCAATTTTTTTGACATAGAGATTATTTGTTTAAAAAGTTTATATGCTTCATGCATCAAAACAGAAAAAAAGAAATTTATGTCATAGCGTCAAGTCAAAATTACTGAAGACACCGACAAAGCATACCTGAAAAATAAAATAAACTCCCTACGCGTACATACATCTCTACTGAACAATGGCTATTGTATTTTTATAAAGTATTTTAAAAAACGTGACATTTCATTTTTAGGGTTCCGTACCTCAAAAGGAAAAAACGGAACCCTTATAGGATCACTTTTTTGCCCGTCTGTCTGTCAAGACCCTTTATCTCAGGAACGCGTGGAGATATCGCGTTGAAATTAAAACCATAAATACTCAAGTCTGCAGTCCCTTGAAGTTGTGAAAAAATCAAACTCTAAGTTAACGTGAAAAAAAGATACGGCCGTTTATGCCTCAAAAGACTAATTGTTCATTTACATTTAAATAAAGTTATCAGTTCTAGACAATATGGATATCAAAGAGGTGTAGGAACGACAGATGCAATAGATACACTTATAGATGACGTTATTGAACATATTAATAAGAAACAAAAAGTCGTTGGTATACTTTAGATCTAAGCTCCGCCTTTGACTTGGTTGACCACGATATCTTACTACTTAAGTTAGAACATTACGGTGTTAGAGGCAGTATTTTACAACTTTTCAAATCCTATTTGCAAAATAGAAAACAGTTCATTCAAATAAAAACAATAGAAAATCAACAAGAATTAGTGGTAAAGTCTAAGTCGGTTAAGCTATTGAGAGGAGGTCCACAAGGTTCAATATTGGGACCTGTACTTTTTATTATTTTTACTAACGACCTCATTCATTACGTTGTGAAAGTAATATCAGATATACAGTTAGTAATATATGCAGACGACATCGACACCAACGCTATCATGTCTTCTTCGAATTTGGCTAACCTCACCCTTAAGGCCTTTGACACTTGGTTTAAAACAAATCAATTATTGGTCAATGCAACTAAAACTAATGCTAGGTTATTCAGAACAACAGCAGGAAACAGAGATTTTATTGATATTTCTATGAATGGTGAAAAAATTGTATTGGTAAAACAGGTCAAGTTCCTAGGAATTAACATTGACTCGCTTTTAAATTGGAGGTGCAAGTTAAAAGCCATTGTGGGATCGATTGCCTCAGCCTGCTATGCAATCAGAAGCTTGAGAGATGAGGTTGGCATAAAAGAATTAAAAATGGTATATTATGCTTTGGTCGAGTCAAGACTTCGATATAGTATCAAATTCTGGGGGCATAGTTACAAATATAACATTGAAAAGGCCTTTGTTATTCAAAAAGGGCTATTAGCACGATGGTTCGAATAAAGCAAACCGAGTCATGCCGAGAATATTTCCGAAAACTAGGAATACTAACTGCTCCAAGTCTGTATATATTCGTGCTTCTCACAGATTTTTCTAAAAATATGCACAAGTTTGAAACGGCGGATGAACGGCAAGTTAGGCTTAGCTCTAGACGCAAGGACTTAACCAATAACTTCAACCCTAAAATAGACATTTCTAAACACTGCACACGGTATATCAATCAGTTGTCTTGTTCAACAGGTTGCCTACGGAGTTATAGACTACTGCAAGTCATACTTTGTTTAAAACCAAATTAAAACAGTTTTTGTTGGAGAGGAATCTGTACAAAATTGATGAATTGTGATTGTGACAAATGATATGTTTATATATTTGTATTTTATTTTATTTTGACATAATTATTATATTTTAAATACTGAAACGACATTAACATAAATGTTTATTATTGTAAAAATTAGGTTTTATTTTTTTAATTAGTGTTAAGTTTGTTTTATTATGTATGAAATTCAAATGCGATGTATATGTATATTGCTTGTGAAATAAATAAATGAAATGAAAAAAGGGAATCAAAATTTATAGGCTATTTCCCATTGACCTAGAACTATGAAATTTGGCAAGTAATACCGTCTAATACTACAAGTATAGTCAAAAATCTTGAAACTTTGCATTTTTAATTAAATCATAAAAAAATCATCAAGGTTAAGCAACGGTATGCGCGGTCATAATTGTATGG
The DNA here is from genome assembly GCA_910592155.1 of Ypsolopha scabrella. Taxonomy (NCBI): domain Eukaryota; kingdom Metazoa; phylum Arthropoda; class Insecta; order Lepidoptera; family Ypsolophidae; genus Ypsolopha; species Ypsolopha scabrella. The sequence continues at coordinate 3,218,186 of OU342980.1, read as the reverse complement.
GTGACCAAATCTTTTTGTAGATTATTTTTAAACTTTTACTAATTTTTAAGGAACCCTCAGAGGGCGAGTCTGACTCGCACTTGTCCGGTTTTTTGCATCATCAAACGAATTTTAACAGAAAATATATGGGTTGCGCTCGCTGGGGACCCCATTTTTCAACCTTTACGCAGCTGTCAGTGCAACACCTGTTGGTTTGTGAGTCATTTGTACGACGAATATAGGTTTTTGTACCGGTCGACCCTTCAAGGTCAAATTGATTGTTATTTTGTGATCGTCTTTAGGCCTAACACTGAAGGAGGCAGACATACTTAATCTAGAAAAGCGCATGTCTGAGTAGTGCGGCGGCGTATCAAAACGTTGTCAGATTCGTTCAAGAATTTATGCAGTAGTCTGTATTTTGAACACAAATAAGTATGTATAGTTTATGTTGCTAGCCAAACCCGATTTCAGGTCAAACTAGTTTTGTCTAGGACAAACTGATTTCTGGGTTGTCATAAAAGAATTTGGCCAAGTGCGAGTCGGACTCGCGCACAAAGGGTTCTGTACCACCACATGTTACGGGTATGGAACCCTAAAAATATTATGGTACCAAAAGGTTGACAAGCTACTCTTAGCGCCATCTATCTGCTCTCCAAGGAACCTCTGTGCAAAAAGGTTGTAAAGCTACTATTAGCGCCATCTATTGACAAGCTGTCAAACAAGTCATATCAACTGCCGCTACGGGATTAATTTAAAAAAAGTCGTAGTATAGGATTTAAAAATATGTTGTGAACATTTCAACTGACTACCTATTACGGGTCCAAGTTGAAGCCGTAGACCCCTGTGATGTGACAGACGGACAGACAGACAGTGCAGGCTTAGTAATAGTATCCCGTTTGGCACCCTTTCGGGTAGGAAACACTAAAAATAACCACGAAGGTTTACTGTGTGACGGTCGCTGCATTTCGTTCCGCGCCTGCCATACCTGACCTAACCTAACCTACCGGGGTTTAGCCAGTAACAGCTATTATAGCTAAAACTCACATAATAATATGATGAATATGAAAATTGGGGCAGTTAAAACATTATAGTATGTATTGGCTAAAATTGATTTCGTCTGTAAAACCAGCTAGTCTAGCATAGCAAGCCATATCGTGCTCGATAGCGCTTGATACAATGGTCTGTCTCACTCTGTTGATCTACTTAGAGAGGGACAGACAGTTTATATCGAGCTGTCAAAGCTCGATATGGTCTACCTTTTTAACTTTACTGCGTCAGCTGACGGTCTTTCCACCGCTACCCATGCAGCTGATTGTTGTTTTCGTACTTTTATTTATTTAAAGTATCACCTAGTAAAATTTTATGCGCTGTTCTATCACTTAATTTTACGTGTTTTTTTACAAGTTTACGCGAGTAGCTGACTCATCATCCGCCCTCCACGAGGCAGCTGACGATTTTTTTTCAGCTCGGGTGCGTCAGCTGACGCTTGGTTCTCTTATTAGTCATTCCAGGTCTATTGAAAAAGATGGCAATCTATCGGCGTAAAATCACTTCCTGAAATGCAAAAAAGCTCATCCGAGCAGCTGACGTATCATCTCCCCTCCACGATGCAGCTGAAGTCTGTGAGAAAAGTTTCAGCTGGCGTACTATTACTTTGTTTTTACCACTTTCCCAACCTCCCACACCCACACCCACCGCGGGTGCGTCAGCTGACGCTTGGTTCTCTTATTAGTCATTCCAGATCTATTGAAAAAGATGGCAATCTATCGGCGTAAAATCACTAAAATGCAACGCTACCGCCCGGGCTATACGTTGAACTGTTACAAAAAGGCTACATTTATTACTGCATTACGCTGACCTCGGAATTGTTTTCGTTCAGATCTGACCATATTTTCCTTATTGCTGTCTTGAAGTAAAGTCTCTCTTTGTTTTCCTTTCCAAGATCTTATCGCCCATCAAGGAAACATCATAAGAATATCGTAAATACGATTTTCTCAAGCACTTTCTTTTACACCTCTGTTATATTGATACAATGAAAATGTATGGAGATGCTCTCAGGTGACGGCGCGCGATTATAGGCTTATAGGGTAAACAAAATATTATTCTATTTAGTCCGTCATTTAGATTATCAAAAAGTATTAGACACGTATTTTTTCTTTTGTCAATCAAACAAAAAATGACAGAGATAAAGCGCGTCAAAGTTTGGGAGTGGGGAAAATGACGTCACTTCTAAGTAAAATTGTACCTAGATGTGACGTCACGCGGAACTTCAGCGGGCTATATCTTCATCATTATTTGTTTAATTGAAAAATGACAAAATACGTATCCAATATTTTCTGATAATCTAACTGACGGACTAATAAAAAATGTTTAGTCATGATGCCTATTATGTCATCTCTAGTATTATAAATATAAACATAGGTATAACGACTAGTGGCGAAGGGTAAACATTTTAAAAAGGGAAGCTGGGCAAAAAAATAGCCTTACTCAGTAAAGCAACCAAGGAAAACATATCATATTCTGTACTTTGCAACTCCCTGTCAGCCAAGTGTATTTGTTGTATTGAGATTTATGGAAATGTTTGGCAAAGCGAAGAGCACGGAATAAAGAAATGTAGTATGGATGCCAATTCCTAAACAAGCCAAAGGGAATCGTGTTATATGGACCCTTCGCCACCGATAACGACATATATCCCCGTGGGGGTTGTCAGAGGTTCTTCCGCATGTGGACTGTCAATAGAATTGTTCACACTTGGAAACCCTCTTTTACTTTTTTAGGTCACAAATACACGCTGGAGGTTTACCTCTTAGTGGTTTTCTTCACTAAGTATACAAATACTATGCATTTGTGCTTATTTTTTAGGGTTCTTTCAAAAATCGGAAACCTTTTCGCCAAAGCTTCGGTGTCGAAACGCTGAGGAATGTAAGGAGATAGTTATTTTACAAACCTGTGATGAACAGAAAATCTGTAATGTGATGACGTGTATTTTTAAATTCATTAATCATTTCGAATGGAGCTGTTTTCGACCAGATCATGCCTGCCTTATTTATGTTACGATTATTTGATTCACAATTTTGCTCAGAGGTGTCATCAAGCGTCCTAAAATTCGGGTTTACAAGAAATGTGTCACTAGTTTTGGGAAATTGTCATGAGCCGTAAGTTAAAGCCGTTATGTCTTCTTTGTCATAAATACTTTTTTAGGAAGTTGATCCTTGAGATTGTCGGCACTTGTTGGAATCTATAAGACATTGTTGTCATGAAAAACACTTTCCATTTATTATTTTATGTAATTTCATTAAAACTATCCTTTATTGCACGGACATCTAGCAACACGAACATTGTAAAAATATGTAATCACTTTAATTTAAAAGCTCCTGATGATGGTCACATAGTGAAACCGGTTGGGTAGTGTAATATTTGTGGAAATGTACAAGTGTTTTTCATCACAACAACACTTTTTTAATTGTATATTTTCCAAAGACACAATTATACATATATTTAAATGCAAAGTCATTCGACTAAAACCACTAAAGTATCTCATTTATGGCCTATAGTCATTTGAAATTGAAAATTTAAATTGACAGAAACAGATTTGAGAGCTTTTTCACGTTTCTGTTTTAATTGTAACTAATTTATGCAGTATTATAATATTTGTATGTTTATTTATTATATGTATGTAGGTATGTATTAGTATGTTCATGTATTGTATATGTAAGTTTATGTCTTAGATAAGTCTATTTAGATATATATTTTTAACTTGATCTTTCCTCACTGATTAGCATTTACTCCTTCCTTTTTATTCTGTCAACTATCTTTCTGTTTGCTTGCAAAGGTTGCCTCGAAGATATTGCTGTTAGCAATAAGTGCCGCCTTTGTACACCATGTTTGATTGTTTTGATATTTTGTATTGATTTTATTGTATGTGCAAAAAGTGTTATAAATAAATAAATGAATTTTTTGCTATTCTTAAACCGTTCTTTTCTCTCATAGTTATTTGCCTAATCTCAGTAGCTGTTACAAATTAAAATGAGAGCAGAACTACGAAGGAAATAATTACCCTACGACCATAATCGTCTATGGTTGCGATACAGGTCTACATAGCCAGGACTGCCAAGGTCCCTTCGCTATCCAAAAATAACCCCTATTTCCATTCTAATAAGTATTATAGTCGTCATGCCGCTCTGAGATTACTTGGCCATCACATCCGTTGGTTGGTACTTCCGTAAATAAGATCATTGCAAATAGAAGCAGCTTGCTTGATAGAGGTCAAGCGGTAGTCTTCCTCCTATGTCAAGGATTCCCAACCAGTGGGGCGCGCTCCACCAAGAGGGGGGGGGGGGGGGGCTTCAGCTATATGTTACTTTTTATTAAGATAACTGTAACTTTTTATATAAAAAAAATATTCTCGCGCGGCGCAGACTTGTACAACCGATGCGAAGGTCTATTCTAAAATTCTATTACCATTTTCAACTACCTACCTTTGTGAACGTGGTTTTTCAACGCTGTTGGTAATAAAATCAAAGCAAAGAAACAGACTGCACGTTGCAATTGATCTCCGCTGTGCACTGACTACCATGAAGCCACGGATTAACAAATTAATTAATAATGTCCAGCCACAGTGCTCTCACTAACTATATTCTTGTTATTTGAATAAAAAGACTGATTTAATAATTTCATTGATTGTTTAATTTTCTTATTTCTACTACCCATTTCGGCCGATAGGGGGGCGTAGTATTTTTGCAAAACGTTGGGTGAGGCGCATAGGGTAAAAGGTTGGGAACCCCTGTCCTATGTGATTAGCGACGAAAGGGGCAAACCTATACGAGTAAGACAGATATAATACAGTCATCCTGCTCACTCGTGTGTTTATCTCTTGACGAAGATGTTAGGAATCATTCTCGAATTGATGCTTTGATCAATAACAGTAATAAATTCGCATGAAATTGATTGAAGTGATGTATTAAAGGTGAATGTCCAAGTTGTGTGGTCTTTGGGCCGTATTACATACTAGGTTTCGCCCGCAGTTTCGCTCGCGTGGAAGTAGAGCTTGGCCAGGGAATCGTGCCTCGACTGTACCTTACACGGATATGGAAAAAATTTACTTTCTCCATACGTCAGTAATTCATAGGTGGTAGAGCTAATGCCGGGCTCGACTGTGGAGGTACCACCATCTTACTCGCAAATCCTCCCGAAGTTATTCGGGGGAGAGTAAGAGAACAGCTCTCAGGCAAAACCAGGCGGCCCACCATTGCCTGGGACCGATGGATGGCGGTATATCCATCCCCAATTGCCGGGCCTATATAAATCAGACTGGTGACGGGCAGCGGCGTCACTGGTGCAGGAGTTTCGGCACCGCGCTCACCAACCCACCTACCCAGCGTGTGTGAGTATGGGCATTTCTTCCAGGAGGACCGCCAACAGTGGCGAAATCCTGGAAAGGCCTATGTCCAGCAGTGGACGAAACAGGCTGATGGATGGATACGTCAGTAACAGTTGTGCCACGATACCCTGGCCACACTCTAACTTTCAATCAATGTTTATTTTATTTGCGCGTAAGATAAAAAATATTATCGATGGTTTTCGCCTTGGTGGTTATTTTATCAACACCACTATAGCCTATAATGGTGACCAGACTCAGTACGATGATAATGAAGAAAACCACATACATATTTGTTGTGTGGTCTTGAGTTAAAACGGACCATTCAAACAAAAATTCACAGTACTAAAATAACTTGAACATCCGCCATGAAGGGATTTTAGTAAATTCCCCGGGATAAAGAGAAAAGGCATCAACGTGACCGATGTAGCGGGCGTCCGCTAGTATTTTATAAACATCTTGTGAGAAATTCTGTTGAAAATCGCTGTAGCCCACTTTGGGCATTAGGCTTTGTTTATTCAGCTGATATACTTATTTGCTAAAAATAGTAATGGTGTATAGAGTGACTTGTTTGTGTAATGTGTTACAATTTCATTTGCGTCAACTGTATTAATAATAAAGTATTGGACTAGGAGGTCACGGGATTTTGCAGAACGATCATGGATACTGGTAGATTCATTTTATGGGTTGTAGAGTGATCCCCTGATGTATATTATGTCGGTCTGTCTGTTCGTAGTGGTTGCATCTTCGAGAAATAGCTCATGAAAGAGGCTTTATTGTTCAGCAAAAAAAAAACGATAACGGAAATGATCTGTCTAAGTATACAACGTGAATATTTTCTTTCATGCCATATTTCTCGAAAATGCAACACTCAACACTGGGAGCAGACAGACTTACTCCTTCCAGCTTTGGAGACGCCATACCTCGTATATGTACTTAGACAGACCATTTATCGTTTTTTTTTTGCTGAACGATAAAGCCTCTTTCATGAGCTATTTCTCGAAGATGCAACCACTACGAACAGACAGACCGACATAATATACATCAGGGGATCACTCTACAACCCATAAAATAAATCTACCCGTATCCGTGATCGTTCTGCAAAATCTCATGACCTCCTAGGTTATAGTAAGAAAGTCGTGTCCGCATAGTGTGGTTATAGTAAGAAAGTCGTGTCCGCATAGTGTGGTTATAGTAAGAAAGTCGTGTCCGCATAGTGTGCGGTTTTGCTTTATTATTCATCGTAGTGATCCTGGTCAACATTATGATTACTAAGGTCTACTGATTACTCTGAACAACTTTTACAAAGTAACACATTTCCCAAATCAGTGGTTTGAGAAATATTTTCATTTTGAACTAATGTGCGTGAAAGGCACTGAAATACGGGCGTGTTTGAGACAGCGTCTTCCGCGAGACAGCTGATCACGCGCAGCTTTCTAATTTAAAATAGACCTTCTTACTGCGAATATGTTCTTCCCTGAAGATTTGCGCGGGTATGTTTCTGGGGAAAAGTTATCCAGTATGATCAAGTGAATATGTCGTTACATTTAAAGATCGCTGAATTTTCAGGATTCTGTACCCGTATTGTGTATTATTATCGATTCGCACTTGGCCAAATTATTTATTTATGTGAAGGGTTTTTGTTGCAAGCACCCGCCTATGGGATGCGTCTAGCCGGTGATTGATACTTTCACATGAATTAATTGACAATGTAACAATTGTACTAGTTCCACAGTATTTATTTGTTCTTCTTTAACTAGCGGTTTCGTTTACACATCTTCAGGCACTGAATTTAATTCCTAGATTACATAATGGTTGATGTAGACAATCCGAATCCTGATAAAATATAGGAATTAACACATAAGACCTAGTGCCTGAAGATTTGTTAACGAAACCGATTATTTCTTTACATTTATTACGAGTACTTCTTTACTCTCCTGAGCTACTATATTATTTAGAGATCCCAGTATTTAATAAAATGTTTTTACCAATCATACTAACACACCCTTAAAGGATTCTTGCCTTTGCTTTTACACCCGGTATAAGGAAAATTATTTGAGAAGTTTTTGGGTGTAGAATGCGTGCATTAGAACGTGGTGTACACTTATCAATCGCTAGCAAGAAATAAATACTTCTCATTAATAAAAAAATTGCAATAAATGCGTTTTATAGCAATTCGCACAAACTGCTTTTTAATAGTTAGGTGATCACATGAAAATGACTAAATTTTATGCGTTACAACTGTAAACACGCTTTTAAATTTGTTGATGTAATGCAAATGTAATACGTACATTAAAGTATGCGATTTTTTTGTGAAGACTTTATTACTAATAAACTATTTCCGCAAGTTGCTTTCAAACACATTTATTGCATACTTTTTATTCAAAAGTAAGGAAAACAATATTATGATGTGCATTTTGTACCGAGGTAAAAAGCTGTATTAAGAGTGGCCGCTCTTTCCTAAGATCGAAGCGAACAATACCTCATATAATATTATATACTTTATTTACATTAATAGCTTAATGATACTTTATTTTTTCTTAAATACGTTTAGTTAACTTAGAGAACAATTTCTTAAATGTAGGGTAATTATCAGAACAATTTAAAACAAACAACATTGTATCTTTAGATTTCATAAATTTGTTTTTTATAATAAATGGAACTGAAGACTGTTTCAAATTAATTGTAATTATATCGTTAATTAATCTGTCTTATTTCCTGGTAAATTAAATTAACTTTAACATAACAAGTGTGAACTGTGAATCGAAATGCAATAACCTTAATTGTGTTTTACATTTGAATTAAATGTTTTGGGGGAAAAGGTCTGAAAAGTGTTAAATTTATGGGTTTTCACAGGAGAAAACCAAAATGAGTGTAAAAACACTGAAATGCTAGAACAGCATTATGCTCTTTGCTTTGTTTCTTGGTTAGAAAGGTTAACCGTTTTGCTATTTCTTCTGTTGGACACTATGAAGGGATTGTTAATAGGACTGATGGAATGTGCACTTTGTTAATTATATATAACTAGCTTTTGCCCGCGGCTCCGCCCACGTCGAAAAGATTTTCGTGGAAATAAGGAAAACAAAATAATTTGATTTTTTGAACGACTATATGCAACGGACACCATGTTTAAGCAAAGCGCTAATAAAGACCAATCAAATAAGCCTAAACTCGAAGGGTCTGCTGTTGTCCGTTGAGGAGATCCTGTACCCATCTTTCAGTCCTATCATCAGACCCTGGTCACCATGTTATACCAAAGTGCTAATAAAGACCAATCAAATAAGCCCAAACTCGAAGGGTCTGCTGTTGTCCGTTGAGGAGATCCCGTACCCATATTCCAGTCCTATCATCAGACCCTGGTCTCCATGTTTTACCAAAGTACTAATAAAGACCAATCAAATGAGCCCGAACTCGAAGGGTCTGCTGTTGTCCGTTGAGGAGATCCTGTACCCATCTTCCAGTCCCATCATCAGACCCTGGTCACCATGTTTTACCAAAGTGCTAATAATGACCAATCAAATAAGCCCAAACTCGAAGAGTCTGCTGTTGTCCGTTGAGGAGATCCTATACCCATCTTCCAGTCCCATCATTAGTCCCTGGTCTCCATATTTTACCAAAGTGCTAATAAAGACCAATCAAAATGAGCACAAACTCGAAGGGTCTGCTGTTGTTCGTTGAGGAGATCCTGTACCTATCTTTCAGTCCCATCATCAGACCCTGGTCACCATGTTATACCAAAGTGCTAATAAAGACCAATCAAATAAACCCAAACTCGAAGGGTCTGCTGTTGTCTGTTGAGGAGATCCCGTACCCATCTTCTAACCCCATAATCAGACCCTGGTTACCATGTTTTACCAAAGTGCCAAGAAGTGTGTCAGGATCGTTGTAGATGGAAATCTTTAGTCAGATTAAACTGATACAGTTTCCTCGTATGAAAAAACAACCGGTTTCATGACGTATAACTAACCATTTGGTCAAGGAACGCCTATAAAGCAGCTAAGCAGCGTTTTTTCTCCCGACATGGTTCACAAATATTGAATTTTCAAACTGAAAACTTATTTTTATTAAAATAAAATATAGCCTATGTTACTCAGCAATACATAGGTAACACTAAAAGTTTCCGGAACTGGCCACTTACATAAACAATATTAAAAAATTTATTGCAACATTTGAAAATAGAACTCTTTGGCTGTAGAATGCAGTTTGTTTCATCTGACTGTCTTTTGTTTTTAAGTAGATAGGGTTCTGAAAAAAAATAGCTTACTAAATATAATTTTCTTTAACTTTAATTTTATTTTCCATTCGCCTGATGACGACCCCACTGAGGAGTCAAAATATATCACATTTTACTTTATATAATGTTTGTGTGTTTATTAATAAAAATAAGAACTGAAAAATACATGGTATAAAGACGGCCTCTTCTAAGACGATAGCGTAGCCCAAAATAATGCAGAAAAATTCACTGAATTAAAAAAAAAGGCAATGTGAAGGCTGTTTTTCAGTTCAAAACAGTATTCAAATTAATAAAGTAAAAATAACAATAATGACTTATGTAAATAAACCCATTATCTATAACATAGAAACGGTTTTTTTAAACGCTCTCATTTGATTTTATATTCAATTTTATTCATTAAAAAACAGCATTATCTCACCTCTTCACTTTTTTTTTATTTTTATTTATTTATTTCTTTATTTTCGCGATGTGCCTATTGCGTCTTAACGTGCCTTCAAGATCCTTTGACGGCGACAAGTTCCTCTTTACCTTCTTCATAGATCCACGCTTGATATTTTCTACACTAAAAGTTTATGTGAGGTGTAGTGAGGTCATCCGATATATGATGCTGTGATGACTTTGTTACGAAACCGCGTTTCGTCATTTCTCCGAAGAATCATCTGGTTCCTTGAGTTACGTAACTCTGGGATGGGCCTTCAACTATCTTATCACGTGAATGGTCATTGACTATTTTGTGTTGGACGGGTATCTACTAAATTACTAATAATCATACAGCGAAACAACAGATTTAAGGCGAGGTTATCCAGCGAAATCTGTCCTGCTCAACGCTTTCGTTTTACACATGTTTATCCCGCTCAGCGGGAACGCGCCGCTCAGAAAACTCGTGGTTTCGAGATGATTTTATTTATTATTTTGAAATAAGAGGGATATGTTTTTAAAATGACGGCCGTTTTATGTTTCCTTTTTAAAATGACGGCCATTTTATGTTTTGTTTTTATTGTTCAAAACTTAACATGGCTCACATGAAATGATATTTAGATCATAGTTTAGACCTATCTTTGCGATTTAAATGGATCGAGGAAAATGTAAGTAATGGCGTATCAAATAGCTGAAATATCAAGATCAAAGAGTGAAATGTAACATATATTTTTTAAAAAATTTATTATCGCTATTCATTGGTTTAAAATTAGTTTTAATAGAGACAAATCGGTATAACCCCCCCTTAACGGTATTTAACTAGAACTGAAATATTTTACAAGAAAAAGAAATATAAGATAGGAGTAGATTCACATCACATTTGTATTAGCAATGTTATGAAAAAATAAAAAACCGGCCAAGTGCGTGTCGGGCCACGCGCAATGTAGGGTTCCGTAGTTGCCCGGTACATATAAGTTTGTCTACTAATACAGACCGCACCAAACTTCTGGTCCCATACATTATAGGGGGCCAAAAGTTTGGCGCGACCTGTACTCGTAAACCTGTAAAGCCTACTTAGCTGTGATAGTTTTCTTTTTAAATTCATTATATATACTACTTCTGTGAATTTTTTCACATTTCTATAAACAACCGTTTGGCCGGCAGGGGGGGGGACGTTCCACTCTAACTAAAATTTTCACTTTTAAGCTTAATATATCGCCAACGGATCCCTAAATCGAAAAATGGTTTTCACACACCCACAATGTTTTTGAAAAGCCTATCCAACGATAACCCACACTATGGGATAGACGAGAAAAAAAATTCATCCCCAGTTTACGTGTATGAGAGGTACCATTAAAAAATTTTTTTTCAAGATTTTGTTTTACCTTTTTGTCAGCGTGATTAATATTTATATCCATGTTAAATTACAGCTTTATAGTATCTACTAATAGTCTCTGCGCTAAGCCGCGGACGGACAGACGGACATGGCGAAACTATAAGCGTTCCTTGTCGGACTACGCAACCCTAAAAACTGGTCAAGTGCGAGTCAGACTCACCCACCGAGGGTTCCGTACAAATTAGTAAAAGTTAAAAAAATATTTACAAAGAGATTAGGTCACCCGTACAATTATGACCGCTTGCTTAACCTCGATGATTTTTTTATTCGATTACAAATGTATAGTTTTAGAATTTTTCCTATAGTACTTGTAGTTTTAGACGGTATTACTTGCCAAAATTTATAGTTATAGGTCAACGAGAAATTAGTTCGTTAAATGTAGTTCGGCGCACTTTTCATTATATGTATTGTTATCACTTTGTACATAGGTCACACTAAAAGTTTCCGGAACTGGCCACTTACATAAACAATATTTAAAAATTTATTGCAACATTTGAAAATAGAACTCTTTGGCTGTAGAATGCAGTTGGTTTCATCTGACTGTCTTTTGTTTTTACCTTGTGGCGCCATTTAAAAAATTGTGTGTCTGCATCAACATGGATTTAACTCGGGAAAATTTTCGTAGTATGATTTTCTACGATTTTAAGTGTAATTTGACAGCTCAACAGAGCATCGCTCGGCTTGAAACAGCTTTTGGCAATGACGCACCATGCAAGACGACTGTTTATAGCTGGTTTGCAGAATTCAAGCGTGGTCGTATCAATCTCAGTGACGAATCTCGCGATGGTCGGCCGTCCACCGCTGTGACCAACAAAAACATCGATGCTGTGCGCCGTATGATTGAAACAGACAGGCATGTGACCTACCATGAAATTCGCGCATCCTTAGAAATAGGCATGAGTCAAATACAATCAATCCTACACAAACATTTGGGTGTGAGAAAGCTGTGCTCGCGGTGGATCCCACACAACTTGACCGAGGCTCAAAAAACAGACCGCGTCACTTGGTTCAGTGCCATGCTTACCAGATTCAACGAAGGTGCGTCAAATTTGGTGTGGGACATAGTAACAGGTGACGAAACATGGATTTATTGCTACGATCCCAAAACAAAGCAGCAATTGAGCATATGGGTCTTTCAAGATGAGCCGAAACCAACCAAAGTGGCGCGCGTGAAAAGTGCATCTAAGCGGATGATTGCTTCTTTTTTTAATAAAACTGGACACGTGGCTACTGTTGCTTTAGAGAATCGTCGTACCGTGAATAGTGACTGGTACACGACCATTTGTTTGCCGGAAGTTATTGACGAACTCCGTAAAAATAACCGTAAACGCCGTATCATCCTGCACCACGACAATGCTAATTCTCACACGGCCAGACAGACAAACGACTTTTTGAAGACGAAAAATGTAGAACTCATGAGTCATCCTGCATACAGTCCCGACCTGGCACCTTGTGACTTTTTTCTGTTCCCAAAAATTAAGAACCAATTACGCGGTCAACGATTTTCATCACCAGAAGAGGCTGTCGAGGAGTATGAAAAACACGTTTCAGAGGTCACCACAGGGGAGTGGCACAAAAGTTTTCAAAACTGGTTTGATCGAATGAAAAAGTGCATAAACGCCAAGGGAGATTATTTTGAAAAACAATAAATTAATTTTGTACCTTTAATAGTATTTTTTCATATTCATTCCGGAAACTTATAGTGCGTCCCACGTATAACAAGGCCCAAACTGAAAATCAGCGGCAGTTGCCTAACTCGCAACTCGTAGTTGAGTTTGGTCCCTTTCAGTTACCGTAATGTTCTTAATATGTTGTTAGCGTAGCTAATTTTAAGATTTAGTTTTACTGAATCATATTGGTAACTGAATAAAACAATTTTATTTTTAAATACCCTGTAAATTTTGATTCCCTTATTATATTTCGGAATTCGAGGGATGGGCTTTTAATATGATGGCCGTTTTAAATGACATTTTTCACGCTCTTGTAAGCTAAGTTCAACCAGAAAATTTCATCAAAAAGGAATGTTAATAAAGTAAAAGCAGAAACCTTTATTCAACAGTATTGAAATTTGAAACCACTACAGGCACATCCAAAATGATAGAAAATCATTAAAAGAAATCCAATTCGCGCCATAAGATCGATCAAATTGTGACGGAATGTTTTGTTTTGAATGGTTTTACTGAAGAAAAAAAAATTATACGGAATTTCGCAACAAACTCAGCGGGATTTCAAAATTATTGTTGGCAACACTGACCGAGCTCGAAACGAACTCTGGCACTCCCCTAGGATATAATGTCGTGACGATATACTTGTCGCTACAAATATTGCACAAATACATAACAACATCACAATTCAAGACGCCACCTTTCATGATCCTCAATAATTCATGGGTGCGAAGGTATTTTTAATATTGCCCCGTCGAGGACATCTTGCCGATCTCCCTCGATTTATTGGAAAAGTTTTATGGATTACATCGGAGGAGGAAACTTTTATGGATTACAGACCAGCACGGGACATAGTGTCGTTTCCAATAACATTTCCAACTCCTTTACCGAAAGAAAGGAATAAAGAGCCTTATTTCAAAAACAACAAAATAACGAAAAATTTAATTAAATATAAGGTGCTCTAAAAATAACTGCCACGGCTGCAATGGGAGGTAGTATTGTGTATGTAGTTTACAATAGTGAAGAAATTTTGTACCCCGGAATAGTTATATAAGTTTGAGAAAATAAAGTCAATAAATAAATATTTACTTTATTCCGCATAAAGTGATTCGCTACGAGCGATGTGTCGTTTCATCAATGAAAATAATTTCTATCTCTTTCCAACTTTTTGTGTTATTACAGGACGGTTTCGTGCAACTACATTTATTTTGTATGAAAAAATGTATGACTTTAGATCAATAAAACATCGTTACTATTGTTGTTTATATACACAATATTCTCTCCCATTACAGCCGTGGCAGATATTTTTAGAACACCTTATATAATCTGTCGTTATAAATAATTTGGTCAAGGGCGAGTCGGACTCGCGCACAAAGAGTTCCGGCCCACCCCACAATAACGAGTGCGGGGACCCTAGAAACAATCAATGGTAGATAAAAATAACAACAAGTATGCCAAAGCAACATCAACGATACAAAAACAAGCCGCTAAAATGGTAGCGCCTGACCAAAAAATTTGGCACCGACTGCTTACGGAACCCTACTTTTTATTATTTTTTGTTTTACTTGAAAATATTGATTTCCTGCAGTTTGAAGTTTAAGATATTTACGTATATTTACTAATACCTAACGTTTGAATAATGCAACTTTTTCGAGGTTTCTTGTATGTATACCTTGTTTTTTTTTATTGGTTGCGATAGAAGACATAGTAACGCGTATTCTGTAAAAATTTAAATTTTCTGCCTATCCTACTACGGGTGATGCCTGTAGACCCGTGTGACTGACGGACAGTCAGTCAGACAGCGGAGGCTTAGTAATAGGGTTCCGTTGGGCACCTTCGGTTACGGAACCCTAAAAAACACAGAAACTAATAGGGTTACTGTGACGGAATCGCAGAAATGATTACCGCCTCTTGTACTAAAAAAATACGCCCCTGTAAAAATTAATTCAGTTTTGAGCCTGTGCCAAGTTGGGCGATTCCGGGTCAGGAACATAACTTTCTGCGAATTGGGCGATGTTTATATATAGGTTGTTGTGATTGTGTTGATACCTTTGGCCATAAAGCAATAGTGCCATAAACCACATTTATTTCATAATTTCTATTCAAAAATCTGAAAAACCGGCCAAGTGCGAGTCGGACTCGCTCACGAAGGGTTCCGTACCACTATCTATAAAAACGGCAAAAAAATCATGTCTGTTCTATACCGGGTGTAAATAGAGTGCGACCATTAAATGAAACCAAATATTCTACCGACCCTACTGAACCAATTTTCCCAAGAGTCATACCCGCGGACACCCTTAGTTTAGGAAATAATTGAGTTACAAACAAAAATGCGTGAACCCTAACGCACCGACATACGGGCGAGTTTAGAGAGAGCGTCGTCCGTGAAACCTGCAGCTGTTTGAGGTCGGTAGAATATGTGGTTTCATTTAATGGTTGCACTCTATTTACACCCGGTATATTACCATTACCACTTAGGTAAATATTTGTTTTATTTTAATTCAATTATTTATTTTTTAAGTGAATATATGTATAACTAAATATTCTGTGAATATTTTAAGCTTCTACCTGTTGCCGTTATCAATAACGAGCAAAAAAATCAGGTCTGTTGTATGGTAGCCCCCTTTAATATTTATTTTATTCTGTTTTTTAATATTTGTTGTTATAGCGGCAACAGGAATACATCATCTGTGAAAATTTCAACTGTCTAACTATCACGGTTCATGAGATACAGCCTGGTGACAGACGGACAGCGGAGTCTTAGTAATAGGGTCCCGTTAGTTAACCTTTGGGTACGGAACCCTAAAAAAACAACTCAGGGAACGCGACCAGCAGCGGGCGGGCCTATTATGCAACGTTGTATCGTTTGCTAATTGGTTGCTAAACAGTAAAAACATAGATAAAAGCTGAACTTTCAAATTTCCTTCAGTGTATAATGACTTGTTATGAGCTGTGACGTCACTTTAAGCATGAACGTATCCTTAGATAATCTCAATTCGATAGTATATCTATGTTTTCGAAGTTTGGCAACCAGTTGACAACCGACTCAATTATACATAATCTAGGGGCTGGGTCCTTATCGTCTAACTTTGACATCCATGGCAATTGCCTTCAAACGCGCCGTGATTGGCTAGAAATTACATCACATATCATTTCTAGCCAATCACGATTTCTTTGATGACTATATAGCGATAGACATTGAAGTTAGACAATAAGAGGGCTGATGGGAGAGCGACCTTGGACACAAATATTTTCCATCTATTTTTACTATACCTTGTGATTCCGTTTTAAGTCCCTGAAATATAACTATCGGGGGAAATAATATAGGAAAACAAAAAAAAAGATTCCGTTTTAAGGCGACAATTACTGCTGATGATCCCGGGTACGTGCGTCTCGCTCACTCGCACGACTCGTCCCGTATTGATCTCTCCGTCGCTCGACGGGGAATCGAGTTGCGAACACGCTAATATATATATATAAAAATCATGCATAAATGTGCATTCACATTAAAACTAAATCAGTAACAGCATTCTTAAAAAAACATATCAAAGTTTTGCTTTGCCCGGGCCACTCGCCAGACATGAACCCCATCGAGAATTCCTAAGAGCTCCTAAAACGGAAAATATCCAAAGAAAACATCAAAAACAAGCAAAATTGTATACAGGCATTGATTAAAGTTTCGCTTCACGATGAACAATTAAAAGAAAAATGTAAAAAAATGTATTCAAATCAAAGCATGCCAAAAAGGATTCAAGCTGTAATTGGAGGATCTACTTAATACTAAGGGATTGTACTAAATATTTCGTGTTTGGGACAGATATAGACAAGATATAGATCTAAAACATCACTCTTATGTCATTAACCAGTGTTACCACAGCAAATAATGTCAAAGAATATTGTCAGGATTATATTACAAAAATATCTCGCGGAACAAAATAAATTTCTAGGTGAATTAATGGTGTTTGAATGTTAATTATTAAGAAAAACTACAGTGTAACTAATAATTTGGCCACCCACTGTACATGTCGGGGCTTCCTCGAGTCAACAGGTAGATAAGCGTGTTGAGCAATGTGAGGCGAGCGCGGCGCCAAGTGAAGCCTCACCGCGCTGATCCCCAGACCTGCCTCAAGGAGCCTGTCCATCACTCACAGCCGTCTTCTTATCTGTATCTATACTTATAATAATGTTGTAAATAATTTGTGTCTAGGGAGTGAGTACTTTTGCAAAATTTTAAATGAAATGGATTGTTCTATTATGCAAGCTAAAACTACCGTTTTTAGGGTTCCACAATCAATAAGCGTGTGTGAGTATAGGTGGTAGAGCTGAAGCCGGGCTCGACTGTGGAGGTACCACCATCTTACTCGCAAATCCTCCCGAAGTTATTCGGGGGAGAGTAAGAGAACAGCTCTCAGGTAAAACCAGGCGGCCCACCATTGCCTGGGACCGATGGATGGCGGTATATCCATTACCAATTGCCGGGCCATATATAAAACAGACTGGTGACGGGCAGCGGCGTCACTGGTGCAAGGGTTTCGGCACCGCGCTCACCAACCCGCCTGCCCAGCGTGTGTGAGTATGGGCATTTCTTCCAGGAGGACCGCCAAGAGTGGCGAAATCCTGGAAAGGCCTATGTCCAGCAGTGGACGAAACAGGCTGATGGATGGAATCAATAAAGAACCCTTATAGTTTCGCAATGTCTGTCCCATTTTCACGTAAAGTAGGGATACATTTTTTCTCGGCTCTATCCCGTTGTGTCCTTGGAAAGGTCTTTGAAAAATATTGAAAAACATTGTGGATGTGTAAAAACCATTTTTCGATTCAAGGATCCGTTTGCGAAATATTAAACTTAAAAGTGCTAATTTTGATAGCTAAACGGTTGTTTTCGGATATGTGAAAAAATTCACGGCAGTATGTATAACGAACTTACAAAGAAAACTATTACAGCTAAGTAGGCTTTACAAGTTTTGTTTCAGACATTTGTCATAATGATGAGTAAGTAATTTTTATTTATTTCAATGCTACGGAACCATCAGGCGCGAGTTCTACTCGCACTTGACCGGTTTTTGAATTTTTGTTTGTCTGTAGGTATGTATGCTCCGTTTTAACTCGATTACCACAATACTACGCGAGAGAAGCCGCAAACAAAAGCTAGCCTTGAATGAAACTATGCTAATCTACATCTACACTTCTACATCTACATCTACACTATATTATATAAAGAGGAAAGATTTGTTTGTTTGTTTGTTTGTTTGTATGTTTGAGGTAAACTTTGGAACTACTGAACCGATTCTAAAACTTCTTTCTTTTATAAAAAGCTATACTACGTGGGACGCACTATAAGTTTCCGGAATGAATATGAAAAAATACTATTAAAGGTACAAAATTAATTTATTGTTTTTCAAAATAATCTCCCTTGGCGTCTATGCACTTTTTCATTCGATTAAACCAGTTTTGAAAACTTTTGTGCCACTCCCCTGTGGTGACCTCTGAAACGTGTTTTTCATACTCCTCGACAGCCTCTTCTGGTGATGAAAATCGTTGACCGCGTAATTGGTTCTTAATTTTTGGGAACAGAAAAAAGTCACAAGGTGCCAGGTCGGGACTGTATGCAGGATGACTCATGAGTTCTACATTTTTCGTCTTCAAAAAGTCGTTTGTCTGTCTGGCCGTGTGAGAACTAGCATTGTCGTGCTGCAGGATGATACGGCGTTTACGGTTATTTTTACGGAGTTCGTCAATAACTTCCGGCAAACAAATGGTCGTGTACCAGTCACTATTCACGGTACGACGATTCTCTAAAGCAACAGTAGCCACGTGTCCAGTTTTATTAAAAAAAGAAGCAATCATCCGCTTAGATGCACTTTTCACGCGCGCCACTTTGGTTGGTTTCGGCTCATCTTGAAAGACCCATACACTCGATTGCTGCTTTGTTTTGGGATCGTAGCAATAAATCCATGTTTCGTCACCTGTTACTATGTCCCACACCAAATTTGACGCACCTTCGTTGAATCTGGTAAGCATGGCACTGCACCAAGTGACGCGGTCCGTTTTTTGAGCCTCGGTCAAGTTGTGTGGGATCCACCGCGAGCACAGCTTTCTCACACCCAAATGTTTGTGTAGGATTGATTGTATTTGACTCATGCCTATTTCTAAGGATGCGCGAATTTCATGGTAGGTCACATGCCTGTCTGTTTCAATCATACGGCGCACAGCATCGATGTTTTTGTTGGTCACAGCGGTGGACGGCCGACCATCGCGAGATTCGTCACTGAGATTGATACGACCACGCTTGAATTCTGCAAACCAGCTATAAACAGTCGTCTTGCATGGTGTTTCATTGCCAAAAGCTGTTTCAAGCCGAGCGATGCTCTGTTGAGCTGTCAAATTACACTTAAAATCGTAGAAAATCATACTACGAAAATTTTCCCGAGTTAAATCCATGTTGATGCAGACACACAATTTTTTAAATGGCGCCACAAGGTAAAAACAAAAGACAGTCAGATGAAACAAACTGCATTCTACAGCCAAAGAGTTCTATTTTCAAATGTTGCAATAAATTTTTTAATATTGTTTATGTAAGTGGCCAGTTCCGGAAACTTTTAGTGTTACCTATGTATTGCTGAGTAACATAGGCTATATTTTATTTTAATAAAAATAAGTTTTCAGTTTGAAAATTCAATATTTGTGAACCATGTCGGGAGAAAAAACGCTGCTTAGCTGCTTTATAGGCGTTCCTTGACCAAATGGTTAGTTATACGTCATGAAACCGGTTGTTTTTTCATACGAGGAAACTGTATCAGTTTAATCTGACTAAAGATTTCCATCTACAACGATCCTGACACACTTCTTGGCACTTTGGTAAAACATGGTAACCAGGGTCTGATTATGGGGTTAGAAGATGGGTACGGGATCTCCTCAACAGACAACAGCAGACCCTTCGAGTTTGGGTTTATTTGATTGGTCTTTATTAGCACTTTGGTATAACATGGTGACCAGGGTCTGATGATGGGACTGAAAGATAGGTACAGGATCTCCTCAACGAACAACAGCAGACCCTTCGAGTTTGTGCTCATTTTGATTGGTCTTTATTAGCACTTTGGTAAAATATGGAGACCAGGGACTAATGATGGGACTGGAAGATGGGTATAGGATCTCCTCAACGGACAACAGCAGACTCTTCGAGTTTGGGCTTATTTGATTGGTCATTATTAGCACTTTGGTAAAACATGGTGACCAGGGTCTGATGATGGGACTGGAAGATGGGTACAGGATCTCCTCAACGGACAACAGCAGACCCTTCGAGTTCGGGCTCATTTGATTGGTCTTTATTAGTACTTTGGTAAAACATGGAGACCAGGGTCTGATGATAGGACTGGAATATGGGTACGGGATCTCCTCAACGGACAACAGCAGACCCTTCGAGTTTGGGCTTATTTGATTGGTCTTTATTAGCACTTTGGTATAACATGGTGACCAGGGTCTGATGATAGGACTGAAAGATGGGTACAGGATCTCCTCAACGGACAACAGCAGACCCTTCGAGTTTAGGCTTATTTGATTGGTCTTTATTAGCGCTTTGCTTAAACATGGTGTCCGTTGCATATAGTCGTTCAAAAAATCAAATTATTTTGTTTTCCTTATTTCCACGAAAATCTTTTCGACGTGGGCGGAGCCGCGGGCAAAAGCTAGTTATATATAATTAACAAAGTGCACATTCCATCAGTCCTATTAACAATCCCTTCATAGTGTCCAACAGAAGAAATAGCAAAACGGTTAACCTTTCTAACCAAGAAACAAAGCAAAGAGCATAATGCTGTTCTAGCATTTCAGTGTTTTTACACTCATTTTGGTTTTCTCCTGTGAAAACCCATAAATTTAACACTTTTCAGACCTTTTCCCCCAAAACATTTAATTCAAATGTAAAACACAATTAAGGTTATTGCATTTCGATTCACAGTTCACACTTGTTATGTTAAAGTTAATTTAATTTACCAGGAAATAAGACAGATTAATTAACGATATAATTACAATTAATTTGAAACAGTCTTCAGTTCCATTTATTATAAAAAACAAATTTATGAAATCTAAAGATACAATGTTGTTTGTTTTAAATTGTTCTGATAATTACCCTACATTTAAGAAATTGTTCTCTAAGTTAACTAAACGTATTTAAGAAAAAATAAAGTATCATTAAGCTATTAATGTAAATAAAGTATATAATATTATATGAGGTATTGTTCGCTTCGATCTTAGGAAAGAGCGGCCACTCTTAATACAGCTTTTTACCTCGGTACAAAATGCACATCATAATATTGTTTTCCTTACTTTTGAATAAAAAGTATGCAATAAATGTGTTTGAAAGCAACTTGCGGAAATAGTTTATTAGTAATAAAGTCTTCACAAAAAAATCGCATACTTTAATGTACGTATTACATTTGCATTACATCAACAAATTTAAAAGCGTGTTTACAGTTGTAACGCATAAAATTTAGTCATTTTCATGTGATCACCTAACTATTAAAAAGCAGTTTGTGCGAATTGCTATAAAACGCATTTATTGCAATTTTTTTATTAATGAGAAGTATTTATTTCTTGCTAGCGATTGATAAGTGTACACCACGTTCTAATGCACGCATTCTACACCCAAAAACTTCTCAAATAATTTTCCTTATACCGGGTGTAAAAGCAAAGGCAAGAATCCTTTAAGGGTGTGTTAGTATGATTGGTAAAAACATTTTATTAAATACTGGGATCTCTAAATAAAGTACCAGTACCTCATAATAAGACGATTTTCTTTACTCAAAATACACTAATCGTGTAAAATACACCCTCACTGGTCGCTGGCCACTCGGATGAGGGGTGCGGGTAGCGGTGTGCAATTAGGTGTGTGGGCAGGCCGGTGAGCTGCGTAGCCATAGCTTAGAAAAATGATGGAATTTTTAGTGAAAATTCAAGGTATATTTTTTTTTCTCGTAATGACATCAGAATCGTGTATACTTTCATACCCTAAAGGGATTCTTGACTTTGCATTTACAGCCTGTATACCTAAAATAATCCCCTAAATTTAGAGGAAAGTACCCCAAGGAGAGCACTGCAACATATCGGATTAGCTCCCCCCCCCACCTGTATCGCAGTCAGTGTTGCCAATAAATCAACTGTCATGCACTTTTCCGACTGGTTTATTAGTCTGGAGCACGCCTCGTAAATACTGCCCACACCCTGACTGTACACTACTGCAGGGCACTTTATTGCCGTACGGTCCGAAATAGAATTACATCGCTCAAACTGTGAGTGAGTGAGAGATAGCACACTATTTTTTTAGTAAGTGCGATAGGGACGGCATGAATTCGAATGAACTGTAAGATAGCTTACAATTAATTCGGACCGCGGGGTTGGTGTCGTTGCAAATGGATGGATGAATGGGATTATGTATGACATATCATCAAGTTGTAGTCTTTAACCCGTGTAATGTCACAGAGCTGGGAGAGTGTTGTCAGTTACTTTTTTAGGGTTCCATAACCAAAGGATGCCAAACGGGACCCTATTACTAAGCCTCCGTTGTCTATCCGTCCGTCCGTCTGGCTGTTCATTATAGGGAATATGAGCCATCTTTTCAAATGAGTGTGTCTATGCGTCATAGCGCGCTGAAATCTACAATGCGTCTTAATTAAGAATGTGATCGCACCTAAAGATAACTTCACTGACACTCTCATTCTTAATTGAGACGCATAGTAAATTTTAGGGCGATAGGACGTAGGTGTATCCCTAGTATTAGAACCCTCAGTTCCTTGATTTATGTCCCAGGTTCCCTAGATAGGATCAAGCGCGGATCCAGGATTTCATTTTGGGGGGGAGGGGGGGGTCATACTGACAAGAAGCTAGGGACAAATATCACAAAATAAACGAAAACTGTAGTTTTTGTTTGTTAAAGAAGTAAAACAGGTGAAAATTTTTATCGGAATTCCATTAATTTCGTGGTTAAAACTATGAAAATTGGTAGAATACATCATGGTTCAAAAATAAAGCATAAATAAAGTTTATATTTTATATTTCGAGATCCAATCTGCATGTTGTCGAGTGGTGGGTAGCTAGTGAAGTTTTAAGTTTGTGGTGCGTGCTTGTTGCAAAAACATGTATTGCTATCATTATCAATGTTGTGTAAAAGTGCAACTGAATCAAATATGCTCCCCCCCCTCCATCCCTCTCCCGTGTCCGCTACTGGGCAGAATAAGCCACAATCGAGGCTAAGGGAAATCGAAATCACCCACGCTCAGCCACCGAGTTCTATTCTAATGTAAGATTTACTGGTCAATGGAGAAACCCTGAGATTTAGAACTAGTATTGTATGACGTTTATGGTTTAGATTTTATGTCCAGAATCGATTTCGTATCGATTTTAAAGATTTTCGACGAGTCAGATTTTCTATACTGGTTTCGTTATTCAAGGGAGTGGGTTTCTGATGCCGAAAGATTTGAAACAAATGTTTTTTTAGAGCGATATCTTTAAAATTTTGGTAGGAACGACCAGACATCTTGAATTTTACACATATTAAAATGTAATTATATTTCCATATTCGGCTCGGCTTCTAAAGCACTTATCATTTTAATATTGGTGTGTAAAACATACATTTACCTAGTCCCATACTGCAATTAGCTAATTGCAACATCAAAAACGGTTTTATAAGTACATACGTTGTTGGTCAGTATTGCAAAAACCGATGGAATAATTTATATTATTGTAACACCGCGTTTCTGAGCTTTGTTTGGTCCAATTTATTGTAACACTGTTGTCGTTTATAAAGGCGTGGGCAAAGTTCTTTTTCTCTTCCTTTTCCTAAAAAATTACAGTACACCCACTGTATGGGTGAAATCGCTAAAATTTGTACGTAACAAAAACATAACAAAAAGGAAACGTTACAACAAAGAGGATCTATTAGGACTCGTTCACATTCCAATTATTGAAACGACATTTTTTTTCATTTATTATAGTAAATTTTAATACATTCATATGTTTCGTAATTTAATTACATTATTGTGATAATTTTTATTTTTATTACTTTCTTTATCAACCAACAGCGCCGAAATCCTCTGAATCCGTGATTGACCAAACAACTGAAAAATAGTCAACAACCATAATCAGTCCTTGAAACCCCTAAACTAAAATATGATATTTCGGCTCCCATCTTGCAAATCTGCTATTTTGATAAAAATATATAACTCCGGGCCTTATTACTGATTTTTCAGGGGAGAATATATACTATTGCCTAGAGTCAATTTACGGGTTAATAAGCACCAACCATTTTTGGCGAAAAAATATCCAGTTCTATCTAAACCTTAAAATATCCTGTTTTAGTATTTTACCATGTGACGTGTGATGTCATCGCATTCATATTATTCTGAACGCACCCTTATGCATCCTTTTTGTTACGTTACAAAGAAAAACGTGACAAAGTACAACAAAAATACACACAATCACGACTTCAAAATAATTTACACACATATAAAGATTTACGTTTGGCTAACCACAACGCAATCAGACTAAAATTCGGTTGACGCGTGTATGAATGGCAGAGACGCGATACTTACGCCACTTCTAAGGAAACTCTTGCTTGTGGTGTTGCCATTAAAATAATTCAGAATTATTACCATTTTATATTTAAAAAACGCTACAAAGAAAATAACAAAAAAATGTTTTTATCATGATTTCTTGTTTTGTATGAAATTTAATAACCACTGTGCAAAATAATATAAGAATGTAATAAAATTGCAAGATTGGTTTTTCTTCGTTAATGATGTATTGACCAAAAATTTCAACGTAAAATACTGGTATTTTTTTTTTGTATGTTTTGATGCAACTAAGCAGCATGGACAAAAAATGTACAAAAATTGGCGATATCACCCGTATATTGATGATGTAAATAATATATTTGACCGTATATCATATTTTTTCATAACGTAATATCAATTTTTATCTGACGCATAAGAAGTATCTACTTTTTTATCTAATAGGAAATTGTTATTTTATCTCGTAACAAGATAATGTACGATACAGACCCATTAATTACATTCACGCCTGTCTCCCGGAAGGGTAGGCAGAGACTACAGATTTCTATCTGCTTAGACGATCCTGTCTTCTTTCGCTTCTTTCATATCCATCAATCTATCTATAGTCATACAAGCTCTTCTAGAGAATTCTTAAAAACTATATTTTGGGATGTCTGGTCTGCTATACAATTTAAGATGACCGCTCGTTCCTATCTTACTGTTTTTGTACCCAAGGTATAGTCTGTCAAAAAAGTGCTGAAATTAATATTGAACTATAATAAACTTTATTGAGCTTTAAACGTTCAAGTAGGATAATTTAGGTAATATAGTCATGAAATAACAACGCGTTAAACTAGATTTAACAGATTTTGTACTTGTTTGTTTGGTGTAATCGGGCGAAATAAAAATATTTCCTTCAATATTCATTTCAACAATTTTTTGACAGACTGTACATAGATAGTAGAAAAAATAATATCGTCACAAAAACATACAAATTTTCACGCCTGTCTCCCTATGGGTAGGCAGAGACTACAAGTTTCCATATGCTACGATCCTGACACACTTCTTTCGCCATTTGCATATTCATAGAATTCAAGATGACCGCTCGTTCCTATCCAAACTATAATGTACCACCCATACCCATAGTAGCGAATGAAAAAATATAAGTCTGATTTATCGCTGAAAAATAGCCCACGATAAACCACAGTTTAGTGAGGCGACTGCTCCAGTAGCTTTCATTTTGTCTATTAGTCGGCCGATCACGCCAGGCCCTGTGTCGCATGACACAGAGTAAGCAAGGACCAATCATGAGACTTGCCCCTTTGTGTCTCTGCTGGTGCCGTATTCCAATGACACTATGTCAAAAACTTCAACTTTGTTTTTTTCATTCGCCGACCCACATAGTAGATAGTAGATTCATTTAGGGTGACAAAAAGAAAATCTTTTCATATTGACTAGATAACTTCCCTATAGAGATATTAAAGATAATAATAAACTCAGTAATCACGATCTTCCCATAACAGCATTATTTTGATGTACCGCAAGCTTCCGCCTACGCCCACACGTGTTTGTTTTTAAATTAATTGCAACCGCTGCGTTTCAAACATCGAACTTTCGTCAGCCAGTAGTTTCTATTCGTCTAGTTTATCTTTGACTGTGATGTGTTTTCTGGAAATTCTTTGTCGGTTTGATTATAACGTGTGTGTGGTGGTAGATAACATTAAGGCGCGTGCATGCATACCCCAAATTAGCAACTCGATGTGTGTCGACGCAAATATCGACGGAAAGGACATTGAAATAACGTTCATATCAGCGCGTATTCCGAAGTGGCTGTTACGACGATCGCTGCCTCACCGGATAGCGCAAAATGGGAGGCGGTAATATTTTCACAAGGCACGGAAAAAAAATGGTTGACAATAACTTTTTAGATCTATCGATTATCTTTATTATGGTGAAAGAATCATTAAATAATTTCCCGGCTGATTAAAAGCTAGCCTAAGAATTTAAAGCATATTCACATATTTCCAAAAACTCTTGATTTTTTGATTATGATTTGTTTTTTTTTGGTGGCGAGCGACGCGGCGGCGGACCTTAAAATAGCCATGATGCCATACCACCCGGGCCCCTTAGGCCTGGTCCGACACTGCCCTCGGGTAGGGTTGCCATACGTCCGGGTTTCCCCGGATTTGTCCTCGTTTGAAGGGCGTCCGGGGAGCGTCCGGGCCGGACTTCATTTGTAGTCCGGGATTAAAAATTAAAGTCTTGGGCCGCCGCCCGCGACATACGCACTGTGCCCGCACGCGCCGCCACCGGGATTAACCGACGACAAAACCGACTCGCTAAATTCACCGTCTCCCTCCCCGCCATCCCCCGCCGCGCCGCTCCCATCCTAATGAGTAATGAGTGCAATAATTTCTTTTCCTTTTCGTAGTTAAAGTTATGATTGTTTTCTTCTGTAAAAGAAATTTCAAATAAGGCTGTTGATTGAACCTTTTAAGTTGATATACGATATAAGTGAGTATAGTTTTTGGTTATTTTACGTTTTAAAAAGTTTATAATGTAACTTACTTCATAGTAAGAATGAAACATTGTAAGACTGAATACTAAAATGGTCTTAGTAATTTTAAGACTTTTGTTTAAAAATTTGAATTTGTTAGGTTAAGGTAATAAGGTTTTGTTTTTATAACAGAGTAAGAATCTTATTACAGTTTGTTACAAATTGGAAAACACAAATTATTATATACTTACTCTGTATACTTTCAAGTTCTGAAAATAAATAAAAAGGTGACTTATGACCTTTTTGACAGTTTTTATTTACACTGACTATGTTTCAAAAAACCTGTTGACATGTCCGGATTCTGAGCTTTAAAATCCGGGGTTTTCACACGTCTAATCCTGGTTGCCAAATTTTAGAGATGGCTACCCTACCCTCGGGGATGTCATGTCGACTAGACTAGATTTGATACTCAATATAAACTTTTACTTTGTTTACAGGTAATACTTTATCTTAACTTGGCGAGTCGCCAGGATATAGTGGCCGCCGACATTGCAAGAGCGCATCTATCGACAGGTCTCAGGACTCTCAGGTACAACAGCCTGGGTAATTACAATTAAAGATTGTACTTGTTGGAATTATCTATACATTGTACACATCAGTTACTGATAATATTTTACAAAGAAAAATAAATTCAAGGTATATTTCGGGCGTACTGTTGATTTCAACTGATGACGTATCTTGAATTTATTTTTTCTTTCGTTTTGTATATACGGGTTTATGTGCATTAAATAAAAAGCTTCCAAGAGCCAAATATTTATTAATTTTAAACGTTTTACAAAGAAACAAACACGCGCAAATGAAAGAAAAACTCTCCTCTCCACAGTAAGTTTAATAACCTTGTACACTTTGTTTGGACAGGTTTTTGTTGTCTCTTTGGGAAGTTCGATCAGTGTTATCAGTAGATAATGTGGTATCATTAAACCCGGTATCTAATGGAGTATCCTGACTGATTTCATTAATGCCTACACTACACGGGTGGATATAGAAACGTGAAATATAGACTTTATGGATTCCTTGTTTGTTTGACGCAGAAGGGATTTTAGGAAATTCCCAGGGGACCGAGAGAAACGGTTCTACGTGAGCAACGGTGTGGATCTTCCGTTAGTTATTTATGTTTCTCTTTTTCATGACAACATTCAATAAAATGGCTAAAAGTACCATTTTACATATTTTCCACGTCATTCTCTAAATCATCTGTATTTGCATAAGTTTTATTGTTGACGTCCTCCGGCGTACAATACTTGTATCTTGTATGTAGTTGTTAACTTCACTTGCCCTTGAATTTTACTCTTATAACAACCGAATAAGGTGTAATTTTGTATGTTTCGCTGCGATTTATTGGTTTTTAATTGATTGCAACCAAGTCTCCATAGAAACGGCAGCACGTGGTGTACCTAGCACCGTGTTGCATCCAATCAAACCTTTGATAAGGGATTTAACTGTAACAATAAAATTGATTACACTCGAAACTGAATTTTAAGGCTGGGTCGATAGGGTTTCTTTTACTTTGATATTGCTAGGTTGCAATGAATTTCCATAGAAATTGTGTTGCGAAGCCAACTTCAATCGGTTATCGTTGAGGAATTCGCTTGTTTAAAAATAGCTTCAATAGTTTTGTCACAGTTTGTTTATTGGTAAAGTAATTTTACTTACTTTGCTTCATTATACCTTTAGTAAATGGTAAGGTATCATCTACTGAACATACTGGACCACTTTTTCAAAGAAACATGACAGAGTATTTGAAATAAAAATATATATTTTTTAAATTCACAGGATACAGGAAATTATTTTTCAATACAAGTGCTTCTAAAATCCTATTTTTAAGCGTCTAAACAATGAGCTGGTTTCAGTTTGATGCGTTCGTAGGCTGCGTTCAGTTTGATCGTCGGACGACAACCGCCTACTACTGACAGCAAGACATAGCAATGTATGTTATATATGACTGAAAGCAGCCTACGCATTAAACTGAAAGCAGCTTATTTCCGTCAAGTTGGCAACTTGCGTGCAAAAAAAAGAAAAAAAAAAGCCTAAAGTTCATTTGGAGTCTTTATTGTTTGTTTGTTTCTTTAATTACGTTTCATTTATTTACTCACACTATGCATTGAAAAACGTAGTATGATACACGTGGGTAAGGGCAATAAGTTACTGGTAAGTAACGTTTAAACGTAAGTAACTCGCTTATCGCTCGTGTTCTCGGACGAACAAACCAACCTCGTGTTTCAACTCATTGCCTCCATACCGCACTTATAGCGTAAACTACTATTTTATTATCGCAGTTGTTTCTTTGGGAAAAGGTTGTTGAGTATATTGATTATATTATGTGACGTTGAGAGGTTCCTGTCCATTTACATCAGATATTTCTTTTGTGAACTTTTAATCCATCCATCCATCCATCAGCCTGTTGCGTCCACTGCTGGACATAGGCCTTTCCAGGATTTCGCCACTCTTGGTGGTGTTCCTGGAAGAAATGCCCATACTCACATACGCTGGGCAGGCGGGTTGGTGAGCGCGGTGCCGAAACCCTTGCACCAGTGACGCCGCTGCCCGTCACCAGTCTGTTTTATATAAGGCCCGGCAATTGGGGATGGTTATACCGCCATCCATCGGTCCCAGGCAATGGTGGGCCTCCTGGTTTTTTTGCCTGAGAGCTGTTCTCTTACTCTCCCCCGAATAACTTCGGGAGTATTTGCGAGGAAGATGGTGGTACCTCCACAGTCGAGCTCGGCATTAGCTCTACCACCTACATTTCTAAAATCTCTACCACCGAATTTTTAATATTGTTCATTAATATTCAACTGGTGGTATAAGGTTCGGTCGTGGCTTGTCACCACCCTCATTACGTAACAGTGCGTGTTGTTCCGAGATGACGTCATGAGAAGCTGTACTTGTGGCTACAAGCAGCTGTGTAGTCACTCGTCAATTACCGACTTTCGTAGATGTTGTAACGGCTCGCCTGTTTTAATATTGTTCATTAATATTCAACTGGTGGTATAAGGTTCGGTCGTGGCTTGTCACCACCCTCATTACGTAACAGTGCGTGTTGTTCCGAGATGACGTCATGAGAAGCTGTACTTGTGGCTACAAGCAGCTGTGTAGTCACTCGTCAATCACCGACTTTCGTAGATGTTGTAACGGCTCGCCTGCTTTAATATTGTTCATTAATATTCAACTGGTGGTATAAGGTTCGGTCGTGGCTTGTCACCACCCTCATTACGTAACAGTGCGTGTTGTTCCGAGATGACGTCATGAGAAGCTGTACTTGTGGCTACAAGCAGCTGTGTAGTCACTCGTCAATCACCGACTTTCGTAGATGTTGTAACGGCTCGCCTGCTTTAATATTGTTCATTAATATTCAACTGGTGGTATAAGGTTCGGTCGTGGCTTGTCACCACCCTCATTACGTAACAGTGCGTGTTGTTCCGAGATGACGTCATGAGAAGCTGTACTTGTGGCTACAAGCAGCTGTGTAGTCACTCGTCAATCACCGACTTTCGTAGATGTTGTAACGGCTCGCCTGCTTTAATATTGTTCATTAATATTCAACTGGTGGTATAAGGTTCGGTCGTGGCTTGTCACCACCCTCATTACGTAACAGTGCGTGTTGTTCCGAGATGACGTCATGAGAAGCTGTACTTGTGGCTACAAGCAGCTGTGTAGTCACTCGTCAATCACCGACTTTCGTAGATGTTGTAACGGCTCGCCTGCTTTAATATTGTTCATTAATATTCAACTGGTGGTATAAGGTTCGGTCGTGGCTTGTCACCACCCTCATTACGTAACAGTGCGTGTTGTTCCGAGATGACGTCATGAGAAGCTGTACTTGTGGCTACAAGCAGCTGTGTAGTCACTCGTCAATCACCGACTTTCGTAGATGTTGTAACGGCTCGCCTGCTTTAATATTGTTCATTAATATTCAACTGGTGGTATAAGGTTCGGTCGTGGCTTGTCACCACCCTCATTACGTAACAGTGCGTGTTGTTCCGAGATGACGTCATGAGAAGCTGTACTTGTGGCTACAAGCAGCTGTGTAGTCACTCGTCAATCACCGACTTTCGTAGATGTTGTAACGGCTCGCCTGCTTTAATATTGTTCATTAATATTCAACTGGTGGTATAAGGTTCGGTCGTGGCTTGTCACCACCCTCATTACGTAACAGTGCGTGTTGTTCCGAGATGACGTCATGAGAAGCTGTACTTGTGGCTACAAGCAGCTGTGTAGTCACTCGTCAATCACCGACTTTCGTAGATGTTGTAACGGCTCGCCTGCTTTAATTCTAGGTTTCATAAGGCGCGGTAGTGGTCAAGCATACTTTTATTTCACCTATAGAAATTCACTTCTCCACTGTCCAATTACAAAGCCTTAGATTCAGGATGGCTTTAAATTTCCATTTTTAAAAACATTGTCATTGACCTTGTCATAACAAAGCGTTAGCACACTATCTGCATCTAATTTATTCACGCACTTCTGTCAACGTTGCTAACGCATAGAGGCATCAGGTATGACAAGGTTCTATCATAATAGCATCTGAAACGTATTGTACCTGAATTGAATATCCGTTATCAGTTAATTGGTAGACTAACCGTTTAATTTTTCTTGTGTCCTACCCTAACATTAGTTGGTTTGTTTGGTTGATGAATAGTGTTCAATCAAATATTTTTTATTAATGTATTTTGTCATCTCATCTTTTGTTTATCAAACATTGCCACCAGATAATTTGAGGTTGAAGTCATTCTGCTGTCTGATTCAATTTATTTTTGTGTTCAATGTTACATTTATTTTGTAAACATTTACCATGCATTTATGCTCACTCCAAAATATTGACTTTGCAACAAACGCAGAAAACATGATTGCTGTTTACGTGTTCTAGGAAAAGCTGTTCGAGTGTAACGTCTTTATTTACAATTCCAAAGTGTTACCTTGACTGAGAAGCTCATCTAAAAACGTTCAATGGTAACGCATCATGTCCCCCAGTTAATTGGAAATCGACGGAGTTACTGCGTTTCTGTGAAAACCCAGCGGTACGGAACCGAACCTGCATTGGGCGCCAGACGGGTCCCCTGTACGCACGCGCTGATGACGTTGCAACATTCACGACGGCCTCTGTACCCTCAACCAGAGACGCGGTACAGACACCGACCTCCCCACCGCGTCGCTCCTCCGCCCCGCGGGCACACCTCTCCCCGCGCGCCAGTTGCCTTGCAGCCATCGCGCGTGTCAGTCGCATGCATGCGACATCGCAAGTATCCCCCCATAATATGGATATACAGCACATCCGCGCTCTTTTCAACATCAAGTTCGAGTATTTGTGGTTCTGCGAAGTCTCCGACAAGTATAAATGGATTATATTGTGAAGTGCCCACAGTGCAATCGTTTGAAAGGTCCGCATTGGAATTTGTAGTATGGCGATCGCCGTCGTGCCGACCGACGTGCGAGGCACATGGCTTCGTAATAATATGGTGCTGGCGGAAATTACGTTGCGTCTGTTTATGTTTTTTAGTCAGGTGATTTAGAAAACGAAGTAAAACCTTTGCCTTCGCTAATGATGTTCCCGAATTTACTTTATGAATTAATTTTCACATCGTTGGCGTACTCGTGGCATCCACGTTATGGCGCGCTTCTGACGACACCGCATTATACTGGTCTGTCGAACGTGGAGCGCGGCTCGTATTTACGGTTTTACTTTCAACTCATGTAATTAATGGAATGCCCGTATGTTTTGTGACTCGAATTCTCCCAAGTTGTGAAATAAGAGTTGGTGTTTAGAGTTCAAGAACTATTCGAGCCTTTGTTCAAGCTTTGCGTTTTCATTCCGCGAGGTCATTGACGAACAAAACATTGGCTAATAATCACTTCGCGCCACTCAATTAAACGATCGCATCAACTCGATCGAAGTCCGTTTTGCTAATTGTTTTACAATTCATTTACATTTATCCATTCATTTGACGCAATACTTGCTACAAATGAAAATTTACATTTCTGGACGCCGGAATCATATACGACAAAAATTACTATTTGAACTAAAACGCAGTAGTATTCAGCAGAAAATGGCGGGCGAATACTAAGCCCTACGGAGCATGCGAGAGAATGTGTAAGCGGTTTCAAAGTGCAACATGGCTGCAGCTGTCCCACACGTTTTTCTGTTGTGGCTCTTAGCTACTTGTACTGAAGAACCATTTTGGATTATACGTTTATGCTTACTGGCTAGTTGTACCATGACATCGTAGGCGTGGTCCGTACGAAGATGTTCCCTCGTTTCCTGGTTCCTTGGTACTTTACTAGCAAGAACATCTGAAGAATTTGTAAAGTAGTGAAGAAGAAAATAAGACGGTGAAGTAACTGACTTGACTGAGGAGAAACAGTTCACAGTTCTATAGAAAAAAATTAAACAAATGAGAATATTGACTTAGTTGAAAGCAAACTGTGCTTTAGATGAAAAAATAATACAAATATGAAACTGAAATGTCTATGATTGAGACTACAGTGTTAAAATTACAAGTCATAGATGTACAATATAACTGTATCATGCCATGGTTCGTTTACCCCTATAAGGTTGTATATTCAATTCCCGTAACTCTGGTGACATGCCACCGCTAAATAACGTCCTAATTCAATTAGAAATACTCGTCAGCTTGGACTATTCATTGTCGATTGTCATTGTGTAACGTTAAAAAAACTAGAAAGTTCGCAGACAAATGAGAATCACTCTCGAAAGAAGATCATAAATAATGATATTCTTTTGCTGTTCTGAACAGTTCAGTGAAGCGCCTTTTACTAATTGCACATAAAAAAGATAGAAGAGGGTTTGACAGGTGCTCCTTGAAAGTCTTTGATGAAATTAACTTCCCCAGTAATCAATTTGCGTTCGTGAAAGATCAAAAGCAATTAATCTTATTATAGTTTCTAGTAAAGAATAATGACTTGTCTCCAACACTTTCTGATAGATGAAAGTTCCAATTAAAGTAATGAAAGCTACCCACCTTTAACTTATAAACATTAAATAATTTGTAGTACGGCTACTACCAATGCACGGTAAAGGACTAGAAAGGAAAGGTTATGCAATGGGAGCCGGCCACGTGGCAGTGTGGAGTGCGCATGTCCTGTCGATCCCTGACATTGCTCCAGATCTCCTCAAGTCTTCGTTTGTGCTGCGTCATCGTTGAATAAAATAGACGGCGGATTGAATGATGTCTTTTGAGCGAGGAAAATCTCAAGTAATTTCAATGAGGAGGTTAAAATTCCAGATAAAGATAAACAAATATCAGAACCAGATTATATAATAGTACGCATTTGTCTTTTTCTAGACATGAATATCGCACAATAGCTGCTATTTGAAAATTATTTCTAAGTTATTAACATTAAAAATAACTTTATTTAGTTCATGTACGTGTATTATTTTGCTAGGAGTTTTTATGTATTAGCCCTAAATTAAATTCGTTTTATTTTCCCGTTTCAAATTAAATTGACGTGTAATGCACATTATACAGGATGGGTACATCGTACGACATTGCATAAATAAATTATTCATCTCATTCTCATGAACCTATGACCATAGTGTATGTCTCGCTTGCACAATACTCAGAGATGGTATCATATCAGAACGTCTTTAACGATAACATCATCTTGTTTATATCCCATTTACGAGTAAGGAAAACTTTATTCTTCTTCATTGCGTTGATCAAGTCACGGCGGGGGGAAAAGAGCCTTGGGAACAAGTTTTTAAACATTATCTATTTGCGGTGGAACATTCGAGTACAGTTTTACCATATTTTTTTATTCGCGTATGTTTTAAGATATTGTATGGTTCTTTATTCATGCGCGACATTTGCTATATATACAAATTTCCCAGACAACACTGACAGACATGATTCGACCGACTGGCTTGTCAATACTCACCATCTATGTGGTCTGTGCTCACCATCAATAAAATATTTACGAACAGTTATTAAATATTTTTTCTGTGAATAGTCCATAACATTATATAGCCATAGGTTTTGTTATACTTTTTTGTATTTCATAAATTATTACTTAATGTCATTTATTCGACTGATAAAAGAGGCGAGGAAAATATATCGAAAAAACTGTTTTTATTCTTTTTATTATTTATTATACGTCACCATAATTTCTAATTAACAAGCTAAAATGCTATCCATTTATTATCTTTATACATAATCAATTTCCAATTGTTACTTTTAATTAAGTGGTAGTGAGTATCAGGTATGTAAGACGTCTATTTCTCACACTTGTTCATGTTCATATTCAATGCATAATAATTAATCGACAATTGCGGAAGCTTACCATCCATTTTTCCTCTTCAAAGATACCTCCATCATGCATTCAGTTCCTAATTCAACATTAGTATCATCTATTGAAAAGATATACGAGCGTGGTCAGGTTTAATTTCATCAAGTGCTACCGTAACTCAATTAGTTGATAGCCACGTGGTGTTGATGTCTAGTGCGCATGACCACGTCCGCTCAGCTGTGTGCTGGAAAATCGTTAGCTCAGACCACCATCTGGGTCTGCCTCCATTTTCCGTAAATCTCTAAGTGAACAATGCCTTTTAAATTTTCATTACTCGATTTTTTTAAATTATTGCAAACCGATTATATATTTAAGCAAAATCAAATTATGTACTATATTTCTAGCACGGACTACTATCAATCAAAACTACTAGAGGTGGGCGTTCCTTTGTAAAGTTGTTAAAGCCAAATGACGAAAAACATCAAACAAATCTTAAAAAAAAAATACTACGTTGTTATTAAAACAATACGATCGAAATTCCGCGCAATATGAACAACGAACATGATTAGATAAAGAATTTAGAGATAGTACCTGTGCAAGTTCGGTAGACGTTATCAGTTAGGCCTTTTGCCACTCACGTGTGTTCAAATTTTTCTTAATAAACTGCTAGTTTTAATGATATCATAGCTTTCTATGTCAGGTATTGGGTTGTCTTGGTTAATTATGTTTGTTTCTTACTTCCGTTTCTAAGTTCCTGTTTTATAATATTATTGTAGTATCCATCCATCCATCAGCCCGTGTTCATCCACTGCTGGACATAGGCCTTTTCCAAATTTCGCCACTCATGTCGGTCCTCCGTCCTTCTCATCCAGCCGCCACCCACAACGTCCTTCAGGTCGTCGGTCCAGTTCCACTGTAGTATTTAATTGCGGAATATAAATATTACTTCTCATGATTTGTTTATTATTATATTATATTTAATGCACTGGTAACACGTTTCTCATTTCAATTATAATAGAAATGTTAGATTTAGTGCATTAATAATATAATGTAATCAATTACTATGATTTAGCGTCATAAAAGAACGGTGATTGATTTATGAATAAATGCCAATAGTAACTGAATAGATTGATTAACAAAGAGGTAAATTTATAGACACCTTTAGAATCAACATTTCAATTGATTGATCAACAGTCCACTAGGAAGCACACTAAACACTATTACACTTTAGAAAGTAGTTCCAGTAAATGTCAATGTTATATCCTGCTTAGACTACAATGAACTTATCGGTCTAAAATCACCTCTATTGGATTTCAATACGAATCACAAAAGAGATTAAAATAACAGATATGACATTTTCTTCGCCCAGAGCAAGGACACACTGACCGATGAAGGTTGTCAAAGATGTAAATATTGTCCTGCCCGATAGACGTGTTGTTGTAAATTGATCTCGTTTTAGAGAAACTAATTCATGTATGAAAAGACAATATAGAATTACGATATTTATTGCAATCGAAAAAAAAGAGGAATCGATTTATACTAAAGACAACAAACGGAAACCATGATAAAATTACTCGTTGGACTTGAAATACTGCGTTGTAAAGTTATAATATCTACTTACGGTTATTTTGGTCAAAAGGATGAATGACAGAAAAGTGACAAAAGAATTATTATAATGGTGTCTAGGTGGGAGGTAAAGCTCGACCGGCCGGCCCGACCGCCCTAGAAGAACGTGTGCCACTGAAAAAGATCCAAATCGAAAGCACACGGAATAAACCTTGTACGACTACATTGATGGATGTGGAAGAGGTGTGTCAAAATCGCAGCAAATGGAAATCGGTGGTCTATCCCTCTGGGGGACTGGTATGAAGATATGTATGTAATAATACGTATGATATAAATTAAAATAGAAGACTAGGTATACCCGAAATGAGGTCAATTACGTCAAAATTTATCTTTTTATGATTCCAATAACGGTTTTTATTATCACTAATCATTATTACTTAACTAGTGCCAATCATTAAAAATGTTGACTTAAACAGATAGCGAAGGCCCGTAATTAAAAGCAAGTGCTTGTAAGATGACACTCAGGAGAGAAGGATTTCTTATCGAGATAACTGTTCGTCTAGATTCTTGTGTTTACGACAGAAGTAATAGCGAGAGAAGGCTATTTACAAACAGGAAACTAATTAGAAAAAAATATAAATTCTCTACTGATATTTGCAAAAAACTATATATTCATGACCAAGAAAATATTTTGCAAATGAAGTAGGTTAGCACATATAAGATAGACATTCTAAGAGCAAACGAATCATAAAACCAAATGCTTCATATCCTGTTCTTCTGCCAAGCTATATTTAGCTCTTGTTACTGGACATAAAATCTAAATCCGCTTAAACTATATGCATTTACAATATCATTTGTATTAAAAGAGTCGATAAGTTAGATATCCTTCCGACCAATGCCATGGTCTACCTCCCAAATACCTGCATGGTCATGTAGAACATGAACCATAAAGCAATAATTAAGGATTTGGATTGTCTCAGTTCGACTTAAACTTATGATGTCAATGTGAGTTGTGGCAGCAAAATCAATGTTTTGTGGACAATGTTGCTATCTATGATTATAAGAGTATGCAAATTAATTTAAGATAATAAGATGCCAAATGGTTGACAATGTTTCTTTCACGTTGCGAGAATGCAATTTATTTTCTTAAAACATTTCTTCGTTATTGCTCTTAAGAGTCCACTTATTTTGGTCACACTTGGAATTAGTGACGTAAATCGCCAAAACCTAATATTAAATCGCATGGCTTTGGTCCACAAATGCACATGCCGCTATACCTCGGTGAAAGTATAGGAACTTGGCTCGTTCACAAGGAGATCACGAGGGAAACCGTCTAGATGTCGACCAATAAATCTTGTCTGAACGTGGAAACAGATACCGAGAATGTATTGTGAGACGAAGGGAAACTAAAGAGGATTTGAATATGGGATTGGTTGAAATAAAAAGTTTAAGGGAAATCGCAAAAAAAAAATTAACAAAATGTAAATTTTGTAAAGTGTCAAAATGGAAAATGGGAATGAGCTACATCTAAACCTACAGTTAAGATAAGTATGTTATGTACCATTATTACAGTGCTATCATCTTATTTTAGATGACGGTGGCGTCGCTAGTAGAGAATTCGGTATCACATTTTTCGGGCAAAACTAAGGTATTTTTTACTCTTTCTGTGTATCTGAACCGATAAGACGGTGGCACTGTAAATGAAACCACATATTCTACTGATCATACTGAATATAATTTTCAAACAGAAACATCATGATTTAACGATCACTTGATAGTAGTTAAGTTTACGCTTTGTGTTCCAAGATAAAGTATTGGTGTAAGTACTTATCGTTCAAATCACGTGTAAAAGTAAGAAGGTCATCACATCACAACAGTGATTTGGCACTGTTATTCATCCGCAAATGCATAACTTTATTGAATAACTCAAATACAGCGAACATATAAGCAGATTTTCTGCAATTACTTGGAATTTCCTTGCAATCTATTGCTATTTATAGAATTCATAGAGCACGGCTTCTTTATATACGAGTACCTTGATATTTCTGTTATGTTTACCTTGATTCTACGATTTTCATGTGCGTGGTTTTTGAATCCATGTTCCATTAAGATGCATCAGTTTTTCATAATGTTGAGTATCCCTATTCCATAACACACCTAAAACTAGGAGTGGAGTAGTGCAAAAAGTGAAATTAAAACGAATTAACGAACTACTTCGGAACACAAACGTAAATATTCCAAAAAATATAAATTGTTTCGATTCTTATTCATTTGGAATAAGGTCTGCAATTCAGCGCACTGACAGATGGTGTTTAAAAAAAGACAGACTCGGTTTATTAAGTAAAAGCAACCACGCGATTCCCTTGTGCCGGCTGCGACCTAAAAGCATGGTGATAATTTTATTCTGAAATCTTAGCTAAAGAAAATTCTCAGTTTACTTATTTTCTGCACGCGAATATTTTCTATATTTCGTTTCTGCCTCGAAAAAGTTTCTTTTTTGGATCCTATTTTCGTGCAGCCTTGACATAAAATCGCGTATTTCCGCAAATTATATTTTTTCTTAAACCCGGATTCTAAGTATGTACCCGACATCACAAATCTCGAGTTGCATATTTTGATGCATTTCTCCAATATTTCCGTATCAAACATAGCAAATATTTTGTTTACAGCGCCGTTCACACAGGTGAAGGTCATGGTCGCATTGGCTGGCGCCTGGAACAGCTCGCTCGTTCACATGACTTGTTTGTACGCGCGAAACGTGGACCTCTCTGATTGGTCGACCGCCCCGTGTGCGAGAGAATGATCGCTAATCGGTATACAATCAAACAGCCTGATACATTATGATACTCTGGTGGCTGGACGCTATTTCATGATGGTTGACAGACACGCATTCTTGGATCTTTTTGTTTTTTTTTCTATGTTAGGTATATGATAGAAGAGATCTTGATCAAAATTTAGAGATATTTTCTATCTCTCTTAGGTTTTCCAGAAATTCCTAGTATCTTTCAAATGAGAGAGAAAGATTTATACCGTACAACAATTTGCAATGGTGGTAAAATAGACCGAATGAATTTTAACATAACAAAACGTCTCTAAGGCTACACATGTAGACAAAAGGCCCAAGTACAACTCGGACATGAGACTTTTATGTTACAAATCGCTCGCAATATTTTTCTGTACACATGTCGTTGTCAGTACGACAAGTGTTTTTGCCGACAAGGCCGTCTGTCTCCAATGTAGTGTCTCATCCGGAAGACTAACCTTGACCTACATTGTGCTATATACGAGCACCAAGTGTATCTTAATTACTTTC
This sequence comes from Ypsolopha scabrella, assembly GCA_910592155.1. Classification (NCBI taxonomy): domain Eukaryota; kingdom Metazoa; phylum Arthropoda; class Insecta; order Lepidoptera; family Ypsolophidae; genus Ypsolopha; species Ypsolopha scabrella. Next base: position 3,177,899 of record OU342980.1, on the reverse strand, counting down.
ATACAGGATATATGCAGAGATTTAGCTTTAGATATTTGGCAATGCGGTGACATTGCAAATTTTTTCTACCGTTTCCGGTTAATGTTTTTCCGCTAATATAACGTCTTCCTAATTGTGTTTTTCTGAAATCTGTAAGGTCACTGTGGTTCGGGGTTTGGTAATTACTTGTTTACACTGTTCAGGAATCTTTTGAGGATATAAGCCTAGTTCTCTTTAATATGACGTAAACCTGAAAGGCATTTTCTTGGTTACCTTGACCATAAGGAAAGGTTAAACAGGAAGTTTGTAATAACTGTTTTCCACTTTTAATCTCAATGACTTGTACAGATATTAGTTCCTGCAATATTTGTATGGTATATCTTACCTTCTTAATATTATAATAATGTTTTATTAAATTGTTTACCTCATAAACTTCTTTATTTATGAAACTTTACCATTTGCGTTATTCATTTTCTTATTGCTGTTGAAATTAATACTGTTCAAATTCCTCGTTTAACTGAGAGAAATAAAGTGTATCGCTTAGAGCGTCTTTATAGACTTTTTAATAAGCTTTTGCTGAATAAATCACACTGTCTATCGTTTAAATTGGCCTGTTTATTGAGGTAAATTTGCATTTATATATAAAAGCATCAGTAAGTTAAGTAGGTGATCAGGATCAGAACTGGACTGATATTGTTATTTTCTTGCATTCATATATCCATCAGAAGTCTTGTTACCAATCGATTAAAATGCATGTAACTCAAATAAATTGGTGATGTCTTGACTGCATCGCTCCCAACCACAGGCACTATTCAATCTGTGGGCACACGAATAGAACGAGAGATCGTGATTTTAGGCACGACCAATGATATCAGCTGGTGAAAACAAACCTTGGCCCAAAATTTGACGGCCTCTTCTGTAGTGACGTTATTGTTTGTGTGTGAGTAATGTGTGTTTTGTTAGATATCACCATTTCCAAAAAACCGTGGAGATAGAAGCATTTTATTGAAATGCAAATAAACCGTCGGCATTAATACGAAGAAGTACTTACTATGCGTTCCATATTCTCTCAGTTCTACAGTGTCATTCTTGCCCATTAGTTTCATATTTCTCATCTCGGAAATCAAATCTGAATCGGTAGAAAGACGCAACAAACCGAAACCGAGCCCAGGGTATCGCATTCCAAACCGCAAGACTTCGTCTTGTCACCATCGCCTGCGTTATCGAGTTACTTATCACTGTCGCAAGAGTTGACAGAACGCAATAGAACCGATCCTATTGATATACCAACAAGACTATTTTTAAACATATCCAATAAAAACCGTTTAGCTGATACTTTAAATCTTAATATTTCGAAACAGATCCCTGAGACAAAAAATGGTTTTCACACACCCACAATATTTTGAAAGACCTATCAAACGATATAATTAACCAAAACACGGAGTAGACGCGAAAAAAATCCATCTCCAATTTACGTGCAAGGGAAGGAAACAAAAAAAAAAGTGTTTTTTCGATTTCATTTTACCATTTTTCGGCGTGATTAAATATGTAATGTATACCCTTTCCAAAATATAGCTTTCTAGTACTAAGAGTCTCTGAGCTAAGACGCGGACAGACGTACGGACGAATATGGCTAAACTATAAGGGTTCTTTGTTGACTACGGAACTTTCAAGAAAAAATACTAAATAGTATTAAGCTCGCCTATGTACAAAATTTTGTGCAATAAAGAATTTTATTATTATTATTAAAAACTTAAAACTCTGCCATAAAACCAACTTTTACTATGACACCAACCAACAAAGCGCCAAAAAAAATCGACTGTTCCATAGACAATTTCCATACCTATACTACCAAAATGTATTAAAAACTTGTTTCTTACGTGTTCTCGATTTTTTTCTCGAGAAGTTCGTATGGTCAAGTACTGTTGCTAGTTTCCGGCTTCCGCAACATCATCTGAACAACCTGTATATAAAAGGATGCCCTGACAGATCTATCTACGCCTAGACCAAACGGCTGGACCTAGGAACATGTAGTTTGGACTGTACGTTCCTTGTATGATGTAGACATCCGCTAAGAAGGAACGTTGGGAAATTCCCGCGGGATTGGGAGAAACGGTATTCACGAGTGTACCGTTGCGAGGTATCCGCAAGTATTGTATTTACGTTAGATTATATACCTCCAGCTAGAATACAAACATAATATATGTAGACGTGTTTGATTTAGTAATTACAAGAAAGGTAGCTCAAGCGGTGGTGGGACTTCTATAGAAGCCCTGAGACGGGGCTTGTCTTATGTAGGTTTGGTTTGATTTATCTATTGGGCTCTACTAGATAGTCTGAAAATCTAAATCAAGGTTTGTATCGATCGTTGCAAAAAAGCCTGACCAAAGTGAAACCTTATGAATAGGAAATGAACCCAAACAATGGTTTGGACAATGGCATTGTGCCTGAGATATTGCGTCAATGGACATCCCGTACTAAGGCACCAAGTTCCACTGATATTTCACAACTAGCCTCGTTAACCTCAAAATCTCTAGTAATTGCAATTGCAGCTGTTATTTCATCATCACTCAACTCCATGATTTCATGGTGCTTGGATTTTATAAATGCTTCAAGTATTTGTCTTGAAATCGGATTGTAAGTGCATATACATTTCCCATTTCACTAAGAAATGTAGGTGTCCAGTTTGAATTTTTTAGGAAAAATTGTCGAATTTTTCAAGAAATGTAAATTCTGATGGAAAAAGTTTGTCGATATCGGCAAAAGAGGCGAGCGGATGCCTGTTCTAGTTTCAGCGCGGTCGGCTACTCGGCATTGCTAGGAATGCGGTCATTTAGCGCCTACTCGACGTGTTGTTCATTACATTCATACAGGCTTGCTTCTTGGTTTCTATGTCGCTCTGGTACTTCTTGTATGGCGATGATGCAAGCTAAATGTGTGGAATTTATATTACGTTTTTTCCATGGTTCGTTATGTATAAGCAGCAATTCTAATGGTGTGATGGCATCATCATCATTGGGTGCCATCTTCATAGTGAAGTTTGGAGGTCTGCAGGTTCAATTGCTTGCAATCTTCATAGTGAAGTTTGGAGGTCTGTAGGCTAAATTGCTTGCGATCCGTTGTTATATCCTTCAATTCTCTGAAGCTTTTTAATCCAGTCCACTCTTTGATGTCATCTATCCATTTGTGACGTTGGCGTCCTGTTGCTATTTTTTCGAGAATCTAATGTGATGGCATGAATTGGTATTTCATACAAGGGTATTCGATAAAATTTATACCTAATAGTATAATTTCGCATATTGAATATTTATAATGTAAGTTAGTTAGGTTCAGACTTTGAAAGTCACTGATAGGTTAAAATGTAATAACTATGATAATAAGATGAATAATGCATGTTTTCATCACACCTCAACTAAATAGAACAATGGATAATATAAATTGTTGAATGTATCCGGGAATCAACAAAGTCCAAAGCGGGTATTAAATATTGATACTGTGCGCCCTAGTTACATAAAACTGTTTTTAAACGTAATTATCTCTCGTAATTCGAGACACTCCATATCAACCTGATAAGACCGCAAAAAGATGACTTTTTCACATTTTATGTTTATATCTTTCTTGTTTATCACGTTAAGTAACTCGTGTTTATATTATTTATTATTATAAAATATTTTTATAAGCATTTATTTAGTGGTTGATGTTGATTTCAGTTCAGTATATTCTATAATTTTGTTCAGTTTAGAGGTTATCAGGCTCGTTGGATTACGGGACCTTAATAATAACAGACCCATCAAGTGTAATACATTTATCAACGTTGTCACTTAGTATACCTACCTATTATATGGTCTTAACTTGGGATTTCCCACTGCTCATGGACTGAGCGCGGACAAATGCATAATTTGTGTCCATTAGTTATATTTTATCACCTTCCACATAGCCATAAGGATATTGACATCAGCGATAAATCGAAACGCTAAAATTTATTATTTCAGGAGCAAATAAAGTCTCATCTTGTCGCTATTAATAATCTCCCAAATGTATCATTATCAACATCGACGTCATTATTTACCATTAACGCTCATTCAGTTTCAGTGCCATTTATCTCAATGACATCACAATCCATTACTGGACATCACTCGGCCATGATTCACTTGTCTGTTTTGATAACAATAATGCCCTCAATTGTAGCATCATAAACAAATTGAAAACATTAAAGGACGTCTGGCCTGACTAGGTGGTTGACGGAGATTTAATTATTCACATGGTTGTATATCTGTCTCCCAGTGGACTAGACTACAGATCTTCATATGCCCTGCTGCTGCTACAATTCTGACGTATCTCTTTCGCTTCTTCCACATCCATGGAGTCCGCCACGTCTCTGTAGATAAGCCGTCCCAAACAAACCGTACCATTCAGATGACGGCTCTATAATTAAATATCCAATCACAAATATAAATGAGTTATTCGCACTTGTACAATACATCGTTTTAAGCACTCATTTTGTTTGTGTTTGCAATAATGTTTAAGACCAATGAACATGGTGACGCAGTCGTGCACAAAAGCAATAAATTTGGCAAGGGGTATGATCCGAATTTGCGTCACTGCTCTTTATGTGAATTTTCAGACCAGGACAAAGAAGAAAACCAAACTAAACTTGTAGGTGTATGCGAATCAACATTATATAAACCATCCAAAGTACAGTTCTGAACTGAAGGTTTTGCCAATACCGCATCACCGTTTGCACATTTTTATGCAAACGGCTTGGGGACATGAAAGCTAACCCAAGCGGTGCAAGTAAAGATTTTACGATTTCTAACGTAGTGGAAACCGGGAAAATAGTAAAACAACTCGTGGAAAAATGACTTGCTCATAAATAGAACAGTAACCAAGTGAAAAATAGAATAAACCTTCTCAAATCACTAATTCGGTGAACAGTACATTAACTTGTGATTTTTTACATGCATATTTGTGAAGTTTTCGAGGTTCTTAAAACAGAAATCAGCTAATTCATAGTATAGTAAACCCAATTTTGTTTAAACATATTTAAATTCATGGCCTGTTTGAAATTGACTTCAGCAACATATTTAGGTCTTTTTCCGGTTACCATAAGAAAATTCTATCTATCCATCCATCATTATGCTATCCTCTCACACACACTAGGCTTGGTGCTAAATTTCATGAACCAGTGACGCCACTCTTTATTAACATAGTAGTGAACCTGGTCAATGTATATATAGGCCTATACGGGGTGTTGATAAAATGACCGCCAAGCCGAAAACTGTCGATCTACTCAAAGATTTAAAGATACTTCCACACGAGCGAAGGTGCGGGCAAAGGTTAAGAAGTCATTACTTTTACGTTACTTGATATTATTAGAGTGCCTTACAAGACATCGATCAAAAATCACATAAATCAATTAAAAACAAATTCTCTGAGAAAATAGAGTGCCTTACAAGACAGAAAAATCAATTAGAAACGAATTCTCTGAGAAAAATATATCTTAGACGAGACTCTAACCGTAACTTCAAGCTAAATCAAACTTGTTTTTTCTTAAATTTGCGTAGATAATATCAATATCTACTCCAAATAGCGTAAGCAAGGTAAATGAACTCCTTAGATCCTATTACAATATCTTATACTGCTTTGTTCACTGTTTGGACTTTGTCTTGTGCATTTGTTATGATAACACGGCCTCATTTTAATTGTCAATCGACTGCATTCCTAATAATTACTTGTGCATCTTTATTTATGTCTAACGGTTATCGACTGATTTACAACCGCAACTACAACAAATGGAATGTTGAGGCTTACTCATTTCAGTTTTATTTTCTTGACTACTTTTAATTCTCTCTCCCAGCAATGTATGTGTCAGAATTCTTTTTGTTGTTCCGATTTTGATTCCGCCAGAGATTTATAGAAACAGAAAATTGTTTGCACGTCTCGTGAGTCGTGAAACATGTGCGGTTTTTTACGAGAAATAATAATCCTCAGCAGATACAATCGCACAATGAAACATTTCTGCAAAACTGCGGACAGAATGAAACTCTTTGTTTCGAATACGTTATTCGCCAGCACCATATATTCGTTTGCCAACATCAGCGAAGCACCTGTTTTATATCGCAAATTTCTCTTTATTTTCAGTGTAAAGAAGTATGAATGTATACAAATCTAGTTCGTTTTAAGTTAATTTATTAAAAACTGTAGATATGTTAATAATGGAACGTTTAAAATCGAGAACATTGAGCTTTCGATGGAGTGCTTCCTCTAGATGAGACGTCTGACTGTGTAGTGTATAAAGAAATAAAGTCTGATATTAGACTGTTAATAAGTTATTTTTTTACGTAGTTTATTTCGAGTAGTGTGTCAGTGGTGGTTGAGTATGCTGATCAATACTTTTTTGGACACGGAGGATTTCGTGCATCTGTATTACCCTGAGGATGAGCCCCCGCCCGCCGCTCAGGGGTGCGGTGCTGGTGCTCGTATGCATGGGAAGTACCCGCCAAGGCCTCCTTCACCTGACTACGATAAGGTTGGTATTTTAATCTCCTGCGACTCCAGGGCTTTACTTTTTATACATATAATGTTGTTTGTATTGACTACGATATTTGCAATGAGTTCGTTGACTTTCTGTGTGAATTTGACTTTCTAATTCAATGTAGATGTTTTTGAGCAATATTTGATTTGTTTCAAACCAGTGTTGAATTCAAATGTAAATTTTAAGTTCATTCGCCACTGCCGAACTCATTATTCAAGTGGTGTTTCGAATTTCTATCATTATGCCTTTTGTCTTTATCTTCTTTGTAATTCAATGCTTTTGTCTTCTTTAATATCGTACGCGAAATATGTTTAATATGCTTTTTTAAGTCTCACTAAGTTAATTTGAATACGGCTTAAAACCTCGCCATTTGATGAATGAAGTTCATGGCAGAAACTAAGTGATGCTTAATTGTTTTAACAATATGACTCATCTAGAGTAAATGTATCTACTTTATCAATTACAATTGCAGTATCAGATAAATAACATTTCTACTTCGTACAAAAAAACCGTGTTTCTTTATAGATCTAAAGGCGGTAATACAGAAAAGTTTAAAATTTGGTCAGATTGTTGTACCCTTTCCAAAGTAAAACAACAAAAAATAAAAAACCGGTCAAGTGTGAGTGGGACTCGCGCTCTGAGGGTTCCTTGCCATTTAAATAGGTTAAATAATTTACAAAAAATTACAAACTTATTTATCAGTACCATAGACTAAATAACGTGAGTGACGTACTCGGACGGACAACAGAGCGACATTAGTAGAGGCTGTTCATTTATTATTATGACGATATTTACCACTTTCTGAGCCCCCCACCTCCTACGTAAGAAAAAATAGGGTTAACCCCCTCCGCCCCCCTTTCAATCTTACCTAGGATAAGTATCTACCAAAATTGCAAAGAAAAAGTAGCAAAAATATAAAAACGCGTTCGTTTATGTTATAAAAAGGAACTTTTTAATTTAATTAATTTTAATTTTTTAACCCAAAATGTGAATCAGAATTGAAAATGTAATTTTTGCTTACTTTTATGATCTTACGTAAGAAGAATCTAGACCGCTTCCCGGCCCCATGTAAGAAAAAATAAGACTTCCTTGTAGACCTCCCTCCACAATTCGTCTTACGTAATACATGAACAGCCCCTTATCAGGGCTCGCTCCGTGTTGCCCTTCGGGTACGGAACCCTAATAAAACAAGCTCAAGCGTTCATTGTACATCGCCAAATATCAAAATCAGTACATGGTAAACTTGCGTCCGGCTCAGATTTCTAACTTGTCTGGTAAATGGTCACTTCCTGTACTCCGCAATGATGTACTTACTATTGTCAAGAGAGTTAAAGCCGTAGTCCTTAGTAATAAGGGCTTCCTGCAATATCTCAAGGATACCTTGCATTGTTGTAGTTATTTGTAAACAAACAAGCGTATTGCAATTAATTATTGTGTTCATCTAGTGAGTCATTGGTTGTGGAATTTGATCATTTTAAACGTAACGTGTTTCTTTATTTCCACGTACGTTATGTGATTCTCATTGATAAAGGTAACTTCATTGCTGATGGATGACTATCAAATGACACTTCAATGAAGGGCCTTCATATTAAATTCAAAAAGTATTTTTTGTGCTCCCATAGTTATTTTATTACAGCACCAAGTTGATCAGAATATTTAATGTATTTCGCAAAAGATTCTTTTTGCTGATTTGAATCAATAAATATGTATAAATTTGTCTAACACTGATAAAAGTCTCCTTGTACATACTATTATAGTTCCACTATATTTGTTACTAGCGTTTACTTAGCAAGTGTCTTTTAATCAGATAAGTAAGATAAAGACTATTATCGACAGTTTTCGGCTTGGCCTGTATGTTGACAAGGGTCACTCGATGATAATAAAGAAAACCGTATCCAAATCCGTTGAGTAGTTCTCAAGTTAAAACGGGACATACATTCAGATAAATATTGCCCACCCATAGATAAATATTGCCCGTCTCTCCACAATTCCATAGCGCACTCTAGCTAGTCTAGCCAGTCTAGCATAGCAAAACATATCGTGCTCGATAGCGCTTGATACAGTGCTCTGTCTCACTCTGTTTTGAACTACTTAGAGAGAGACAGACAGTGTATATGATATGGTCTACTGTGCTAGGTATAGTCCATTCAGAATTAGCTGGCGTCTTTCCACTTGAACACAAACAATAGAGGTAATAAACCAAACACTCATAGAGCCCAAGGAGTCGTTTTGGCCTTATCTGTTTTGTTGCAAACCAACCAGTGTTAATACTTTCCACTGAACTAATCTCTTCTAAGTTTAAAAAAAAAAAGAGTGGTATTTCTTTTTCCTTATATTAGTAAAGGGAAGATAACATAAGGAAAGTATCAAAAACGTTTGAAACACCGCCTGCCGCACGTTTTTTACAAGTGTTTATTGTTCCGTTCAGGCGAATTCACCCGCCACGACTTAATCCTATTGTTATTGCTAATGACGGTCTCAAGTGGAAAGACGCCAGCTAATTCTACTCCTTGATATGCAACGGTTGATGCAGTCTCATGAATCATTAACAAGGGACTTCAGGGGCTAGTGTAAATCTTTGGGTTCATTCGTTAATCGAGGCTGGTAGAGCCACGCTGGGGTCGTCGGCGCATTCCATTCATTCATTTAAAGGAGGTCAAAGTGACGGTGGAATAAAACAAATATCAAAGGATTCTGAAACTATTTTTATACATTTTTTGGTTGCGTATTGTTTAAATTAATTTAATAAAATGTACTTACTCGTATAAACCATGTCCCTCTTATTTCTGAGAGTATTTGATCGAAGAGTCCGAAAGTCTGTACGTAATAAAAGAATACCCTGAGTGATCTTTCAACGGCTGGACCTAGGCTAGGAACATGAAACTGAGACTACAGGTTTTGTGTATGATGTATACCGGGTGTAAAAGCAAAGGCAATAGGTGTTAGTATGATCGGTAAAGATATTATTTAAAATACTGGGATTTCTAAATAAAGTACCAGTACCTCATAATAAGACGATTTTCTTTACTCAAAATACACTAATCGCGTGGACACCCTCACTGGTCGCTGGCCACTCTGATGAGGGTTGCGGGTTGCGGGGTGCAATTAGGTGCGTGGGGAGGCCGGTGTGCTGCGTAGCCATAGCTTAGAAAAATGATGGAATTTTTGGTGAAAATTCGAGGTATATTTTTTTTTCTCGTAATGACACCAGAATCGTGTATACTTTCATACCCTAAAGGGATTCTTGACTTTGCATTTACAGCCTGTATTAGACATCCGCTAAGAAGTAATTTTTAAAGTTCTATCGGGGTCAAGAAGGAAACCGGCGGTATAGCGTCTGTAAATATGAATGAAGTGTGAATAAAACCACAGGAATAAAACAGAAAAATTAAAGCGATGTTCCCTACATTACTAGAATTTGAAGATGCGCTAGTCACATTTGCGCTTGCCCGATTTTCTATCTAAAACGACATTTCTTATGCTGGGTTGCGTTCTAGTGATATGAGAATAAAAGCTGCAGATTCAGGTTATAGGTCAAAGATTTATTTGTATGGCCTCGTTCCGATTTGATACAAAATATTTATTTCAGGACGTGAAAATAGTTTGGTAGGCCTGCAAACCAACTACGAAAAACGTTTAACAATGAAACCTACCTAGATACGGCTTACTATTTATGTATGGTAGAACATGAAGGGAATCAAACCGATCATCTTTGAATGGCCCATTGAAGACCCCTCGCCTGTCAGAGTGAATGACACGCTTTGTGTTGATATTATCAGCTTGTTTGATAAAGATGGCACCATCTACATTGTCCTTAATGCAATGTTATAAGAACGCGAATGCTGCACCGCAGGATAATTGATGTGGCGTGGTAGTCGAGCTCATTCATTTTGGTTCGGAGTAGAATCTTGTACGATGTTTCCTGTTTAGAATTTGTATCATTTACAACTCTTTGTCTATTATATTATCTTTCGTTCGTTTATATGTTAGAACCGGTAAGAACCCCAACACGCAGTGTTCAGCTTTCTCAATAAGTGTCAGTACTTTGCTTACATTTATTGCTGCCATGCAATCAATAGAATTAAAGTTGCTAAATTTAACATGAGCTTGAGAAACAATGCCTAATTACAAATAGTGTTCATGTTAACACATAGAATACTTTCAAAATCAAGCCTACACATACAAACACTCTTGCCCCCGCAGCAGCATTGAGTCATAATTACGTAAGCATCTATGATGTGGGCTTGCCTGTTGCCTGTTTCGTACACGTCCTACAAAACATTTCCGCAATTAAGCAACGGTACAGGCAGACAGGGCTTCCAACGTCCTTGCCTGTACCCACCGACACCTCATTCATACGCTCAGCCGGTGTTATGACAATAGATCTTTTACTGATTTATATGTTCCTGGTACAATTTTTGTTGTATTCTACAAACAGATTTAAAATTATGCATCTTGATATTGTGTTGCCTGTGAATTTATGCAAGCTTGGTACTATTTTCTATTTCAAACACATGTTTTTCTACGCGATCAATACACGCGTCCAATGTTTTGACAGCCTGTTTGAAACCTTCATTCGGAATATTAATTCCATTATTTACCGGATCGACTAGAATTTGTACCCTATCTATTCGTACTTACCTATACTGTGCTACGTCGTAGCTTTTTCAAACAATTTTATTTTCAAAGTTCATTTCGCGATTAAGTACAATTTTCAAACTGTTTGAACGGCCTTGTCTTTACGTAGAATTTCATTCATAGCATTAGAGTAACAAAATGCCGAGAAGATAGTTCTTATTGCATTTATTATAAGGTTTAGTTAGAATTTAAGCTTGTACTTGTTAACCGGCCTTTTGCCACCATATTTGTTACTTGGTTTCGAGAAACTGTTCTCACAGAATGTAGAGAATTCCTTTTAGACATAATCGTGTCAGCTTTAGTTGGTTTGTTGTTTATGCAAGTTTCGAACAGCTTATTCTGGGCATAGTAAGGAATATTCATAGTTTCGTCTCAAATCAAAGTTTTCATTTTTTGTATTATATTGTATGATAAATCGATGAAAGAATTACTAAATATTTTTTGTATTCTAAGACGAAATCTTTTAGAGGGTTTTATTATAAGTAGTAGTTCTAAAGAGCTGTCTACGAGTATCACATTACAGTTCATTACACAACCATCATAAAACCCTTTTATCCTCATGACAAGGCTTATTTTGTAAACATGTGACTCTAAAAGGGCCACTAACAAGCTATTAACATTCTCACCGGCCTTTTATGACTCTGACACCAAATCTACCAAAATGGATACAGAACATTCCAGCACAAATATCTCACGAATTTCAACCACCAAGTACTCGTGAGGAAACTTGAAAATCAAGCTGAACACGTTTCTTATGTTAACCAAATACCATCAGTCTTCTAGGTGAATGACCCACTCAAATAAAATTAAAGATTACCCAACCAAAGTTAGCAGCGGCTAAGTAGTAATCCCGCTTATGGCCATAGATGTATTTCAAAATAGCTTGGTTATACGGCTTGCCTGGTTTAAAATCCTGGGAGCCACCCACATGCGTTTGATGATGTTTTTAATGACTGTCGAACGCAGTGATCGGCAGACCTACTCTAGAGTGTTGCTTCGCATGGCATTTTCGTTTTTATTCTTTGACAATAAGTGCTTTAAAAACAGAGAGGATGAATGAGTGACGAAAGAGATTTTATGGTGCGCAAGTGAAAGATAAAGCTCGACCGGATTGCCCTAGAAGGACATAATCTGACAAAATTGGCGACGAACGACATACTGAGTATGGGCAATGTCAAAAGTACCCGGAATAAAAGAGGTTGTATGAGTGAGATTGATGGATGTTGACGACGGATGATCCTACGTAGCAGATGGAAATCTGAGAGACAAGCATGAGTATACGGACGTATAGTTTTAAGGCATGTAAAAGGGTTTTCCTAATTGTTACGATAAAATATTTGTGGGAACTGGATGGAAGGGTGATGTGATTTTCATGATTTAATCTATTAAATTAGCTCAGCGTACTGACTTCGTCGTTCTTTCATCCCAACTTCTTCGTACTAAATTTATTATTCTATGATAGAAATAAATTTCTATATATATATTTTTAAACATTTGGCGATTTATCCATCGCAAAGAGATAACAAATTAAATTTATATCACTGCGGTATAGAAAATCGGAAAAGTAAATCTGGACGTGAGGAGCTCTGAACCGGGATTCGAACCAAGACCTCTCGCTTACCGGGCGGTTGCTCTACCAACTGAGCTATCCAGTTCTCAACATGACCTGCGAATTTACGCTTGTGCTTTCCCATACCGCAACGATATGTATAAGTATTCACTTAGTAGTGAGCCTCTTGGCGCCTAGAGGACGCTAGTGTATTCAAGACAAGTCTATAGAAATAAATTTATATATATTTTTTAAACACTTGACGAAATTTATTATTGATTTCGTTTTCTGTTATATCCACTCATTTGAGTCCATTTAAGTCTACTGTATGAGTAACCAGCTGGTAGTGAATATTGTTTAGTAAATCCTAATAAATTCACCGATGGCTTGCGATAATGACGTCATCACGAGTCGATGACTTCAAACATCTCGAATTCTCAACGTGCCCCTCACCGAGGAACTTGCGATAATTACGCAGTATTTCTAAAGCCCGAGATGATATTCGCCTACACGTAAAGGTTATTGAAACCACAAAGAAGACGCGCAAAAAGTCCAACTTCAAGTTCGTAATGCGACACGGTACAATTATTTCCACTAACACAAAATTACACTTTTTACACTTAAATGGGTAACAGAGGATCTCGTTGCAAAATTCACATCATAATAATTGTTTTTCTTACTTCTGAAAAGTATGCGATAAATGCGTTTTATGTGTATTCGCGAAAAGTGCTTCTAAAATTTAAATTATGTCATCTTAGGTTTATTATTTATTTTTAAATATCAATATTGTTTGAGTTTTAGTCGTAATTCTTTAATAAAGTCAGCTTCGAAAGAGTACAATTAATAATCGGTTTACGTAAAGTAGCCGCCGACAGAATTTCAAGTGACTTTCGATTGTATATTACAATAGCGTTACTTCCTAAATGTTGTAAGGAAAACTATCGTTCCAGGAATTTCGATTTCCTTTTTGAAATATCTTGACTAAGAATTCGAAAGTTAGTGTCGTTGTGAAATATACTCTCGTGATCTACCTATGTAGGTTTTGCTCGCTCGAGTTTAATCGGTTTTGTTTTTATTTGTGTGTGTGTTTACTCTTGTGTCTATTTTAACCTATTTTATAATGATGTACGCTGTACCTAAATTGTGTACTTCTAAAGCATATCACACTCTACTTATATTATGCATGCCGTTGTTTACAATTATGTATGAGCAATGCTCTTTATGGTGTTACATTCGCCATTGAGTATACTCTCCTTAGGTCTCCTCCTTGGTTTTCTACTTCCTTCTATTTTTGAATTATTATATCCTTTTATTATGTTTGTGATGAAGTCCTGTCCCAGTATGTGTGGAATATACATTGTCAATTAATAAACTCGAAGGACTTCTCTCGTGAAAAGAACTATACAACAAAACAGCTTACTTTGTAAGATAAGTTCTTAGGAAAAAATCAAGCTCACTTCACTGATTGGATGCACTAACCATCGATAAATCATTCAGTCTATATGAAAGCACTAGATTCGTTTGATATTTTTCAATGCAAGTGCTCGTAAAGTTCTGTTTTATAGCTGTTGTCAAAGTCAACTTCACCGCACTAGTGTTTTTTTATATATTTTTTTATTTTTTTGGTTTTGTTCCCCTACATAGTGGGAAGGTAAGGGGAACTTAGCCCATACAGCCATGTCTGAGGATATATTTTTTATTTTTTGAGTAAAGTTACCGTCTTATCTCGTGTACCATGATAGACTGAACAGAAATGAGCTGGTTTCTGTTTGATGCGTTTGCATGCTGCGTTCAATTTGATCGTCGGATGACGACTTCTACCACTGATAGCAGAACAGGTATGTTATGTTGTATGACTGAAAGCAGCCTTCGAACGCATCAAACAGCTTATTTCCGTCAAGTCTATCTATCTATATTATATAAGGACTGCCAATATTCTCTCAATAAAAAAATGTCTATTTAAATAAGTAAATATTTAAAAGTAAGAAAAAGTGAAAAAGAAATTTATTTATGCAGGTATGTTTCGTTGAGAAAAATTTGCAGTATGATGAGTAGAATATTTGGTTTCATTTAATGTTACTTCTCCATTTATTCTCGGTTAAATCCATAAAATAATGAGCATAGTATCGAGTACAGTATCGATGTATCGATACTTTTGTTTCAATACCATATCCCTACACCAAAGACATCGTATAGAGAACTAGACTGTGCACTGTCCAAATTTTGTCCAACAAAAGTAGATTTTATTTCCTTAAAAATAAGGTTGTCATTATTATGATAACATATTCAAGCGAAAAACGAGCCAAGCGAGAGAGCTGTCGGCACTCGTGTGTCCTTGTCTAGCAAGTTGCCAGTGTATATAATATATAATACATACAAATACTCTAAAACACTCAAACAAAACATACACATATTAGATTTTCTCGAGTTTCGAATGAGGTTTCCAGTTTGGTAGAGGAAGTCTAAGAAATAATGATTTCTCCTTGAAACAACCTGTTTTCTGAAATCCATAAAGGCCAGAATCATAAACTGATGCAAGGATTGTATCAGAAACTCCTGCCAAAATCAATTTAAACTTTGCCCAACCGTCTGTACGACGTTGTTTTGAAGACGGGTTGGTATATAGATAAACTTTGTATTAGTATCGTGGTAGTTGCCTTTTTATAACAAGCTCCAATATCATTATGTAATGTAAATGAGGTTCTTGATTTTCTGGTTTACTTGATCTGTATTTATTTTTGGTCGTGATTGATTACGAATTCAACTTCTGTTAACGATTATATGATTCTGTTAATGATTACATCTCTGAGACGCAAAAAGTAGTTCAGTTATTTTTTGCCCCCATTATTATATTCGATAGCGCAATCTTGATTCTGGTCATTGCCTCCATTGTCAGTGCGAAAAATCTGTTCATTGGCCTTTTCCCAACATGGTACTTACTGAGCCGGTATTATCTCCAGCACTAAGGTAAAACAGTAGAAGTTAAACCCTATATCTTTGCTGTTAAAGTTCAAAATCTAAAACGCATCGTGGCTGCTAATAGTTCAGTGGACAGATTTTAATTTGCGGATGTCACAGAGTGAATTAATCCTTTTGCTAGTGCATATAGAGTCTAAGAAAAGAAAATCTGACAATGTGAAATATTCGCAGTGTTAAAATAATGGTGGGTGATACACCTACGCTTTTCCGTGGGTTTCATAGTGATTAATTTTCATTATAGTCGCTTTTGATAAAGCATGATATGATTTCTTATGAAAGTAATATTAAACTCTTTTTGACGTGGGCTATGTCAGCTTTAAATTATTTCAAGATTTGCGTTTGAAATTGCATTTCAGCTACGACGTCGGATTTCTTATCAATGGTCACAGATTTAGAACTAAAAGTTTCGCTAGTAAGATTTCCATACAATATTGTGCAGTTTCCTAGAGATAACAAAAACACTACCATGCCGACTATGCTGCGGCTAAAAGCCTCATTTTACAGCAGTTATTGAGTTCTTATAGAAAACCACAGCCTATACTGTAACGCAATGCTTACCAGTTTTCTATAAATAGCTTTGCCGATACTGCCCATGATTCATGTTACCGTAATGCCACTAGTTAAATGAGCTGACAAACCTATATCATTGACATAGAGTTTAGATTCGTATCACGAAAATATAGGGTTGCTTAGGAAGCTAGCTAAATTGTTTTTTAAATGATTTTGAAGAAATTGCGCCTCTATTTGCATATACTTACGAATTTCGATTACAAACTTACGAAAGACAAAGTGTGAACACCCCTAGCGCGGAAATTACATCATTACGAAGGAATGTGTAGTCAATTAGGAAAGTACCGTTAAGATTATGCACTAGGCTTCATGGTATGCAAGTTATTTAATGTTTGATTTATACAATTTTTTTATTTAAAGTTTATTATTTCTATTTACTGGTTCCCATTGATGCTTGTTAATATTCTTGGCATGATGCTTACTGACATTGTTGCAGACACTATTCGCAACAAATTCACAGATTTAAAATGTAAACACAACAGCAAAGCAAACTTTAAACAATGCAAACAACAAGCAAGCGTTGTCGCAAACACTAGTCACACATTTCTGCAATGTATGCAACTTGCTACGTGATGTTTTTCTTGGCTTTAATGTCGAAAGGTCTCTCGCGAATGCTTGGTTTTTTGCCGACAAACTTCTAAAGACCGATACTCACTGTTTTACTAACACATATTATAGGGCGTCCTATAATCATTCTGTAAAGCTCATTGTTGATCAGAACTACTCGGGACTCCACTTTCCAGTCTGTCGTGAAGGTCATTTCGACCGACAAATCTAAAATTATCTGCTCTCTAACTCTCTGATGTTAGTAGCTTAGCAGACCTTCCTGGACAGCAGACTTTACGTTGAAATCTTGAACTACTCGTGCTGCTGCTGTCAACAGCTTTCTCCTAACAAAAACTTGAAGGGCGCTGAGTAAAGTGAGCAAGTAAATGTGACAGGTTCTTTACAACTTTACAATGTTGAAAGTAGTGTTTGGTAATATTTTGTTTTTTCGAGTTTGCTTCTTGTGTGGGTACTTGTGGCTTAGACAAGAGTTTTTGTGTTTCATCATTACAATATCTCAATTATTGGTGTTACAATTTTAGCACCACCAAAATCTTTCAGCCTCTATAATGACTTCATTTTCAATTTATGGCTAAAATGGTTTGCTTTATTATTTTACGCTGAATCTTCAAATTTTCGTGAGCCTAAATTAAAAGACTTTATAACCAGATTTTTGACTTCCTGATAAATGGCATCAATATAATTCTTGAAATTAATTTCAATTGAACCTTCGTAACATACTAACGTCAGTTGTGAAGAGTTAATCACTGTAAACTATCAAGTAACAAACTATTAAAAACATACACATTTTCCTGTCAACATTTATATTGCCATAAGCTTAAGCTATCATGATTATCATCTATTGCGATTCAATTGACCATGGCAGCTGCAAACGAAATTATACAACATAAATCGAAAATCTTCCTTAAATAAAGTTCAAAGATTTAATTTTCACAAAATTCGTGCAAACAAAACAACGAATACATTTGATGACAGTTATTCGACCGCTACATATCCTAAATTATTCAAATCGTCTCGGCAGAGCGGTCATCCATTGAATTATACATTTGATACCTTATTTATATGGAGTTAGGTTCCATTGACCTTTGACCTTTATCGCGATACCTATTATCAACGTATAATTGCTTTGCTTACGGAATAGATTATTATAAAACAGTTGATGGCTCGCCAAGACTTGTTACACACGTTTTCTTCCTTTGTCGGATAGTCTTTGTTTATGTTTCGACCTGAGTACTGCTTTTTGTCAGATCTCCGTGAAAATTTTGTGCATATCATCGTGTTAGTGAAGTGTTACTAAAGAAATGTTGGAAATGTACTTTGAAGTGACAGACGAGAGGCTATATGATATGTCGGATTTGTTTGAGGTACTTATTGTTTTTACTTGTGATGACAACTTGGTTTTATCTATATTGATGACGTCTTGGTTAAAGAGAACATCCTCCAATAGTATTTTGTCATCGGTCAGTGCTTGTAAAAATCTCATTATAAACGTATCTTCTCGTCTAAAATAAACATGCAGATATGGTTGATCATGTGATGATCTGTGCTCATATTATGTCCAACCTAAGAAGATTACTTCACCGGTGTAACATTTAACACGAAGTGTTAAAAAACATGTAATACAATTATGCAACTAGCAGTGGCTTAACAGTTATGCCTTCCCTAATTGAAGTTGACTGGCGGTTATAATTGGACTTTCTCTTCCTGGCATTGGAACCCACCTGTTGGTGGTTGCTGTTAGACCTGTTGATAATTTTACGTGTTTTGTACGGTTATGTCTTAGATAGATCGTGGTCTCATGAGACTCATAACGTTAAATTCCCGTGATAGTTGATATAGCTTGCGATATCATCAGAATTAAGAGTTTTTCAATTGTTTTGATCCTACATTAAATTGTAATTGGTAAATAGAGTGTTTATATTGACAGTGTTATCTCTATCTTTCCCAGATAACGTCGTCGTCAAGCGAAATGTGCGAGCGAGAGCGTGCGCGTGCGCCGCCGCCGCCGGAGCCTCCGCCGCACCGTGTCAGAGCAGCTGATCTGTACCCGAGGTTGAGAACCCACTACGATGAGACCGGCCTCGATGTTCCCTTCACACCGATATGCGGAGAATTCGTTCAGGTGATGCTTCTTCTTTTCTATACCATGCTGCTGGTACTTCTACCTAGAGCTGAAGACTTTGCGGACAACAAAACTTCCCATACACGCCGATATGCGAAGAGTTCGTGTATTTAAGTTTTGATGTAAATTCAATAAACGTCTTACGTTTGGTTCGGGGTCATTCTATAAAAATTGCGACAGGTAAAACACTTTTGAGACCTTCGTGTGGATAAACATTTAAATAGTAGAAAAGTAATAGTTGTACCATGCATCGTAAAGATCGTTTCAGAGCCTAGAAAAAAGCATATGCTAGACACCCCATTGTCCCTCTTTGATGACGTGACAGGCTGCGCAAGTGAGCACAAAAAATTGAGGCGCTGCGCGGCTGCTTAGTTTAAAATGAGCTAGCGTCGAAGCTACATAACGGATTTGTTTAACGTTATAAATAATCAGTTTGCGATATTAATATATATTCTGGCGTCGATGGCAAGTCAAAAAGGCAAAGCCGGAAAAAAAGACCAACTATAACCATTTTCAGGAGCGGGGAGGCTACGTCTCTACCGTTTAAGAAACATTATAAATTCAGAAGAATTACACCAGTTCAAGATAGGTTGACCAAAATGATCAGCGCAGACGACGAAAATCACCGTTTTCAACTTCTTAGTCCTCTACACTGGCCCAACTGCTTAATGCTGCAAATGTGGTTTTAATTGATGGGAAAATTCTGATGCTGTAGTCGGGATCCTCTCCTTACGAGGCAACTCTTGTAAAAATATTGGTGACGACTTGCAATTTGATGTACACGATCAGTGAGGAAACTAAATCATGAAATGTGTAATTTTGTCAAACAGCATCCAAACTTATTTACAAAAAAAAGGGACGCGGATGGTTATAGATTGAGACAACCAGAAAATCTAGTGATTCTTAGACAGCGAAGCGCTCTTTTCTCTAAAAGTTGTTATTCAATGGCTGTAAAAATGTATAATTTATTGCCAGAATATATGAAGACATTGCCGGAACCATTGCTTAGGAGAAAACTGTTTAGCTGCCTCATTGACAGAGGTTTTTACACTGTCAAAGAATTGAATTATAATAATTATAAGCATTAGGATAAAACTCAACTTGAAAAATGTATATAATAATACTATCCTGACTTTAGTTCAATGAAATTGTTATGACATGCATGCCGAGATTATTAATAATTGTAAAGACATTGTAATTTAATTGTAATAAAGTATTTGTATACCTCCTGCAGGTGAAACATGCTGAACTGTTATTATATAATTAACATCGTTTGTAAACCATGCTTAGAACAAATAAATATTTCTATTTCTATTTCTATAAATCTTATCATCAAATCCACGAAAATAATCCGTAGTGGTAGTAGCCTGACTCCTACCCACCCAATCTTTTATGTTTATGATGACCAGGTACGTATTAATAAAGCTACGTATAGAAAATTGAACTTTTGATAAATTTTTATGTGTCCATATTTTATTGGCATTAGTTTTTCAATTAGAAATAACAAACGCAGTAATATAAAACTTAGGGCTCACACTTGCAGTTTGAACAACTCTCAAAACTGCTCCTGCATAGCTCTCACGAGGGTATCGACTATTAAATACCTCGGAGAACTAGTAGACGGCAAACTGACGTGGACACCGCATATTGACGCTTTAACCGTCAGAGCAAGGAAGCTGATATTTCATTTTAAGACTTTACATCATAAAGCCTCCCCTGATCTTTTAAAAACAGTTTACCTTTCACTGGGTCAGTCAATCCTTAATTACTGCATTCTAGCATGGGGTGGTGCCTGCAAGACAAAATTACTCAAACTCGAGAGAGCTCAAAGATCAATACTAAAAGTGAGCTTTTAAGCCCTTTAGATACCCCACCGAGTTATTGTATAGCCAATGTAAGGTTCTTACTATTCGTCAACTATATATTCAGCAGCTAATACTTAAACAACATTCAAAGGCATCGTTTGATTTAGATTTAGACACAAATAAAAGAAGAAACGACCTAGTTTTTAAAACGGAATGGTGTAAAACTTCTTTTGCTTTTTAATTTCTAGGACCATATGTCTACAATAAATTAAATAAAATCCTGAAGATATATCCTCTGATACGTCACGTTTGTAAAACAGCAACAAAAAATTGGCTTCTTACCCAGAATTATGTTAATACAGAGTCTCTTATTGTTACAGTGAAGTAAAATCTTTAGTGCTTTAGTTTATCCGTAAATTGCTTTAGTACTTAAACGCTTATTCGGTGTCAAATTTTTCATATTAAGTATATTTGTATTATCTATGTAAGATTATACCACATTTATTATGCAAATTAGTGGTAGGTGTCGCTGTATTTGTTTATTTCTTCTTGTAACATGTAAATTGTTTAATCAGTCACACACATAGTTACGTCTCGCAGACATTTTATTTTATTTGTTTGTTTATTTCTTCTTGTAACATGTAAATTGTTTAATCAGTCACACACATAGTTACGTCTCGCAGACATTTTATTTTATTGTTAATATGTCAGTGGTAACTTGGCCTGTAGGAAGGCGCTGGAGGCCATAACCCAGGTTTTCGCCTACCTTGGTCTCCAACGTAACTCATTATACATATTTACTATATTATACTTCTTATGTTACTAGGTTAAGTGTGTAAAATGTTACATTTATAGGAGAATAAAAGTTTTTTTTTTTTAGTTTACAACATGCATTTCCAACTAACACGCCTGTTAGCAGTGACAAAATTGACCCCTCTACAAACTCCCTGGCTTATCATATCAACTGCAATGTCAAAGTGTTGTGCTGCTCTTTACTCCAGTTAGTTATAAAACATGTTGGCCTATCTTTTTATCACCTCATTACCGCATCACGCGGCTCATAAATGTCCCCTGCCAATAGTTCAGTTTGAATTCCATTTTCAAGAACGCATTCCATCTTATCATCATCAGCTTGAACTAGATTTCTGACAAGACTTATAATCACTCGTAATAAAGCTGATTATGCATTAGTTTCTTGGCAGTTCGTTCACATTTTACTTGGCTTAATGACCCTTTAAGGTCATTGGCCTGCATTATTACCTAAGTGTCCGTATTGTTACGAATGTTTACTATTGTTATTTGCTTGCACCAATTCTTAATCTCCAAAAACGATGCAAGTATATTAAAGGATTTTGTTGGTTTTCCTGTTTATGTCTTCAATCTCTGGAAGTTTTGTGATTAATGTTATTATTTTGTCTTGATTAATATTTCTGTTTTTAGGCAACGATTAGCTTTAAATTCTTTCCTATCATTAAGAATAGGTTACTAGGTAAACGCTTAATCATAGTGGAAATATCAACATATTAAGAGAAGTAGCTAGTTTATAATATACCTACGTTAATCTGTCAGATGGATTCGAGTCACAAACTGGAATGAGATCTATTGTTTTAGCGTTAATGGAAGTTAACAGGGTTAACTATAATTTGGTCTAACAATATTGATCTAACCAGGAAACCAATATACCTAGTGTTGCCATAAGTTCTGTCCCCGTTTTTAAGGATAATTGCAAGGTTCCAAGAAAACCCTGGAACTCAAATCTATGTACATCCACAGGAACGAGTAGGTTTCAAACTACAATAAACAAAAGATTGTTATATAATATCATAAAATGTGTATTTTTAACGAGTCTCAAAGTAGCAGATTTATATTGTAAAAATACGGTTTGATTTTGGGTCTACAAAATTTCATTGAGGTGGGTGAAAACGAGTTAAAGGTTGAATTTTTATGCCAATGATAGGATAGAAAATTACAATATTGTTTTATTATAAGCTATTAATCCTCAAAATAATTAGTAAAAACGCTAGGCTAAAAAAAATTTAAGAATTTAAATTCCTTTGTTTGCCAATATTTATTGTCTAATCTCTAAGAAACGATAGTCAGCTTTAAGACTTACCACAAATTCTAATTGTAAGGGCTAGGATTGAAGGCGAAAAGGTCAAATTGATGTCTACTTCGGACGCTTCAGCGATCGTTTTTTTTAATGGTCACTGCTTTGAGCAGCTGTAACATTTGTAAAGTGTTTGATTAGCTAGCCAACAAATTCCATTAATTAATTTTACTAGATTCAGTCTGGGATGAAAAATATCCAACTTAATGTGAGGGACATAACTTTTGGCAGGACTAGGTATACAAATACTTTGCATGAATGCATGAGAGATTACGGCCATGAAATTACAAGATAGTCGTTAAACCTATACATAAAATAAATATATATAATTTAGCTATATAAACCCTTTAGTTTCCTTTAACTTGTATTAATAATAAAAAAATATTAATTTTCGAAATATATTTCGGCCCACTATGGGGCCGGCATCAGTCGAATCGATTCGACTGATGCCGGCCCCATAGTGGGCCGAAATATATAATCGATTCGACTGATGCCGGCCCCATAGTGGGCCGAAATATATAATCGATTCGACTGATGCCGGCCCCATAGTGGGCCGAAATATATTTCGAAAATTAATTTTTTTTTATTATTAATACAAGTTGAAGGAAACTAAACCTATACATAGCGATAACCCAGCAAAGAATGCCTTGCTTGAACAAAGAACGCAGGACTACCTAATTTCAAGCCTTTTACAATTTGCAACGCATTCTAGAAAACCGTTTCGTTGAAACTCCACGTATTTTGTTTTCTTTATGAATTATTTTCGGATAACATATCGTCACTATAAGAACACTCGTTACATCCTCTTTTAACTGACAATTTTAACGTCCCAACGTAGGGGTGAACCTAATCTCTGTACTTTAGCCACAAATAGGGCGTGCAATGCAGGTTTACCCTAGTGATTTCCTGCACCGTAGCAGTAAATACAAATAATATGTACATAAATTCGAAAAACTCATTAGATACAGCACAATTGACAATATTACAAATAAATAATTGGTACAAAACTAAAAAACATTTTGAGATATTGGCAAAATCATTATTGAACAAAGATATTAAAAAAAAAACAAAAGTTGGTAAACACAGGACTTTAAAAACAATTACCTTTGCTTTCAAGTTCATTCCGTATTAAAAAAAACAACTGTCATGTCATTGTGACTGTTGACATTGACAGCGAACAAACACGCCAATTTTTTTTAAATAATTCCTTTGCAATGAACATTGAGGTTGAAATCCTCAGTTGCGACTTACGTTCTTTTAGAATGAGTGTATAATAAAAAAATAAAATAATCATTAAAACATCCAATAAAACAAAATAAAAAATACGTAAGATTTATTTTTTCCCAGACTTTCAATATAAATATTGAGAACAAATGGTTACCTGAAATGAAATGATATCGATTGGCATGATCCGAATCTGGGCCTCAAGATTAAGAGTCCAGCGTTCTACCGACTGACCTATCGCTGCTCTTTTCGGATTGCATTTAAAAATCCAGGCGAGAGATAACAGGGCTATAAGCCCTAGTAAGGGTACCTACTACTTCCTCCCTTACAAACATTCGGATAGCCTGATAAATAAAGAAGTTGGTTAGTCGGGTAAGCATTATCAGAAGATCCGGGTTTGACCCTGCGGTAACAACAGAGTTTATGTGCAACTATAACCATCAAAACATGTAGAAATTATTTAATTAGGATTTGTATACTTATCAAGTCCTGAACGATAAAGGAAACACCGAGGTAAACCCTACGGGCACATTTTCCCATCTCGTTTAGAGTGAATCGTTGCTGAAAAGTGGAAGTCCTAGACTGTTCAATAAACAGTCATCCCATATTTGATACTTCATCAGGGTTACAGTTTCAACGTAAAAAATGTGCATTTCCGTGCATTTTAGGATGACCCGTTGTGCCACTCCTGGATGACAAAAATAACGCTTTTCTGATTGAATTGGTAAATTTCAGTGGGTCGGCAAAACATCAGACGGCGGCATGCTCGCTCAGTCCAACTACCGGGTCCACGTGCAGCCGCGGAGACGGGACGGGTTCGGAACATCCGTTCCTCTGAAGCTCGTCGACTCCGTCGAAGTGAGGGACCTCGATCTGCTCGTCTTCTGCAAGGACGGGAAGACTCTCATGTGAGTTATGTTACCCTGGTACTTTTAGCTGGTGTGATGTGGGGTACAGAAAGGGACAGCGAAACAGAATTTGAATAGAACTTTCCGCTAAAGCTGGTCGGCTCAGTGGAAGTGAGGGAACTCGACCTGCTCGTTTTCTGCAAGTACGGGACTCATACGAGTTATGTTGTCCTGGTACTTTTAGCTGGTGTGGTGTGGTAGTGCAGTGCAGAAGAGGAGAGCAAAACGAATAAGAACGTGAAGATGATCTAGTCACACAAAATATATATATATTACTGTTTGCTTTCCAGAGGAAGGCAAAGCAGAGACTAATTTGCTTTTTTCAGATTTATCAATACAAACTCGCATATCCCGCTTTTTCCCAATAGTATAGGTCCTATCCCTCTGCCAAAAAACTAAGAAAGAAACGGTACGATATTATTGATTGAAGAATTATTGATGTTAATATAATATTAATCGATAATAATTTGTGTTGATGTGTATGGCATGAAAATAAGATTTATTTCCTTTTATTGCGTTGTATCAGGATTTATATTACAAATAAAATCAAATATTTGCAAATTAACACCAAAATTCACAAAATTATTTGCTCTTAACACTCTACCGCTAATTCCTGACTGTTCTTCAAACAAAAATAACTGCAAATAAAAGGTCAAAACTGCATATAAATAACTAATAATATTTAAATTGCGATAAAATAACACGTGTAAAGTAGTTTTCCTTCCCGTTTCATTTATTTATGTCGCTCTGATAAGGATGTCTACATAAAAGGTACCTATAGTTGTATCTTGCATGAGATCAATGACCGATAAGGCACATGGTAACAAATACCCTCGTCGGTTGTTTACAAACACGAACCTAGGAATTAGTTGTATCTAAGTAGGTGATGTCCAATTGATTATTTTATTTATTGGCTCTGATTCAGGTTTTTATCAAATGTTCTATAATGTTTTTGGGTTAAATCGAAAACGGTAGCCTTTATTGAACGTGACGTGATTCCCATCAAGTGTTCATGAAACGTCCATGGACCATGTAGCATATTCGCGGTGTCCTTGGGTATGTGTGGGTATGTGTTAAATATTTCAATGTATGAGTACGGAAGTTTCACATGCAGGTGTACGTTATCGGCCAAGTGCAAGTCGGACCCACACACGTACTCCGTGCAATCACTCAATACCCTAAAAACATTATGGTAAATATTACTTATAGGTGCCAAAACAACATTAAGGCGACAAAAAACAAGCCTCTAAAATGGTAGCGCCTGACAAATTAACAATTTGGCATCCGCTGAAGGTAACCATTTTTTTATTATTTGTTGTTTTACTTTAAATTTTGTTTTACAATCGCACAAAATTTGAGCCTTTGGGTATGGAACGTTAAAAATGACACTGGGGTCCGGAAATTAGAAAACTTCGGTGGCATCACAGTTCGATTCGCAGATTTATTCATTGATATCAGATATAAATTAATTCAAGGATATCAGAAATAATGCAAAAAGTTGCTACCAAGGAACTGTCAAACAAGTCAAACTGAAGTATGGAACGCCAAAATATTATTTAGTGCATTTCGCAAAAAGAGTAATTGGGCCTTGTTTCTAAGCGTACCCTGTTTTCAATATACAAACCGCATAAACCGAACCAAATTCCGCATTTCATACTGGATAACAGAACCCAGTTGCCCGAGCTTTTGGTGATAAAATATGTGCCTATTAAACGGTACATTATGTTTTGTCAGGCGGAATATTTTGTTAATACAGCTTTAGCCTTGAACTAGCTAAAAACTCAGGTGATTTAGATATAAAACGGTCGGATATGTCGGTCTGCGCCCGCGATTCTACAGGGACGCGGGGAAGGGCTCGTGTTACATTATGAGTTTGGGTGTGTGAGACAGAGTGAGAGATACAATTAAGATACAATCTCTTTCTCACACAAGCCTGCCGCTCGCTCCCTGCGCGATTCCCTTTGGCGTCATCCCCCACGGCCTTAAATCGAGGTTATCCAGAGAAATCTGTCCTACTCCAATGCTTTAATTTTTCATATGTTTATCCTGCTCAGCGGTAGCGGGTCGCTCACAAAACTCGCGATTTTGAGTTGTTTTTATTTATTATTTTGTAATTAGAGGGCTGGGTTTTTAATATGACAGCCGTTTTATATCACATTTCTTACAAGGTTTATTTTAGTATAACTTTTATTGTCCAAAACTTAATATAGCTCAAATGAAATAATATTTAGATCATAGTTTAGACCTATCTTTGCGATTTAAACGGATCGAGGAAATTGTAAGTAATCGTGTATCGAACGACCCAAATATTAAGATCAAAGAGTGAAATATGACATATATTTTGTAGAAAATTTAATCATCCCTATTTATTGGTTTAAAATACATTTGAAAAGAGACAAAATGGGATAACCCCTCCTTAATGACGCCAGCAAAAACTGACTTAATTTTAAATACATTTCGTATTAACTATTAAACAGATTTATTGTTGATATTTTTCCGGTACCTATAACTGATACATTCTTCGTACCGTAAGCATTTCATTTACTTTCAGAATTCCTTCGCGTTATCGTTTAGATAACAAGCCAAGCTAATTCTAATTATTGTTTGCAATTTGACGATAACAAATCCTTGACAATTCCTGCATGGTATTCCAGTTTCAGAAAGCAGCAAAACGTTTGTAATAGTACATTATGATACAAGTGAGCTGCGTTGGACATTACAGTCGAGGCGGGATTGCAGCCCGAGCCGAATGGCGAGGCCGTAATGGAGCCGAGAGTGTAATGTCTAATACTCACGCGTTTCATACGACGTTTTTCAATACACTTATAATAAAATTTCACTGCTTATTTTTCCACATAATCGAAACCACAGCTTGACCAAATTTTCTTTGAAAAATGGCGGCGGAGATTTTGTTTATTACAAAATTGCGCAGATAGAAATAGAGGCACTGACGCATCCGCCAAACAGCCAAATATTGCCATTAAGCCAAATATTAAATATTACGTGGGACGCACTATAAGTTTCCGGAATGAATATGAAAAAATACTATTAAAGGTACAAAATTAATTTATTGTTTTTCAAAATAATCTCCCTTGGCGTCTATGCACTTTTTCATTCGATCAAACCAGTTTTGAAAACCTTTGGGCCACTCCCCTGTGGTGACCTCTGAAACGTGTTTTTCATACTCCTCGACAGCCTCTTCTGGTGATGAAAATCGTTGACCGCGTAATTGGTTCTTAATTTTTGGGAACAGAAAAAAGTCACAAGGTGCCAGGTCGGGACTATATGCAGGATGACTCATGAGTTCTACATTTTTCGTCTTCAAAAAGTCGTTTGTCTGTCTGGCCGTGTGAGAACTAGCATTGTCGTGGTGCAGGATGATACGGCGTTTACGGTTATTTTTACGGAGTTCGTCAATAACTTCCGGCAAACAAATGGTCGTGTACCAGTCACTATTCACGGTACGACGATTCTGTAAAGCAACAGTAGCCACGTGTCCAGTTTTATTAAAAAAAGATGCAATCATCCGCTTAGATGCACTTTTCACGCGCGCCACTTTGGTTGGTTTCGGCTCATCTTGAAAGACCCATACGCTCGATTGCTGCTTTGTTTTAGGATCGTAGCAATAAATCCATGTTTCGTCACCTGTTACTATGTCCCACACCAAATTTGACGCACCTTCGTTGAATCTGGTAAGCATGGCACTGCACCAAGTGACGCGGTCCGTTTTTTGAGCCTCGGTCAAGTTGTGTGGGATCCACCGCGAGCACAGCTTTCTCACACCCAAATGTTTGTGTAGGATTGATTGTATTTGACTCATGCCTATTTCTAAGGATGCGCGAATTTCATGGTAGGTCACATGCCTGTCTGTTTCAATCATACGGCGCACAGCATCGATGTTTTTGTTGGTCACAGCGGTGGACGGCCGACCATCGCGAGATTCGTCACTGAGATTGATACGACCACGCTTGAATTCTGCAAACCAGCTATAAACAGTCGTCTTGCATGGTGCTTCATTGCCAAAAGCTGTTTCAAGCCGAGCGATGCTCTGTTGAGCTGTCAAATTACACTTAAAATCGTAGGAAATCATACTACGAAAATTTTCCCGAGTTAAATCCATGTTGATGCAGACACACAATTTTTTAAATGGCGCCACAAGGTAAAAACAAAAGACAGTCAGATGAAACAAACTGCATTCTACAGCCAAAGAGTTCTATTTTCAAATGTTGCAATAAATTTTTAAGTATTGTTTATGTAAGTGGCCAGTTCCGGAAACTTTTAGTGTTACCTATGTAACAAATTGAATATTTTTTGTATTTACAACAAAAATTTTAGTCAATTTGTTGATAAAAATAAATAATTTTATAAAATTAAATGATTATTTATTGGCAAAAACTTTACTTTTTCTCAAGACATCAAAACTCTTTGAAAAGATTTAAAAAAAAACTAAGCAATGTAATAAAACACTAGTGTGATAATGTAAAGTAAAAAGCACGCGTGTTTAATATGCTGCATTATGACCCTAAGAACGCTGCAATAATGGCCACTTTTTAAGCAAGTGTGTTTAAAAAATATATATATTACCATGATTAAATAGGTCAAAGTCATACATAATTTCAGAGTAAAGTATAAAAATCCGTAATACGCTTTTAAGGACAGCCATCAAGCGCAAACTTCCATACAAATACAAAATAGTGAGGTGTCTATGGGAGTGATTTGAATTTTTACATAATTTATACTTGCGATTGTCGGCACTTGGTGAAACTTGGAAAACATCACAATTAAATTCACTTGTACTTGTTTCACTGCTTTTAATTTTAAGGTTTACACGTTAATCCCGACCGGTTTCGGTTAATACACCATTCTCAAGGGATACAGAAATTCAGGAAATTAAACTAACATTACGACGAGCCGTTAAAAAAGTACACAATGATCATGTCGAAACGAAAATATAAATATGGGTAGGTAAGTCAATAAAAACTTCAGTGATGTCAGAGTAAAATAAATTCCCGAAAATGGGGAATTTAAGTCATTTTTAACACAAGTCTATGCTTATTTATTAACGTGTAAACCTTAAAATTAAAAGCAATGAAACAAGTACAAGTGAATTTAATTGTGAGGTGATTTGAATTTTTATAATATGTACCTATTTTAGGCTGAGTCCACTGACAGTATTAAAATTTAGATTGATGCCAAATCGGAACAAAAAATCGGAAAATTTGAACAACAAAGCCCTAATAAACGTAAATTTAACGTTTTTTTTACAAAAGTGTAGCGGAATATCATTGTTTTCGATCAAATGAAAAAATTAATACTAATTTCTTATTGAAAATTTTATCTAGAATTTAGATCTAGATTCTAGATTATTGAACACGGTATTGCCAAAACGTCGTTTTCACTGAGACACGTTTTAAAATGAAATCGGTGCCATTGCCCTTGCAAGTTTCATCGAGCGTGTACGTTATAGCGAAATGACATAGTATTAGCCCACAACTGAGTTGCTACGCTCAAGACGACCACCCTTAAAGATTTTAAAACTATTTAATTAAAATTTGTTGCGTAGTCCTTAAGGTGGTAACAGAGGATCTCGGTGCAAAATACACAGCATCACGTTGCTTTCCTTAGTTTTGGATAATAAGTATGCAACAAATGCAGCAATTTTACAGCAATTCGCGCAAACTGCTTGTTAATAGTTAAGTGATCACATCAAAATTATTCCATTTTGTGCGTTACATTTTGACTGCATTACATTACAACTAAAACAAACAAACAAACACGCTTTAAAGTGTATTCATATTCATATTCATATTCGTTTATTGCAATTAATTACATGTATGATAATAGGTAATAGTATTATAATTATGTATCAATGTAATTATACCCACAGGGTGTAACAATATCATTAATGTAATGGAAAAAAAATGTAATAATGTTAATGTAATGGAAAAAAAATGTAATACATTATTATTTTTTTGTGAAGACCTTATTATTAATAAACTATTTCCGGAAATTGCTTTAATTAATAAACTATTTCCGGAAATTGCTTTAAGACGCATTTATTGCGTACTTTTTATTAAAAACTAAGGAAAACAATATTATTATGTTCATTTTGCACCGAGGTAAAAAGTTATCCCCTTAAAACTTCTTCCCCTCATTATTTCTGAAAGTATCACGTTCTTTTTTTAGTTGTGGATCTTTTAAGTGTCTCTAAAAATAGTAATGCAGAGTTAAATAACAAAGCGCTGTCTATTAGAGGGGTATGCAGGCAGATAACACAACCCATCTGCTACGAACCTGACGCCATCTTTCACTTCTTTAACAGCCATTCCACTAAATTACGCTTTTTGTATGTAGTGCCTTGATGAATCGCGATTTTCTTGGAACTTATAGCGGTGTTAATTATGTTTTACGGTCTAATTAAATGAGTCGATTGTCATTTAGATTGCAGAATTCGATTGGTTAAGGATCATAAGTTATTGTGTCATGAAATTTTTATTCTAATTATGCTTTTTCCGTTACAAAAAATCGTGTTAAACTGGCAACATTGTTCAGAAAAATTTACGAAAGTATTTATTTTTTTAACAGTTAATGTGTAATAAATAAATAATCAAAATTCTGCTACATTATGTATTAACAAATTTATGTCAGATGTTTTGGCAATTTTTTTCAGCTTATTGAACTCATATGAAAGACTAGCTTTTGCCCGCGTGTTATTCGGTTTAACGACATGCTTTTTTCCGGGATAAAAAGTCCCCTATGGGTAAAGTTAGGTTATAATTTATATCCATTCTAAATTTCATCAAAATCCGTCAAGCCGTTTCAGCGTGAAAGAGTAACAAACACACACAAATACACACACACACACACACACACACACACACACACACACACACACACACACACACACACACACACCTTAACACACAAACTTTCGCATTTAAAATATTAGTGTGATTTAGCTCTTTGAAATTGACAATGCGATTCTTTTTCTGTAAACGAGGTGTAGGAGATCAATCACTTAAAAAATATAAAGAAGTATTTGCAAATGTGATACGTAAATATTTAATGCGAAAGATTGACCTAAGTTTAACATGTATTCAACAGTATTAAAGCTTTCCTAGGATGGTAAATTAAGCGCTGGAGATTTTAGATTTTCGCATAAAAGTGTAAGGCGCCGTCCTATTGCCAATATTGCCATCGCTCGAGCGATGATGCGATGCGATAAGAAATCGTGTGTCCTGTTTTGGGGCGATGCGATCACTCTCGGAATGGCTGTTAACAGAGACGCACAGTTTCTGCTGTCCATAAATATTTAAATAGTATCGCATCCCTCCAAAATAGGACACCCGATTTCTTATCGCATCGCATCATCGCGCGAGCGATGGCAATAGGACGGAACCTAAGCAGCAAAATAATGCAAATTCTCCCTCCCCCCCAACAGATGCAGATTCAAAGACGCGGAGAAGTGCGTGGAGTGGTGGCGCCGCCTCAACACGGCGCTGGCGCCGGTCGGCACGCTGCAGGAGACGTTCGCAGCCGCGTATGCTGCGTGGGCGCGGGAGCAGCCGCCCGCCTCCGTCCACAGGGCCTTGATGAGGGCCTCGCACACGCCGATACGGCACTGGTTCGGCCCTGAGGTCAGTAGAAACGTCCATATTTTATGATACTGGCTTTAGCACGCTTGCGTGGAAGGGTCTGTACCTTTTAAAACTATTGTCGACAGTTTTCGGCTTGCCGATTATTTTATTCTAAATTTAAGAAAAACTTACAGCACAGAGTAACAAAAAATATAAAACAGAGTAAACAAATTACGGTCAATTACAAGTTTTCACTACTAGTAACGTAATAGAACACTTAAAATAAAAGTAATAATAATTTACTGACGCTGTGAAATTTTGCTTCACACATAATCAATATAATAACAAGTTATTTTTGATATGAGAAAATAAACATCAATAAATTAAATTCTCAACACAACTCGAAAAAAAATTGTTAGGACACAATACCACAGATAAGTAATAAAATAATATACCAAACATTAAAAAACTTAGCACTTAGCACCATTCTTGCTCTAGCCACAAAGAGGAAGAAAATGTCGAGGTAATGTAATGTGTTTACATGATTTTGTACTCGCCAAAAGTAACTATTTTGTTTGTAATTTGTGGCAAGAATAGGAAGAGAATAAAAACTAGCCAAGTGCGTGTCGGGCCACGTAGTTCCGTAGTTGCCCGGGTACATATAAGTTGGTCTACTAATACAGACCGCGCCAAACTTCTGGCTTCATACATTCTAGGGGACCAAAAGTTTGGCGCGTCCTGTACTCGTAAACCTGTAAAGCCTACTGAGCTGTGATAGTTTTCCTTTTAAATTAATTATATATACTACCTCTCTGAATTTTTATCACATTTCTATAAACAACCGTTTAGCCGGCAGGGGGGGGGGGGACGCTCCACACTAACTAAAATTTTCACTTTAAAGCTTTATTTCGCCAACAGATCCCTAAATCGAAAAATGGCTCTCACACACCCACAATGTTTTTAAACGGCCTATCCAACGATACCCCACACTATGGGACAGACGAGAAAAAAAAATCATCCCCAGTTTACGTGTATGAGAATAACCTCGAAAAAAAATTTTTTCATTTTGTCGGCGTGAGTAATATTTACATCCATGCCAAATTACAGCTTTCTAGCACTAATAGTCTCTGCGCTAAGCCGCGGACAGACGGACATGGCGAAACTATAAGGGTTCCTTGTCGGACTACGGAACCCTAAAAAGGATAGGAAGTATAAAAAATGGGTATTTGACGCAGCGATCTGTTGCGGTAATAAAAGTTTAGATTAGATAGTAAATTAGGGCAGTCAACCTGACCTGAAACTACTCTCATTAAGATGAGAATGTCAGCTATCGAGCGACGCTCTTGTAAAGGAAGTTTGTGATATTCTCGACAAGAATAATCTGATGAAAATTCATGAAACGGAAGAATCTTTGCTGTACATGCTCTAACCTATTAATGTACAAATTTATAAGATGGATTCCAAACTTGCGAACAATATACCAAGCTACTGCGTACATACGTGCAATATAAGATTTTTAGTGTTTTATTGTTTTTAATTTTTTTAGACATACGCACAATAAAACCCAAGGCTTTATTGATGGGGTACCCCTATATTTGCTTCCACATGTTAAAAAACTTTCAATGTATATTTTTATGAATTTTTGAAGTGGTTGTAGGAGTCGCTACCAGCCACGAAAGTAAAGGGTGATGTATAGAGGCGGTAGAAATTAAACTGTATTTATTTTACTAATTATGGAAAAAAACTGCTTATTGAACTTGAAATTGAAACCAAGACAATAATATAAACCCAAATATAGAAAAACAAGGTAAATAATTGATTTTGAATTGAAAATGACATGGCTGTGCCAAAACATTGAGCTCTGGCCCATAAAATAAGTATAAAATCTTGTTCTGTATGAACCAGCCAACAGACGATAGCCAACAGAAATAATATAAATCTCATGCAGGCATCTTCATTCATCATTCATTCAAACATTCATCCAACAGTTAGCTAACAGGACAGTTAAGACATCTTCAGCACCTCTAACATGAAGGACCATATCGAGCTCGATAGCGCTTAATACAGTGCTTTGTCTCACTCTGTTGATATACCTAAAGAGTGACAGACGATGGTATATCGAGCTGGCAAGCTTGATATGCTCTTTGATGCTACGCACCCAGGTCATTAATCAGCCTTTTACTTTATCGACAGCTGGAGCGCCTCGGCTTCACGGCGAAAGGCGCGTGGCGAGTCACCGCAGTGAATTCAGACTTCAAACTCTGTCCATCCTACCCACCGCTGCTAGTCGTTCCCGCGTCCATTGGAGACGAGGATCTGGACTCCATTGCTCGGTGAGCGCTACTTCTTTTTGTTATCCTGATACTGTGATATATCAACGCCTAGACCAAACGGATTGATTTAATGAACATTCGACGCCGAGGCAGAAGAATATGCTTAGGTTGGGCAGCATTCGGAAAGTTGTGTCACATATTTACGTCGTCAATACAGCAGTGCTTAAAGGCTAAGATTTACAACCAGTGCGTCCTTCCTATGATGACGTATGGCGCTGAGACGTGGTCTCTTACAAAGGGCCTGATCCACCGATGTAAGGTCGCTCAGCGAGCTATGGATCGGGCTATGCTTGGGGTATCTCTGAGGGATAAAATCCGAAATAAGGAGATCCGTCGAAGATCGAAAGTAACCGACATAGCTTGCAGAATTAGTAAGTTGAAGTGGCAGTGGCCAGGCCATATTTGTCGCCGACTTGATGGCCGTTGGGGCCGAAAGGCTTTAGAATAGAGACCACGTACAGCAAAGCGTAGTGTAGGCCGACCTCGTGCCCATTGGACCGACGACCTGAAGGACGTTGTGAGTGGCGGCTGGTGAGTGGCGAAATTTGGGAAAGGCCTTTGTCCAGCAGTGGACGAACACAGGCTGATGGATGGATGGATGGATGGATGAATGAACATTAAATTTGGGCTGTGGGTTCCCAGTATAACGCAAATAACCTAGTAGGAGTTTTAGAAAATTCCCACGGGATCGAGAGAAACCATATCATTGGCTAGAAAGACGTCACGCATATAGATAGATATTAAGGTTAGTTAATAAGGCTCCGGATCCACGGGAGCAGCAAATGTTGACATATTTCATGTTGGATGCATCTTTAAGTAATCAAGCATAATTACCAATTTAATTTGTCATGTGTCACCACGAAACGGTTAAAATGAATTCATTGCAATATAATGCAACTGTCACATATTAAAAGCAAAGCGAAAAAACTTGGTTAAGAAACACAAAATATTGAAATCTGTGCTTTTCGTGGCCCAAACTCATAAGAACATAGTTTCAAGATCTCAGTTATTTTTATTTAAATTTTACTGTTATGTTCATCTAATTAAAAAGGTATCTCTATCTTGGATGTTCAGAGACCCATACTTAAAGAAAGAAAGAAGAAACAACTAATCGTCGGTATTACCCATCCTAGATTTCGCACAATGCGGCGTGTCCCAGCCGTAGTGTGGCGCCACCGAGGCAACGGCGCCGTCATAGCGCGCTCCTCGCAGCCCGAGGTCGGCTGGTTCGGCTGGCGGTCCAGCGAGGACGAGCGGCTACTGGCGGCATTCGTGTCCGCGTGCAACACTGATATAGGGCTGAGACCGCATGGGCCGAGTAACAAGGTAATTTGGACTATATTGCTGTGGAGTTGTAATTAGAATGATCGGTTCAGTTGAAGATTAGCGGTTACTAGCGGCATTCGTGTCCGCGTGCAACACTGATATAGGGCTGAGACCGCATGGGCCGAGTAACAAGGTAATTTGGACTATATTGCTGTGGAGTTGTAATTAGAATGATCGGTTCAGTTGAAGATTAGCGGTTACTAGCGGCATTCGTGTCCGCGTGCAACACTGATATAGGGCTGAGACCGCATGGGCCGAGTAATAAGGTAATTTGGACTATATTGCTGTGGAGCTGTAATTAGAATGATCGGTTCAGTTGAAGATTAGCGGTTACTGGCGGCATTCGTGTCCGCTTGCAACACTGACAGAGGGCTGAGACCGCAAGGCCGAATAACAACGTATTTGGATTTTATCACACTAATATTATAAATGCGGAAGTTTGTGTGTGAGGGTGTGTGTGTGTGTTTGTTACTCTTTCACGCTGAAACGGCTGAACGGATTTAGATGAAATTTAGAATGGATATAGCTTATACCCTAACTTAACACATAGGCTACTTTTTATCTCGTTAAACCAAATAACACGCGGGCGGAGCCGCGGGCAAAAGCTGGTATTAAATATAATTAAATACAAATACACATTTTGTGAAGTTTGGATTGTAATTAAATTGACCGGTTCGGTTGAAGATGAGCGGTCAATGGCGTCATTCGTGTCCGCTTGCAACACTGATAGAGGGCTGAGACCGCATTGGCGGAATAACAACGTAATTTGGACTTTATATTTGCGAAGTTCGAGTTGTAATTAAATTGACCGGTTCGGTTGAAGATGAGCGGTCACTGGCGTCATTCGTGTCCGCTTGCAACACTGATAGAGGGCTGAGACCGCATTGGCGGAATAACAACGTAATTTGGACTTTATATTTGCGAAGTTCGAGTTGTAATTAAATTGACCGCTTCGGTTGAAGATGAGCGGTCACTGGCGTCATTCATGTCCGCTTGCAACACTAATAGAGGGCTGAGACTGCATGGGCCGAGTAACAAGTTAATTTTGACTAGTGCTTTTTTTAAACCAACGTTCTTGTTGGCTATTTAGCACAAATTCACCGGGCAAAATTCGACAATTTGTCTTCTATACGAGAGAAGCGACCTGTACATCTAGCATGAAGGACCATATCGAGCTTGATATCGCTTGATACGGTGCTCTGTCTCACTATGTTGATCTACCTAAAGAGGGACAGACAGTGGTATATCGCAGCTCGATATGGTCTACCATGCTAGGTACCCTGGTACATGTGTTTATCGCGTGTCAAGTAGTCTGACGTAGAGGCGTCATCGTCGACGCATAGCGTTGGCTGAGAGCCTGGTATGTGTGAGTGACGTGCGACGCCTCGTATCTGGCGTGTGCTTTGTTGCTGTTACTTTAATTAAGAGTAAGTTTAGGAGTGTTTTCTGTCGGCACTCGTGATCAATGTGATCATACAGGTGATTTGAATGTTGTGTTGCAATTAGTAGGTTGAAGATTTTAGAGTGATTAATTGAATAGTGGCATTCATGTTCGCTTGCAACACTGATAGAAGACTGAGACCACACGGGCAGGGTAAAAGGGTGATTTGGACTTTATTGTTGTGACCTTAGGCTTGTAATTAAATTGACCGGTTCACTTAAAGATGTGGTACAGAGGTTTACCGGCGCCATTCATAACCGTTTTCAAAACTGATCCTATAGCGTCTATATGCGCAGGAGTTCAGCATCTTGTTTATCAGTTTAGGTTTATTTCTTATTAGCATTTACGTAATATCTGCCCCGTTTTCGGCTTGGGCGTTATTTTATGAACACCCCTTATAGCGTATATAGGTCCACTACAATGATAATAACGAAAACCGCATCCAAATCCGTTAAGTGATTCTCGAGTTAAAACGGAACATACAGACAGACAAAAATTCCAAAAATTGTTGCTTTGTTTTAATCACACTAATATTATAAATGCGCTAGTTTGTGTGTGTATATGTTTGCCACTCTTTCACGCTGAAACGGATTTGGATGAAATTTATAACGGATATAGCTTATACCCTAACTTAAGACATAGGCTACTTTTTATCCCGGAAAAACCATGTCGTTAAACCGAATAACACGCGAGCAGAGCCGCGGGCAAAAGCCAGTAATTACAATAATTTTATAACCTTTTTCATTAAAAAATATACTCAAGTTTTTCCTGTACATACACGACTGTTTGAATATTTAGTATAGATATATTCTAACATTCTTTTTTATGCCCACAGCAAATCAAACTCCTAATCGTGGACGCACGTTCGTACGCGTCGGCTGTTACGAACCGCGCGCGGGGGGGAGGGTGTGAATGTCAACAGTACTACCCGGCAGCTGATATACAGTTCATGTGTCTACCGAACATACACAATGTGCGGAAGAGCTTCCAGCAGCTGAGGGCGCTGGTCGCTGAACCCCCGGACCAAGTCAAGTGAGTCGAACTACTTGTTGCTTATACGCGCCTGGTACTTTGTTGAAAATGCGTCGTCATGACATGAGTTGTCAGAGGTGTATTTGCACTTCACAGTCCACACTCGTGCAACCACGTTTTACTGACGATTATTACGTCGTACCGTGATGGGGGGAAATTAATTTCCCACAAGTATAGCCTGTCGAATCAGTAACTTGAAGTGTAAGTGGGCAGACCATATTCGTCGCCGATATGATGGCCGTTCTGGCCGAAAGGCGTTAGAATAGAGACCACGTACAGCACAGCGTAGTGTAGGACGACCTCGTGCCCGCTGGAAAGACGACCTGAAGGACGTTGCGGGGGGCGGCTGGATGAGGATGACGGAGGACCGTCAAGAGTACCAAAATTTGGGAAAGGCCGAACACAGGCTGATAGATGGATGGATAGTCTATTCTTAATTCACGACAAGTCCAGTTGCTTTTTCTATTCTATTAAATGCTGAATGCCTTTTCAGCTGGCACAGTAAACTAGAAGGCACGCTCTGGCTACAATACATCTCTGGCCTTGGGCGGGCGGCTGGGCTCGTGGCGCGCGCCGTGCTGGGCGGGCGGCCGGTTCTCGTGCACTGTTCCGACGGCTGGGATCGAACCCCGCAGATTGTGGCCACCGCACAGCTGATACTCGACCCATATTATAGGACTTGTGAGGTGAGCTCCTTTTGACTTATAGTTGCCTGGTACTTTTTAGTTACACCGCCCAAACTACATGAATTCCTGTGGTGTATTCCCGATGGACCATGAAAAGTTACAGTCCACGTTCGTACACTCATGTTTCATCGACGATTATTACACCGCAGCTTGATTGGTGATGAATGAGGCCTATTGCCGTACTTTAAACAAAAATATAGACCTACACCTACAGCTTTAACATGCTTTTCCAAAGCACGCGACCGAAAACAAAAGTGTTTTTGCGATAGTTAACACGCCACCTCCGGGTTCTTATAGCCTGGCCCCAACCACCATGCACCGCCTTTGCGCCCCGCGCACACCCCCTATCACTCACAATCACACCCTCACACACAAACATACACCCTCTCATATCCAAAGGCAAAGCTTACATGTCCAAAATATATTATTTAATAGTACATTTTGATGCAAGTGCGAAAAGGTTGATATTTAGAATCGCGATTGACTTTTTTGACAGAAAACAGTCTGGACGAGAAATATAAACACTGTCGCACGTGTATCAAATGACGTTTTTTAATACACCTGCGAAAAATTACATGAAATAATAAAATAAAAGCAATGTTGTTGCAAATCAAAACAGATACAAGTCGACAAGGGAACACGCAGTCTGGTTGGCGCCAATCTGTACTACAAAGTCGAATGTCTCTTTCTAAAATCTTTATAATAATAATTTCTAAGATAGTTAAAATATAATATAAATTATGACGTCTTATATCTTTTTCAATTTCACATACATTAGTACATTACGATACGAGAGCGATGAAACGTTTTCTGACGAGTGTGAGTTTGCGGCACGAGCCGAAGGTGAGTGCTGCAATCACACGAGTCGAGAAAAAGTTTCTCGCACGAGTATCGTATAATATTTTATAGCAAAAGTGCGGAAAATGCAAGCGCAGCGTGCATAAAGTGGTCATTTTACGCACGGTGTGCTATAAATATATTTTATAGCACACTGTGCGTACACGCTGCGCTTGCGTAAAGTCGGCATTTTCCGCACTTTTGCTATAAAATATTATACGAAACGTTTCATCGCTCTCGTATCGTAATGTACTATTAATTATAAAATACAAAAGTTTGAAAATACTCATCTTATTATAGAGTATCTGGTAAAACAAATGTTTACTGGTTACTAAATGATGTGGCCGGTTTCTCCTAGATGGCGTCAGTAGGTAGTAAAAACAAAAAGCACGAGTGCGAAATATGTCATTTTACGCACGCTAAACAGGCACGTAATGTATCATATTTTGAGAAGGTGTATTAAAAATATTACTTTAATGCATCTATGATTATTTTCTGTACCTACTTTTGTTAAGTTTAATTTTATACATTGTTATTTTAGACACATTAGTAACCTGATGTATGTACTCATTCGGGTCGAGCCTAGCTCCTACAAAACAATACTCAACAACACAAGTATTTATAACAATTTGAATGCTAATTTCCAGGGCTTCCGCGTGCTGATCGAGCGCGAATGGTTGGACTACGGACACAAGTTCGCGGACCGATGCGGCCACTCGTTCGGTCCCGAAGACGCGAACGAGCGGTCGCCTATATTCTTGCAATGGATGGACTTAGTTCACCAGTACATGATACAGTATCCTTGCAGCTTCGAGTTTTCGCAAGCTTATTTGGTAAGTTTTTTTTAATACATAATGGGCTTACGCTTGGCGTCTGATGGGAAGCGTCGATGATAAAGATAAAGCGCGCTCGCATATCTGAGATTTTATCTTAATTTCTTACAAAACGATTGCAATGAAGTATTATTGAAAACAAAAGTTGTGAAACTAAATTTTATATAGTAAAAGAAAAAAAAATATCGCAAAATTCAATCCACTTTAGATAAATGTTGCGAAGTAATGGGGAAAACTGAATTCAGCACACAAATATCAAAAAGAACGAAAAAGAAAACGTAATTTTATTATAGAGCTCATTGAATATAATTGTTGTTGCACGATTGTAATCTCATATATTTGTTTCAGATAAAACTCCTGACGCACGCCCATTCCTGTATGTTCGGAACATTCCTGTGCAACTCGCCGAAAGAGAGGGCCGAAGCGAGAGTGAGCGAGACAACTGCTCACGTGTGGAAGTTGTTGGAGGGGCCGGCGTATAGGAACCATCTGTATACACCGCCCGCCGGCGAACAGGTGACTATGAACTTTATTGCGATATACAAAGGTGTAATTCAGTATGTTTACAATAAGGTAGTAAGGAAATATGAAATATGATTATATTTATGTTATTAATTCTACGTTATTCAATTTGAACGATTTTATATTTTTTCTAAATCAATAATAACACGTTTCTAATTTATCTGAATTGTATGTAATGTGAATTGTTTTTTTTTTGTGCGAGTGGGATTCGCGCACATAGGGTTCCGTACCACCACATCTTAAGGAACCTTACAAACATTATGGTACAAAAAAGTTAACAAGCTAGTCTTAGCACCATCTATCAGCTCACCAATGAACCTCTGTACTCTTAGCGCCATCTATTGACAAGCTATCAAACAAGTCATCTCAGATGGCGCTATGGTTAACACGATGTATATTGTTTAGGGACTCCTCTTGGGTTTAATTTTTTTTTATTTGTCTTGATTGAGGCTATAGTGACACGTATTTTGTGAAAATTTCAACTGGCTATCTATTACGGTTGAAGCTGTAGACCCCTGTGACAGACAGATAGCGGATGCTTAGTTATAGGGTCCCGTTTGGTACCCAAGCGAAGTTCGGTATCATCGAATGACACTCAATACTCGTGAAGATCGATTGAGAACTTGAAGACGTTTTAAACTGCCCTAAGTACTGTTTCTAAAGCTGGTTAATAATCTTCATAACATTTTCCAGGTCCTCTGGCCCGACTACAAC
The DNA here is from genome assembly GCA_910592155.1 of Ypsolopha scabrella. Classification (NCBI taxonomy): domain Eukaryota; kingdom Metazoa; phylum Arthropoda; class Insecta; order Lepidoptera; family Ypsolophidae; genus Ypsolopha; species Ypsolopha scabrella. The sequence goes on along the minus strand of OU342980.1, from coordinate 3,135,615 downwards.
GTCCGCTCGCTCCAGTTCTGGTGGGGCGTGTTCGTGGGCACCCGCAACGAAGTGGACGACGAGACCGACCCGGTCAGGTCGTCACACAGCGACCTCTCACAGCCGCCCAACGCGTCGCTGCCTCCCGAGTTATACTCTCCTGGTACTTTGTTCTCTTTGTTTATCGTTACAACAATAATCCCCAAAGCGGGTGTCTAAAGTGTTTCCGAGTGTATTTGAATAAACATCCGCTACCAGCCCTCTTATTGTCTAAACTCAATATCCATCGCTATAGCCTTCAAAAGCGTCATGATTGGCCAAAAGTGATGTGTGATGTAATTTCTAGCCAATCACGGCGCGTTTGAAGACGGTGGCGATGGATGTCGAAGTTAGATAATAAGGCCCCAGTTCTGTGTCCTCGTATTGGTTTATTCCTTGCATCTGGATCCGAAAAGAATGCATTTAGTCCGATCCTTAAGGGGGTATCGAGCTTTTTGCGAAATAATTGCATTCGTTTGATCCCTTGCTGTATCGTTAGTACTTATGTTTTAGTTATGCAATTAATAGGCAAGATATTTAAGGATTCACTCCATAAATCATACACTTTAGAAACAAGATTACTTGTAGTTTCCTCGATATTAAAAAAACAAAGTTATCTCTAAAAAATACAATATAAATCCGTAGTACAGTGTAAATACTTCACGGAAGGCCATCAGTTTTTGTATAACATTAATAACAAAACAACATATTTTTCATAACGTATAAACTTAACATTTTCAAAATGTGTGTTGGTCCGGCACAACAACAGGTTTGAAGCGCTCCCTCTTTTTGTCCGGTAAAGTTGTGAAGGCCAAATGTCCAACAACATGAAAGTCACAACGAAAAAAACTTCTTGGAATACCCCCCCCATTGAAAATGCTTCCAACTCCGTACAGTGGTTGTCCTGAGGCAAACTATAAGAGATTTGTTTCCTAATTTAATAAATATATGTTCCAGTCGCGATGACAAAGACGCGCTCATGCGACAACCTGCTGAGCGAGGGAGAGAGACGAACCACGCAGCGAAGGTGCAGCGATCCCAACATCGCCGGCGACGTCATGTGAGACTCATTACTCTACTAATTGAATACCACATATATCGTCACGACAAATGTGTTAGAGGTGTTACAGAGGTTAAACTGACACTAGAACGGTCAATACTCGTGACACCCTCTTTTTACCGACGATTTTTAGTAAATAATAACTACATACATATACTCATGCTTGTCTCCCAGTGGGGTAATCAGAGACTACAGATTTCCATCTGCTACGATCCTGACATACCTCTTGCTTCTTCTACATCCATCAATCCAGTCATACTAGCTCTTCTATTCCGGGTACATTTTACTTTGCCCTTCCTCAGAATGTCGCCTATTTGGTCATCGTACGTCCTTCTAGGGCGGCCCGGTCGAGCTTTACCTTCCACTTGTGCAGCATACATTTCTTTCGTCACTCTACTTTCATTAATCCTCTCTATATGCCCAAACCACCGAAGCATTCCTTGTTCTATTTTAGTCACTACATCTTCTTTCAGGCCGCAACGATCCCATAAGTCGACATTTTTCACTCTGTCATTCAATGTGAAACCACATATACTCCGTAAGGAACGCATTTCCAGTAAATAATAAATTTTCTAATTAAATTACTCTGTCGAGACTTCCTACTGTTTGGATCTTCTAAATGTCCTTATATTCTATGTTGAAATAAAAACATGCAGCGGCAACAGAAAAAAAGCAGTCATGAAGCGTATAAAATGATCATTTTATTATTCTTTATAATTTAAAATTTTACAATTTTAGATGTTCTATCCATTTCAGATGCTATTAGGAAGAACCTTGTCATTCCTGATGCCTGTGTGCGTTAGCAACGTTGACGGAAGTGAGTGAGTGAATGAGATGCACATAGCGTGCTAAGTCCTAATAGCATTTGAAAAGGATAGTACGTAGCGCATAGTTGCCATAGGTGAAAGTGAATGAATGAATACAAATGAATTTCCTACTATCTGGAAAGATGCCCAGATCACTCCTCTACCTAAAAAAGCAAATCCTTCTTCTTTTTCCGAATACCGGCCTATTTCCATCCACCCATTCCTATCCAAAGTTCTCGAACGTTTAGTCCATTACCATCTTAGTCTATTCCTTACTAATAATAAACTCCTAAATCCCCTTCAGTCCGGCTTCCGTCCTGGCCATAGCACAGTTACAGCCTTAGTCAAGATTACTGATGACATCCGGCTTGGTATGGATTCAGGTCAACTTACTGTCCTGACATTACTGGACTTTAGTAATGCTTTTAATACTGTGGATTTTGACATTCTCTTAGGTATTTTACGTTCTCTTAACATATCTCCAACGGTAATTGACTGGTTTCGTAGTTACTTGTATGGACGCCGGCAGCGTATTCGCATCGATGATACAGTATCCGATTGGTGTGACACCACTGCCGGTGTTCCACAAGGTGGCGTCTTGTCTCCACTACTTTTTTCAATTTTCATAAATCATATCTCCGATCTCATTTCTTCTTCCTACCACCTTTATGCAGATGATCTTCAAATTTACAATCAAGCTAAACTCGAGGATCTTCCTACTGCCATTAATACAACTAATAATGATCTAGCTCGCATTTTAAATTGGAGCACTGAATTTGGACTCAAAATTAATCCTATAAAAACCCAAATTATAATAATCGGTAGCCCGTTTTTCATCTCTAGAGTGGACTGGCAGACTTTACCACAAATATTCTTTGATGGAACACATATCCCTTTTAGTGCTAAGGTAAAGAATCTTGGTATTTTCATTGACAATCGTTTGTCCTGGGAGCCTCAGTTGGAAGAAGTCAGTCGAAAACTCTTCGCTTCTGCAGGTTCGATGAGAAGGCTTCGTAACTTCCTTCCAGTTACTACCAAGACTGCTCTGGCCCAATCCCCCTCCTTTTACCTCTCCTTGACTATGCTGATTCCTGTTACCCTGACCTTACCCAAAAGCAACTCGACCAACTTTAGCGACTTCAAATTTTTTGTATTAGATTTATTTTTGGACTCCGTAAATTTGATCACGTTTCGGAATTTCGCTTCCGGCTTGGCTGGCTCCCTATTCGCTCACGTCGGAATGTCCATATCCTTTCCCTCCTGTATTCTGTTCTTTTCAATCCTTCTTCTCCTTCTTATCTCAAGGAACGTTTTGAGTTTCTTCACCTATCTCACGAACGAACGTTGCGGTCATCTGAAAATCTTCAATTAAAGACACCACTACACTCCTCTACCTTTTATGGCAAATCGTTCACAGTTGAAGCTGTGCGTTTGTGGAATGCTTTGCCCTTTTCTATAAAATCTTCTTCTTGCTCGGCTATCTTTAAAAGACGAATAAAAGAATATTTTTTCTCCCTTTAATAGGTACGTTCAAGTAGGTATATTATATGAATAAATATTAGTTTATATTATAATATTGTATAGTATGTATTTGTATGTATATTTACACGTAGTAGATTGTTTTGTATTTAAATAATTAGTTAATTTACATTGTGCAGTACATGTATGTATATATATTACATAAATATCTCCTGTACACCACCATCAACTTATCCCTTTTAACAGTATCTTCCACCCAAAGGTTGTCTGGAAGAAATCGCTCTGAGCGATAAGACCGCCCATTGTACCCTTTCTGATAAAATATTTTTATTACTTGTTTTTTATTTTGGTGAACAATAAAGAGTATTTATGTTATGTTATGTTATGAATGAACGACTAATGTGGTGAATAATGAATGCTTTGAAGACTGAATGGTGTGAAGATAGCTACGTAAACAGTGACTACATCTTCTTTCAAACTCGTATGTCGATATTCACTTAAGATCGAATCTCTTTCCAGGAAACTCCAACCGATGCTGCCGAGCACGTCCCCGATACCGCGGCGGCTGACCGAGAGCCACATCGACGCGCTGCGGCTCGCTCAGACGGACGGGCCGGACGGAGTCGACCAGGTGGACGGACTGCATCCGAACCACTTCGAGAACGGGTCCGCATCGCCCCCCGCGCCGCTGCGGGGAGGGCCGGCCAGCAACTCCAGCTCGCTCGAGCGGGAGCTGATCAGCGCTGAGCCGAGGGCTGAGTTCGATGATACATACAGCGACGTTATGGAGGTGAGTGGCTTCTTCAATTTTCTTACATTATGGAACACGAGACGCTTGGCGGCATGGTTTCGTCATGAGGTACATACATCGCTCTGCAGACGGGTCCATGATCCGATGACCGTCAATACTACAGAGACAGTCATTGTTGGCATACCTTTTTATAGTCTCCTTTTATGATATCCACGAGAAGACATGACGAGAGTGACAATGACAATGTTTATGACAGTAGCGGAAGTTCCGTAATGTCGGTCACTCTCGAAGGTCCGACAACTCGTCAGCTATAGACGGCTGTTTAATGTCCCCAGGCGAGTCGCGAGGCGGGCAGACAGCGTCACGTGAGCATCACGTGGCGATCAGTGTCGGAGTCGTCGCAGCACACGGACTCCTCCGCGGGGTTCGATATCGACCATCGGTTCAACAGTGAGTCACTTTTGTTATTCTACTATAGGCTGAAATTCAATCAACCGACCAAATTTACACTGGAGACTCGGTTAGTGATCAGGAACAAGGTGCAGTAATCCTTTTGGCCAAATTCGTAAAATGAATTTTTTGCTCCCGTACTGGTTGGACTAGTTCAAGTACAATTTCCTAGTACAGGCACTACGGGGCAAAAAAAAATTTTTTTTCGAATTTCACCTGAAGTGTCATTGAACTTTGTTCATGATTACTAACCGAGTCTCCAGTGTAAATTTGGTCGGTTGATTGAATTTCACCTTGTATATCCTATCCTACTAATATTATAAATGCGAAAGTTTGTGCGTGTGTGTCTGTATGTGTTTGTTACTCTTTCACGCTTTTTTTGTTTTAACAGCTGAACGGATTTGGATTAAATTTAGAATGTATATAGCTTATACCCTAACTTAACACATAGTCTACTTTTTATCCCGGAAAAATACATGGTTCCTGTAGGATAGATCAATATCATTGAAAAATCAGGTGTTTAATTAGCGCGGTCCTAATCGTTTGTGGTGAAATAAGACGGCTTTGTTATTTCATAAATCAGGTGTCTAATTAGCGCGGTCCTTAATCGTTTGTGGTGAGATAAGACAAGGCTATGTTATCTCATCACACTTCACACTAATATTATAAATGCAAAAGTTTGTGTGTGTGTATGTTACTCGTTCACGCTGAGACGGCAGGACGGATTTGGATGAAATTTAGAATGGATATAGCTTATACCACAACTTAACACATAGGTTACTTTTTATCCCGGGAAAAAGCATGTCGTTAAACCGAATAACACGCGGGTGGAGCCGTGGGCAAAAGCTAGTTATTGATATATGACAGGCCGTAACTACGAGTATACCATCTGAGGACAGTAGCAAATTCATCGGATGGGGCCCCACGTAATGTAAATTAGCTTGACTTGTATGGGAGCGATACGGGAGGGGCGTGTTAACGGAACGTCAAACGACGCATAACTTCAGTCGGGCGTCAGCCCTGCCTCACTTGTCACCCCTCCCGTGCCGCTCCCATACCTCAGGAACAGACTCAGTTATGCGCTAAACCTGTAGTTTCATTTTTACAAATCAATAAGTAGGTATGTATACAAATATCAACACTATTATAATTATTGTGTGCATTTTTGGTTCATTATCTATGTAATACAATTAAATTTAATGAGCGTAGGTATTATCTATATTATCTGTGTTATTATGAAGAAAGAATACAAAAATTCTAGCAAAATGTTTATTATTAAAATTCCTTTTTGGTGCTTTCTTTTAAGAATAAGTATCAATGACAACATCAGAGTTCCAATTATGAGCCATAGAATTTTCGATGTATAGAAAACTGAAAAATTCTCTGAGCAATATCTTTTTCTTACGAATGTGTTCAAAATCTTCATAATTTATTTTGTATAATTCGTTTATGTTCTTGAGTTGATACCAAAAACAAATCGATTAAATACAAAATCAATATATTTTTACTATATTTTGTAATAAATGTTAGGTTCCTCGTATACTTACGGCCTCTCGGGCCAGGGGCCCCTCGAGCCAGGGCCCGTGGACTTTTGCCCTCTCTGTTACCCTGTTGTTACGTCACTGATAAATTGAATTCATGCAATTAATATTCATAAAGATACAGGTCTTGTGATAAACTAAGTAGGTTCCTGCGGTAGAGAGCGGTGCCGGAGGGGTGACATCGTATCTTCCGTCTCTTTCTCGAAGTAACGCGTCAATACACTCACCCCCCGCACCGTTCTCGTGACGGCCTCATTAAGTAGTTACAGAAAATTTGGAAGAATCTAGATCTCTGAACAAACTGGATAAGTCGCTGGGCCGCGAAAGGCAGGGATGCAGGTTCGAGCCCCATCCGAAAATTATTTTTCTGATAGAATTTATTTACAATAAATTTTTCTATTTTGTAGACCTAAAGAACGTTGTAGGTGGCGGCTGAGGACCGCCAAGAATGACGAAATCTAGGAAAGGCTTGTATGGGAGCTCGTTCTAAAAGTGTTCGTAATTTCCGTCGTTATTTCCAGAATGTCAGGTGGAGGCAAATTATCATCACCATTACTGCTGTTAGTAATTTTAGGGCAAAATAGGCCATAAAACCACAGTAAACAGTAATTTCCACGTTAGCTATGGCGCCAAAATCCATTAATTATTAATTTAGATAAAATATTAAAAAAATATTATTTTGCCCTAAAATTACTAACAGCGGTGATGATGATGATAATTTGCCTCCACCTGACATTCTGGAAATAACGACGGAAATTACTAACACTTTTAGAACGAGCTTTTACAAGAAAAATCATACATGGCTAACGACTAATTTTATCAATATTATGGAAACAGGTTGTTAGGCCTGAGTTCAGATAAAGTAGTGTATGAAACTATTCTTAACTAGGTATTAAAACGCTCGTGTTTTTAATAACCTTTTTATGTACCAGTTTCATAAACTACTATTGTAAATCAACTTAGGTCTTGCGAACAGGATTTAAATATTTAAGGAGCCCTGAAATTTCCGAGTCCCAACATACATTTCAAAATGGGTTTAATTCGTCCACAGACAACCACAACTCGACTGACGGCGACTTAGCCAATCACAACATAGTGGACGTGATGTCGGCCACACTGACCAATCACAACAGGATAGAGGATCCGCTGGCCAATGGCGAGCTGAGCAGCAACGGCGATCTCGGGATTGGAGAGAACGGGGATTTGAGCAACGGGGACAGGCTGGATGAGGTCTCCGCGAAATTACTTGAAGCTGAACTTGGTAAGCGCCTTGATATTTATGGTAGCCTGGTACTTAGTATATCCCGGTCTCTGAATTAAGGAAATCGTTGATGGACTATGGAAAATTTAATTATTTTGAAGCTGGGTATTACATTATTGTAATTAAAAAAGGTCAGCAAAGTATGCTTAAAGAGAGTTGAGCTATAATGATTTTGATGAAACAAGTCGGCAGCTGATGGCAAAGATTCAATTAGCGCGGGTGAATCCGCGGGCACATGCTAGTCATAAATAAAATTATGTTTGCTTTCAAATTGCGTGAAGAATTTGAATAAACCCTTGCGAATGTTTTAGTTAGTTATAACTAGTGGTGACCTCTATAGGAGCAGATATCAGTTACACGAACAAGTTGCTACCGTCCACAAACAGATGGTGGCACCGTCGCACTACAGACCGCTCTCCATACAAATAGACGAATTTGTACGTAAATCCTACATCGCACAACCAAAGTTTTTATGACCATCCAGTATAAGTAAGGATTTCAACGAAGACAAACAATAATCTGTACTGCAAAGTAGCAAGACATTGATAGAGTTGTTTATCCTGTGCATTTGGGAGCCTCGGTCCCATGACCTTGGTTCTAGAAAAAGCAGGCAGATTATATCTGGGAGGCGCCCGTGTTGAGGCTGTTACTGTTGACGCCATGCAACTCCGTACGTCTGCCACATACAGTTTTATGAAAGAACGATGTTAATCACTTGTGCATTTGAAATAATGCTGACTTTATTAGGCCATAAGAAGCGCATTTGGGAAGAGCAATAAGTTTTGTGTGTTCATTATAATATCTGGGAACGTTGTTTTATTAATTTCTTAGAATATTTGCTTCTACAGAAATATATTTACCATGTAAAATTCACAGTAGGTATTAATTTACAAGTAGAGAAGTAGGTATTAAAAATCAGTTGTTTGTGGGTAAATTCGTTAAGAAATTTGTTTAGTATGGATAAGTCGAGTGTAATTTAAAATTAGGTACCGGTTAATTTACATCCTATAGGTGCAAATTAATTACTCCATTTGGTATAAATAACGGGTATCTTCTAATTAAAAAAACACATAATAATACTGATAACATAAACAGGTAAATGAAAAATTTTGACTTGCCCGTACTAAATTCACATGTTTTCAAAATTAGTAAAAAGATAATTTATTATTAATATTTTTTATTTCTGCAAGTATGTTCCTTTGGGAAACTTGTAAAGTGTAAACTGAAGATTAAGTGGAAATTTTGAAAATAATTCTCCATTTTCACCCGATATAATGGTTAATCATCGGAAATTGACGCATAAGCGGCGGCAAAGGGTCTCTTCTCTACCTAGGCTGTTTGATAAGTACCCGTTTTCTAAATGCATTAATATCACTGGCCGAAAATATCTATACCACCGTTTTAAGCCATTTTCCAGAGACGGGAAAATTAAAAAAAATCGACATTCTTTTGTTTTTTTTTCTCATTTGACAGCGATTCAGTGAAAGCATAAACTCAAAATTTTTCAAATGGAGAAAGATCAGTATCGGTCTCTAATTAGATTCTTGTTTTTGTAAGGAAAAAATGTGATGAAATAAAAGTAAGAATGCACGAGGTTTACCATGAATGTGCTCCTTCTATGACAAGCGTTATATTCTTAAGCTTACATGAATTATGCCAATTTAACTCGATTCTAAACGACAAAGGTAAAGTACTCGATCTAGTCCTCTCAAATAATCCAAACATAAAAACTCTAATAGCTGAACCGTTATCTAAAATAGACATACTCCATCCTCCTTTGAAAATATCAATGGAATTTCTAATACCTAATTACCTGACGAAAAATAGTGTCAAAAAACATAATTTCTACAAAGCAAACTACGCTGATATTAACAAAGAACTAGAAAGTATTGACTGGTCCCTTACTTTTAATTCCTTAACTAATGTTGACGATATGGTTGACTTATTCTATACTAAAATAAACGCTGTAATAAAGAAATCGGTTCCCTTGTCTAAACTTCAACGTGGGCAATATCCTGTTTGGTATACACCAGATCTTATACGTGTGATAAAAGAAAAAGAGAAATATAGGAAAAGGTTTAAAAAGTATAAAAACCCTTTGGATAATCTTGATTTTATTAAAGCAAGAACGCGGTGTCATAATTTGATAAAAAATAATTATAACAAATATTTAGAATCAATCGAAAGCTCCATTAATTGTAATAACATTAAAGCATTCTGGGGTTTTATCAAGAGCAAAAGGAAAAACAAATCTACTATTCCCAATGTTATGTACCTTAAAAGCCAAATAGCCTCTTCTCCAGCTACCATTTGTAACAGCTTCGCTAAACACTTTTCTTCAGTCTTTGTCAATAACGACGACAGCTCTCCAACCCATAGCAATAAAAATCAGACTGAGACAATAAATAACCATATTTTTAGTAACTTCACGACAAGTTCATTCCTAATAGAAACAGCTTTGGAAAAACTAGACGGTAACTTGGGGGCTGGCCCTGACAATATACCGGCTATATTTTTTAAGAAATGTGCTCGCAATCTCTCTTACCCTCTTCAGTTTATTTTTAATAAATCCGTAGCGTCAGGCTGTTTTCCTGCCGCTTGGAAACTGGCTAATGTCATACCAATTCCTAAAAACAAGAAAATTGACGATATCGAGGAATATAGGCCCATATCACTTTTGTGCATCCCTGGTAAAGTTCTCGAGTCACTAATATGTCCGGCACTGTCTACCCATCTCAAACAAGTTCTTACTCCGAATCAACATGGCTTTCGTAACGGGATGTCAACTTGTACAAACCTTACTAGTTATATATCTGATATGCAAGCTCTGGTCGATGAAGGAGCACAGGTTGACGTAATTTACACAGATTTCAGTAAAGCCTTCGACCGTGTGCATCATGTAACCCTGTTACTTAAGCTCTCTCGCCTTGGAATACATGGGAAAGTACTCAGTTGGATATCCTCATATCTTACTCACAGAAAACAAAAAGTTATTGTCTGTGGATATGAATCTGAGACCTTTTTAACAACATCAGGAGTGCCACAAGGGTCACATTTAGGACCTATTTTATTTTTAGCTTTTATAAACGATTTGGCAGAGGAAATTCTTCACTCAAAATTCTCTTTTTTTGCGGATGATCTCAAAATTTATAAAAAAATTAACAATCTGTCTGATGCTTCTCTTTTACAAAAAGATTTAGATCGCATTGAGCTTTGGACTACTGCAAATAAATTACCATTGAATATACAAAAATGTAAACATATGAAGTTTAGCAGAAAAAAAAAATGTTTACCTACTTTCTACAATATTACTGGCCATACCCTCGAAGAAGTTGACACAATCAGAGATCTCGGCGTTATACTTGACAAGAAACTATCTTTCAATCAACATCTCGATCAAATTATTAAAAAAGCTTATAAGATGCTTGGGTTTCTGTGGCGCAACTGTAAAGGATTCAAAAATACTGCAGCTCTTATAGTTGTATACAATGCTCTTGTCCGTAGTTTACTTGAATACTGCTCTACTGTATGGAATCCACACTACGCTTGCCACACTAAACGGATTGAATGCATTCAAAAGCGTTTCGTATTTTTCCTATGTGTCCACCAAAAAAAAACAAAGGAATTACTTTCCTATACCGACAGACTCTCATATTTTAAATTAAATTCACTAAAAGATCGCCGATGGTTGGCTGACAATATACTACTGTATAAAATCTTAAGAGGACTCGTTGACTGTCCACAGCTCTTAGACAAAATCAACCTATATACACCCAAAGTACCTTGTCGACCAAATAGGCTTCGTCTCTTTACCTTGACAAATTCAAGGACCAATCTTGGCCGCGAGAGTATCTTTAATAGAATGTGTCGTTCCTTCAATACACTTGCCTTGAATGATACCCATATTGATATTTTTTCCCAGTCTTTAATGGTTTACAAAAAGCACCTATTATCCATCCTTCCTATTGTCGATTAATGTGAAACCCTTAGAAATAGAAATAACTTTAATTTAATTTATTACTATTTTGTTTGTTTTCTTTTAGATTAATTTTAAATTCTTAGTTTTTATTTATAGTTTTAGTTCTGCTGATATCTTGTTGCTTTTTAGTTTTGATTTTTGTTACTATACGCGATACATGTTCACTTATATGTAGCAGTATCCTTTAAGTATGCTGTGTCTGCCTGTTATTGGGTATGCACTCTAATTAAGTCACTTAAGCTATTTTGATACATATGTCATAGTGTAATATCTGTTGGCAAACCTAATAAATAAATAAATAAATAAGCGTCAGCTACTGGTATAACCAGTTTGATCGGGGGAGGACAACCGTCTTTGATGCGAGGATCGCCCAATTGAGGTTGGACGATATGGTTAAGAAAATTGAAAATATAGTTTTAGCCGACCGCCGAATTAGACTTCGAGAAATCGTTTATGCTGTAAACGTTTCAATTGAGCGGGTACAAAACATATTAGAACAAAATTTGGTATGAAGAAAGTATCGGTAAGGCGGGTGCCGCATTTACTCACGGAGGAGCAAACATGGAACCGACTGACTACTTCGGAGCAGTGTTTCACCGTGTTCAAACGTAACACGAAGGAGCTTCTGCGTCGTTTCGTGACCGTAGACGAAACGTCGCTTCACCACTACACCCCGGACATGAAAGAGCAGTTCAAGCAGTGAATTTTACGGGTCGAACCTGCTCCAAAGAAAGCAATAACTGTCCCATCAGCTGGAAAGGTCATGGCGACTGTTTTTTGCGATTCGCAGGGTATTTATTATACATATTGACTACTTAGAAAAGGGGAAAACGATAACAGGGCAGTACTCTACCAATTTATTGGATGAATTTGACGCTGGGTTGAAGAGCAAACGACCCCATTTAAAAAAGAAAAAGGACTGTTTCATCACGACTGATACCATCTGTCCGGATCAGTTTTAGACTGTAGTCCGGCTCTTTAATTTGTCCGGATTTTGGAATATGAGTAATAAAACTACATAATATCAAATGTCTTTATGAACTTCTTATTTATTATCCTACCTCCCTCGCAATGCGGGCGTCTGCTACCATGCCTACCATACCACTGTAACTAAGTGAGTAATGTTTCCATTTTGTGACTAAAAAGTCCGGACTTTTATCAAATTGTCAGGCTTTTTGTCAGGACTTTTCAAATTCCTAAATGGTAACCCTAATCACGACAACGCCCCAGCTCATTCGTCCAGAGTTACGCGACGAACTATTGCCTCACCCCCCGTATTCTCCAGATTTGACCCCACGCGATTTCTTTTTGTTTCCCAACCTAAAAAAATGGCTCGGTGGTAAGCGATTTGGATCAAATGACGAAGTCATTGCCGCCGCAGAGGCCTATTTTAATGACTCTCCGAAATCATACTTTTTGGATGGTTTATTGAAGCTTGAATATAGGTGGAACAAATGTATAAAGTTAAAAGGTGAATATGTAGAAAAATGTATGCATATAGGTATATACAAAACCACTGTTTTTTTTTTCATAAACGGATACTTATCAAACAGCCCTCGTATACAGCCTAATCGTTGAATTCGATTCATAAAATTACGACGTTTCATATTAAGAAAACACACACGATGTCTTCTGAGTATGACCAACTAATCACCATAACAGGGACATCATCGAGCGTCTCCTCAGAGAGCGAAGGCGAGGAGGGGTCATCGACCCGCGTGCGGCGGAACCGCACGGTGACGTCACGGCGCGCCGCCAGCCAGCAGACGCTGTGCGGGGGCTCCCCCCGCGCGCAGCCGCGCCGAGCGTGCTGCTGCCATTGTTGCCGGCGCGCTAGTCAGACCAGTGAGTAGCTAACGTGCACTTTAGAGAACCGTGGGATTAAGAGGATATGGCGCGTTTGCAAAAGTCACTGTTACTCCATGCGGAACGCCCCGCAGTGCGAGAGGGACGGATTCCGGAAAAAATAGCAAAATGTCGGTTTTAAATTAATATGAAATTAACTAAAATAGTTATCAAAATTTCAAATTCATAAAATTTAGATATTGTTATAATCTATCTAATAAAATATCGTTCAGGTCTGTATGTCATTCTTATTTCTCATACTATGAAAAAAAGTATAGAAGAAGACCTCATTTCAATAATTATTTCTATCGAGCGAAAGTTCTGCAATCGCATTTCTGTATTCAAGAAAACTAGAAAAAGGTACCCATATTTATACTAATTTATCAAATTAGTAGCTTCTTCTGAAAAGCAGGTAAACAACTTCAAAAAGTGCCGATTTTACCGAGATAGCGCCTTAAGCGACGCCCGACTGCCAGAGGACAGGCAGAGACCAGATATGCTGCGGCCTGGGTACTTAGTATGGTGGACCATAGCTGTTAAAGCTCGATATACCGCTGTGTGTCCCTCTTTAGGTAGATCAACAGAGTGAGACAGAGCACTGTATCGAGCTCGATATGGTCCTTCATGTTAAGGTGCTGATATACCTTTTTCGTTTCTTTCCAACATAGATAGACAAACGTCTCAAACAAGAGACGTTTCTGTGGTATTGCGCGAAACGGGACATTTTGCAAAAGGGATGTTCTGCGAAAGAGACATTTCGCATAGACATTTTAAAAAAATACGTTTTTCGTCCGGCAGACATTTTGCGACGTGGACTTTCTTCGTCGAAGCCCTTTAATAATTGTCTTTTATATAATGCGTTTCGAATTTCAAATATATACCTATGCGCCATAAGGTGATTTTAATTTATGCAGTCAAATTCTTACTGAAGACACGGTATGTGCTCAGTAACAAGGTTCGATGACCCTTGATGTAAAATTCGTAAATTATTCTTTTTGTCGCAACGAATAGTCTTTACAAGTTCCACAGTGTTTATTTCTCCTGTTAGCGACCGGTTTCGTTTAAAACATCTTCAGGCAAAGTTATTTATACATTTGATTTGATATGTTTCGTGTTACAGATCACTTGCCAAGCTTCCAGTATGAGTTTGGCTGCATAAATTAAAGTCACCTTACATGTACTTTCGTTCGTATTCGCAGGCGGCATCGAAACATCAGGCGACTCCCTAGCGGGCAGTGAGAAGTGTTGCTGCGTCGGCGGGGAGAGCTCCCGCGCTGTGTGCGCGTGCGGGGGCGGCGTGCGGAGCGCAGGGAGGGACCCGCTCGACGGGCTCCCCCCGCGACCCGACCCCGCGCAGCAGCGGCTGCACCAGATCATACTGCATCAGCGGGTGAGTGCTACTCCTCGGTCGGTATGTGCGCCTGGTACTTTCGCGGGTTTACATAGTTTCCATCCCGACACTGATAAACATCTGGCGGCATTAAGATCATACTATTTCAGCGACTACTTGGTCGGTATGTGTCCCTGGTATAAGTCGAGTGAGATTTTTAGAGTCACTCGACAAAAATCGTTGGTAAAAAGGGGGTGCACGACTGTCGACTGTCAGAGCTCCATGATCGTGTCGAATGTCGTGACGATGTATTTAAAAGGCACGAGTCTCTAAATCACTGGACGTCATGAATCACATAAACAACAGGCCTAAGCATACCAAACGGATGACCTTGGCCGGTTGATGAATATTCAAAGTTAATTAAGTGTATAACTTGAAGGTCTTGAAGAGAATTCTTGATCTAAACAAACAGCTCACCTCAATTACCTAATCATACACACAGATTCAGTTTGTATAAAGAGACTTCTATTAATTATAATTTATCTTTGTAATTTTTTGATTTATAATTTGCACTAGCATTTAGCACTCATAATTATAAAATTTCCAGAAGTTTTTGGGTAGAATCTAGTTTCCAGTTCACAAGAAAGTCAATGTGGGAATTCGCATTTTTTGTTTATCCTAATAATTTTATTTAATAATAGTAGTTTATGCTACAAGTGCGGTAAGGAGGCAATAGCTTATGAGCGATAAGCGAGTGTTTTATTAGGTAGGTTATGGCCCTTACCCACGTGTATCATACTACGTTTTTCAATGAGTAAATAAATTAAACATAATTGAAGAAGCGAACGAACATTAAATACTCCAAATGAACTTTAGGCGGGCATTCTTTTTCTTTGCACGCAAGTTGCCAACTTGACGGAAATAAACTGCTTTCAGTTTGATGCGTTTGTAGGCTGGCTTCAGTCACACCACATGCCTTTATACTGTCCTGCTGTCAGTGGTAGGCGGTGTCGTCCGACGATCAAACTAAACGCAGCCTACAAACGCATCAAACTGAAAACTGTTCATTTCCGTCAAGTCGTCTATGGTACACAAGAAAAGACTGGCAATTTTACTTCAATTAGAAAAATAAAGCACCAGTGCGGAAAAAAATACTTTGCCTACAGTCTTGATGCATATAAAACGGGTCTTTACGAGCACTTACATTAAAAAAATCATGTGGTTTTTCCAGATGGTGGTGGAGTCCCTGAACGACCAGCTGCGGGCTGCGCGGGCGGCGCTACAAGCGCGGCTGACGTCACCACCGCCCGCCGCAGAGCCTGCGCCCGCGCCCGAACCGCAACAAGTATTACACTTCTATACCTATAAAAAAATAATAATAAAAAATATTAAAGACCACGACATATATTTTAATATTTTTATTATTTATTTTTATTTAATACTTTTTTGTATATATTTATAGCCTATTCCACTGAGAAATTCTCGTCCAAAATGAGATTTTTTTTACCGCTTTGCTCCGTTTTTCTCTCTATAAAATGGTCTATTTAACTACGATATATTTAAAAACATCGCAGATAGAAATGGTTTAAGTATTTGTTTATGTTTTAAATGGTTCGCATACTGAATTATCACATTTTGTTAAATTAGGTGTAACTTTAATTAGATCGATTGTCATGTTTCTTTTTTTTGTTTGGTACAAACTACAAACTCGACTTAAATCATAATGCATTTAACAATGCACAATTTTTTGGTGCCGAATGGTTTAATTCAGCTTCTGAACGATATATCTTTATGATACACAGAACGGATTGACGTTATCTACATGACCCCTTTGGTTTTGTGTACGAAATGTGAATGGTACACAAAAAAATAATAGTTTTTTTCGGCTATCCTGTAAAGTTGGGGTTTTTGAGTTAAATCGTTTTTCACCAGAGGCACAGCTCAAGATATATTGTATATAGTTTGTAGTGAACGTGTTTCTAAGGTTTAAACGTGCAATCCCCAGATGACGAGCAGCGTGTCCGGTAGCGGCAGCGCTTCCAACAGCGGCTCGGCGTCCGGGAGCGAGGTCGAAGTGGGGGAGGAGGCGCGGGGCGTGGTGTGGGTGCCGGACAGCGCCGCGCCCAGGTGCCAGTACTGCCGGAACCACTTCTGGCTGGCGAGGAGACGGCACCACTGCAGGTAGGGGCCTCCACACAATGTTCCCTCAGTTCAAGGTAATTTGATATTGGTTGTGAGTTGTTGTTTTCTCATGCATCGGAATGACTATGAACGTGTACCATTTTAATTATCACCATCGAACAATAGACCCCAGTCTAGATGGATCCATCTCACAATTACCGTGATTATGGCTGACATAAATACTTTTCATTGCGCAGTGACATGAAATATTAATATATTTTTCAACGGTCTTATCGCTTAAAGTTTTAATTTAGTGTGATTCATAATTCCCCTGTCTAATACTGGAACTAGATAATCTTTTTTAAGGATATATGAATATAATTTGCAATATTCCGCTGAACAATTCTTGTCGTGCTATTCAAAATGCAGACTCGTGCACCTCCCGCCCGCATAAAAACATGCAACAAGCAAGCAATACAAGCAAAGCAGTCAAAGTTTTCTTGCTTGTTATTTAAGATTGCTTTGCTTGTATTGATTGCTTGTTGCATGTTTTTATGCGGGCGGTGCACGAGTCTGCATTTTGAATAGCACCACAAGAATTGTTAATCTTTTTGTTTTCTTTGCCTATGAATTTGTGCATTTTTTTTACTTATCTAACCTAACAATACTTTTAATCGAGTACATCTCAATCGAGTTGAGTTATTTATTTATTTTCTTACATCTCAAGTTTAAATTTACTGTCTAAGATGCGTCTGATTATGAATTCCTTCGCTTATGATTTAGTCCAATATAGACCATGAAGACATAGTCGGTAACTTAACTCATCGAGTACCAGCATAACACAGTCACTATCGGAAGCAGGATAAAAAGCTGGCCGACCTTGGCGAAACCTGGCAGGTTGCGTACAGTCATGAAAAAAGTGGGTATTTATTCAAATCAAAATAGCTCATAAGGTACCACCAGAATTGAACTGCGTTCATAGCCTTTGATAACACTCGTTTAGTATATATTGTGGCTTTGACCAACCTATTATGACATCCCTTAGTTTCACATAATTCGTCTTGGCCATTTTTTATATCGGAACAATTTCATATTTAGAGTAACTTTTTGTCCTGCTTCCCGTATAGTGAGTGTGTCATGATGGTACTCGATGAGTTAAGGTTACCGACTATGCCCTCATGGTCTTATATTTTCTAAGCAACTACTATTTATTTCCTTTTTCATCTATCTTATCATTATTTAATAATGATTAATGTCTTACCCCCAATCTCGAAATTGAGAATTTCAAGTTAAGTAGTGCTTAAGGGTGCTAACGCAAAATCTCGCACTCCAGTTATATAGGTAGGTATTTTTCAATCTTGTGATTTGCAGCGATATGTTACCCCTAAACACAAATGTGTTTGTATTTAGCATAGCATTTTTCTTATATTATTTATGCATTTTCCTTTCGCTACCAGCACTACTAAAGCCCGGTCAAAGTGAAATAATAATTTCGCAAAATATGTGCGCGTGCGACGCACAGCGACACAAGTTCCCCGTACGAAAGCTGGCAGGCGCGTCTGAGCAGCGCGCGCGAATTTAGATGGTTCAACAGCCTGAACTATAAAATGTAGCGCAGTGATTGACTAATCCGTCGCTTATGTATAGCTCAGCGAGATTTCCTTAATTCAAAAACTAGCCATTACTCATTAACTAACCCGGATGTGCGTATTCCAGAAAGTGCGGCGGTATATTCTGCGGTTCTTGTTCCGAGATGAGCACAGCGGGCGAGTGGTCGTCCGGCGCCGTGCGACTGTGCAGACGGTGTCGCGCCATCAGGTGACCGACGCAATAGATATAATACCTCCGATCCATGGGCGCCTGGTACCTAGCCGCTTCTTACTGGACAAAGCTGAGCAAAATAATTTGAGAAATGTGCGAAGTAACTGTGTTTTAAGGACATGTAAGATACCTCTGTAGCTCATGCGCGCCTGGTTGATGTTTGTTGCAACGCCTATTATTTAGTTCCTATGATTTCTAATCTGGGCCTTTAGATTTTGATTTCGGATACCTTTAAGGCAGGGGATAAAAATTTTTTTGTTCAAACTGTACTGATCTGAAAACTAAACCATCAAGGTAATATAAAATTATTTTTGTTGAATGAAAAACAAAACAAGCTTTGAACGATATACAAAAAAAAAACTATCGTCGTTAAGGTTTATTTATTTAGTCTGATTTTCACAAAAATTGTCGCATATGACTGCTGGTTAGTAAGAAAATTGTCAGCAATTAGACAAAATATGTACAAACACAACACATTTTTTTTTTTACATTTTTGAACCGTTCTGCTCGGAAAACATATTTGAGATTGAACTGGAATTTACAGTGACCATGGTTAATATACCATTGCATATCGAATTATTTTCTCACTTTTTGGCCCAGCTTCTAATATTTAACCTTGATTATGCAGACAATGGGCTTCTCACTATAGAAAGGCATATTTTGCCTGTCCAGCGAGCCTATTACGTATCTTTGAATCAGTTGTCAAGTATGGTTGCTATTCACCAACAACAGATAAATAATGAACTTCCAAAATGACCTTCAATGAGTATTGAACTATTTACGAAAATAAGTTCTAAGGTATCCTTAGATAAACGGAATTCGATAGTATAATATATGTATGTTTTCGACGACAGGCACTCGGTTGGCAACTGATTTTACGATACAGAATCAGGGGACAGTTTTGGGTATAACCTCATCTAAGGCAAACAGGGTTTCGCGCGCCACCCAGCTGAATATTTAACGGGTATCAAGTCTGAATTGCAGCCTCCCTGCCATTTGCATACCTAACGCGATGTCTCACTTCCTTTCAAATATTGCTGAAATGTACCTCGGAGTCTACACAATGTGAAAGGGTTTTACAAACACGATGGCGAGAGTAATGAATGAATGTGTACAAGTGTCCTTGTATGTTACATCTAGTCTAAAGTGCGTGTAGTTATCGACAGGCTATATGTTGGTTCCTTAGAAATCGATAATGGAGCATGGATGGCTAAGGAATCGACTTTTGATGTAAATATTAGACAAAGGTTTATAATGGAAAGAATTCCTGAAAGGCTGATTTTGCATGGTTGGTTACGTTTTGAATTTTCTATGAGCATATTTATTTTTTTCTTTTCTGTATATTTTTAGCTCTTAATCGAATGTTAAACTCCCTTTGATTTGTTGGCTACAATAATTCGATTTTAAGGCAGATTTTTTAACTAGAAAATTAATCGAACCGTATCATACATCTTTAAATTGAAATTTTTGCTAAATTTTGTAAGAATTAGTTTTTTTGTATGATATGGTTTTATCGAACGAAGCTAATTAGATTTTTGTAATAATCTTGTTTTCTTTTGTAAAATGGTTCGAAAAGTTAGATAATAATGAAAGCTGGCCCTAGGATGTTGGTTTGTGATAAAATGGACGCATAAGACAGTGTTAATATTTTTTGTATAGAAATGTTTTCTTTTTTGTATTATAATGTTTAATTTTTTTGTTTTATCGTATTTGCTACTTTAAGGTTTTGTTTCACTGCTGTCTCTCATTCGGTCAGCTGATTTTTTATCAAGTATTCGAGGTAAATATGCAAGCATCAAAACCACATTCATAATTGAATATAGAAATCAAGGAAATGAAATTTATCTTATACCAATGATTGCCGATTTATATGAATGCTTTCCCCAAGCTATGTTCGAATAGGTTCGTATTGATTTGTGATATTCTATCGATAATTCTGTATATTATTGATTTGTAATTAGAGTTTATTATAATACGTTGTTTAGGTAAAATTATACTGGTGGATTTTTTCCGTGTACGCGTGTTTTCGGGATCTTGGTTTTTATAGAAAATGAGCACATTCTATAGTAACGTCCTGAAACCTTCTTATGTTCCGAAATTACTGACAGCACTGTTATTTAGTGCGCTCAAATATCGTTTCTTCAAGATACTGACCAATAAAGATGGACGATTATCTTTCTTGTCTGTGCAGCAGGAGGCACGACAGCTGGAAGTATTTTAAATCAATAATTTAAATGGCAATTAACATAATAAAATGGGGTCCGAATTTTGTCTACATTCCGAAGTTCTGAAGCCCCATATGGATATAGAAGCGGCGCTGAAAACATTAGAGGATAGGTTTAAAGATGATTTCGAAACGTGCCAGACGTTCACACGCACAGACATATAATTATTACTAAGTAGCAGACCAAACATAAGGATTAAATAGCATGGCAAGTTTACATACAAAAAATAAGCTACATTTAGGCTTCATGGTACGAAGAAACGTATAAAATTGGGTTGTTTTGGCTGGCTTATGCCTGAAACATATTTGTTAATTCCTAAACTAATTTCTAGTATATATTTTGTTTGGAAACAAGCAATATTTATATTTAAAAGAGCCCGAAATTCACTGAGCTAAAATTGCCACGCGTCGACTCTATGCGTTTATTATTGATGTTGGGTCCTGTCTGCTACTATATTATACATCTGTGTTCACACGATGTTTCCCTCCATCTCATTTCCTTTGTCGGAAAATGTCAGTAATGTAATAATGTCACATTTGAGTTTTTTGCTTTCGACGTTCATTTTCGTCTGTAATTTCGGAACGAGGTGTTTCTATTCAGATTTATCGAAACAAAATGTCGGTTGTATTTTGTCGCTCTACATTAGTTACTTATAACAAATAACGATCAAAAACGACGTTTTCTATAAAAACCACGAGCGAAACCGTGCATAGCTTTGTTGATTTGTTCCAAATAAAATTGTTAATGAAATGTTGCACTTAGAAGATAGTTTTGGTTGTAAATAAGAGTTTTATTTGTACGGCTTCGAGTGACACATTTCTTTGTATCGAAACAGAATCCGGTCGACTGTAGGACAGAGAACCGATTCTGCTTTGTCTCATGTTGTAACGATTTACTATTCTTTTTTATATGTGCTGCCAATTTATTTGTGAGAAACATGGACTATGCTCTCACTGATACGATTCAATTTAAAATCGAGTCTCACAAGTAAGTTGGAACTCATACAAACGCTATCTGAAACTTTAAATCAAGGGGATTGTTATAAACTGCATATATTTTATTGTAATGGCGAGCCACGCTACCAGGTAGGCAGCACTGAGCGGTGGTATAGTAAAGTTTGAGCCGCAAGGTGGCGTGGTGAGCGGAGTAATATCGAGTCAACTACACAGATTCTTCCAGAGAGCTGCAAAGTCTGTGACCAATGATTATGACACTATGTGAAATAAAGCATATTTAGTTTTATGAATGTCTTAGTTTTATTTCGTTCGAATTGTTATAAAGTACAAATGGCAGCGGTTACATTACAAGTATCTCGTGAGGACGTGTTCCGTTTTTTCATCATTTTCATCAGCATCCTGCCTTGTATTACCATACCGATATAACAAAACTAAACAACTTTCCGGTGCGTGTGTCATCGCGCTTAATATTATTGACAGCTGTCACTTTCATAAACAATAAGGTTGCGTTTCGAAACGAGCGAAAATCACTCGGAGTGATGCGAATTTCACGCTAGTGTTCAAAAATTGACACGAGTTAAACCGAGGGTAAACGAAGTAATGTGCAGACACATTATAGGAAGCCAGATAAAACGGCTTTGATTGATTGATTAAAACGTTACCTGACAGTTGCACGGAAGTGTTTTGAAACGCTTCGGAGTAATGCGAAAATCACACTGGGACACTTTCTCCTATATAGATGTCTCTTTCTAATAAACGAGTGAAATTTCGCACGTTTTGAAACGCTCCTAAACATAAAGGCTCTAGGCACGTGGATGACAAGCGGCGTTACTTCCGATTTTAGCAACGACTAATCCATGCCCCAACGTCCTGTATAGCGATAGATTTAAAAATTTGATTGCGTACATCAAAATCACTGAGCAGTAGTAGATGGGCAAAACTGGAGCTCACACTTATGCTATTCTCTATAAACAAAGGTTACTTGAAGTGTCGTTTAACAATCACTGTTATTATCAGTTAGTAAGATTTGTTTTAAGTTGGCTTCGAAACCTTGATTACTACAATTCTAAGACATTTTTACGTTCAATCTTAGGATAGGAATAAATTTTGTTCTTACAACCATTTGAATACATAAATTCGTTTGGAGATGTATTTTCTATCATAAAAAATAACCATAGACTGACCAGGAAAATAAAAAACTTAGCGGTTGCGAAAACCAACACAACTAATTTCTTCTACTGGCAACACTAACTTGAAAACATCATTATGTCGATTGCTGTCATGGTGTGGTGTCGATTCGGTGTAACAAGACTTATTTGACAGGACTAAACATAATTTAAGCATTCTGTCTTTTTCTTTCCGTATTAAAAAGAAAAGGGCAGCGACACTTAAAAACTTAAAATAAGGTTGGTCCTGTCAAATTAGTTAAGTCGTGTTACACTGAATCGACACCATTGTGTATGTATGTGTAATTATAAAGCAAATGTGCTCCCTTTAGGTTTATATTTTTCTGGTCGGGCTTTACACAAATCAGGAGGGTCAACAATGGACGTCGCTTTGTGCAAGTAGCTGGGGAGAATGAATAGTAAGGTAAGTACATTTTTTTTAACTTTTAGCTTATGTATATAGGTAAATATTGCATTTAAACATATTTCATGTGTATACGTATTAGTAGTAACAGATATCATTGCAGTAGAAGTAAATGTGAATGTTTGAGCTTAGATTGTTGAAATATTGCATCTTTCTTAATGAAGTTCTTAACTAAACTAGAAATAAGGCTTAACAAAGAAGCCTGTATTTCAAGCTACTTTATACGATTCTAACGATTGGGCAGTGCCCAATGAACTGCAAGGTATTTCAAGCTACTTTATACGATTCTAACGATTGGGCAGTGCCCAATGAACTGCAAGGTACTTCAACTCGCGTGTGGCACATAGCATAGCTATTATAGCGTACGTGTGGAAGAAAGCGATTGGTATTTTAATCAAATAACAAAAAAAAAAAAGGTTTCACCTATCAAAAAAATTTAAATTAAGTATTTTGTATTAGTGGACAGTAAACTTATTTTACACTAAATATTAGTATAAATTACGAGGTAGACAAATCAGTTAGAAACAAATAAACAGGGAAAGAAAACTTCCACATCACGCGCATGTGTATTTTAAGCTACAAAGTACAGTAGACCACGCCAACTAAACATGACGTGTGATGTCATTTCTAGCCAATCACGGTACGTTTGAAGTCGATTGCGATGAATGTCGAAGTTAGACGATAATCCCCCTGGTTAGTATTTATTTTTAATTGATTTTTCTATCTTGTGACGCAGTCTTACTTAATACAATATTATCTAAGTCATATTACGTATAATATGTTAGACAACAATAACATCTCAACAAATCTTTAAAAAAAAGATAGAAACAAATATTAGAAAATAGGAATAAAACCTAATAAAAAGATTTTATAAAAATCAATAGTGAGAACATTAATTCATTTTACCGTAAAGTCAACAAAAGCAGGTACATGTCAACTATACACTTCAGTCCAGTATAGAGGGCGCGCGTGATGTTAGTGACAGATGGCGCCACAGTCACACATTCTCGAAGCTTCGACGAGTGCGGGGTGCGACAAGTAAAAAAAATATTATACACCAAAATACAGGATGTTAGGAAAAGTACTGCGATCCTTTCAAACACTTATAATTATAAGTGTGAAATAAATATATATAATTTAGCTATATAAAGCCTTTAGTTTCTTTTCACTTGTATTAATAATAAAAAAATATTGATTTTCGAAATATATTTCGGCCCACTATGGGGCCGGCATCAGTCGAATACTTAAAAGACATTATGACATTATGTCTTTTAAGTATTCGACTGATAAAGACATAATGTCATAATGTCTTTTAAGTATTCGACTGATGCCGGCCCCATAGTGGGCCGAAATATATTTCGAAAATCAATATTTTTTTATTATTAATACAAGTGAAAATAATTATAAGTGTAAAACAAATAAAATCTTCTTTTTTTTATAACGCTTTCTTATTATAGAAATGTGACTGATTAGATAGGAACCTCTACCTACAAACTTTGAATTCGTTTAGAAAACTGTAACAAGTTAATTGCGTTATAATTGAGTAAATAAGAGCAGCCAGAATGCTTTATGTTAAGAATAATTTAACTTTTTTTTTTGTACGAAGACTGGAAGGAATTTTTCCTATTTAATTAGTCAGATTTCTCTCATAAGTAAGCGATATAAAAAAAAAGTTTTTTTAAATGTTTGCACTTATACTATACGTGGTTGAAAGGATCGCAGTACTTTTTCTAACAGCCCGTATAAAATACAGAACATAATTATACAGTGGTCCCAGTGACAGCTCACTTCACGCGCGCCCTCTATATTAGCCCAAACTGCAAATAGTAAGATATTAAAGCTTAGTCCATATCATCCCTAACATCTAACAATCAAATAACATTAACCAACAAAATACATAATCACTTCATAACTTTGTGCTAAACAACCATGTGCAAATTAATGTTTTAAAGCGAAATCCATCGCTTTGAATACTCTAAAATTAGAAGAGTGAATATATCAATTAGAAACAAATTCCAAGTAATAACGCAATTTATTGAAAGAAACAGATCACAGGTACAAATCCTAGCACAAGATATTTTTTAAATATTAGTTTTGCTTAATTTTTTTTTCTAATTGATATTTTCTAGTTTGTAATGCACTCTAGTAATATTTATGTGCATTTTAGGCCAAAAAGTACAGTAGGCCACAGATGTATTCCCCACAAAACGTATAAAATGGAAAGGAGGTAAGACAGAGGTAAAATAGTAACAATAGTTTTTTTTTTACATCAATAGGAACACTTTGACAAGGACTACTAACAATTGACCGATAAATGCTAGGACAGCCACAGACATATAATTTTATTACTGAGTAGCAGACCAAACATAAGAATTAAATAGCGTGGCAAGTTTCTATACAAAAAATAAGCTACATTTAGGCTTCATGGTACGAAGAAACGTATAAAAATGGGTTGTTTTGGCTGGCTTATGTTTGGAACATATTTGTTAATTCCTAAACTAATCTCTGGTATATATTTTGTTTGCAAACAAGCAATATTTATATTTAAAAGAGCCTGAAGTTCACTGAGCTAAAATTGCCACGCATCGACTCTATGCGTTTATTATTAATGTTAGGTCAGCTACTATATTATACGTCTGTGTAGGACAGCACGAAAAACTTATTTAAAAAAAACGAGATCAGATGCAAGTCATAGTAATTAGCCAGTCTACTTTTAGTTCAACTACTACATATGCTAAGATTTATTCCGTCTGTTATCAAGATCTTTTAGTGTGATTGGCTTTACTATTAACTGAAAGAGCATATCCTAATAAGACATTAGACTGACATAGATTGTAAGAGCGGTACTTACACTAAAATTAATTCTTATCCCATAAAAGTAACAAAACACTTTATAATCATATTATGCTGTAAGGTGTGACTGCTTGATAGAACTTCATTCTAACACTAATCGAAGTCTTCTTGCACAATTACCATTATCACCTTTTTCATTTAGCCCGAAGATGTCATAAATAGACGAAACTAGTCGCACTTTAATAAACAAATATAGTGGAGCTTGTGCACGAAGAGTTTTATTGAAGTTTGATTTAAATTATACTTAAAATTAAATTAGTATTTTATTAAATTTTAACATAATTTGGCAGTTTGTATTGATCTACTTATAAATATAAACAGGAACTTAATAAAATACTGCATTTGTCGTGGATTCATTGCCGATGCCGTTACGGATTGGTTGCTTCCAGATGTAAATAAAAGGCGGGTACATGGGAGTGTGTAGATAATCTATCTGAAATTGCTGTCAAATCGTCAAGTTTGTTGAATTAGAAAATAGATAAACCGACTTGTATGAATCAAAGAAACAGAATAAATGATTGACGAGATATTTAGCTGAAAGACAACCATTGCTCAAAAACATTTCAAAAATTATTTTCTTATTATCACAAATAAATAGGAACTCAAAATGATGGCTTAGTAGAGCTATAAATAAAGAAAAATAATATTAGTATCAAAAATAAACAGAATTATTACCTATCTATGAAATCATTTTTAATATACACAGGTTTTATAATAACCTTTTTCCTTAAAACAGATTATTTTAATTTTACCCATTATATATAAATAAATATAAATATACAGTCACGACATGAATCCCGGAGGGGGTGTCAGAGGTGTTCCGGGTGTGAACTGTGAAATGCAAGTCGCAGTCATCACTCTCTACACCCGCATTTCGATGTCGATTTTTACCTCCCAACGTGATTGGTGGTGAGCCCTATCGCCATACTTCGGGCACAATTACACGCTTTTTTAGGGCTTGCAGGTTTCCTCACGATATTTTCCTTCACCGTTCAGCCAGTAGTAAATATTAAAAGTTCTCCATATTTATGGATAGAAAAACACTCCGTTTGGAGGAAAAGGTTTATAAAATTAACACCTTGTATTACTGGTTGAAAATTAACGCCCTACCTATATCAAAGGAAACTATTCTATGTTCGAAAATGATTCATAATTTAAAAAAAGATATCGACCATCAAAAGAAGCACTAATACTCCGGTGACAGAGACGACGCTCTATAAAACATTTACCGCCAGGAATATATACGGTCTATTGCCAGTCACATGTCGCGTCGCAAAGTTTGGCCATTCATTCGAAAATTGGGAACATATAAAAAAAGTTTTACTATTCTGTGTTCTTTTAGTGATTCTGATTCATAGATTTCAATAAAGCTAGTTCATTTTCAACCTGTATAGGTTGTTTATTTGATCCGCAAATTCCGTTACAAAAGAAAAAAAACAGGGTAAAATTTAAACGAAAACCAAAATAAATAATAAACAACATGGCGCGAAGTGTTAGTAACTTTCTCCTTCCAAAAGCGCTGCCGCCCTACAGTCCCGTTAAAAGTAGACTGCGCTAAAGCCGAAATATTAATGAATGAAAATATAAATTGGTATTTATTATGTTTTATTGGCAGCTGTCTTTTGATGCACCCTTGTGATGAAACTTGCGGACCAAAACAGCAGCCTGTATAACATCATTGTTACCGGGCGGGCCTTTTAAATGCCTAAATAGTACGACTATATACCTAGAACTGGTTAAAAACTACACAAGCTAGGATGTAACAGTGCTACAGAACCCAGCGAGGCGTCATTCATGGTACCGCGTACTATACGTGGGATGCGATCTTACTGGTCCAATCACCTTCTTAGCGATATCTGTTCTATCTTACGAAGTAACCTCGAGAGCGCTACAAAACCAACCACACACACATGTAACCATAGACAAACGGGCTTCATGAGATAGAATATTTGTTACAATAGGCTGGCAAACTCCCACGTGACAGTCCTATGGCAGGCCTGTTCCACTCTGCGAAGGCTACAAAATGTTACAAGTACATCGGTGGCCCGATCGGGCGGGTTATTCAGTAGGTTAAAGAGGGATAGATTAACGCGATAGAAAGAGAGGTGCCTCGAGGTGGATAAAATTGTAACCACGCAGCGCTGTGCGAGCTGAATTGCACTTTATTGCTGCGTGACCAGAGTAGCTTTGAATTCAGGTGTCATTGAAGAGTGGACCTTCTGTAGTACTATTTATTCTGTGCCCATGGTACGAAGGCGACGACGGGGGAGGAAAGACTGCGGGGTGTGGTAAGAGCGCGGGCGGCGAGACCACGCCACAGGGCTACGTTCATAAACTAGGGATCGCTACACGGGTTCTAATGGCATCTCTGTCGCACGCTTTGAAAATTATATACGCTATCTTGCTGTCAGTGTCGGAACCTGACGAGTGACGTTATTGATGTCGATTTAATTTAAGCCTTCCTTTCTTTCTATATCGAAAAGACAAGGAAAGAAATGCTTTAATTAGGTTAGTCCTGCCAAATAAGTTAAGTCATGTTACACCGAATTGACACCATTGTTAATTTATGAACGGCTATCAGGAGCGTTAGTCATCCGCCGGCCGCACCGTCACTTCTGGCGGCGCATTTCAATACGCACACGATATTTTGTTTAAAGACGAGTCCGCCGATAGGCAGTCATTGGACGTCAGGCCAAACTAATTACTTATATTGTATACCTGTATTTTAAAACTCGCAAAGGAAGACCCAGCCTCGATGGAATACCAAAATGATGTTAATTATTCATAAGGATATCTGCAGACATATCCGTCAAGTAATTTACCATGTACAGCAATGCGTGACCCCCCCCCCCCTCCCGTCGCCCGCGGACCATGGAACTGTCACGTAGGAATTTGCCAGCCTATAGTCGTGAATTGCAAGAACTATACCTAGTTCATCCTACAAACTAGGTTTTCTCGATTAAAACTCAAGATAGGTTATCCGATTCTAATACGAGCGTGAGATTTAGGCCCCTATTGTAATAATACTGTTTGACTAGTTGCGTGACCCGGCGTTGCGCGTCGTCGATGGCGGAGTACATATCCGAGGTGAACGGGTCGAAGTCTTGATTCTTCTTCCGACGTCGGTAGATGCCCTCGCGGTTTGTCATTGCGCACTCCATTTCGGCCTGAAGACATTATAAAAACATTCAGTGGCTGTAGAACGCTCTAAGTCTTAAAGTTCAAGAACGACATTCGCCTTGAAAATGCCGAAATTGTATCGGCGAAACCGTTACCATGTACAGGCACGTATCCAGACTTTTGTTTCGGGGGGGGGGGGACGACATTTATTGAAACAACAATGTGAATTAATACGCCCGAACAAAAAGTCGTACGTCGTGGGGTGGAATAAACACGTCAAATCTCTGCACGGACAGGCGCGGCTTGACTTTCAAATGTGGCTTTTATGTGGGAGACCGAGAAGTGGAATATTTTACAATAATATGTGTGATAGTAGAAAGAAATTCAAGGCTAAATTGAAGTGGTGCATTAAACATGCAGAACAGGTAAGAATGGATATTTTGGCAACGAAACATAACTCAAAACGATTTAGTGAATTTTGGAAGGGAGTTAATAAACTGAACAGCAAGCCGCGCCTGCCCGTGAGTGTGGATGGGCTGAGTGAGCCCGCAACCATTGCCAACTTATTCAAAGACCATTTTAGAGTACCGGCGCAACCGTTAGTGCAGGCAAAGGACCCGAATGCTGTTGCTGGTGTGGAGAAGAGCAAACCATCGTGTGTGCGGCCGGTGCTAGTTACAGCTAAAGAAGTTGGGAAGGTTATTGCACACATGACCAGGGGAAAGTCTCCTGGTCATGATGGACTTAGCATAGAACACTTTAAACATGCGGGAGCTCACTTACCTAGGGTTTTGGCGCTTTTGTTCAACCTCTGCATACGACATTCGTACTTGCCGCCAGACTTGATGAAGACAATTGTGGTGCCGATTGTCAAAAACAAGACGGGAGATTCATCTGATAAGACCAACTATAGACCCATTTCGTTAGCTACAATAACAGCTAAGGTACTCGATGGTGTGCTTGATAAGCGCTTAGATGAGCATATTAGTCTGCACGATGCTCAGTTCGGGTTTAGGGCAGGCTTGTCAACAGAAAGCGCCATCTTGGCGCTCAAGCGCACCGTCAGGTACTATACGGACAGGAGCACGCCAATCTATGCATGCTTCTTAGACTTGTCCAAAGCTTTCGATTTGGTGTCATATCCAGTGCTATGGGACAAGCTGGATGGGGTGAATCTTCCGTCTGAGCTCACTGGCATCTTCAGGCACTGGTATGAAAACCAGGTGAACTACGTCCGATGGGGGGAGGAGCGCTCGGAGGAGTACAGGTTGGAGTGCGGGGTGAGGCAGGGGGGGTTGGCCTCTCCCAGGCTCTTCAACCTGTATGTGGACCAGCTGATCCGAGGGCTCAGCAGCATGCATGCGGGATGTTCAATTGATGGCGTCAAAGTCAACAACATCAGTTACGCGGACGATATGGTCCTGCTGAGCCCGTCGATCAGCGCACTCAGGAAGCTGTTGCACGTGTGTGAAACCTATGCACAAACTCATGGGTTGAAGTACAACACCAAAAAGAGTGAGCTCTTGGTTTTCACCGCGGGCAGCAGCTCTCCACAAAATGTACCCCCAGTAACAATGTACGGGACTGCATTGACGAGAGTCAAGCAGTTCAAGTATCTGGGCCACATTGTGACAGAGGACCTGAAAGATGACCAGGACATTGAGCGCGAACGTAGAGCGTTGGCGGTCAGAAGCAATATGCTCGCCCGTAGGTTTTCTCGTTGTACAGAGCAGGTAAAGATTACACTTTTCAAGGCGTTCTGTCAATCTTTTTACACGAGCGGCCTGTGGGTGAGATACACGCAGAAGACCTACAGCGCTCTACGGGTGCAATACAATAATGCTTTCAGGATGCTGTTGGGGCTGCCGTGGCGCTGCAGCGCATCCGGCATGTTTGCTGATGCGCGAACAATGGATTTTTACGCAATTATGCGCAAAAAAGTTGCTTCTCTCATGCACAGAGTGTGCGGCAGCCACAATACCATTCTGAAGGTAGTGGGAGGCGGGTGCGGGTGTCCTATCAGCCATCACTGGACGACACTACATGCTAATAATAATTATAATATTTAGTAATCAAAATTATATCGTTTTTATTACCGCTTATTTTAGTTCTATTGTAAATTTTTATTTTTTTGTGTAATCATATGGAACCCAGTTCTGAATTAAATGATTTTTATTTTATTTATTTATTTATTTATTGTGAAATAAATCTGTGTAATTAATCACTGTACTGTAATATTATTAAGTATCAAATTATCGTACCTTTTTTATTATATTTAATGAATAAAAATTCCCGGTCCCGTGTATGTCACGCCAAATTTCGGGGGGGGGGGGGATACATCCCACCTATCCACCCCCCTGGATACGTGCTTGGCCATGTATAACATTGTTTAACCCGGTCTATTAAAGAAAGGAATCGTAGATGGCGCCAATCTTCATCCCTTCTCACTCGCACAGCATATCTGTCTTCAGTCACACACTGCGTACTGTATGTAAAAAAATAATCTGGATTTGCCGTTCAACCTCACTCCACACGTTCCGTTTCTGTGGTGATATTTTATTTTGTTCTGTAAAGTTGGCTAGAATGATTGAGTTCATTGATTCTTAGGCACGAAGGCCTGGGCTTGCTTGCGCTAATGCACGAGGACAGGAAATCATAGTGGGATGTGGGCACGTGGGCCGAAGTTGACGACGTGGCGTCAGAGATATCCACAGTAGCTCTGTTAGGCATACTGCTTCAATTGAGTGGGATAGATTTAGGGCAGCTCTAATCCCATCACTGCTTTACCGTGTAGAAACGGACTCCCAGTTACCCAATTAGATTTAAAAGATTTGTTATGTTAAGTTGGTAACTGTAACTTATTCGTTTTGATCGGTGGGAATGCATGTGTTTTTTTTTTTTGGTTATACCGCGCTTAGACATGTTTCTTGGCAGAGTAACACGAACGACCGACTTCAGAAGACATCCGATTTTTGAAAAGGAATTAGCTAGTGACTTATTTTCGAGACTTTTGTTTGGTGCGTGGTCAAAGTAACTGAGTGCGAAGAAACTTGTCTGTTCCCACTATGAGGCTTTAGTTATTGATTGTGTTCTTACTGTAATTTCATCATGTTCAATACCCATCATGATATCGCCTTTTATCCAGTGCATCGCGTTGTGTTTAAAGTGTGTAACATTAGATTATCAATACAGACATTGTGTACCAACTGACTGTGCTATTATTTATAAGATCGTCGTATCAACGACCACGTGGCATGTGACTCTAACATTCGGAATCCTGACACCGCCCATGCCTCTGAATTACTCATATATATTTATATATAAAGGGCCGTGCTCAAGGTTCTCTTCAAAAAGCCATATAAATATCCTACTAAAAAGTTGTTATTGCAATGCAAAGTGATGTCGGTAAGGCAACTTTTTATTTTCTCTGTTCTCAAAAATATAATAGGCATAAAAAAAGACATCATATTATTTTCAAACAGAAGAAGATGCGTTTTGGAAACACCTTCACGTGGGACTAGATTTGCCCAGAAATTCTGTACCTTTCTGGGACCTTATCTTTTAAAACAATTTGCTAAATATAACGACGTAAAGGAACCTAAAGAGTATATGAGACAAATTAAATTATTGCTAATGTCTCCCAACTATGAAGGGACAGAAAACTTTGACTTATCTATGACGTCATGACATGACATTTGACATGCAGTGCATTCCGTGTCGCGACATATTCGATTATATCGCGTCTATCATCATTCCGAGTCACTGTGAGCCCGATAATTAATCAACCGCCAGAATTCATATTGGAGACTCGGTTAGTGATCAGGAACAATGTTTAATGAACCTCAAGGTAAAACTGAAAACAAAAAATTGCTCCCGTACCTACCTACTGCCTATTCAGTCAGTATGGAAACAATTTTTTTTATGATTTCGAAAATAACGATCATTGAATTTTGTTCCTGATCACTAACCGAGTCTCCAGTATGAATAAGGGTGATTGATTAAATTTCACCTTGTTTATCATAGACGAAATCCTTAACGACGCCATGTTGTGATATGCCTATGCTTCAGAGCGTTTGCACTATGAGCGATCTATGAAAAGTGCTAGCTGGCCGGTGGCAATTTCAAAAATAGGTTTTTCGAAGAATAAGAGCATTAGTTAAATCATGATTATAAGATTGTAGTTAGAAGAAATTACTTCTTGGACCTAGTAAAGTAGTATATCCTTTGTATTCACGTAACTTAAATGAATTTCTACAAATTCTGTCATCATTCATGTTGCGTTCAAAAGAACCCTAAATGGATTATAAGTATAAACAGTGATGGACGCCACTTTTCATTCGGAACGACTTGATGGGCGTGAGAAGTTTAATGGTAGTGTTTGCACTATTAGCGCCATGCGGAACGACTCTAGTGACGTCACGTTCACTTTTGGCGGGTAAAATTTAAGTTTTTGTTTTTTAATAGATGCAATGAATAAAACCCAAAAATAATAAAATTAGTTTCATAAAATAGTCTACATTTTCAAACTAAACTATTAAAAGATATATATATCAGAAACATGCATGGCTAATTAAATAGGTGTTACTTTCCCAATACATTATTTATTTACATACTTGCGTTTACATTTCCTGTCTCAAATGCATTATACCTTTTCCTAAATCCTTACAGACACACACACACACACACACACCCTCTCACACATCCTCACCCTCTCTCTCTGACACACACTCACAGACGCGTGCACTCTTTCAAAATAAGTTCACAATGTTGTTGTAACTGACATGCTGCAAGACGGCTGCATAGCCAGCGTAGGTGTCAGGATCTATATTTTTCTTTGCAAATTTTTTTACTTTATCTTTATTATTAATTTTTGCCATTATTATGTTTTTTGTATGCTTATATTTCAAATCAATAAATGTATTTTAATTTTATTTATTTTATATGAATAAAAACCAAAAATGTTGCTCAAAAAATGATACAAAAAGACAACTTTTTATGCTGGCTATATCAGTGCTATAAAAATCCAATTAGGCACTTGCCGCCATTTTCAATTCCTTTCTCTAATGCTTCGGGTTAAACGTAAGTGTGATATTAGTATTTTCAAAATATTTCACTTATTTATGATGTTTATAACTCGTTTTCGTAGCGGCGATAACTCACATCTGTTAATGCATCAATAAGTTTGTGAATGAATCAATTCAGAATTGATATGCAATCAGTGATGTCGGGAAGCGAAAAAATATAAAAACTTGCAAATATTCCATAAAATAAAGCAACGCACCAGTCAGGCGCTTTTCAGCCGGCCCACTCTCAGTATTTCGCCAATCTAATAGAGATACTTCGTCCTAGGACGCCACATCCCGGGGCGTTATTGTATAACTTCGACATCCATCGCAACGCGCCGTGATTGGCTAGAAATTACATCACACCCCATGTTTAGCCAATCACAACACCTTTGATGATATTGAAGTTAGACAATAAGACGGCAGATCTGGCCATTCACCGCATAATCCCTAGCACATCCAAACTGACGAACTTGTAATTTCCTCCTAAATTTTTGTCTTGTTCAAACATGTGAAAAACAATCATTAGTTGTGCGCTTGGTAACGAGACCCATCCCAAGCACCTTAAGAGTTTCCACAATGCTAAACCTCAGTTTTACATCGGATTCAGTTTCAATGTAGATGAAAAAAGTATCGTGTTTTTTTACTCAGGACCATTATACACTTTATAAATAGACATACCTTTAATTTTCTTACAATTAAACTGCTATTTAAAAAGTATAATTTTTCTATTATATTTCAAAACCGATTAAAACGAAATAAACACAAGCAGGTTATACTCAAAAAAACTCTTATTATAACATAAAAAAATATAGTTAAAGTCCAAAAGTAGCCGCAATTTTAAAATAACCAAAGTTAAGCGTGCGCCAGTTAATTAGAGCACGTTTTTTTAATTGCAATGTTTTTTTAATTGTCAAAAAAACAAAAGCGTTATAGCAGCACTGAAGTTTAGCATTTTGAAGTCCTTTAAACAGAGAGCCCGGTCCGTGACGACGACAACTTTGATGAAAAGCAATATGTTAAATATTTTTCTGGCCTTTATCGCGATGTTTTTGGATAAACTGGGGACATACACCACTTCATATTGGCCGTCTAAATGAAGGGCTAGAATTTATTTGATTGAATTGTTTCTCTTTTGCGAGTTATTTTGATACTTAGGAGCCCGCTCCGAATCGTTATTCATAATATCTCAGTGAATGAGAGTAAAAGTGGGGTCCTAACATGGTTAAAATCTAAAAATTATGAAGAAATTGAAACGTTGCTTCTACCGAGCGAAAAGCGAGTCAAATTCATTTCGACTATTTGAAATTATATTTAACCTAACCTATATATATTCATATTATTTGTTTAAATATATTTATCAACATTATATTTATTTATTATGCATGAGAATAGTAGAAATACATAACAATAATACTCGCCCGGCCCTCGCGTTCCAGGCTTGCCTAGTTTGAGGACGATTGGCAATCATAAATGTCAAGACCTTGCTATACAATGTGATCTCTCCATAATAAATGCATGTTAATTTTAAGTTGATATGTACCCATCCATCCATCCATCAGCCTGTTTCGTCCACTACTGGACATAGGCCTTTCCAGGATTTCGCCACTCTTGGCGGTCCTCCTGGAAGAAATGCCCATACTCACACACGCTGGGCAGGCGGGTTGGTGAGCGCGGTGCCGAAACCTTTGCACTAGTGACGCCGCTGCCCGTCACTAGTCTGTTTTAGATAAGGCCCGGCAATTGCGGATGGATATACCGCTATCCATCGGTCCCAGGCAATGGTGGGCCGCCTGGTTTTGCCTGAGAGCTGTTCTCTTACTCTCCCCCGAATAACTTCGGGAGTATTTGCGAGTAAGATGGTGGTACCTCCACAGTCGAGCCCGGCATCAGCTCTACCACCTGCCTGCTGATAAGTACCCAGTTGTATAATACTTTGTGTTACTATTTAATTGATACTGTTAGAAATTTAGATGTATAAATTACCAATGAACTATCTCTCTCTGTCTTTGCCTTAATCCCATTTACTTGGGGTCAGCTCTCCTGGTTCGAAGTCTGTAAGTCCTGCGGTCCAAAGTGGTTTCCTGCGTCATATTTTGATTTTTAAGGTCTCTTTGGACCGTCGTCATCCATGTGGCAGGTGGCAATTGCCTATGAACATTATAAGATAAATAAAGCTTTTTCATTTTCATCTAAGTACTAAAATAACACGCAAAGGAGAAACAAATGAATTTTTGGTCTTCATTTAGATGGCCAATATGGACTGGTATATGTCCTTGATTTTCACAAAAACATCACGGCAATGACAAGAAAAATGATTAAAATAATGCTTCGCATTGAACAGACGAAAAATACGGAGCGGGGTATTAGGTCAGATTTAGTAGTCTCTAAGGTGAAAACGGGCATCAGTCGCATTTCGCAGCAAGAATATTCAAACGCTTACATTAGTAACGGTGACATTGAGGAAGTCCAGTATCCCGTAGAGGACGGGCTTCGTGTCTCTGACGAGCCGCTCATAGACGACCACGTGCACGGGCCCGGGGAACTCCGTCAGCCAGGCGCGGTGGAAGTCCGCCCAATCGGCCACGTTGCGCGTCACGAAGCCCTTCCAATCTACAAACATATATCGGTCAACAATGAAAACGCATCTCTTAACTAAGACAGGTCTCGCTTTAAATATAATGATGATCGAAAAACAAAGACATGATCTTGCTAAGTTTCTTGCCCTTCTTCTTAGCAAGACTAATCGAATGGGCGGAGTTAGGCATGTATTTAATTCCTCTGCAAAAAAAACGGGCATTTTACAGACATTGGCTTTTCTATGGATAATATTAATATTTTTAGTAGATATGTCATTAGCTTTAATGACTGGAAACTTCTTAGTGTCAATGAAAATATAGTTCTTAACCATTGACGTACTACCAAATGGACATCGGGTCTGTGCTCAAAAGTGTCCGAACCAAAGGAGAGTCAAAACCATTGAAAATTAAAAAAGGGTGTCAATCACACGGCAATCAAAATTAAGCCGTGCATCAATGACATACGATTCAAATTAAAATGTTTTGTTTCTTAATATTTTGACACTTCACTAAGGAAATTTTTTTGATAAATTTTGTACTAGACCCGAGGTCAATGGTTTGTAATGTCAATGTTCTTAATACTTAAATCCTTAAACAGAGAGCAGTGTCTATAATGGATTTTTATGAGTACAATGAAATTAAGACTTCGAGTATTTTCTGTGGTATTTTAATAAAAAAGACATAAAAAAATTAAAATTAATAACGAGTATGCCATCCCCTTGCAGGGATTACGGCGTGTAATCAATCGTCTTGGCATGCTTTCCACCAGGCTTTTGATGGTGTCCTGTGAAATGAGTTCCCACTCAGTCGAGATCACACCCATTATTACGATCACATACTTGAGAACAGATAATTGTTGATGGCTTCACGAGTTCTAGCCGCCCCCCGCCCCCCACTAAAAATCGTAGTTGCGCTAATACACAGCCGTTCTCTCCACGCACACAGTTGTACACTGCGGGCGTGCGAGGGTGGTGCGCGGACGGCGGGGGACGTACTCCCGCTCCCGACAGCATTCAGGTCGCGCGTATTGTGGAAACGGTAGGTTTCTTTTATAAGTAGGAGTATTTTATGCAGTAAGTACCTATAAGTATTATTAAAATTAGATATAAATATGGTACCTCCTTTCTTGGCTTCAGTACTGGATCTGAAAGCGGATTTGGGCGCCACGCCCACATGCCCTTTGTGCTGTCTGTTGAACTCTGCCTGAAATTATTTATATGAAAATTATTCACGAATTGCATTATTCTACAGGATTATTTTTGTAAAATAACTTATTACATAATATAATAAAAGGTGAATTTCATTTATACACCCAAATTCATACTAGAGTATCGGTAAGTGGTCAGGAGCAAGGTTCAGTGACCCTTTCTGTTTAAATATGAAAAATAAAATTTAGACTTAAATACACTTATCGAGTCGCGAACAAGTTTAAAGGCATGAACATTTTTTTTCGTATTTCACAAACATGGTCATTGAACCTTGGCTCTGGCCACTTAACGAGTCCCCAGTATGCTAAATAGGCTAAATAAACGAAAGTCAAATTAAATTTTATATCATTGCGGTATATAAAATAAGAAAAGTAAATCTGGACGTGAGGAGCTCTGAACCGGGACTCGAACCCGGGACCTCTCGCTTACCGCCCGGTAATATAATTTATAGTATAAAATTTGTTATGTAAGTTTGTTATCTTCTTGCGATGGATAAATCGCCAAGTGCTTAAAATATAGAAATTTATTTCTATCATAGTAAACGAGTCACCTTACGTACATATACAGGATGACTTTCAAACAAACCCCGATAATTTTAGAGGTTAAGAATTGTTAGTAAAAATGTAAAAATAATAGAAATTAAAAGTCAAAATATGATTAAAAAATGTTACTTGGAAATAAGATTTATGGGTATCCTAGCCATTTCCATACCGAAAAAGTTGAAAATAGTCCAAAATAGTGGGATCAATAATAAAAATAACTGAGCGCGATCTATAAGTATGTTCGATTTATCATGATATGGGTGACAGATCGTAATTTTCCGTTTCACCTATACTACTCACACCATACTACATACACCCAGGTGCAAAAGAAAATATT
This sequence comes from Ypsolopha scabrella, assembly GCA_910592155.1. Taxonomy (NCBI): domain Eukaryota; kingdom Metazoa; phylum Arthropoda; class Insecta; order Lepidoptera; family Ypsolophidae; genus Ypsolopha; species Ypsolopha scabrella. Next base: position 3,096,680 of record OU342980.1, on the reverse strand, counting down.
AGGTTTTAGAAATAATGTATATCATGATTGCAAAAATACAATAAATTATTTATCTATAAATCGAAACAATAACCACAATGTATTCGTTAAAAAAGATTCAGAAAAGAATGATGTCTTTTTGATACATGATGCGTGGATCGGAACGCCAACCCATAGGTACTGACACTACATAATCGAAAATACATCGATGAATCGATGCGGCCATCATATAGGATCGCGTCGGTATGAGTGCATCTTGTATGCGGTTTGTGTTTTCGTTGCGGTTAGTTTACGTGCTATTTGTTTTGACGTTTGTTACAGTTTTTGTTGATTTTTGTTTTGTTTTTGTGGTTTGTTTTTGGTAAAAAGCCAAGAAAAACAAAAAATAATCTTTGATCTCTCAAGCTCGGGAGTTATTGGTTCGTTTAATTTAATTAATTTAGAAATTAACAAAAAGTAGTTTGGATAATAAAAGATCAATCAAATAAAAAATCGATTTGACAGCCCTTGTTAACGTTTTCGATACTTAAAAAAATCGATTCTATTTCGTTAGGGCACATAACTATAACTGCCAACTTTGAACTGCCACCCATATCATGATAAATCGAACATACATAATTATCTCATCTCTTCGGGTGACCATGATTTCTTTGGATTTTACGAAAAAATTCAAAGGGCTCCAACTTTAAAAAATAAATACGAATATGATTTTGAATTGTTTTAATAAAACCAGTTTGTATTCTTCTAAAAAATACTAAATTATCGGTGTTACGATTTTGCCACTCAGCAAATGGTAAAATAAAATCTCGAAAAAAAATGTTTTAAGGGTACCTCTCATACACGTAAACTGGGGATGATTTTTTTTTCGTCTATCCCATGGTGTGGTGTATCGTTGGATAGGCCGTTTAAAAACATTGTGGGTGTATGAAAATCATTTTTCGATTTAGGGATCCGTTGGCGAAATATTAAGCTTTAAAGTGAAAGAGTGGAGCGTCCCCCCCCCCTGCTAGTTAAACGGTTGTATAAAGAAATGTACAAAAATTCACAGAAGTAGTATATATAATGAATTTAAAAGGAAAACTATCACAGTTAAGTAGGCTTTACAGGTTTACGAGTACAGGTCGCGCCAAACTTTTGGCCTCCTAGAATGTATGGGACCAGAAGTTTGGCGCGGTCTGTATTAGTAGACCAACTTATATGTACCGGGCAACTACGGAACCCTACATTGCGCGTGGCCTGACACGCACTTGGCCGGTTTTTTATAGATAATTGTACGGAACCTTTCGTGCGCGAGTCCGACTCGCACTCGGCCAGTTTTTTTTGTGTTTGATTGGTGGTTAAATATTAACTTTGTAACTTAAATTAACCAAATGTTTAATATATTAATATAATTTGGGTGAAAAATGTTCTTGTATGTACTGATTTTTGACATGCTCTAATTAGAATGACAATTGAACGTCTTACCAATAAAGCATCTCTCGGGCTCCTTATCAAGAGGATAGCAGACTTATACTTGTTTCTGTCGACCCTCGGTCGTTTGTGCGTCTTCACAACCAGCACCGACCCGTCAGACACATTCTCCGCTGGGAAGCCGTTGTCCAGGAGAGCGTAGTCCATGTAGATGGACCCGGTTAAATATCCTGGAAGACAAATGTTTCCTGTTATGTATTGTTAATCATAGGGGTTACTGGATAGGGGCCAGAGGGGCACGCCCCCTCAGTGTATACTCTAGCCCCCCACAGAAATATGGGTTAATGTAAAAAAATACTTTATTCAATTTAAGGCGTTATTTGTTTTGCTTATTGGTTTGTGTGTGATCCCTTTCTATGGAGGGTTATCTCTATTTATTTTATGTCTAGAGGGATGGACAGACAGACAGACAAAAAAAAATTTGAAATTATAGTTTTGGATTGAGTTCTATACTAATAAGCAATTTCATTTAAAATAAAGAAATTATTAAATATTATTATATGAGTGCATTACAACCTAGAAAAGATAAATTAGAAACAAATAAACTTAACCAAAAGCTTAAGATCTATGGCCTCTGCAGAAAAGTGGGATGCGGGATAGCTCAAATGGTCGTTCAATATCAGTCCATAAAGCAAAAGGCAATCTCGGCTCATATTACCATCCAGAATTTAAATGAAAGACAGGACTTGGCCAAGCATTTACACGAACTGAAATATATGAGTACCTACCTACATTGTGTTTTAGAACCAGTGTTTAGGTTTTGTCTCACTGCTGGCTGAATGAAGTATAATTAATATGGATCCTTTCTACCTGTACTTTGTTGCAGAAGATGCCTCAACCAAGTGTTCCCGCTGCCAGGAAATGATACCAGGGCCACAGGGTCGTTTGGCAGTGATCTCCAATGTAGTTCCTTACACCAAAACAGGTTGACACCGCGCCGAAGTGAAGAAAACGGCAGCAACCCGTTGTTTACTGCATAGTAGTATCCATGGCTGATCTTCTTCCCATGAAGTGGTTTCAATATCAATAATATAACTGAGAAGTATAAAATTACTACCGTAGCCGCTATTAGGAAGAATGATCTCCTGGACATGTTTTACTAATTTATTGACTTTCTTCGGGAGTAAACATCGCCTCTCATAAGAGACATTTGTTTATTTGTTAATTCATATTGTAAATAATTATAAATTGGTTGCAAAGTACAGCACATTATTCACGGTACTAATTTTATCTTTGTTTTAGTTTTTAATTCTAAAATATTATTCATTTCGTTGGCCATTCAGTTCAAAACAAACAAAACAAAACACATCATGACATGAAATCCGCACCATTCATAGTAGGTACTCTACCTACTCTACTACTCTTTGCTTTGATCCGCAGTCCGCACTCCTAGCTCCTAGCCATACGGTCCGAAATAGAATTACATCGCTGAAACTGTGAGTGAGTCAGAGATAGCACACTATTATGGACGGCATGAATTTGAATGAACTGTAAGGCTGAGATTCAGAGTGCATTTTGAGTCCGAACTCAAGAGGAACTCGATCTTACAAACGTCACTCTAGTATGAGATCACGTCGCTTTTTGACGTTTGTAAGATTGAGTTCGGACTCAAAATGCACTCTGAATCTCAGCCTAAGATAGCTTACAATTAATTCGGAGCGCGGGGTAGGTTACTCTTAGGCTGAGATTCAGAGTGCATTTTGAGTCCGAACTCAATCTTACAAACGTCAAGAATTGGCGTGATATCATACTAGAGTGACGTTTGTAAGATTGAGTTCCTCTTGAGTTCGGACTCAAAATGCACTCTGAATCTCAGCCTTAGAGTGCATTTTGAGTCCGAACTCAATCTTATAAACGTCAAAAAGTGACGTGATCTCATACTAGAGTGACGTTTGTAAGATTGAGTTCCTCTTGAGTTCGGACTCAAAATGCACTCTGAATCTCAGCCTTAGAGTGCATTTTGAGTCCGAACTCAATCTTATAAACGTCAAAAAGTGACGTGATATCATACTAGAGTGACGTTTGTAAGATTGAGTTCCTCTTGAGTTCGGACTCAAAATGCACTCTGAATCTCAGCCTTAGAGTGCATTTTGAGTCCGAACTCAATCTTATAAACGTCAAAAAGTGACGTGATCTCATACTAGAGTGACGTTTGTAAGATTGAGTTCCTCTTGAGTTCAGACTCAAAATGCACTCTGAGGCTGAGGCTGATATTCAGAGTGCATTTTGAGTCCGAACTCAATCTTACAAACGTCAAAAAGTGACGTGATCTCATACTAGAGTGACGTTTGTAAGATTGAGTTCCTCTTGAGTTCGGACTCAAAATGCACTCTGAATCTCAGCCTCAGGCTCCGCACACAGACTGAGGCTGAGATTCAGAGTGCACTTTGAGTCCGAACTCAAGAGGAACTCAATCTAACAAAACAAAGCCTGGATATAATTTATCAGAATGTACGGGGCTTAAGAACCAAGCTCAAGCACTGGCGACAAAACCTTCTTGTGGTCGAACACGACATTGTAGCTGTTTCTGAGACGAATCTAGACGCATCAATCGGAGATGCAGAGGTAACCGAAGGGGGCTGGAGCGTACTGCGGCGCGATCCCCCCACCTCATGCGGAGGAGTACTGCTAGCTGCGCGTCCCGGTATCACTCTGCATCGTCGACGTGATTTGGAGACTGAGAATGGAGAAGATCTCTGGGCATCTTTCACGTTTAATACCGAAGTATTTGTTGTTTGTGTAATTTATATTCACCCGAAAGCTCAAGATAAGGTCGATATGAATTGGTTTATTGGTTTTAATTTTGGGAGATCTAAATTTAAATAGTGCCACTATCAACATTTTTAATTACTATGGATATTTCGTAAATTTTTGTGGTATGGTAGAGAAAAAAATGAGGTGAAGAATGAGCATGGTGGAAAATTAGACTTGGTGCCGGCGCCGGCCGGAGTGTGTTGGAGGGGTGAGTGTGTGTGCGGCGGACATCGGTCTGGTCGAACACACCACAAGTATCACCCTCCCTTAGACATTGTAATCCCATTAGCTAGTGTGCACCCATCTCGTTGTACTGGTCGCCTTGATCCAAGCAATATTAGTCCGCAACGTGACTGGAACTTTGCTAAAGGTGACTTTGCGCTGTTTTATCGTCTCATGGCTTGCTTTATACGAATGTAGAGACGTTGATTCCGCAATCGAATTATTCTACAAGAAAATATATGACATATTTGATATCAGCGTGCCGAAAAAAATTCAATCAAAGAGTAGCCAGCGAAGATACCCGGTTTGGTTCACGGGTGAGTTAATTAACGACATAAACCATAAAGGTGCACTCCATCGAAAATAGAAGTCAACCAAAAATAGAGCTGTATATGAGGCTTTTAGTAAGATTAGGTCGGACATCAAAGCTAAGCTTGCCTATGAATACGACCAGTATATACGTGATCTTGAAACCAACTTAAACGCTAATCCGCGGGCTTTCTGGAAGCACATTGCTAATCTCAAGTCTAAGGGAGGGTTTGAGCCAAAAGTAAGCTATGAGAGCAGGGAATTCGTTGGTGAGGCGGCTGCAACTGCATTCGCGGAGTTCTTTTCCGGAGTATTTTTACCAGAAGAACCCAAATTAAGCGCAGAATACACTAATCAAACTGATCACACGCGAACGGCCAATTATGTTAACATTTCTCATGTTTCAGTGCGGGATGTAGAATTAGTACTCCGTAGAATAAAGCCCCGTAGCTCAGTAGGACCTGACAATATTCCGCCTTATATCCTGAAAGCATGTGCAGATGTTTTTGTAACACCCTTGTGCTACCTATTTAACCTAGTGTTGGCAAGTAGCAAGTACCCGACACAATGGAAATTATCTCGCGTGAGCCCTATCCCTAAGACCTCGGATCATTCCCATGTAGAGTTTTATCGCCCTATCGCGATTCTCTGTTCTCCAGCCAAGATTTTTGAGACTATATTGCATAAAAAATTATGCCCTCAGATTCAGCCATACTTGGCAGATTCACAACAAGGATTTAGGAGTGGTCGATCAACAAACACAAATCTATTGACGCTGGCGGACACTATATCCGGTCATATGGAGAGTTGGAAGCCCAAATGGACGTAGCATGCCTCGATTTTAAAAAAGCCTTTGATCGGGTTGACAATGACGTCCTACTTGAAAAGGTGGGCGCCATTGGATTTGCTCCAAGTCTGCTCAGCCTGTTTGCCGACTATCTCAGAAACCGACAACAGTATGTCAAATATGGCTGTTACACCTCAAAACCTTATCATACGCGATCGGGTGTGAGTCAAGGTTCTATCCTCGGTCCGCTTCTTTTCGTGATAATGATTAATGATATAGAGGCCATTCTTAAACACGTATCTTGTCTTCTGTATGCTGATGACCTGAAGCTGATACTAAATGTAAATCGGACGGCTGATTGCAACTTATTACAGAAGGACCTAGATGCTGTGTACAGATGGAGTGTACAGAACAAACTGCACTTTAACGTCAGCAAATGTTTTTGTGTCTTTCACGAGGGCGACCCAGACCTATGAAGTAACTTATGTGCTTGGGTCCGAAATGATTGCTCGTGTGAACTCTATCAAAGACCTTGGTGTCACTTTTGATACTCGTCTAACGTTCCACGAGCACATAAAGACCCTGGCTGCTGATTGCTCCAAAAGGCTAGGTTTCGTTCTTCGTAACGCTAAGGATTTCAAAAATCTAAAAGCAATAGAACTTCTCTTTACAGCTCTTGTGAGGAGTAAGATTGAAACTGGAGCCATCGTCTCGAGCCCTCATGTATCAACATACGTGCTATTGCTCGAAAAAGTGCAGAAAGCGTTCCTCCGTTTTCTGTACAAAAAGAAATTTGGGTACTACCCTTTTATGTATCCGACAAAATACCTCCTTGGTATGCTGGGGTTCAACTCGTTCGAAGTTCGACGAGACTGTGAGCAGCTTGTTGCAGCCTGTCGCATGTTGCGTGGTGAATCAGACTGCCCACAGCTCATCAATCAAGTATGTCGACTGTTTGTGCCCGACAAATAACTCCGAACTCGTAAGCACGTTCTATTGTCGGTTCCGGCGTCACATACTGTTGCTCGTAGCATGTCTCCGCTCGTCCGGGCCCGGTCATCACTCAACAAAATTTTGTCTTCGGCACCAGAGTGTGATTTGTTTGCTAGATTGATGACTGTGAGTGAGAAATGTCTGGCGTTCTGTGAGCGTGATGAATGAAAGGAACGTCCCTATTTATAATGAATTATATATCTTACTTTATCTTTTTAATTGTTAATTGTACATATTGAATTTATATTTTATTTTAATCAATAATTAATTTTTAATATATAATTGTATAACGCATTGGTGTAAGCTGTAATGTTATACTTTTTAAATAAATAAATAATAATAATAATACAAAAGTCACTCTAGTATGAGCCTTTGGCTGAGATTCAGAGTGCATTTTAAGTCCCAAGCCCAACCCAATCTTACAAACGTCAAAAAGCGACGTGATCCCATACTAGAGTGACGTTTGTAAGATTGAGTTCCTCTTGAGTTCGGACTCCAAATGCACTCTGAATCTCAGCCTTAAGGTCTGTGGCTCCGCACTCGCTTTCTTGAGAGTGGCTAGCAGCGCGTTCCGATTCAAAACTTAATCGATTACATCCCGTCTAACATCATTCCGAGTCAACGTTAGCCCTAAAATGGTTGTTATGACGTTATGAATGAATTAATGCCGCCATGTTGTGCTATCATCGCCCATGCTTCAGAACGCTAAGTTCGAGTTGCCATCGAATGACTTTACCACCGCGTGAATCGAGTTAAGCTGGGTTTCCAGCGCGTGTTTTGTCCTACACACTACACCAAAACGTCTACACAGTATATTTTTCCACTAAATATTTGTGTTTACAAGCGCCGTGTAGTGTGCTGCACACACACACATCTTAACCTTCCTACTTAATGTACACTATTACTCTTAATGACTCATGATAACTTGGACCATTGAGCAAACAACATCTTTTATTCCGGCCCCTTTTCCCAACATATTGCATGGCGACCAATGCCAGTGCTGCCTTCTCGGGCAGATACTGAGCTGTGGAATCTACTAATTGTATAAAGTTATTGTTTACTACGTGTTGTAGTGATACACTTTACGAAAATAGAAATTGCGCTAAAAGGCTGCCGCCAGGGAAGCCTGGAGACAGCCCCAAAAAAAAATGCTGAAAAACATCGTTAAAAGTATAATTTAAATATCAAGCTTAAAGAAAATTAACAACGAAAAGAAAATAAAAAAGGTATAAAAACAAAATTGTAGAAAAGTATAAGGTCGAGCCTAAAAATTTTACAATAAAACTTAATTTAGTAAATCACCTTTTTTAAGGTTTAGAATTTTCTAATATAGCTAAAACGAAAGCTTATTTTATTATAAATTTGAAATTAAAAGTTAATCTATTTTTTTGGGATCCCAAGAAATATCGCGGAAATATTAATAAATCTTAGGCGAGAGAAAATATATCTTAATGCGTGAAAGTTTTAAGAGCTGTCGTTATTCAGCCTTACATAAGGAAAGAAAATGACCTAAACAGAATAAGATAATTACTAAACTACCAAGAACCTGGTTCCTTCCTGGGGTCGATTCGGCAGGCCTTCTGGTATGGGTTGGTCCCCAAAACGCTCGCTCGTAGTTAGCCAATCCTCACCACGCCTTGAACTGCAGCCAGACTCCGCTATGCGACAGGATTGTCTTCCAGATGTCGTGGAAATGAATTCATGTTGTGCATCCACACAAGATACCAGGAGAATGGTGTTATTTTGAAATTAAATGATACTTTTTAAAAAAACCCTTAAAAAGCCTGAAGGGTCGCTGTAAAGAAACAAAACAACAGAATGAGAAGTGCTCATGAAACCCGAGCAAGGAAACTATAGTTTTGGAAAAGGGACAAAAGGGATTTTCAGAGAATGAAACCAAAAGTTTGTGTACTTACCAGGAGAAGAAGAGGAAAGGCTTGAAAATAGACTTCAAAGCAAATGTATCCCGTGTTACGAATCCAAGGGATTAAAATTCAGAAATTTATTTAGTTTATTTAGTCTTGTGGACTCGACGACAATACTCTTCAAAATGAGAAAAAACAAACAAAAAACATGACAAGATCTTCGAAATTTTAAATTTTGAAAATTCTGTAAATGTATCAAAGATAAAGAAAAACTAAAATCGAAGAAACAGGTTGAATAACTGTAGCAAATTCTACAATGTACTTATAGGTATGTACCGACAGTGAAAGTATAGTGCATGTGCAAAGAATTTTGGTGAGTGCATTTTGAAATGATTTTGACGAACAGTGCGATAAATTTAAACATTTCTATTTTTCAACAATTGGAGGCCGAAAAACGATTTCTGATGAATCTACCCAGAAATAATTGCTTATTGTTTTTGTGGAGTTGTCTCCTGCATGCTTATCAGTAAAAATGTGTAGCAAAACAATGTTTTGTGTACACGTTTTTGTTTGGTGTGTAGAGGTCGACCGGAATCTCATGAATATGTCAAAACAATAATTTATTCGATTGTTAGCTGGCAACTATGTTTTGACAAACGTCAGAATCACTGTGATTCATTTGTGCTTTTTGGTTATTATTTAGATTTTTATAAAAATTTCCAAAAATATCTAAGAAACCCTTGCGTAGTCAGGCCAGGGCAATTGTTTACAATGTATATCGACAGTTTTTTGAAGAAAAAAGCGAATCAGTCACTCAAACTTCGATAATAAAGCGAGTTGAGAAACTTACCGGTAAGGGGAACCAAATGATTTTGATCCAACCTACGAACTAAACTAAGTCGAACGAACTAAATTTGCTTTATTTAATATATATAAAGTTGTGTCTAATATTTAAGTAGACTATCCTAATTATATTTTATTATTTTAGGTGTGTCATTTGCCACAATCAAACGCATTATGATGGAGGCTTCTTCCAATAACGGCGTATTTGTTACTCCAGGAAAAGGTAGAGAAAGGGTAGAAAAGGGGGAAAGAAGAGAATTGATATTGATGACTTCGATCTTGACGTCATAAGGAGAAAAATAAATGAATTCCATGTTGTATGAAAGGAAGTGCCTACGTTACAAAAATTGTTACATGTTCTTCGTGAAGATATAGGTTTTACTGGTCAAAAAGAATCATTGAGATGCATACTGAAAAAAATTGGCTTTGAGTATGTGAAATGTCAATCGCAGAGAAAACTTTTGATGGAAAGACATGATATTGTCATGGCAAGGTACAACTACTTAACTAAAATTAAACAAAATGCAGACTCTGATAAGAAAAAATATGTAGTCTACCTAGATGAAACCTATATTCATCCGTCGTGTGGTGTAGCCAAATGTTGGCGGTCTAAAGATTTACCAGGCCCGTCCAAGCCCATCTCACCTGGGGCTCGATGCATAATTGTGCATGCAGGTGGAGAGCGTGGATTAATCCCCAATTGTTGCCTGATCTATCGGTGCAAAAGCTTATCAGCAGATTACCATCATGATATGAACAATAGCAATTTTAAAAAGTGGATAACTGAAAAGTTAATCCCAAATTTACATGAACCATGCAATATCGTTATGGATAATGCTAGCTACCACTCCGTACAATTAAACAGACCGCCTACTCAATCCAACTGCATTGCAGATATAAAAACTTGGCTTCGTAATTAATAATACCGGAAATAGTGCAACAGAATAAAGATAGCTCCCAATATGAAATCGATGAATTACTCAAAGCTCAAGGACATGAAGTACTTCGATTCCCACCATACCACTGTCAATTAAATCCAATTGAAATGATATGGGGTATCATGAAACAAAAAGTTGCAGATAAAAACGTAAATAAACCTGCAAGTGCAATAAAAGAATTAACGGAAGAAGCATTTTCCCAAATTTCAGTTGATGACTGGCTTAAATGCTGCAGGCCTGCGCACGATATCGAAAACAAATATTATGAGCAAGATGGAATTGTGGAGATGATGCAGGACAGATTCATCGTTAATGTAGAAGTCTCATCTGGTTCATCCAGCGATTGTTCTACAGATGCTTTTTGTCGAGATTCTATTGAGTATTTGGAAGTTGAGTGGTTAGAATCAATGTCATCTGACAATGAAATACAATAGTTAATTTTATTTTTATTTGTTTGATTTACATTTTTTTTATTTAGTTGCTTATTTTGAAATAAATTCAATATGTTTGAAGCGCTTACAACCCACAGGTTACAGGTTCCAATATTTTAGATGGTATTAATAAGGCGTATGCCACATCTTCACTTCGATTTTTCTTGGTGGAAAATAAGTACTTCAACTCGAAATTTCACATCAAGGAATTAAAAAAAATAAGAAATAAATGTAGGTAACTATTGCCTGAAATAAAAAGTTAACATCAGTATAAAATATTAAGTAATACTAAAGTATTAAATACGTTAAATCCTAGTACACCAGTGATACCATGCAAAGATTTAAATTTCCCTAATATTCATGAGATTCCGGTCGACCTTTAGTACAAAACGTGCGGAGGAGACCCGGCTTAACTCGATTCACGCGGTAGTAAAGTCATTCGATGGCAACTCGCAGCATACTGATCACAGAGTACCTTTTTATATATAGATACTGATTACTGAGCGTAGCGTAAGCATCTTGAGTGATCTATCAATACAGCGTTCCGAATGAGGATAGCAGTGCTAAAACTACTCACGCCCATCAAGTCATTCCGAATGGGAAATGGCGTCCATCAGTGCTTAATAATTGTATGATCCATCCATTCGGAACTCTTTTAAACACGACGTGGATGATGATACTTGTCAGTGACAGAAAAATTTGTATACCCTTTGTTGATATTCACGTAATGTTATCAAATTTCTTAAAATTGTGTTTAAGGTTAATTTTTCTGTCACTGACAAGTGTAATCATTCACGTCGTGTACAAAAGAGTTCCGAATTGATCATAAGTTTAAGCAGTGATAGACGCCATTTCCCATTCGGAATGACCTGATGGGCGTGAGTAGTTTAAACACTGCTATCCATATTCGGAAAGCTGTATAGATAGAGACTGGCTAGCGAAAGCTGAACCCAGGGATTTTTATAGCGGCAACCCTGCCGAAAATGTCATCATGGCATTTGTTGTTGTTGACGTAGTCTTTGTAATTACGTTGTGTTTGAATTTGTGATGAAATTTATTATTTTCCATCATAAATCATGACTAAAACTGTGAAGAGTGCTGTTCGACAGATTTTATTTACTATGATTAGTAAATACAAACAAAAACAAGAAGAGCATATCGCTAGAATCAAGCAAAAAGAGGATTGTTTACATGTTGCAATGGAATTCATAGGTTAGTGTAACATACCCATCTTGATAATTTTATCCATGTTATTAAAATGTAAAATGAACTATGTCATTTTCATATCAAAAATTACCAAGTATTTACTATGATATACTTGAATGTGGATTAAAATTATAATATTCTACCTAAGAATATACTTGGTTCGCATAAATGGATAATTTTTATTATTTTACAGAAAAGAATTTTAATACTGAAGAAGCTTGTGCAGCTTTAAAAGTCTCAAGAAAATTAAAGAATTGCATCAACAAGAGTATCTATCTCAAAATAAATATTTCCAAGAAATTGCTTCAATAACTGAAACTAGTGTATCCACATTAAAAAGAATAAATAATGAAGGCAAACTGAATAATGGAGTATTCAGCACCCCAGGCACAAAACGCCCACATAAAGCGACAATATCCAACTTGGACAGCTTTGATATTCAAGCAATCAGAAATAAAATTAATGAATATTATGTTGTTAGGAAGCAAGTGTCCACGCTTAGAAATCTCTTGATAGACTTGAGGGAAAGCATTGATTTTACAGGGTGTAGAGAAACATTACGCCAAATCCTATTAGCCAATGGATTTGTATTCAAGCAAAACAAAAATGAACGTTCTGTGCTCGTTGAACGTTATGACATCGCAGCGTGGCGACATAGGGACTTACGGACCATTACTTCAAAACGACAAGAAGGGAAGAAAATAGTATATTTAGACGAGACATATATTCATCAAAATTATAAACCAAAAAAATCATGGCAGGGACCTTCAACGAAAGGTGTTATAGATAATATCTCTTCAGGAAAACGGTTTATTATCGTTCATGCTGGGTCAGAAAACGGTTTTGTACCTAATGCATTATTGGTATTCAGTACAAAATCCACTAAAGCTGATTATCATCATGACATGAATGCTTCAGATTTCAATAAATGGTTACGGGAGAAATTAATACCCAATTTGATGGAACCTAGTGTCATCGTCATGGATAATGCGAGTTATCATACAGTGCAAGTGAATAAGGCACCGAACACCAACAGTCGTAAAGCAGAAATACAAGATTGGCTACGTTGCAATCATGTTTCGTTTGAAGAAACTCAATCAAGGGATGAACTTCTGTGCTTGGTTGATAAGCACAAATCTGAGCCAATTTATGAAGCCGATCAAATCCTTAGAGAACATGGCCACCAAGTGTTAAGACTTCCCCCGTATCATTGCGACCTTAATCCTATTGAGCTTATTTGGAGTACAGGAAAACGAAAATTGGCTAGTAAAAATATAGCAAGATCCGCATCTGAAATGGAAAATTTGATAAAACACTGTTTTGACAGCATAACAGAGGAATGGAAGAAGATGGTTGACCATATTATTCACATTGAAGAAAAATATAAAGAAAAAGATGGAATTATGGATCAAATGGAAAGTTTTATTATAAATGTATGTGATGCAAATGATGACAATATAAGTTCAGATGAATATGAAGTTGAATATCTGGAAACAGACTTTGATTATAGCGAATAATAAATTTTATACATTTTTGTCATGTTTTGTTTTAAGTAATCTCCCATCCTTTTATCCCAAAAAATTAAAAATAGAAAAACTATTAATTCTTATTACTAATAGTTCCCACATTGGTTTTATGTTTTTACAGTGGGTGGCCAAATTATTAGGGACAGTCCTTATTTTTTGTAATTTTCGGTTTAAATGTATTTTGTGAGTAAATAGCTATATTCTAAATGTTTTTTCTGTTGTGTATTTGTTTCTGGTCCTATTTAATTTGTTTTAATGTGGCAACACTGTGAGTCTGCTATATTGTTTTTGAAAAAAGCGGTAATTTGTCATTTGACTGCTAAATGGTGAAAATTATTGAGATCGGGTAGTAATTTCTGGAACCATTATTTGCAAGTTTTTTTGATCCAAGACTATCTAAAAGTAAGTGTTTTGTAATAATTTATTAGTTTTGCTAATTTTAATGCATTTATTTCGATTTGGCTGATACTTAACCGTGATACTACGTATTTTTATTTTTTCAGTATGGGGGAGTCTTCAGACATATCCTCAAAAAAATCTAGGGAGATAGAAACCCTATTACTTCATTCCTCATGTTCCCAGAAGAAGATAGCAGCACACACAGGTGTTTCGATGTCAGGGGTCAGCAAGTTTAAAATAAAAATTAATAATAAACTGCATCTAACAGTAAACCGGGTCGGAAAATGTGGCAGAAAAGGAATCTCTAGCCCCCGTGATGACCGTAAAATCAGGGACATTTGTCTTCAAAATCGCAAAAAGAGCGTGGCACGACCAACTACATACAATTATAAACGAGGAAGGAATCGCCTCTCTAAAAGGACAGTCCGGAGACGATTAGCTGAAGAGAACCTGATGGGTTGTCGCCCAGTCAAAAATCACGGCTGACTGAGGCCATGATAAAAAAGCAACTGCAATGGGCCAGGGAACATCGGAGCATGACTGTTGAGGACTGGAGTCAAGTAAATATAACAATTATGAAATTCTTAGAACCCTGAGTTATGTTTTTTGTAAAATGTTAATATTTTACAGGTCTGCTTTTCCGACGAGTCGACTTTTCAAATTTCTGTGTACAAAAGCTCCTTTGTCCAACGTCGCTCAGGAGAGCAGCTCCACTCGGACTGCCTTGTCGAGAGGTTTAAACACCCCGTTAGCATAATGGTTTGGTCTGTTATCTCAGCCAAGGGTATGGGACCCCTGTATATTGTGGAGGGGACCATGAAGCAAGACCACTATAAGCGAGTACTTGAAAGTCAGCTTCTGCCTCTACTTCAAGAATGGTTCCCTGACAATGAAGAGTATTTGTTTAGGCACGACTCGGCACCTTGCCATTAGGCCAGAAGTGTTACTGCCTTCCTGGCTGATCAAAACGTGTGTGTTTTGCCTTGCCCAGGAAATTCGCCAGATATGAACCCCATAGAAAACCTATGGGAGCTCACGAAACAGGAGATTGCCAAAGAAGTCATCACCACCAAACAGCAAATGGTTGAAACCCTTATCAGAATTTGGCATCATGACGTCGATCTCCGGCACATGGAAAAAGTCTGCATAAACAGCATGCCCCGACGCCTGGAAGGCGGAAACGTAGTAAAGGGTGGAATTACCAAATATTAAATAAAAAGTGTCTTAGATTGTGCCGTCATCACTTTTTATTTTATAAAACCTAATAAGTATAATTTATTATTTAATGTTGTTTTTATTTTCTAAATAAAAATCCCTCTTACGAATAAACATTAACTGATAGATATTAAGACACTTATTCCCTCATTAAAATCACTCCAACATGAACATTTTAGTAAATTTATATTGTCCCTAATAATTTGGCCACCCATGGTATTTTCTTTCATGTATAAATACACAGTAATTAAAGATTCGGATTATTTAATTTTCCGAATGCCAGTTCCAAAAAGTATCAAAACTAAAATTCCTACTATACACTGTAATACCAGCATAAGATTATTTAAATTTGCCGCGCTTTGCTAGGTTCATATTTCAGTAGCCAGACTCTACACGATATCAGCAAAGAGCAAAAACTACAATATATAAGGTATCGTTTCGAAACGAGCGAAAATCACTCGGAGTGATGCGAATTTCACCCTAGAGTGTTTAAAAAGTTTTAAACCATATAATTGACATAGACATCATATAATATTATTCTAATAGTGGAATTTGAACGACAACAACTTTATTTAAACATGTTTTTTTTGCGAAACGAAACGTAAAATATGTCAAAACCACGTTTCGATATAAAAAAAAATTTTTTTTCAAAAAAATATTTCTCAAAAACTATGCGTTTCCGCAACTTGTGACCTTGAAAGAATACCTTATTTTAAGCATATCTGTCCACAAAAAAATCGAGAACCCTTAAGTCATTACAGTCACTTGCAAATTAAAGCCCATCATTTAGTTCTGAGCCAAAAAACGTTCAAAATGCGCATACAATCGACAACATTACAAATTAATAATTGGTGCAAAACTAAAAAACATTTCGAGATAACCTGAGCATAATTTTTTTTCCGAATTAAGTCGTGATTAAATAAAGAGACATTTTCAAAAAACTAAAAACATGGTAAACACAGGATTTTAAATTTCCTTTGCTCATTTTTTTAAATAAAATAATCGGCAACGAACATCGACTTTTGAAATCCTCAGATGCGCCTTACCTCTTTTTAGAATGAATGAATAAGAAAACATTAACAAAACACGCAGGAAAAACATAAAATAAAACAAAATGAAAAAATACATAAGCTTCTTTTTTACGCAGACTTTCAATATAAATATTAAAAACAAATGGTTAACTAAAATGAAATGTTGTCGATTATCGTCTATATTCACAAGATTGCATTTGAATTTCATTGAAAAAAAATCATGTACTTACAGTACAATTTATGGTTACAAATACAAGGGTAAATAATAATAGTTAGCGAAACTCGAAACATAGATAGTACTTACTGGTATATATGAATAACTTCTTCTATCGGGGCTAAGCGAAATTCGCAACATTTTTCACTTCCTCTCATACAAATTAAATTACCATAACAGTCGTCTGGTTTACTACGAGAAGGCGAAAAACATTTTGAGAATTTTTCATAGTCCCCATTGAAAAAGTTGTTCGTAGTTCATAATACTACTTATGTTTTGAGTTTCAACAACTATAATTGGGGGTGCTAACTTTCTGGACAAGAACGGAAATCTTAAAACCATTTCGAGAAATATGTTTTCTGTACAGTTGCTACTTATCAGATTAATAAATAAATCTATACTTTTAAAGATTTTTTAACAAAACACAATGAACTTCATTTGACTTATCTATGACGTCATGACATGACATTTGACATACAGTGCATTCCGTGTCGCGACATAATCGATTATATCGCGTCTATCATCATTCTGAGTCACTGTGAGCCCGATAATTAATCAACCGCCAGAATTCATATTGGAGACTCGGTTAGTGATCAGGAACAATGTTTAATGAACCTCAAGGTAAAACTGAAAACAAAAAATTGCTCCCGTACCTACCTACTGTCTATTCAGTCAGTATGGAAACAATTTTTTTTATGATTTCGAAAATAACGATCATTGAATTTTGTTCCTGATCACTAACCGAGTCTCCAGTATGAATAAGGGTGATTGATTAAATTTCACCTTATTTATCATAGACGAAATCTTTAACGACGCCATGTTGTGATATGCCTATGCTTCAGAGCGTTTGCACTATGAGCGATCTATGAAAAGTGCTAGCTGGCCGGTGGCAATTTCAAAAATAGGTTTTTCGAAGAATAAGAGCATTAGTTAAATCATGATTATAAGATTGTAGTTAGAAGAAATTACTTCTTGGACCTAGTAAAGTAGTATATCCTTTGTATTCACGTAACTTAAATGAATTTCTACAAATTCTGTCATCATTCATATTGCGTTCAAAAGAACCCTAAATGGATTATAAGTATAAACAGTGATGGACGCCATTTTTCATTCGGAACGACTTGATGGGCGTGAGAAGTTTGATGGTAGTGTTAGCACTATTAGCGCCATGCGGAACGCCTCTAGTGACGTCACGTTCACTTTTGGCGGGTAAAATTTAAGTTTTTGTTTTTAAATAGATGCAATGAATAAAACCCAAAAATAATGAAATTAGTTTCATAAAATAGTCTACATTTTCAAACTAAATTATTAAAAAAATATATATCAGAAACATGTATGGCTAATTATTTAACTTTAAACTATATACGTATTCCTGCCAAAAGTATATTTTTATCCCGGACTGAATCTAGTAAAATTAATGAATGGAATTTGTTGGCTAGCTAAATAAACACTTTAAAAATATTATAGCTGCTCAAAGCAGTGACCATTAAAAAAAATATATCATTGAAGCGTCCGAAGCAGACATCTTAAAACACGCGACACAATTTGAGCTTTTCGTCTCATAACTTTTTCAATCATAGCCCTTACAATTACAATTTGACGTAAAGCTGACCATTTTCTCTTGGAGATAAGTCAATAAGCATTGGAAAGCAAAGGAGTTGAAATATTTTGGGAGCCATTTTACAGCACCACCGTTAAGAACAAATCACGTCAATTAGATATATTATAAGAAAAAAAAATTTTTTTTGCCTAGCGAATTTACTAATTATTTTGAGGATTTATAGCTTATAATAAACAAATATTGTCATTGTCTATCCTATCATTGGCACACAAATTCAACCTTTAACTCGTTTTCACTCATCCCGATGGAATTTTGTAGACCCAAAATCAAACAGTGTTTTTACAATATATGTAGATCTGCTACCTACTTGGAGACTCCTTAAAAAATACATATTTTATAATATTATATTACAATCACTTGTTTATTGTAGTTTGAAACCTACTCGTTCCTGTGGATATAGATTTGACTGCTAAGGTTTTCTTGGAACCTTAGAATTATCCATGAAAACAGGGACACAATTTATGGCAGGAGTAGGTAAAGAGTGTCCAGCGAGAAGTTTTCAAGTTTAAAATGAAATAAAAATATAACTAAAACGTTTATTTTAATAATTATGTTTTTAAAATAGAGTTTATTAATGCGGATTTTAAAAAGCATTAAAATAATAATAATAGATGAAAAAAACTGGACATGTATGTTTTATATTTATTAATTAATTAATACTGTGGAGGTATTTGCTTGTAAATCGTATGTAGTCTACTGCTTTTTATATTTTAACTTATAGGTCTGTTTCGGGTACCTACAATAAATTTAATGTTGTTTTTGTAGGAGTATTATTATGTGCACAAAGATTCAAAGATTCAAATTGTTTATTTGTAAAATAGATACATAAAGTATACGTTTTACATGTCAAATCTAATCTGTATAAAAATAATATTTTATGATGAAACAAATATAAAAAATAATAATAATAATACGGGAAATATATAAAAAAACTATATTTAAGTTGGGCTACTAAAGTTATACACATGCATAAAATAAAGACTTATTGGAATAAGAATATTACTATAACTACACAATCCAATTAATAAATAAGTTGATAAATAAACTGAATAGACCCTAAATAAATATAATGCCTAGCCAAATATATACTAACATAAGTAAAAAATTAAAATATTGTATATACACCCCTACATCATTCAATGAATAAATAAGTTAATATAGTATACATATATAGTTAACACCCATTCGATTAATCTTGCTAAGAAGAAGGGCAAGAAACTTAGCAAGATCATGTCTTTTTTATCAGTATTATTTTTCTGAATTTGGCTTAATACTATTACAGTTTTTTTAACTTATATAAAATAATACTAAACAATATATTAAAAAAATGATAAAAATATAAAAGACAGAAGGAAATTGTGTCATGAGGAAAATATATATATATATCTTAGTCTACCTGTCTAATGAGGTAGTAAGTTAAAATACTAAGCAAAACATCATCCACCTGTCTCATATAGTTTATCACTTTTTTATAGTAATCAGTATAGTATAGTATATCAACTAATAAATGCTAAGTTTAAGTTATACAATGTTCATGTCAATATGTAAAAAGAAATGTCAAAATAATAATAAAAAATCAATATAAAAATATTAGTCTACATAAAAACAAACGATTTGAAAAACACAAATCAGTTAGAAAATAAACGAACAGTAGTATCAATCAATATTCTCATGACAATACGATACAATATGAATACCTTATTTATATCAGATATACATAGGTAACACTAAAAGTTTCCGGAACTGGCCACTTACATAAACAATATTTAAAAATTTATTGCAACATTTGAAAATAGAACTCTTTGGCTGTAGAATGCAGTTTGTTTCATCTGACTGTCTTTTGTTTTTACCTTGTGGCGCCATTTGAAAAATTGTGTGTGTGTCTGCATCAACATGGATTTAACTCGGGAAAATTTTCGTAGTATGATTTTCTACGATTTTAAGTGTAATTTGACAGCTCAACAGAGCATCGCTCGGCTTGAAACAGCTTTTGGCAATGAAGCACCATGCAAGACCACTGTTTATAGCTGGTTTGCAGAATTCAAGCGTGGTCGTATCAATCTCAGTGACGAATCTCGCGATGGTCGGCCGTCCACCGCTGTGACCAACAAAAACATCGATGCTGTGCGCCGTATGATTGAAACAGACAGGCATGTGACCTACCATGAAATTCGCGCATCCTTAGAAATAGGCATGAGTCAAATACAATCAATCCTACACAAACATTTGGGTGTGAGAAAGCTGTGCTCGCAGTGGATCCCACACAACTTGACCGAGGCTCAAAAAACGGACCGCGTCACTTGGTGCAGAGCCATGCTTACCAGATTCAACGAAGGTGCGTCAAATTTGGTGTGGGACATAGTAACAGGTGACGAAACATGGATCTATTGCTACGATCCCAAAACAAAGCAGCAATCGAGCGTATGGGTCTTTCAAGATGAGCCGAAACCAACCAAAGTGGCGCGCGTGAAAAGTGCATCTAAGCGGATGATTGCTTCTTTTTTTAATAAAACTGGACACGTGGCTACTGTTGCTTTAGAGAATCGTCGTACCGTGAATAGTGACTGGTACACGACCATTTGTTTGCCGGAAGTTATTGACGAACTCCGTAAAAATAACCGTAAACGCCGTATCATCCTGCACCACGACAATGCTAGTTCTCACACGGCCAGACAGACAAACGACTTTTTGAAGACGAAAAATGTAGAACTCATGAGTCATCCTGCATACAGTCCCGACCTGGCACCTTGTGACTTTTTTCTGTTCCCAAAAATTAAGAACCAATTACGCGGTCAACGATTTTCATCACCAGAAGAGGCTGTCGAGGAGTATGAAAAACACGTTTCAGAGGTCACCGCAGGGGAGTGGCACAAAAGTTTTCAAAACTGGTTTGATCGAATGAAAAAGTGCATAGACGCCAAGGGAGATTATTTTGAAAAACAATAAATTAATTTTGTACCTTTAATAGTATTTTTTCATATTCATTCCGGAAACTTATAGTGCATCCCACGCATATAGGTAGAATAGAATAGAATATCATTTATTGCTGAGTCATAATATGTAGGTAGGTAAATCTTAAGCTTATAATGTGCCGTATGCTCTGCCGTTAGGCATACAATTTTTTATCATAAAATGATTTTACATATTTACAAAATATACAAATTGATCACTTATAAAATATTAATAACTACTGATTTTATGTCCGAATATATTTTAAATTCAATTGCTTGTCAGTTAGGTCAATTACCTTAAATTTAAATTACACTATAAATTACATGTCAACTATTTCATTTCATTACATACAAGTACTTATTATTCATAATCATTTTCTAAAAATTCGGTCAACGAGTAGTAAGATTTTCTGATCAGAAAATTTTGTAATTTAAATTTATACAATGTGCATGACTATTAGAATGTATTTTATTATTGAGTTTTCTGTGTACCATCCATCCATCCACCAGCCAGTGTTCATCCACTGCTGGACATAGGCCTTTCCCAAATTTCACCACTCATGTCGGTCCTTCGTCCTCCCTCCTCAACCAGCCGCCACCTACAACGTCGGTCGGTCCAGCGGGCACGAGGTCGGCCGACACTACGCTTTGCTGTACGTGGTCTTCATTCTAAAGCCTTTCGGCCCCAACAGCCATCATGTCGGCGACAAATATTGCCTGCCCACTGCCACTTCAACTGATTTTGCAGGCTATGTCGGTTATTTTCGATCTTCGACGGATCTCCTCATTTCGGATTTTATCCATCAGAGATACCCCAAGCATAGCCCGCTTCATAGCTCGCTGAGCGACCTTAAATCGGTGGATCAGGCCCTTTCTAAGAGACCACGTCTCAGCGCCATACGTCATCACAGGAAGGACGTACTGGTTGTACATCTTAGCCTTTAAGCACTGCGGTATTGCGGTACTGCCCAACCCAAGCATATTCTTCTGTCAGCCTCGGCGTCGAGTTGTTTTTATCCAGCTGCATGACTCGACCCAGATAAACATATTTTTGATTTTTTTTCCATCTCTCCTCTCCAAAATTTATCGTCTTCATTAAATTTTAGTTTTTTATCGCTAAACCATACTGCAAAAAGACATTTTGCTCTCTTTGTAATATGCATCTGCCCTTAGTACCAATCCGACTATTTATTTATTCATTAGCACATGCAACAAAAGAAATATATTTTTTCTCCGTATGATTAGTGACCGTAATTACAGGGAAGTTATTTAAAAATGAAAAAATCAAACACTAGTGCGGTAAAGTTGACAGTTTAGACGCATATAAAATAGGAATTTACGAGCACTTGTAATCAATATCAATACCTACTTATAATAAAACAGTAGAAATCATGTGTATGTACATTGAAGAAAAGTAATAGAAATAGAAGACTAAAGAAAAGTAATAGAACACAAATCAATGATTTTTAGATTTTTTTTCCGTCTGTCTGTCTGTTTGTTCCCGCACATCTTTAAAACTACGGATATTCATGTAGTTTTCACAGCTGTACAAAGCTTAATTTGGAATAGAATAATAACTTTATTTAGTTAAAATCGGATCTCGGAAAAAAGTTATCATCATTTAAAGATTTTTGGAATTTACTTTTCTACTTGTAGTAATTAGAAGAATACGGGATCTCCTCAACGGATACAGAGTTCGAGTTTGGACGTATTTGATTGGTCTTTATTAGCACTTTGTTAAAACATGGAGACCAGGTTCTGATGATGGGACTGGAAGGTGGTAATGGGATCTCCTCAACGGACTGCTGTTGCAGATCCTTCGAGTTTGGGCTTATTTGATTTTTATTTATTAGCACTTCGGTAAAATATGGTAACCAGGGTCTGATGATGGGACTGGAAGGTGGGTACGGGATCTCATCAACGGACAACAGCAGACCCTTCGAGTTTGGGCTTATTTGATTGGTCTTTATTAGCACTTCGGTAAAATATGGTAAGCAGGGTCTGATGATGGGACTGGAAGGTGGGTACGGGATCTCATCAACGGACAACAGCAGACCCTTCGAGTTTGGGCTTATTTGATTGGTCTTTATTAGCACTTCGGTAAAGTATGGTAACCAGGGTCTGATGATAGGACTGGAAGGTGGGTACGGGATCTCATCAACGGACAACAGCAGACCCTTCGAGTTTGGGCTTATTTGATTGGCCTTTATTAGCACTTCGGTAAAATATGGTAATCAGGGTCTGATGATGTGACTGGAAGGTGGGTACGGGATCTCATCAACGGACAACAGCAGACCCTTCGAGTTTGGGCTTATTTGATTGGTCTTTATTAGCACTTCGGTAAAATATGGTAACCAGGGTCTGATGATGGGACTGGAAGGTGGGTACGGGATCTCATCAACGGACAACAGCAGACCCTTCGAGTTTGGGCTTATTTGATTGGTCTTTATTAGCACTTCGGTAAAATATGGTAACCAGGGTCTGATGATGGGACTGGAAGGTGGGTACGGGATCTCATCAACGGACAACAGCAGACCCTTCGAGTTTGGGCTTATTTGATTGGTCTTTATTAGCACTTCGGTAAAATATGGTAACCAGGGTCTGATGATGGGACTGGAAGGTGGGTACGGGATCTCATCAACGGACAACAGCAGACCCTTCGAGTTTGGGCTTATTTGATTGGTCTTTATTAGCACTTCGGTAAAATATGGTAACCAGGGTCTGATGATGGGACTGGAAGGTGGGTACGGGATCTCATCAACGGACAACAGCAGACCCTTCGAGTTTGGGCTTATTTGATTGGTCTTTATTAGCACTTCGGTAAAATATGGTAACCAGGGTCTGATGATGGGACTGGAAGGTGGGTACGGGATCTCATCAACGGACAACAGCAGACCCTTCGAGTTTGGGCTTATTTGATTGGTGTTTATTAGCGCTTTGGTAAAACATGGTGACCGTTGCACATAGTCGTTCAAAAAATCATATTCTTTTGTTTTCCTTATTTCCACGAAAATCTCTTCGGTGCGGGCGGAGCCGTGGGCAAAAGCTATTAAAAAATAATTACAAACCATTTTATTTACGGTTCTTCATAAATCAATGGAACAGAAACTAGATTAGTTTTGATGGCGACTCCATAGGTTCTCTATAATCCGGACACTTTTTGTTCCTAAAAATAAATAAATGTCTTATTTTGATAAAAATTTCACTTTATACCACTTACCTAAGTATCTACTACATTTCTGGTAATTTTTATACGGACAAAACAAAAATTAACAATTCATTGGTTCAAATCTTATTTAGGAATAAAAAAATAGTAATAATATAATTGTACATTGTTTTTAGCCTCAATTCAAGTCATGAATTTGTTGCGTCTTCACACATATTACTCAGAAAATTTGTATGAAAAGATACCACCTTAACAGAGCTGTCCTATAATACTCCTATCTGTACTAGTTTATTATGATCTGTGGACTATACCTATGTTATTAACATATGTAAACCTATGTTATGTTCATGTATATGTGAACCTATGTTATTACAGGAAATCCCATCAAAGTATTTATTTTATCTATTTCAGTGTTTATTTCTTATAATAGTATTCTTTCTTTTTACATGCTCCCTTTTTATATTTTTTGCTATCTACTTTTTCAAAGGTTACTTGGAAGAAATTGCTATTAGCAATAAGTGCCACCTTTATACACTACAAAATAATTTTAATATCCTGTTTCATGTAAATATATATTATGTGTAATCAATAAATAAAAATTATAAATAAGTATCCCATGTTCTACCAAATGCCAACAATCAACACTGCCTATTAACAGTATAGATATCAATGCTATTGACACCTATTCTCGTGTAGCAAATATTAGGTTTAGAGCTGCCATAACCTAAAACTTTTCATTGCGAAACAGGCTTTAACGCAGATGGATAAAAGTTGAATTAGCTTGTATTATTTTAGGTTTTTCAACTCTAAATTTAAGGTTTGCTGCATGAGAATAGGTCACATTAACATTAATTCAGACTAGCAATTACACTTCCCCTCAAGCTCTGCTGATGTGGTGAACACATGAAACAGACATTTGATTGTAGTCATGAAGCAAAATTATTTAAAATCCCCATACATGCTCCTTATTATCAATCTAGTAAAACAAGCTAAAATCCATAGAAAATAGTTTATTACTTTGATTTCAAAATTAACATAGAAAGGCTAGGAGACATTTGTATACCTCAGCTTCCTCAATATAGTGTGACAACTCTCAATGTTACCAGTGCAGATTTCCAAATACATCTGAAGTGGCAGGACACGGGGCGAATTGATCTGCAGCAGAATTTTCCTGGCTGTAACGAGATCTCCTCTTAAGATATGGCAGACTGCTGCTTTAGCCCAGACGGAAACTCCAATCATGTCCCTCATTTGTGCAGGAAGAACACTTACAAGATCATGAATCATTGGTGGATTCAAATGCTCCACTGCATCTGTGATTCTGTCTAAATTAATTAGGGCTTCAGCGGCATATATGTGTGCCCAGGCCTTGTGGCAGTTCGAAACATCTGGCTGACAGAGTAACTCATTGGCACTGGTAAGAGCTGACAATGGATCTTGAAGGTGGAGTAAAACATAACTTTGTAGTATTAATACAGAGTGCTTCAGCTCACAACGCTGCTTCCAGTTGATTGGTGGTCCTGGAGGGGCTTGGATTATTGGAGCTGTCACATCAGCTGGAACCTCATGGTTTGGAAGTATTGTAATAGCATTTCTAAGACATAAGGCAGCAAATTCAAGGGACAGGGATGGTATGGCAAATGATTCCCCAGTCGTTGAGTATTTTTCTTTATTTTCTCTAGCTAGTAAGATCCTTGTGTGCGGTCCACTGCCTAATTTTTTTACTGTAAACTGTTGAGCATCATTACTACAACATTTTCTGACACAGCAATCAGCTAGTCGCAACCAAATTCGAGGATTATTTGGATAATGACGGGCTGCTTCTACGAGACATTCAAAAGCTCCTTCAGGATTATTCGCCCCAAGCAGTGCTAATCCCAAGTTATGAACATAAAGTGGTCTATCTCTGCAAGTAATCAGTTGTTCACTATCATCATTCTCCATTACTCTGAAATGTTCTTTGATAGCAACTTGAAAGTATTTTGTCGCCAAGAAAGGCTTTTTTATTGATAAATAAATGACTCCCAAGTTGTTGTTGATGGCTGCCCATATTTCTTCTCCTTGTGTTTTCAAATCATAATCAAACTTCAAAGTTTTGTATTGTGCTAGTTTGTTGACTGCTTCATTCGCATCTCCATTTAGATGTTGCTGTTGAGCCAAAATGAAAACATTTTCAATCGTATCTGGTTTTAAACTCAAATTTACATTTTGACCAAGCAATAACTGTGCTCGGGAAACAAGTCTCTCGAACAATTCACTGACTTCATTATCCCCTTTCACTAATTCCCCATAATTTTTGGCTATTTCTAAAGTCTTGTCATGTGTACGTCTGCACAGAGTAGCTTCCATTAGCAAAAGAACTATCTGTTGTGCCAAACTTTTATCTTTAATATTTTTTATGAAACCAAGTAGTTTTTCGAGCACTACAGCGCACTGATAATAGTAACGAGAATGGTACAGTAAAACAGCGTAGTTGTAGAATACGAAGGGCGAACTTATGTCTTTGATTTCGACATCCGGGAAATTGAGTCCGGTCAATTGACCGATCGCTTTTTTGAACTTATCGATGTTCTTCATATTCCCAAGCATGAATTCAGAGACCGCTATGTTGTGCTGCACTCGTTTATTTGAGGTCCCAACTAGATTTTCTAATTCGTTCAAGTGCTGGAGTGCTGAGCTATAGTCCTTCTTGAGGAAGCATTGCTGGGCTAAAACCGCAGGTTCGTCGCGATCTTTTGTGTTAGCCATGGTCCTTGATGCCGCAGTTAACCGATAATGTTCATTAAAAATTAAGAAGAACGACCGTTTTGTGATTTCCGTAAAAGATTACAAGTGGATTACAATACAATACATGGATTGAGCAAAGTTAAGTTAGGTGGTTAGGTACATACACATTTGTCTTTGACTTTGACATTTGCTTATGAACGCAGATCTTACAGCGCGTTCCGAGTCAAAATATAATCGATTACATCGCGTCTAACGTCATTCCGAGTCACTGTTACCCCGATAACGATAGCCCTAAAATGGTTGTTATGACGTCTTGCATGACATCATTAAGGCCACCATGTTGTGCTATCATCGGCCATGCTTCTGAGCGTAAGCACTGTGTGACTGTGAGTGATCTGATCTATCAAAAGTGACAGCAAGCCGGTGGCAATTTCAAAAATAGGTTATTCTTAGTATACGAGTTTAATGTTATAAACGATGAATCAAAGTTTTTAGTTCGCTTCGTGGACCTAAGTTTATAGTACCAAATAATTACGAGCCCAGGAAAAAGGATTTTTGACCAAAGAACAAACCAACACATAATGATTGCTCTCAATGAGGGGCAAATAACTCTTGCACAACACGTGGTTAAAGTATAACCTTTGTTGGTATTCACGTAACGTTATCTAATTTCTTAAAATTGTGTTTAAGTTAAATTTTTCTGTCACTGACAAGTTTCATCATCCACGTCGTGTCCAAAAGAGTTCCGAATGGATCATAAGTTAAGGGGAAGTGGATGTTCAAAAACCAAATTTTAAACGAATTTTTCAGAACACCTGACATAAATACAGAACTGAAAAAAATAGACAGGATTTTTGAAGATATGAAAAATATTTTGACTAGCTCGAAAACACGATTCCAAACTTTCAATTAATGGAAAAAAAATTCTAAAAGTACCTCTAAAAAATTCATTTATCGCGTTTTGTGTCTGTGATATAGATCGTATCATCATGAAACTTAATACAAATATTTTTTTAATATGATAATCCATCTTGTGACTACGAACTTTTTTCAGTATTGTATAATTCCTCTAGTTTATTCCATTTCAAGCAGATTGTCGCTTACGTCGAATCTGATAAAGCTCTTGAACTATTTCTACGTTGCTCACTCTCGCTAGATTCTGGATAAGTTCGTTCTGCACTAACAGTCACAGGCCATTCCGGGGGAGGAAGCCGTGCTGAATGGACCTGTGCTGCTTTGACCTAGCTCGATTGCAATTGTCTGACGACGTGAAAACAAATATTCGCGGTATACCTACAGATTTTTCGTAAACAGTGGGTACAAATTTTACAGAAAATACTCGTACAGTAAGGTTAAAATGGGAAATAAAAATGCAAAAATATATGCTCAATCTAAAAAGTTGCTTTATCGTCGATATTGTGAGCATATGAAAGAAGTATTGAGGTAAAGAGTTAACATCCACATTATATTGATGCAGTTGGTATGTATATTTATATGAAATTTATTACTATAATAATCATTTCAGAACACGAGATGAAGTTCGAGCAGAGCAGGGCACTACTGACGCCAATCCGTAAGTAGTTAGGTGCACGCACGTTACCGTACGGCCAAGTTTTCTCGGCCAAGATTTGTTCTATGATATTTTTCACTTCGAGATTACTAACAATGAAATATATTTTTTACTTTTCGTGTTCCGTTCCCAAAAGATAAAACGGAGCCCTATTAATTTCACGCTGCCATCTGTTCATCTGTCTGTCTGTCTGTTCGTAGACAGAATTAATTACAAATCTGAAATTTGGATCGATAACACTTTTTGCTA
The DNA here is from genome assembly GCA_910592155.1 of Ypsolopha scabrella. Lineage (NCBI taxonomy): Eukaryota > Metazoa > Arthropoda > Insecta > Lepidoptera > Ypsolophidae > Ypsolopha > Ypsolopha scabrella. The sequence goes on along the minus strand of OU342980.1, from coordinate 3,068,214 downwards.
ATTTTGTAAAATAAAATCTTGACGTCCCATACATAGTAATTGACTCGGGGCTAAGCTTGCGTTTGTAAAGAACACGAAAAGAATAATTTATGAATTTCACAAAATAAGGTCATTGAACCTTGTTACTGAGCACTTACCGAGACTTCAGTAAGAGTTTGGTTGCATAAATTAAATTAATATATATGTATATATACAAGTACTTATATAAATGGTATGGAACCCTTAGGGCGTGAGTCTTACTTGCAATTAACAAAATTTTTATGTTTTGTGTCACCGGAATAAGTTATAAATTGACAACAACTAGTGTTTATTTTCTCAAAAGGAAGCCTCATATTAATCTTTTATTTCAGAATTGCCGATATAGAAAATGTATGTCCAAATAATATGGAATCATCATCTGGAGAACCTCCTTCCAAGTAAGCACAATAACAAAATAAAAGGCCTGTCGCACCTCTGGTAAAAAATATAATTTACGCAAAAAATTTGTCACACGTGCCATCAATAGCCCATGGATTAGATAATGAAGCCATAGCGCTGCAGCAATTGGCAGTCCAAGAAAACTTGAAAATTAAACCATGCGGGCTTTTTATTGATGATAAACTTTGCTTCATTGGAGCAACACCAGACGGTCTAGTAGGAGATAACATGATCGTCGAAGTCAAATGTCCGATGGCGGCCTCAAAAATGAATATTGACGACGCAATAAAGGAAAAGAAAATACCATTTTGGCGACATAATCATCCTACACAGATAAATATGAAACATGACTGGTACTACCAAGTGCAAGGCCAGTTGCATGTAACTAAAGGGGATAAGTGTATTTTTGCCGTTTGGGGAGGTAAAATCAGCCACTTAAAGTTGAGCATATCCAAAGAGATGATGACTTTTGGGAAAAGAATATGATTAAAAAGTTGGAATTTTTCTACTTTGAGTGCATTTTACCGGAATTAGTGGATCCCAGACATCCGAGAAGTATGCCTATTAGAAATCCAAAACAAGTAATTGGTACTGGTAAAGAGATTTTGGCAAAATCTTCTGTACTCTCGGCAAGATCTTCGACGCGTCTAGAACCAATTTTTGAAAACATCGAAAATCTGTCCTCATGTATAAATGATGCCGCAAACTCACCAGGATCTTCGCCAAGTCTGGAAATAATTCAAGAATTTGTTGAAAACCTTCCCACATGCTCCAATTATTTGCCAAGGCAATTAGATTTCTCAGAATTTTAATTTTTTTATTGATTTAATATGTTAGCTAGGAACCTTTTATACTGTAAAAAAAATAAAAAAATAGATTATATACATACAATAAGTATTTTTTCATATTTACCGGGTTTCATGGTTGTTTTCACCTTTTTCCATTCTCGATAAATAATTTACTTAATTTACTTGATAATTTCTTTTCGACAATTTATTTTTTATTTTTTTGCATATTCAATTAGTTATATTTTATCGAGTAATACTCTGAATGACAGTTAAGACCAAACCTTTTCACCCACAAATACTTGGCCCTTTTTTCATTCATGTTTTTCGTTGAATAATATTTTATCGAGTAATAGTTACTCAAATACTTGGCCCTTTTTTCATACATGTTTTTCTTTGAATAAAGTACGTACTAATAAAATAAAATACATAAGTAACGATATCCATTACTCATCCATCATAAAACATCGTCACGACACGAATCCTCGAGGGAGTGTCAGAGTTGAAATGCAAGTAACAGTCCACACTTGGTACACCCACTTTTTACCGACAAATATTACGTTCAGAATAAGAAATGTAGATCTGTCCAATACGGTGTGATCTTACTTTATTATTCACTAGCTTTTGCTCGCGGTTTCGCTCGTGTGGAAGTGTCTTTCAATCAATCTAGGTATTTTTAAAACTATTATCGTCAGTTTTCAGCTTGGCGGTTACTTTATCATCACCCCGATAGCCATAATGTTGACTAGGCCCCCTACCATAACAAAAATAAAATAATTCAGTGTACAGACACGACTCTAGATAGAATTAGCTGGCGAAATATTCGAAGCGTGGGCGCGTGACAAGCCACGCCTCTGCGGGGAGGGAGGAAGCAGATTTTGGCGCGAATTTCCAACGACCACTTCACCTTAAAGCAGTGATGGACGCTATTTCCCAGTCGGAATGACTTTATGGGCGTGAGTAGTTTTTGCACGGCTATCCCTATTCGGAACGCTGTATTACAAAGCTTAGGTTTCGTTTCGAATCGAGTGATTTTCACTCGGAGTGATGCGAATTTCACCCTAGAGCGTTCAACAATTGACACGAGTTAAACCGAGGGTAAAAGAACTGTTACCTGACAGTTGCACGGATCTGTTTTGAAATGCTTCCGAGTAATGCGAAAATCACCTGATTGGTGCAACCAGATTTTTTCTTTCTCTTTCCCCTTTAAAGATCTGTCTCTTTCTAATAAACGAGTGTAATTTCGCATTATTATCGCACGTTTTGTAACGCTTCCAATGACTTGACTGGATTAGGGTAGCGTTCCAAATCACTTTTCAAGCTTAAAATATTGCTCGCCGTCAGACAAAAGTAGCTCGATGCTGGTTCCAAAACATCTTCTTTTAGGTTTTGGAACCAGCATCGAGCTACATACTTTTCTCCGACGGAGAGCAATATTTTAATCTTGAAAAAGTGATTTGGAACGCTACCTAGGGTTCGTTTCGAAACGAGTGAATTTCACCTGTAGTGCATTCCGATTCAAGACATAATCGATTACATCGCGTCTATCGTCATTCCGAATCACTGACTGCGGCGGCGTGAGTAGTTTGATGGTACTTTTAGTGCTGTCAGCGCCATTCGGAACCCGGCCCCGAAACACGAGTTAAACCGAGGGTAACCGAACTGTTACTCTGACAGTTGTTCGTAAGTTTTTTGAAATGCTTCCAAGAGTTCCAAGTAATACGAAAATCACACGGGCTATGGCTAGTGCAATTGTTAACGCTCTGTCTGGATACCGTTATAGTTCGCCTGACAGTTGTCACTTTGGAGTTTTGCCGGGTTTTGGACAAAATTTAAAACTTGAAACTTTATTCATCGTTTCTAAATGGAAAAAAGTGAAAATTGTTATTTTGAAAGTTGCATTAGGCTAGTATGAGCTCATTTTCCTACATTTTCATTTTTTGTGACTACAAAAAGCAATTACAGTTTTCCGCCCTTGAATTAAATTTGAGTCTGATGTTTGTTACCCAGACAGCAGACCCGACTAAAATACTTTTCACATGGGAATGTATTTCAAAACTAATTTTCTTTCTCTATCTTATATATATCTTTGTCTCTTTCTATTAAATGAATGATATTTTGCACTATCACCGCAAGTTTTGGAACGGTTCCTAGGATTATTGGGTGCCTTTCGAAACGAGTGAATTTTACTCGGAGTGATGCGAATTTCATCCTACAGCGTTCAAAAATTGATGATTCGAGTTAAAACGAGGGTACAAGTGGCAGCACGAAAGTCTTCTAGCGGTGAGTGAACGAAAATAGCTGCGCATCGGTACAGTCGGGGAGCAAATCAGCGCTTACGCATTAGTACGTGTGCGCCCAGTCGCTCACCCTGCGCGCCGCTTCCTCCCCCACTACACCTTATTTTTACTTCTGCGCATTAACGGTCCCCACTAGACTTTCCGCCACTTGTAAACGAAGCTTGGAAGTCTTTTGAAACGCTTCCGAGTAATGTGAAAATCACTCAGAGCTGCGTTCGTAAATTAGGGGTCTCGCTCGACACGGGTTCAATGCCATCTCTGTCACACGTGGTGAAAATTATTTAACCTATCCTGCTGTCAGTGTTGGAACCTGACGAAAGTGTTAATTAATGAACGGGAGTCTGGCTAGTGCGATTTCTAAAGCTGTCAGGATACCTTTAAAGTTCGCCTGACAGTAGTCACTTCGGAGTTTAACCGAGTTTTGGACAAATTTCAAAACTTTAATAATTTATTCTTCGTTTCTAAAGGGAAAACAGTGAAAATTATTAATGTGAAAGTTGAAAGGTGCTCGTAAGAGCTCATTTTTCTATAGGTATTTTTTTTGTGACAACAAAAGGTAATATCAGTTCCCCACCCTTGAATCAGATTTGAGACTGACGTTTATCACCCAGACCCATTCTAAAACACTTTTATCACGGGAATCACTCGCAGCGTTTCAAAACCAGATTTTGCTTTCTCTTTCTCGTTTAAAGCTCTGTCTCATAAACGAGTGAAAGGAGAATGCTCACCGAGTATTGAAAAAAACCCAGAGCGAACAGATACAGGATGTATCCCAGAATTTTAGTGACATTTAATTCCATAATTCTGAAATTATTTTACTATAAGATTCGATAGCTAAATGTTGCTATTTGTTTTTCATCAGGGCCGAGATGTTTCATCTCGAAGATATCTCCGATTTAAATATACCCCACGATTCAAATACATTAATCAATAGTGTTGATATACTTCCATTGCCACTAATGTGTTATAATATTGCTATTTCTTTTTTAAAAGGGGCGAGGTTTTTTATCTTTAAGATATCTTCGATTTGGATATACCCGACGATGTAAATAAATTATTCAATATGTAGTGTTATAACACTTCCATGGCCACTAATAAGTGATATTGCTATTTCTTTTTTATCGGGGGAGAGATTTTTCATCTTTGGGATATCTCCGATTTGGATATACCCGACGATGTAAATTCATAAGTCAGTGGTGTTATTACCAGGGATAGGATATTTGGATCGATATATACCTAAACTTGAAAAAATTACAGAAAAAGTTTGCAAATATGGAGTCGGCTTCTTAAAATATTATTTATTTAGATAGTCAAAGTTCCGGAAATTACGAAATTACCCACTTAAAACGTAACGATGATGTACCTTAAACTTAATAGATGTTACCGTAAATGTATGTATATTTTTCAGGCATTGTATAGGGTGAAATTAAATCAACCGACCAATTTTTTATGCAAGGTGTAGTCAACCACAGAGAACCTTATTGAAAAGTCTGAAGCACGTTTGCTGAAATATAAGATAGGGAGAGATGAATTAAAATAATCACTATATTGCATGAAGCGCTCCTAGAATCTCAGCTAAGAACGCACACATGTACGCGCAAAACAAACATGGCCGAGACGCGTGTTTATGTGTGCGAGCGTAAAGAAGATACCCTCACACATACAACAGTAGCTGCTTGATTGAATCTTCACTCACACAATGATAGATTACGTGGTTATTTCGTGGTTCGCAACGAGCTATCGTCGTTGTAGGTGGTTCCTCAAAATTACAGGCTAGTGCTCTCGCCACCAAAGAAGACCCACGGCGAAGTCTTACCTTTTTCGTACGTAGAGTACAATAGCTGCTTGATTGAATCTTCACTCACACAATGATAGATTACGTGGTTATTTCGTGGTTCGCAACGAGCTATCGTCGTCGTAGGTGGTTCGTCAAAATTACAGGATAGTGCTCTCGCCACCAAAGAAGACCCACGGCGAAGTCTTACCTTTTTCGTACGTAGAGTACAGTACCTGCTTGATTGAATCTTCACTCAAACAATGATAGATTACGTGGTTCGCAACGAGCTATCGTTGTTGTAGGTGGTTCGTCAAAATTACAGGCTAGTGCTCTCGCCACCAAAGAAGACCCACGGCGAAGTCTTACCTTTTTCGTACGTAGAGTACAGTACCTGCTTGATTGAATCTTCACTCAAACAATGATAGATTACGTGGTTCGCAACGAGCTATCGTTGTTGTAGGTGGTTCGTCAAAATTACAGGCTAGTGCTCTCGCCACCAAAGAAGACCCACGGCGAAGTCTTACCTTTTTCGTACGTAGAGTACAGTACCTGCTTGATTGAATCTTCACTCGAACAATGATAGATTACGTGGTTCGCAACGAGCTATCGTTGTTGTAGGTGGTTCGTCAAAATTACGGGCTAGTGCTCTCGCCACCAAAGAAGACCCACGGCGAAGTCTTACCTTTTTCGTACGTAGAGTACAGTACCTGCTTGATTGAATCTTCACTCAAACAATGATAGATTACGTGGTTCGCAACGAGCTATCGTTGTTGTAGGTGGTTCGTCATAATTACAGGCTAGTGCTCTCGCCACCAAAGAAGACCCACGGCGAAGTCTTACCTTTTTCGGACTCTACTCAAGTTATGTTCTTTCTACAGGGCTGCTTATCTATCTCACTCATCTTAACGTTTGTGTAACCGGTAACTACCTACCACTTGTTGCTGTAGCTGATTTGATAAAACATTCATTTTCGAAAACAACTGCGAGTGTGCGTGAACTTAATAAGCGTAACTTACTTAAAGTTTGGACAGTTCACAAACTTACAGTATGACTCTACGGCGGCGGTAGCGAATTCACCCAAGTAGAGATTATAAACAAACCGGTTTAGTAAACTTACCAAAACAAAAGTAAGTACTTACCTATTGATTCTCTTTCTCCATCAGTCCATCACCCCATTTAACAAATTTGCACAAACTCAAGACTACAACCACAACATAAGTTACACTACACAAATCAGCGATTTTAAAGATTTAAATCGAAGGCACAAACGCTAAGATACAACACAAACTCTTCCTTAAAATCATTCCATTGAACAAATTAAAAAAAATACGGATTGCGAGTTGCGACCGAGCGGCGATTTGTTGACAAGCAAACGTCACAACTGACTAACGGAAACTGATAAATTAAATTAAACAACAAAAACAAACACTAGCGGACACCTTTGTTACCCCTCGCCCCCTACCTCTGGCGAAAAATGGTTGCACTGCATTCCGTCTTACACACTTTTTGCATACGTCTGTATCGCTAGCACGCGGCAGAGATACGGCATCTACTATCTATGCTACTTGCCCTCTCACGCATACCGCATTTGTCAATGTGGGAGAGAGAAAGTAAGATGGAAAGAACTATCGACGGAGCGTGCTAGACCCTCCGGTGCATTAGTCAGTGCTTTGAGTATTATTATGTTCGGCTTTTAAAATGAATGGTGAATTTCAACGACCTTTGGTGAATTTATAAAAAACTAACTAAATTAAACTTTTGTTTTTCGCCTCTGTTTTGTAGCAGTTAAAAGTCTGGATACTAATTGGAGTTCACGGTTCATATCCTACAGGGGCACATTTGTGTCCGGTCTGCGTGTTTTGGGTTCCCTCATTACTGCCCAAAGTATGGCGAATATGGCAATAGAGAACTCGTGATCCATCACGCTAGCCCATAAAAAAATAAATGTTATCGAGAGTTTCTTACAATAAGTTACACTAATAAGGCTAAAACTACGTACCTGGGAGTTAAATGGAGTTTCTGATTGATTTATTGAAATTATTTTGATTCTCAGACTTTACTTTCTACCGTTTCCATACAACCTTCAACGGTTAAATCCAGAGCCCTGACATACGGCTAGACTTAGTAGGTATTATTATTAAAAAAAACAATGATGTCGATAATTTTTTATAATAAGTCACTCAGATAACGCCAATATTACGTACATAGAAGTAAATGTGGTTTCTAATTACTATTCTGAAGTATTTTTTTTACTCAGATGTTTCCTTCTACCGTTTCCATGCAAACTTCAACTGTAAAGTCAACAGCCCTGGCTAACGGCTAGACTTAAATAGGTACTTTCTTAACATAAATTATCTAAAACCTTGGGATGGTTCATAAGAATGAATTTTAAACGCAATTTATTCATTATTATTAAAAAATACTATGCTGCCGAGAATTTTCTATAATAAGTCACTCAGATAACGCCAATATTACGTACATAGAAGTTAATGTGGTTTCTAATTACTATTCTGAAGTAATTTTTTCACTCAGATGTTTCCTTCTACCGTTTCCATGCAAACTTCAACTGTAAAGTCAACAGCCCTGGCTAACGGCTAGACTTAAATAGGTACTTTCTTAACATAAATTATCTAAAACCTTGGGATGGTTCATAAGAATGAATTTTAAACGCAATTTATTCATTATTAATAAAAAAACCACGCTGCCGAGAATTTTTTATAATAAGTCACGCCGATAAGGCTAAAATTACGTACATAGAAGTAAATGTGGTTTCTGATTACTATTCTGAAGTTTTTTTTTTACTCGGATGTTTCCTTTTACCGTTTCTATGCAAACTTCAACTGTAAAGTCAACAGCCCTGGCTAACGGCTAGACTTAAGTAGGTACTTTCTCAACAGAAATTATCTAAAACCTTGGGAAGGTTCATAAGAATGAATTTTAAACGCAATTTATTCATTATTAATAAAAAAACTATGCTGCCGAGATTTTTTTATAATAAGTCACTCCGATAAGGCTAAAATTACGTACATAGAAGTAAATGTGGTTTCTAATTACTATTCTGAAGTTTTTTTTTACTCAGATGTTTCCTTTTACCGTTTCTATGCAAACTTCAACTGTAAAGTCAACAGCCCTGGCTAACGGCTAGACTTAAGTAGGTACTTTCTCAAAAGAAATTATCTAAAACCTTAGGAAGGTTCAGGAGAATGAATTTTAAACGTAATTTATTCATTATTAATAAAAAAACTATGCTGCCGAGAATTTTTTATAACAAGTCACTCCGATAAGGCTAAAATTACGTACATAGAAGTAAATGTGGTTTCTAATTACTATTCTGAAGTTTTTTTTTACTCAGATGTTTCCTTCTACCGTTTCTATGCAAACTTCAACTGTAAAGTCAACAGCCCTGGCTAACGGCTAGACTTAAGTAGGTACTTTCTTAATAGAAATTATCTAAAACCTTGGGATGGTTCATAAGAATAAATTTAAACGCAATTTATTTATTATTAATAAAAAAACTACGCTGCCGAGAATTTTTTATAACAAGTCACTCAGATAAGGCTAAAATTTCGTACATAGAAGTTAATGTGGTTTCCTATTAGTATTCTGAAGCTATTTTTTTACTTAGATCTTTCCTTCTATCGTTTCCATGCAAACTTCAACTGTAAAGTCAACAGTCTTGGCTAACGGCTACACTTAGTAGGTAATTTCTAAACATAAATTGCCTGAAACCTTCGGACGGTTCATAGGAATGAATTTTAAATGCAATTTATTAATTATTAACAAAAAAACTACTGCTGATAATTTTTTTATAATAAGTCACTCAGATTAGGCTAAAATTACGTTCAATGTGTTTTCTAATTACTATTGTGAAGTGTTTTTTTTACTCATATGTTTCCTTCCACCGTTTCCATGCAAACTTCAACTTCAAAGTCAACAGCCTTGCTAACAGCTAGACTTGGTACGTACTTTCTAAACATACAATTGTCTTAAACCTTGGGACGGTTCATAGGACTGAATTGTAAAGACAATTTTATTTAAAAAAAATGTATGGCACCGATCATTTTCCGTTAACTACTCGTATTTTAGCGTCTCCTGCTCAACTGTAAAATTAGCTATTTCTAAATATGTAAGGCTTTGCGGGAACAATTTAACTCGCAATAACTATTAATTAAATACAGTAACAATGTTCAAGGTTCAATCCGTACTCGAGCACATTAACCATAGTAAGATGTCATTTTATTTTGTCCCTTCACAATAAAAAGTTGCCTAAATTATTGTTACTGTTTTATTTACAACTTTTTGTATCGTTAACATTAATAAGTATCGTTACAAAAACGGAACGCAAGGAAGTCAAAAAGGGGAGCAGGGGTGTGGGAGAGCGGGGGAGGACACGTGGCGCGGCGGGCCGCTCATAATTTTATCGACAGTAAATCGTGTGTACGTGATCGTGATTTTGATAAATTTGCGAAAATTTGTTTAAAAAAAGTGAATATGCCGTACCAGTACACAGACTGGGAATATTTGGATATGGAGGTGTGTTATCGTTTTGGCGGTAACAGCCTTCGCCAGGCGCAAGTGCTAATACGCGGAGCTACACCCGGACGTGCCTCCAACACACCGCACCACTATCCTCGGGGCTGTGCAGCGCTTTAGGGGATTTTTCATCCACCGGACCTGGGGGCAGGCAGGCCTCGCCTTGCACTCCTCCAACCACATCAGCGGCATCGCGAGTGTTGGCCTCAGGGTTAGCGTTAATGAAGTCGGTTTGTGTAGAAGTGTGGGACGTGGAGGACTGCACTTCCAGCAACTCTTGTAAATAACTCATTAGTGTTTGTGTAAATAAAATAACTTATTAATGTGTGTAAATAACTTCGTAAAGTGTGTTTTTTATGTAATCGTGGTATAAACAGTGAAACTACCACTAAAATCAGTAACCTCACTGACGGTGACGGACGATCGTTGTACATACACATTCGTTCGTTGTAAGTACATATGAAGTACATACTTATTATTGTACATACCCAGGTGATTAGCCTTTGAAACAAGCCAGTTTATCGGACAATCCTCCTAGTTATACCAACTTAAAACGATAGATTGCCAGTCCAAAGCCTGGAAAAAGTGTGATGGAAAAGTGTTAATGAGATTGCAGTATTATCAAGTGATAGTGATATTGTGGTACAAATTCAAGATTTCGCCGTATGCAGTGCAGTAAGTACCGAGCAATTTATTATTTCAGTATTATTGTGAAGTTGTCACTGTGTTGCTGCATAAAACCCGAAGTACTCTGTGATGTAGTAGTAATTGAGAAGTAACTAGGTAGTTAATAACTTAAACATCAATGAATACGCTGTTTCCCGCGGCCGCGGGGTGGCGCGGCGCTCGCCTGAGCACTGTCTCGTCGCACGCGCGCGGCACGTGCGGGTCACGCACACAAACAGACACTGTTCGGCGCGTATAGCGTAGCGACGAGGCGTAGCAACAGACACACACCACTACGCAATTCTTTACGCCAAAGTTAACCACGCTGTTTTCGTGTGCTTTTATTTATTGCACAATCATAGTGTCGTAACCACCTGTAATTTTACAGTTGTGTTTGCTTACGGATACTGAACATCCTGATAAATAGTTGGGCGCAGATGCACAAACCTTCATGATCCACCTGAAAGCACTCGTATATGGCCAATATCACCTACTGAACCTCCCACAAAAAAGTGGTCGGTTGATTAAATTTCACCTTGTATATTGATTTTTTTAAAATGAAAAACGAATTTAGGGCATACAGCGTAGAAGGTCAAAGTATAGACTATACATCTTTGACCTTCTACTTTGTACGACCTAAATCTGCTTGGCATTTTAAAAAATTCCTAGAAATTGTATACAATGCCTGAAAAATATACATACATTTACGGTAACATCTATTAAGTATTAGGTACATCATAGTCACGTTTTAAGCAATTCCGTAATTTCCGGAATTTTTACTATCTAAATACATAATATTTTAAGAAGCCGACTCCACAATTGCAAACGTTTTCTGGTATTTTTTTCAACTTTAGGTATACCGGATGTAAATAGAGTGCGACCATTAAATGAAACCACATATCCTACCGACCCTACTGAACCAATTTTCCCAAGAGTCATTGTCAAGGACACCCTTAGTTTAGGAAATAATTGAGTTCCAAACAAAAATGCGTGAACCCTAACGCACCGACATACGGGCGAGTTTAGAGAGAGCGTCGTCCGTGAAACCTCCAGCTGTTTGAGGTCAACGCTCCCTCTAACCTCGCCCGTATGTCGGTGCGTATAGCGCGTTTTTGTTTGGAACTCAATTATTTCCTAAACTAAGGCTGTCCGCGGGTATGACTCTTGGGGAAAGTGGTTCAGTAGGGTCAGTAGAATATGTGGTTTAATTTAATGGTAGCAGTATATTCACACCCGGTATATCAATCCGAATATCCTATCCCTGGTTGTTATACTTCCATGTAACCATTCCATTCCACTTCTTCTTAGTGGCCATGGAACACTATTGAATAATGTATTTACATCGTCGGTATATCCAAACCGGGGATACCTTAAAGATAAAAAAAACTTTAAAAAAGAAATAGTAATATCACACATTAGTGGCCATGGAAGTGTAATAATAATAACACTACATGTATAATTTTTTTTTGTTTTTTTTGACAATATACAGGCTGTTGATTTGGTCAGTCGATTCCGCCACAGGGTAGGTTTTATACAGGATACTGATGACGAAAAAAATATCAAAAATTACTTTTTTTTAAATATGTCCACGATTTTCTTTTGTTATTGTCACACTACTTCATTTACTGCTTACAGTACGGGCGTTGATAAAAATAGACTCTAAACTCAATACAAATTGCAACCCGCTAATTATTTTCATTGATAGATAAGCCGCGTTATCGTGTCAAAACAGCTGTGAGCGAAAGCAACGCCCGTCAATGAGAATTCGTTACTTCGACCTTCAACGTAGGTGTATGGGTAGGGGAAGGGTGCGCAAGCGCAAGGGGGGTGGGTGGTGACGCGCGCGCGGCGCCCCCGCAGTCATTAATAATTCTCGTAACGTATGCACGTGCTCGCTTTGAAAATTTCGCGCGCGATCTCGCAGTCGGTCGTACAGTAAACCCAATCGGACTTATTTTAGTGGGAAAAATTTCAACTAAAACATTCTGTAAACCAACGAGACGTTATTTACTACAGTAGGGTTATGTGCATAATGAACATTGGTGGGACTAGCGAAGTGATGACGCTAGTGAAAATCGGCATATGACTGTCAAGGACTCTGTCCAAACACGATTTTCGCTTAATAGGTAGGTATGTGGGCGGAAATACTTGGTACAAGACTTGAACGGAAATCGAAGGCGTTGATGTGTTACGTCAAGCGATGGACGCCTTTGAAATCGTACGTAACAATGAAATGATTTTATTACGTCTAAAAGATAATTTGCGGCAAATACGATTGTGTGGCGGACACTTTGAATTTGAACATTTATTAAAAGTGTCTTAGTGTCAACTGCGAAAGTTTTAATCGAATCGTTGTAAATAAGTTGATTAAATAACTTTTTTAAATACGCCAAAGAAATCTGACAAGGGGTAAGTAAGCCTAGGGTACGGTTTATAGTTATATAGTTTATAGTAGTCCATGGAAAAAAATGACATTTCCACTAAATCCTGTTCCCATTGTGATATTTGAACGGGAAAAATTCCTATAGGTGGCTTGACGAGCTGGCGAGACCGGAGGTTGAGCCAGCGAGTAGAATCCATGGAAAAAATTGACATTTCCACTAAATACTGTTCCCGTTGACATATTAAAAAAATCCTACTGGATAGTCGGTCGAGTATAAGACTTTTGGACCATTTGGACCACAGGGTTCCAGAAAAAATAATTGTAACACTACATATACTATAATAATGTATTTACATCGTCGGGTATATCCAAATCGGAGATATCTTACGGATAAAAATCTCGCCCATTTTAAAAAGAAATAGCAATATCACACATCAGTGTATTAACACTTTTTAATAATATATCCATATTGGAGGTATCCTCGAGATAAAATATCTCGGCCCTGATGAAAAACAAATAGCAATATTATCCATTTAGCCATCGAATCTTATAGTACAATTATTTCAAAATGATGTAATTAAATATCACTAAAATTCTGAGCTAAACCTACACCTGTATGTGTTCGCTCTGGGTTTTTTTTGGCATTCACCTTTCGCACTAGCTATCATCGCACGTTTCGAAACGAGCGAAAATCACTCGGAGTATGGGAATTTCAGCCTAGGCCGTTAAAAAATTGACACGAGTTGAACCGAGGGACCGAGGGTAACATAATTTTAGGTCTGTGGGGTAAATGAACTGTTACCTGACAGTTATGTAACTTAGTGTCGGTTGCCATATGTGATTGTTATTCAACAAAAAACAGATGAAAATGAACTACCAAAATAACCTTCGATGGGTATTGATTTATTTACGAATTGCGACTTCATTTCAAGTGCGAACGTGTCCTTAGATAAGCGAATACACCAGGCCCCTCAGACAGTATTGCGAAAAAAAGCTTTTATATATGGGAGACTGGCCAGTTATAATATTTTTCGAAAATATGATTATTTATAAGTAAAAATAGGTATGCTCTAATTCCCCTCCACATTTTTTGCAAGCTAATTCAAAATATTGTGTCTCGCTGAAATATGGATCTGCGCCGGTAACATTTTAGAGCTATGATTTTTTACGATTTCAAGTGTCGCCTGAAAGCGGATGAATCATACGATAGACTTCAAATGGCATTCATGGATGAAGGCCCTTCCAAGGCAACCGTGTTTGGTTGGAATAACGAATTCAAGGGCGGTCGACCAACTCTGATGGATGAGGGGATGAAGAAAGAATCGGTCGCCCTTTGACGGCTGTTACCGAAGAAAACGTGCTGGCAGTGAAAAATTTAATCCAAGACAATAGGCGAATTACATATCAGGAGATTCAACACATATTAAAGATTGGATCGGGATGCGTTCGCGTGAGTAGGATGTATCACGCTGGGTGCCGCACAACCTCACCGATGCTCAGAAGCAGGCCCGGGTGGAATGGTGCCGTGATATGCTAAACAAATTTGAAGCAGGCTCGTCTCGGCGTGTTTACGACATCGTTACAGGGAGTGTATTTTTGAATCATTCGAATTTCAATTCGCATGCGAATCCGCATGATTCGCATACGAAAACTTAAAATCGGTATTTTTGAAAATTCATTTGTGAATTCTGCAACGAGTGGTCTGACCCGCTCGTTTTCTGATTTCTACTAGTAGAATCTACGCAAGATAGACATGACTGAATGACTGACATTGAATTGACAAGTTAAAATGTTTTGATGCATATTTACATTCTTTATTCATAGGCGCCACTGGTGCAAGGGTTTCGGCACCGAGCTCACCAACTCACCTGCCCAGCGTGTGTGAGTTTGGGTATTTCTTCCAGGAGGACCGCCAAGAGTGGCAAAATCCTGGAAAGGCCTATGTCCAGCAGCGGACGAAACAGGCTGATGGATGGATTCATATGCATTATATTTATATCTATATCTATCATTTTCATCTTTATTTTTCATTTGTGTAGAATAAGTTCTGTTGTAAAAATCTTTTTGTATGCTTGCTGCCAACCTGCTGTAGTAAATAACGTCTCGTCGGTCTACAGAATGTTTTAGTTGAAATTTTTCCCACTAAAATAAGTCCGATTGGGTTTACTGTACGACCGACTGCGAGATCGCGCGCGAAATTTTCAAAGCGAGCACGTGCATACGTTACGAGAATTATTAATGACTGCGAGGGCGCCGCGCACGCGTCACCACCCACCCCCCTTGCGCTTGCGCACCCTTCCCCTACCCATACACCTACGTTGAAGGTCGAAGTAACGAATTCTCATTGACGGGCGTTGCTTTCGCTCACAGCTGTTTTGACACGATAACGCGGCTTATCTATCAATGAAAATAATTAGCGGGTTGCAATTTGTATTGAGTTTAGAGTTTATTTTTATCAACGCCCGTACTGTAAGCAGTAAATGAAGTAGTGTGACAGTAACAAAAGAAAATCGTGGACATATTAAAAAAAAAGTATTTTTTTGATATTTTTTTCGTCATCAGTATCGTGTATAAAACTTACCCTGTGGCGGAATCGACTGACCAAATCAACAGCCTGTATATTGTCAAAAAAAAAACAAAAAAAAAATTATACATGTAGTGTTGTTATTATTACACTTCCATGGCCACTAATGTGTGATATTACTATTTCTTTTTTAAAGTTTTTTTTATCTTTAAGGTATCCCCGGTTTGGATATACCGACGATGTAAATACATTATTCAATAGTGTTCCATGGCCACTAAGAAGAAGTGGAATGGAATGGTTACATGGAAGTATAACAACCAGGGATAGGATATTCGGATTGATATACCGGGTGTGAATATACTGCTACCATTAAATTAAACCACATATTCTACTGACCCTACTGAACCACTTTCCCCAAGAGTCATACCCGCGGACAGCCTTAGTTTAGGAAATAATTGAGTTCCAAACAAAAACGCGCTATAACGCACCGACATACGGGCGAGGTTAGAGGGAGCGTTGACCTCAAACAGCTGGAGGTTTCACGGACGACGCTCTCTCTAAACTCGCCCGTATGTCGGTGCGTTAGGGTTCACGCATTTTTGTTTGGAACTCAATTATTTCCTAAACTAAGGGTGTCCTTGACAATGACTCTTGGGAAAATTGGTTCAGTAGGGTCGGTAGGATATGTGGTTTCATTTAATGGTCGCACTCTATTTACATCCGGTATACCTAAAGTTGAAAAAAATACCAGAAAACGTTTGCAATTGTGGAGTCGGCTTCTTAAAATATTACGTATTTAGATAGTGAAAATTCCGGAAATTACGGAATTGCTTAAAACGTGACTATGATGTACCTAATACTTAATAGATGTTACCGTAAATGTATGTATATTTTTCAGGCATTGTATACAATTTCTAGGAATTTTTTAAAATGCCAAGCAGATTTAGGTCGTACAAAGTAGAAGGTCAAAGATGTATAGTCTATACTTTGACCTTCTACGCTGTATGCCCTAAATTGGTTTTTCATTTTAAAAATCAAAAGGAAAGGAAACAACAACGTGAGAACGAAAACATTATAACTTTTTAATTTACGTTCCGTTCACCACCATTCATTACCGGTATTTAAAATCAACGAAATATTGCTTTCCGGTTCTTATTTTTTCTGCGTAAAACGAAAACCGTTTCATTGATTTCTCAGGTTCAAAAATACGTAAAATCGTGACCATTCGAATTGAATTTCGCACGTGAATTGTTTAAGTACACTCCCTGGTGATGAGTCCTGCCCCCTGATTCTGTATCGTAAACTCAGTTGCTAAACCAAGTGGCTATCGTCTAAAAAATACATATCCGCTTATCTAAGGATAAGTTTGCACTTGAAATGACTTCACAATTCGTAAATAGTTCAATACCCATTGAAGGTTATTTCGGAAGTTCATTTTTTATCTGTTTTTGGTGAATAACAACTATAGCTAGCAACCGACACTGAGTTACATAATAGCCCCGCTGGATTTATCAATACGACCCAGAAACCAAGCGCCAGTTGACTGTTTGGGTGTTTCAAAATGAACCAAAACGCCTACCAAAGTGAAGCGATCAACTTCACGGAACCAACAAATGCGATGTTGCACGACCGCCCGCGTTGCCAGTTAGGACATATTCTTTCGAAGCGCTGCTGTGTTTGAAATTTGTCGCGTCGGTTGGTCGGTTGGACGACAAAAGTTGTGTCGTATTGTGACCTGCCATACTGGACATACCGTAAAGTCAACGAGTTGTTTGTTTCCAAAAATGAATTAAATTAATGATACTTACCGTAATACCCATTATTTATGGAACCACCTATTTTATGGAACAAGTGGACCAAAAACTACAAAAATCGCACATGGTAGACAAGGAGTGGTCTAAAGTGGAAGAAGTACAATGACAGAAAGTTATTTACAGAAATAGGCTTCTTGAAGTTTTTGATTTCGTGTGCACGTTTTTCAAACAAATCTTCATTCTGCTTGTACTTTATGGGTTGTATAAGTTGTTGTTTTTTTGTGGCTGATATTAAATTTGTGATTAAATATTTTAAATACCAGTTTGGAGGTTTTGATGATGGGGCCCCCAGTCCCCAAATAAAACTTCGTGAGTAGGTACTTCTTCAGGGTTTTGTATTACTTTGGGATAACAAAATGAATTAATGAACAAAACAATCGTGTTGACAAACAGGAGAAGAAATCTGTTCTGTCTGTGATGGCCGTGTTGCCATCACCAAAATAATTTATGGAGGCGTTCATAAACGCCACACCACCCCCCCACGGAGAGCGATTAATTAATCGTAAACCTTAAATCTAACAATCCTGCCAGACCGTGTGGTATATGGCTGTTTAGAAGTGGTAGGATCTGCAGTTGCAGTAGGCATCGTCATGGGCGGAGTAGGAGTTGCTTGTTGCTGGGGAATAGAAGGAGCAACATCCTGTCTGTCTGGTTGTGTTAGGGTGTATTGCTCGATGAAGGCTGGTTTGACGCGATCGAGGCTGACTACCACCTTCCTACCCTTGTAGTCAATGATGAGAGTCTTGCCATCATCTGCGCGATCTACCACTTTGTAGGGGCCCGTGTACGGAGGCTGAAGTGGTCGACGCACAGAGTCATCGCGTAGAAATACGTGTGATGCCGAAGGAAGGTCCTTAAATATAAAAGGTACTGGTTCAGAGTGTCGAGAGGCTGGAACGGGTCGGATTTTCGACATTTTATGCTTCAGCTGTACAACAAAATCGGCTGGGTCTTCAAGTTTTCCAAGAACGGGTGCTGGTACTAGTAACTCATCAGGAAGTCGAAGAGGCTCACCATAAAGCATTTCAGCCGCCGTGGATTTCAAATCTTCCTTAAAACCAGTACGCATCCCGAGTAACATTAATGGAAGCGCTCTAGTCCACGAATCGTTATGACACATCAAGGCAGCCTTGAGTTGCCGGTGAACACGCTCAATCGTGCCCGTTCGCACATGGATGATATGAAGTCGTCCTAATGCGCTTCGTGGCGTACTGGAGCATAAGTCGGCTGAAAAGGTCAGATTCAAATTGAGTGCCCTGGTCTGTTGTTATGACCGAGGGTACAGCATAACGCGAGATCCATTCTCTGGTAAAAGTTTCAGCTACCTCTTCTGCGGTAATCGATCGCATAGGCCAAACCTCGGGCCATCTGCTAACTCTATCTATCGCTGTGAGACAGTATCGGTATTCGTTACAGACAGGTAGAGGTCCGATAATGTCGATGTGGACATGCATAAAGCGACCAGACGGCTGGTCAAACTTGCCCATAGGAGCTGAGGTATGTCTCGAGACTTTACTGCGTTGGCACGCTTGACAAGTCCGAGACCAGTCTCTGCAATCCTTTTTGACAGAGGGCCATACGTAACGATCTGTCACGAGACGAGTTGTAGCTCGGGCGCCGGGGTGGCTCAAATTGTGTAATTTGTCGAATACCGCACGGCGGAAAGGAGGGGTCAGGAACGGGCGAGACTTGCCTATATAAATCACAAGTTACAGAGATTTTTGTGCCTGGAATGTTAATTTTAGTTAACTTCAGGCCAGAGGCTGAACCAGAGCTTTGAAAGCTGGCAAGCTCCTGATTAGCCTCCTGTGACTTAGCAAGAGCCTCGTAGTCTTGTTCCAATCGATCCGGGACATCGTGTCCGCTACGACGTTAGTTTCACCTTTAATGCAATTTATGCATTAAAGGTGAAACTAACGTCGTAGCGGACGCAATTTGCGAATTGCGAATGCAATTTATTAATTGCCTGAAATAAAGCAATTTATTTATTATTTATTTAATGTACCTAATATCAGTTGTGAATTGGCTGATAAAAGACAGCTGATTCAACTGAGGAGGTGGAAGCTTTTCTCGTCGCTGTACGAAAGCATACAGTAACGGTTTGTGATCCGTGTATACAGTAGCGTGTTGAACTTCCAATATGTAACGAAAATACTGAACACTTTCATACACTGCCAGTAACTCTCTGTAATAAGCTGGCCACTGAGCTTGCTGTGGAGTCAGCTTCTTACTGAAAAATGCAAGGGGAGACCATTCTCCGTTTGCTTGCTGTTGTTGTAGACAGGCACCCACATGCACGCTGGAAGCATCGGTGAAAAGGCCTAAAGGCGCGTCGCTAACCGAATGTTGCAGTAGCGTGGCGTCAGACAAACTCATCTTGCAGGCTTCGAATTTTTGCAGCAGCTCGGGTGTCCAAGGAAATGGCTTTGCACCTTTTCCGTTGATAGAAACCAAGGCATCAATTAGTGGCGCCTGAAATTGCGCAGCATGCGGCGCGAATCGGCGATAATAATTGAACATGCCAAGAAGTCGACGCATGCCTTGCACAGTCTTGGGGGGAGGGAAATCCAGCAGTGTTTGGATACGGTCCTGAGGGGGTCGAGTACCTTCGGCACTAATATGATAGCCTAAGAACACGACCTCTTTAGCACCAAGGACGCACTTGGATGAATTTATTACTACTCCATAGTCTTGCTTGAATAGGATGCGCAGGTGTTCCACGTCACGAGCTTCGTTTTCTGAGTAGATCAGGATATCTTCAACGTACGGAAAACAGAAATCGAGGCCCCGCGTGACCTCATCGATGAAGCGCTGGAAAGTTTGTCCAGCATTTCGCAAGCCGAAGGTCATAAAAGGAAATTCAAAGAGGCCAAACGGGGTAACGATGGCTGTCTTCGGGATATCCTCCTCAAATACGGGGATCTAATGGTATATTAGTTTCGTATTTTCGTTATTATGTGTATGCCTTCACCAGGTCAATTGTGCTAAGCACCGTAGAACCAGCAAGGCCATGAGCGAAGTCATTAATGTGACGAACTGGGTAATGGTCAGGCACTGTCCTGGCGTTCAAGGCGCGATAATCGCCGCAAGGGTGCCAGGCGTTGTCCTTCTTCGGTGTCATATGCAAGGGCGATGACCAGGCGCTTTTAGAAGGTCTTGCGGTACCACATCGCACCATATCCTCAAATTCCTTCTTGGCCGAAATGAGCTTCTGAGGTGCCAGGCGTCTAGGACGACAGGAAACTGGGGGTCCGTCCGTAGTTTTAAGGTAATGCAGCGTGTGATGCCTTACTACTCTAGGAAGGCCAGGTGGTCGTGTAATATCAGGAAACGCAGCAAGCACCTGTGCAAAAATTGAATTTCCAGCAATAACAGCCTTGACACTTGCCTGTCCAATGTCAGCAGTGGAGGCGGGCGAAGACAACCCAGTAGTACCATCGACAAATTTCTTGTTGCGGCAATCAGGCAAAAGATGATAGTGTGCCAAAAGGTCTGACCCTATTATTGCAGTGTCGACATCGGCAATCACAAACTGCCAAACAAAAGCATGGCGCAGTCCCAGATTCAAGGTCAGGTTAACAGTCCCAAAGGTCTTAATACAGCTCCCGTTAGCAGCACTGAGCTCGAAATCGGAGGTTCGTTTCCGGTCTGGGAGCCAGCGGTGGGGGTAGCAACATAAGTCCGATCAAGTGTTTAGGAGGAAACGACGTTTGGAATTTTGTTCTGTAATGAATAGGCGGCTGCCATGTGAGGAGCAATCAGTTGGCGCCGCTACTGACTGCTGATGGGGTTTTCCGTCTGCCAGTTACAAGGGCTGACGCATTTGGATGCTTTGGCACCAAACCTCTTGTGGTACCAGCACTGCTTCGACTGTCCTTCCGGTGTGGAGCTCCTACCACGCGATGCTGAGGTGGAGCGGCTGCGTGACGAACGGCGGCTGTCAGTTCTGGACAATGCTGCCACTTGGCGAGACAGCTGGGTGACCTGTAGGGTAAGTACCTAGATAGGATCCTCTTGAATCTGTGGTGCACCTACTGAGCAGACAGCTCTTGAGCCAGGAGAGACTTCAATGATGCGATCGGCCAGGTCTGCTACCTTTTCCAAAGATAGATCAGGGTGGGCAGTCAGGATTGCCTGTATGTGCTCAGGTAGCCGTCTCAGCCATAACTGTCGCAGGATTGATTCGTCCCGCAAGTTGGAACCAGCCAAGGACCTAAGGTGGCGGAGGAATTGTGATGGTTTTCTTCCTCCAAGTTCCTCATCTCTAAGCAGCTGGCTGACCCTCTTCTCCTCAGACAAGGACAATCTACGTATAAGTTCTGATTTTAAAAATGTATACTTGTCATGAGCGGGTGGATCAGCGATGATATCCTCAATCTCACAGGCGAGGCGTTCAGAGAGGTTTCCCACAATATAATTATATTTGGTGGCATCAGATGTTACACTGGCTAAGTCAAAATTTGCCCCCGCTTGAGCGAACCAAACAGCTGGGCGGTCAGGCCAGAACGGGGGTAGTTTGACTGACACTTTGTGTACTTGAGGTTGGTGCTCCGGCTTAGGCTCAGGTGGAGTCTGACTTAGTTGTAACTGCAATGCCGCATTTTGAGCGAATAGCTTTTGCACTTGTGCTTCAAGTTCTTCAGACATGGTTCCTAATGAAATTGTAAGTTAAATGTTCAACCACAAGTTAAGTTAAATCCCTGGGGTAAGGGTATAACATTCGCAGAAGCACAAAACCAGATATTACAAGTACAGTAACACATGCATAAAAAAGTAATATATACATCCAAAAAGATTAATTTAGACCACCACAACAATCATAGCAAATTTAAATGAAGTTGAAATTAGTAACACACAAAATAAAATGTTAGTAAGAGTATACCTATGAGTTAAATTTCAAAATATTATTAGTTAAAACAGTTAATAGGCAAAAATTGTTGGTTTCCAAAACACACACATAAAATGTTAGTATGGTTAAAAATTAATACCTCAGGCACAGGCACACACCACACAAATAATAAACAAGACAAAACAAGTAAATAAACCAAAAGAAATCAAGACCACATTATATACACATTGAAACATGCCAGGCAAACAAAACTGTGACAGCTGAATTGGTGCGTTATTTGAAGATTCCTCCGATAGCACGGGATGGCGCAGAAAGTTCCAAGCGATGATGTCCACAATTCAGGGCTGCTGTTAGTATAAGCGGTTGACTCGAACACGATTTTGTTAGGGAGTCCAGATTATTGCTTGAACACGATTTTGTCCATTTGGATTAGGTTATGTTTTGTAATTTGTATGTTAGATATGCTAGGTACTCACAGTTTTATCCGCACATATCGTGAAAATGTACCTGTTTCACACTGAAATATGTTTCACTACACCTTCTCGCACAAAATTTCACCGCCGATGGTCGCAGGAGAGATACCGGCACCGACGCACGAAAACGGAGCGTCTGCAGCTCACTGTCGTTGGGACACCACTTTGGAGGTTTTGATGATGGGGCCCCCAGTCCCCAAATAAAACTTCGTGAGTAGGTACTTTTTCAGGGTTTTGTATTACTTTGGGATAACAAAATGAATTAATGAACAAAACAATCGTGTTGACAAACAGGAGAAGAAATCTGTCCTGTCTGTGATGACATCACCAAAATAATTTATGGAGGCGTTCATAAACGCCACACAAGTTTTCATTTAGATAAAGCACACATGCCTTTGATAAAGTCATCTCGACGATTCACGACACTCCAATGTGGACACGTTGGTATTGTATGGTATGTATGACCAATGCGAGCCACCGATTTTGTCGTCAAACGACTTTCGATTAGGACATACCGAAACGCGGGAACCGACAAATTCAAGCAAAGAGCTGTGTTTGAGTTTTTTCGCGTCGGTATGTCGGTCGGACGACAAAAGTTGTGTCGTATTGCGACTGTTAATTACTTAGGGGCCACACTAGCGGCTAACGTCAATGCCCATTAGCGCGATAATTATTGCGATATTTTTTAACGCGCTAAAGTGGGTGGCTAAGCTTGAACGGTCAACGTGAATGATGGTGAATGCCCAATAACGGCGATAAAGAATTCAAGCAAGAAGGAAGCTTTGTATTTCATGAGAGTAAATTTTTTTATTTGAATTTATTGAGTCATTACCGAATGAAGAAAAATAGGAAAGAAAGAAAAATTTAATTTTTGTTCAACATCTTTGGCAACTCCGGACTTCAAAGACTTTTTAATTCTGTTTAAATGGGTTCTATAATAACCAATTAGGCTTTCCTTCTTCTTTTTCATTTCTTCAATAGTTGTTTTAAAAGGTAATAATTTCATTATTCGTCGCCAAGCATCACTTTGCGTTCCACGACTCTTGAAACTTTTGAGTTTCGGATCCCACAAACATGGTTCTCTTTGCAGAATCTCGAGAAACACAATTACTTTCTCGTTACTCCACTCCATAGCCTTAATACGTATTTCAAAGGACAAACACGTGCGATCCCGTCGCGCTCACGACGCACTCTGACAATACGTAGTGTGGCCGCTTCTTCGTGTTAATTCTCGCGTTAATCTCTTTGATGTACCGCCACTTGAGCTATCGCCTAACGCCAAACGGCAATGTTAATGCCGTTGTCAAATTATCGCGTTCAGTGGAGGCTACACCTACGGTTAACGTCCATTATCGCGATAATTAATGGCATTTCTCGTTAGTATGGCCCCAGCATACGTATTGTCGGTGTGCGTCGTGAGCGCGACGAGATCGCACGTGTTTGTCTTTTGAAATACGTACTATGGCTATGGAGTGGAGTAACGAGAAAGTAATTGTGTTTCACGAGATTCTGCAAACAGAACCATGTCAATCAATCTAATTAGCATTTGACCAATTGACAACAGTATAAAATAGAAAGTTTAACATGGTAAGTAATACCGGTCATTCTTATATTTGAAAACAAACTTTAAGCTAGTAAACATATAAAGACTTACAGTGTACGATTCCCTTGCATTTGTATCATCCACCATCTTCGTTTTCTTTTTTTCTTCATTCGGTAATCATTCAATAAATTCAAATGATAAAATTTACACTTATGAAATACAGAGCTTCCATCTTGCTTGAATTCTTTATCGCCATTATTGTGCATTCACGTTGACTGTCAAGTTTAGCCACCCACTTTAGCGCGTTAAAAAATATCGCAATAATTATCGCGCTAATGGGCATTGACGTTAGCCGCTAGTGTGGCCCTAACATTAGGACATACCATAGAGTACATTGAATATATGGGACCGCAGACATACAGACTAAACCTAAGTGAGTAATTTTCAAACTTTTTGGGCCTTTGGGGAAAAATGACATGTCCTCAAACTTTGAACAAGAATATTTATTAGCGTTAGTATCTCATTTATTATTTCAAAATTCATTATTCTAAGAATAAGTATAAAACTTCATGGATTTATTAAAAAAATACTTATTTCTTTTGAATTAATGCCAATTTTTATTGTTTTTTGAATTCTTGACTTTCCTTCTTCATACAAAAAATATCTGTCCGCCCATGCCTTCACAAGTTCAGACAGGATTTTCACAATTATTTCGAATCTTTTAGATAATCATAGACCCCTAATATCTCTGTGACTAAGTTATATTTGTCATATATTTAATAAATATTTATATCTTTCAAAATAAATAAAATAGCAGCGGTTCTATACTTGTCCTGCTAAATTAACAATTTGGTTACAAACAGTTTTATAACGTTATTTCAAGATGATCCCTTATAAATTTTGAACGCAGCTTAATGCTATAATGTTGGCAAAACTTACTCAATTCTGATTGGCTGATAGTAAACTGTTATGGTGTATGTCAGCCCGAATTGTCATCCATTGTTTACAAGGTTTGTAAACGAAAAAAGAATATTGTGTTTTTTTGGGAAACTTGTTATTTTTATCCAAGTGTGATTAAAGAGAGCTATTTATAAGACATTTTTCTTATAATCTTACAAATTCTTATAATCCTACTTGTGCGTTCTGTTGTCGCCTGGAAAATCAGTTTTTAGGTTACTTTTTACTTACAGTTTTGTAACGTTTCGTTACGTTATAAAACTGTTCTGTGTAAAGCTAGGTGCACATTTTGGATTTAACCGACTACGTCAATAAAGACAGGTTGATGCTTTTCTTGGTTTTATCTCAGCAGCTAGCAGTCAGTTATAATATAAGGCACGTTAATACACGTGGGTACGCTCAACTACATTAATTTGTAGTAAAGCTAAATGACCGTAAAAGCCGATTCTGGGGGCTTTAATTTTAGTTACGTCGAAATATAAAATTTTCTAAAGAATTTTAGCTCCTATTCCTTACTCTTAAATACAATTTTGCAATTAAGAAAATTTTGTTTTGACGGTACTAAAATTGAAATAAAAGCCTTCATAATCTGCTTTAATGTTTGCGAAAATAAATTATTAAATGAAAAAATGCCATTACAGAAAAAAAGCTAAATTAAAACAATAAATTTAATATTAATTAATAATAATAAGGTATATATTTATTCATATACGAATATGTACAGAATAAGTTTTTATATAACTATCGGAAAAAAGCACTGGAGTTTACTACACCAAAACGTGAGGACGAGGACACTGTTCCTTATATTTCGATCGTTAAGACAGTAGATTTGCTCCAAATAAATTAAAACCCAATCGAATATATGTTGATGAATGATGAAGATGACATTTATTTTGATTAAGAAAACAATAATTGAGTAAATGTTTTGTCCTACCTGTTTAAAGTTCCTATTAGATAGGTCTAGCTTCAAAATGATTGTTGTAACTGATTTTATTCCAAACCAAAATACTTTGGGTTTTCACACAGATATAGATCCAAATAGATTCCGCGATTGTATGTACTTCGCGTGCCCAATTGCGCGCCAAAAGGGAGAGCAATGCTCTTCCTTCACAGATATTGACTCCTCCAACTTTGACTCTTATGTATTATGTCTTAAGTCTTACAATCCCTTCTAAGATTCAAACCGCTGTCAACCAATTTCATTGTAAAATGTGACACGCTTGATTTTAATAGAGTTTGATGCACTTGCGTCATCTATTTAGATCTATATCTGTGGGTTTTCATTTATTTGGATTATTGCGGTAAACTTATTTTGTAGAAATTTTGATTGAGTCTTATGTTTTAATTTGAGCCTTTGAGGTTTGTATACTTAGTAAAGATATAAAACTCAATTTAATAAACATGTTTGATTTTCAAGAGTTGTTTTATTTGTGATAAGATAAGTCATGTTTTAGAAATTAAAAAAAAAATTCGGCGGCGAACCGCTATATTGTAAACTAAGCTTTATAATTACAATTTGGTTACTTTGGTCCAATAAACAACGATTTTGTTACAACAGTTTTGTAACAACAGTTTGGTAACGTCCCAAAAAAATTGAAAATGACTCAAGTAAGGATTAAATAGCATTGGCAAGTTTGCATACAAAAACCAAGTGACATTTAATTAAGATATGTATACGAAGAAACGTATAAAAATGGGTTGTTTTGGCTGGCTTATGCTTGAAACATATTTGATAATACCTAAACTAATCTCTCGTATATATCTTGTTTGGAAACAAGCAATATTTAATTTTATATCTAAAAGAGCCCGTAACTCACTGAGCTAAAATTGCTTCAAGTCGACTCTATGCGTTCATTATTAATGTTTGGTCTGTTAAGTCTGTATGGGACATACCGTTAGCCTAATGTTAGCATAATGAACGGCCGGCATTAGGGGCGGTCCGGTCGAACCATCTCTACATATATAATTTGTGGTTCGAACTTTACCTTCCTAAACTGAAATTATGTACCTATCTAATTTATGGTGACTTTAATTTACCCAGCCAAACTCATACTGGAGGCTTGGTAAGTGATCAGTAACACGGATCGATAACACTTTTTGCTAATTTCGCAAAATGAGATCTTGACGTTCCATAGTAATTATCAGGGCTGGGAGTGTATTTTTGAACCATTCGAATTTCAATTCGCATACGAATCCGCATGATTATATACAATACATACCTACTAATTTTAAGTTTTCGTATGCGAAACATGCGGATTCATACCTATGCGAATTGAAATTTGAATGATTCAAAAATACACTCCCAGGGCTTGCGTTTGTAAGGAACACTAAAAGAAAAATTTACGAATTTCACAAAAAGGGTTTCGGACCTTGTTACTGAGCACTAACAGTCTTCAGTAAGAGTTTGGCTAAGTCACCTTATAATATGATCTGTGGTACCTATAACAAAAAAAATGCCAGATAAAAAGACAAAAAAAAAAGAAAAGTGAATTTCGTTTATTTTAATTTAATTTAGCCAAATTCATACTGGAGACTCTGTAAGTAGTCCAGACCAACGTTCAATTAGGTACCTACCAGTTCTATGAAATAGGTAGCTACGCAAAATAAGATTTAGACTTGTTCTTGAACTAGTTTAGAGGCACAACAAAAATCTTTTTCATATTTCTCAAACAGGGACATTGAGCCTTGGTCCTGACCACTCGCCTAGTCTTCAGTATGAATTTGGCGATATAGACGAAAGTCACCTTATATATCCAGCCTTTTGAGCATGTTAAAAATGAGGCAGGAAATGAGCATTCTATCCGGTGCTATGAATTCTCAGGAAACAAATTTATATTGCGGATAAAGCATTCCTTATTTTAATACCATTACAACTAAAATAGCTTAAATTCGTGGCAGAAAGATACAACTCAATAGATGCACAGAGTGGCAACGTCGCCACTTTTTTGTTAAATATAAATATCATTTGGGTTGACACAAAATTGATAAATATTATTAGATGGTGCATAGTTTGGTATACTCACTTTGGACCCAACTATGCTGGTTATGGAGTATCAAGCATGGCCGCTGAACGGACATGCTTCTAGCAGACCCACATATTTTGCAGCGAAGCATTAAAATGGTAAAATATTGAAGTTTTGTACCCAGAACGCACTATTTTGGAGCAAAATATGAGTATCGGAACCAGGTAATAGCTGCTTTAATCCGTCTAGAGGCACATAAAGAAAAAAACACTTCCACAGCCACCCCTACAGCGGCACCTAAATTTTCCTTTGGCATACAGTATTGGCAAATTCAGAGCTAAATCATAATATAAGTGAAAATCAATTATGAACTTAGGGTCACCCGAACAAACAAAGACGGGATAGCTAGGAAGTGATTTAAATAAATGTGTGTGTGGATATGCTGGAGCTATGTGTTACCTACATAACCTTAAAATTTATCATAGCTTTAAATGTATTTGTATTAAAGAGAAATACCTCTTAAAGCCATAGAGCCTAAAAAAAAGTTATTTGGCAGTTGGGATCTTAATATTACTCAGGCATTCTTGAATAAAAGAGTTCTTCGAAATTAAAATAATGGGGTGGTGTTAACATTGTTACTATACCAGCGGAGACAGAAAAATGGGGTAAAGGCTAACAATAAATAAAATGAGAGAAAGGATAATTTTCAATTTAATTTCTCACAGATCAGGATGAAGCTGGGATTTTAATTTTTTTGTGGATCTCTCTGCTGGTCTCACACATAAGTGTTTACCAAATAACGTTATTCTTAAATTTCTTAAATGCATTTCAAAAACACTGCCTTTTTTGGGTATTGTGGTCACCAAATCGTTTTTGGAAACAATTTTAAAGGTATTTCGGGTGTCCATAATACAAATACCAATTTTCCCAACATAGCTTGGGCATTTTGATCTGATTACATGGAAAATGCCACCATGAAAGTCGGCTTTGTATAAGGATTGTGTAAAGCTTTCCCAAGTTTTGCTTACGGAACTAGGTATGGGCTTATCAAGGTCTAAAACCTGACTCATGTAGCCAGTCCAAATAGTATTCATAGGGAGGACTTCATTATATTTTATACTATTTCTGGGTATTGTGTAAAATCCCAATGATTTCTTCTCTTTCTTAGTTAGGCATTTTGTTTTCTTCTTAATTGGCTTCTTCTGGCCTTTACGTTTTTTCTTGGCTAAAAGAAAGTCCTTCTTGAGTTCACTTTCAACATTTGGGATATCAGTTCGTGGAACGTTAGTTTTTAGGAATTTTATAACAGTCTGAATTCCTGCTTTCTCTATTGGCTCATTAGAAGACATTTTCCTTGATTCGATAAGTTTATGGAAGTATGCTTTATTACAGATTTTACAATAAATCAAAGCCGTTTTATCTGGCTTCCTATAATGTGTCTCCGCACATTAGTTCCGCCAATATCTAGTTTTAAGTGAATAGACTTGCTGGAAGTTTTCAAGTTAAAATTTGGTTAACTTGAGTTCTGAAGCGTTAACCTACAACAAAATATAAACAACATTACTAAGTAAGTACACAATATATACACAGAGGAAAATAAACATTAATAAAACCGTAATATGTTACCTACAATATATACTGAATATTATTAAAACACTAGTAAGTACCTATACAACACACTATGCTACTTTTATAGTTTTATATTATTTAATGTAATAAACTTACATAACGTGTATACAAAATGACTAAATACAGATTTTACAGAATTATGATCTTGAAAATACAAATTACAATTTTTTTTTTTTTAATGTGTTTTACGGCCCTGGAACCAAATTAAACAAAACAACAGTGTTGCCGTTTTATAATTGAGAAAAATGCTAAATTTTCGCAGAAAAATTGCTAAAAATATGCTAAGTTTCTTTTGAAAGTGCTAAATAAAATGTCAATTTATTTGCTTTCTCATTTATTGTAACAAAAATCATATAAAAAGTGTCTAAACTTGATGTTGATAAAAAAATCCAAATCTGAACAGAGTCCATAGACTCTACCACTGAGCAAATAAAACAGACTACCAACGTAAAATCGTTTTGTGACGTTGATGCGCCCCTTTCATTTTTACAAATACCAATCATTCTCAGAACGTTTTGAGGAATATTATAGGAATGGTTGTACGACTAAAGTCCAAATCATCGCTCACATTCAGTTTATTAAATTTGATGCTATCTTACGCACTTACAAAATATATTAAAGCGCCTCTCATTCACTCATACTTAAGCGATCTTTTTAAATTCGGAACGTATGGAATGGAAGTTCGAGAAGTTGACATCAAATTCAGGGGATTTCCCTTAAAGTGTTGCCGCTGAGTGTCCAAAAAGTTGCATATTCGTATGGTCGTAATTAATAAATTATCTATAATATACTCTTTTTAAATCAAAATGTTTGAATCCCTGAAATATGCAAAAATGATGCAATATGCGAAGTTTGAATTTTGCATGCTAAGAAAGGATAAAATATGCCAAATTTAGCATTAAAAATGCTAAAACGGCAACACTGCAAAACAAAACGCACTTTAAGCACACATGTTTTTGACGTTTTTTTTTCCTTTCGTCCCGTTCAGGGACGGCCAAAGGTATCTAGGACCATGATAGCCTTTTCTGTAATTTCCATTTTATTCCTTTATGTTATTATAATTTTAGGCGAATGCCTCGTTTAATACCATATTTTCTTCATTTTTAATACAATTATGTCAAGTCCAGGGTTGATTCGGTATGAGTATGAATGTGGTTTCATCCAATGTAGGAACAAAACAGCCAATCAGCCTCAATTCGCTAAATAATGTAACGGTGCTGATTCCGAAACAATGTCGAGATATTGGGTTTCGAGACCGTATTTTTGTATTTATAGTTTAAAAAAAATATGACATCGTGTATATTTTAATAAAAATACAGTACCCAACATCACTTTCATTTGTCCTCTAAATGACGTCACAAGCTAGGCTGATCAAGAATAGATCCATTGCAAAAAAATATATAAAACATAATTATCTTTGCCTTATCAATGTCAACACGATGACAACAAATTAGACAGTTGACAATCTATTCAAGATTGCCGGTGCGGGTACGTTTACCGAATTTCCGGTAATTTTAGGTATATTTGGGAAAATCATGTACAAAAAATGCATTTCGTTTTTTCCGATCTTTTCCGAAAGTAAATGGAAAATTCTAATATAAACAACAAATCGATTGCGGTTGCTCATCAAATGCAATTCACAGTCTGAACTCGTTCACCCACGTTTCACCGACAAGTATCTCTACCTGCACGATGGGTAAGTACTAGAGGTACGGAATATTCGTATTTACGAAATATATGCGATTTTATGCGAAAATTTTGATATAAATGCGATTATACAAAATTTGAGTATTTTCCGCGAAATAAACAATAACTGTAAATGATCTTCATATGACTCGTTTTTGGCGCCACTCAGGGCTCTTCATAATGACATTAAACGAGACAAACAAGGCTTTCTTTCACATTGGACAAGTTTGACTTTTTTCACCCGAATGTACTTTTAGAAAGTTTTTCTAAAATTCCTTTTTTCAGAACACTCGCAAAAACGATCAATTATATGGATATACTCACTTTCATAGATTAATCCTTCAATCGATCGATCTAGAGAAACGAAGATTTCAATGTGAAAGACATTTTGCTCGCTGCACAAAGCTGCTTTTAGTGTAGACGCAGAACGGTTCTTCATCAATCTAAACACTTTCAGTATAAGCTGACCTCTCATTGTATAGGCTTCCCGTGGTCAGCTTATACTCAATGTGTATAGCTTGATGTGGGCTCCACTGTACAATGTCGTCGTAGGTAACTCTTTCTAAAATATACGTATTTTTTTGTTATTACGATAGTTGCTTAAAAAACGCGAAATTGTTGCGAATTTTCCTTATCAATAAAAAAATAAATGCGAAACTCATGTTTTTTATTTGCGAAAATTCCGTACCTCTAGTAATCACTAAACACAAAGACGCAGACCAGATAAAACATTCATAAAAGGAATCTGAATCCGCGTCCTCTGGATTAGTGATCGAGTACCTACCTTATTATATGTTGAAGTCGTTATAAACTTACGAATTAAGAGTTCCCGTTAGTTAATTTATGTAGAGATACGTGATTAAAACACTAAAATAAGTTAATTGTGTATATTATTTTAATAGTTTATTTTTAAAAAGAAATACACGAAATGGATTATTTCTGATTCGGTTTCGGGTATTTTCTTGTTTGACTGCTGGTAGGTACATAACATTAAATCTGTTACAATGAAGATGATAAATCAGAGTCGTAAATACCAATAACGTTCAAATGATCTTCACAACAAAAAAAAAACGCTGCTCATGCTTGATACTCCACATTACTTCCTTGCGCCTCTTCCTTTCTAGGAGTTCTGATCAAAACAAACAATTTTGTCGGCTTTAGTGAAATTTTTACTAAATGATAAAAAATATCTAATTAGTATAAATAATTTTGGCACCGGATGCGAACATCGAGCAATGAGTTGCTAAAAGCCGCCAGTGGGGGTATCTAGGGAAATAGGTTCTTTAAGCACTGGCTGCACATTCAGACGTGTCAGGATCAGAAATAGATCTGGTTCCCGGTTCTTTAAGCACTGGCTGCACATCCAGATGTGTCAGAATCAGAAATAGAGCTGGTTCCAATGGTTGAATTATTTAAGCTCGATTGAATTTAATTTAATCCAATATTGATTTTGAAAATGCTTAATGTTGTACATTTTTTAATGTTGTAGTTTTTGTTTTGATTTATTTATTTGTGTAGGTACTTAATATGGAGTTTGCACTGCCTGAAATAAAGACTTTTTTTTGATACGATGTTTACTAGGTCGATTCATAAAATATATGATATAATATAGCACTTGATCTGCTGTTTTCCTGTGAAGCAAAGATTGAAATAGTGATTATTAAAATTATTACTTTTGGGACTGAATATGTTGTTTTCGTTTAAAACGAAGACAGATTTAGTTATTTTTCAAATTGTTACTTATAGTACTGGATTTGCTACTTTCCTAGTAAGAAAAGACTGATGTAGTGATGATTAAAAGTTGATAGTTATAGCACTAGATTTGTTGTTTTCCTATGAAGCAAAGATTGATATAGCGAATATTAAAATGGTATGTATGTGTGAACTTTGAAATACCATGAGTTGAGGTCTACACTTTCAGGCAATTCTGGAGTTGAAAATATAATTTCTTGCAACTGTTTGTGTGGGTTAAAATTTCACGTCATTTTGTCTTTATTCTTTTCTTGAATCTTTTTACTTGCACTACTTTTGAGCTGCTGGATAAAGACTTGAAAATTTTCTTACTTCCCATATAAATAGGAACAAACTTTAAAATTTCAGCTACTTCACATGCTGCTGCTGGAAATGATGCGCTTAATTTGTTTTCATTTAAGAACTTGATATTCGATAGTAGTTCATAAATAACCCCTATTTTGTATTTATTTAGTCGTTTTAATTGTTAAACGCCGGTATTGTATCTTTTTATTAAACTGCCAAACGATATCATGTCACGATCAACAAGTGAACGCTCGTCTTTACTTCGTATGAATACAACATTTTGGAACTTACCGCCATTTTCGGGATAGCGTCTTGTGTGTTCGTTAGTCTTTTTAAATTGTGTAGGTACTTATCCTTGTCCTTTTCTTTTTGCAGGATTCGCACTGGCTCTCGCTCGGACTCCATCTCCTGAGGCTCATATTGTTCGCGTTCTTCCGTGTCAGAATCAGTACTGGACTCAAACGACGGCAATCCATCATCATCGTCATTTTGCCGTCTAGGTTTCTTACGACGTGGTTTTTTTACCCATATTTAAACCTCATAGATGCTGAAATGCACTCAACATAATTCGTAATATCAATTGAAATGAATTACATAAAACTGGAAGCCTTTAAATTTTCCTGCCTTCCAGAATAAAGCTTCCCGCACTTTTCCTTTTCTTTTTCCTTTCGTCCCGTTCAGGGATAGGCAAAGGTATCTAGGTTGTTTTTTCTTTCGTTTCATTGGAGTCACATACAGTGCTGCCAGTAAAAAATTCTCGATTCCTCGCGTCAGCGTTGTCGATTTCCCGAAATTCCCCGCATCTATTGATTCATTCCCAGAAAATTCCTCTCAACAAATTTTTGGATTAAAAACCGTGTTTAGTACAATTTTTTTTAACAAAAGCTGCACTTTTTAACCACTTCTCCATTACTTTATTTAAATAAATGAAAAATCGACAAAAATGAATTAATCATCTAGAAATGAGTGCGTTCAAAAATACAAAATCGTCTTCAAATCAAATGAGAGTTGAGGAACTTGAGTCGTATTAAACTTTCGCGATTTTCACACATTATTAACTTTGTATTGGGGTTTTACTCGCGATAACTAGCAACATACCTAAATAGATATGTTCTTGACGTTTCGACAGCCTACAAAGTTAATATTGAGTCGTATTGCCATTAAAAATTATGTTAATAGTGTCGAGCTGTATCTGCCTAATCCGAACGTATTTTTTTAGTTGTAAGTGTAATCCACGTATTACCTGACCTAGAATAGTTTTAGCTCACTGAAAAAATTGGTCTGGATTCCCCAAAATTTCCCGATTTTGTCATTCCCCGCGGTCATCCCGCGCCAACCCTCAATTCCCCGTGAATCGGGGATTTTTTCCGTGATTGGCAGCCCTGTTCACAGTATTTTTTTCGTCAGCTTAGTCTTGCTGTGTTCAACGCAACTGCTGCTGGTTTTAGACGTTTCATGTATCCTAACAAGCAAGCACACAGTCAGATAGTCGTTTAAAAACTCACACCGGCTTGGGTTCGTACCCCGGGTTCCAACACTAAACCGTTCAAAAATTGACACTGGTCGCAACTACAGTTGCAAAACATCCGAAAGATTCGGAATAATTAGGTAATACTTCAAAATCAAAATCAATCAAAATTAAAATATTTATTTTGTAAAATAGATACATAAAGTATACTTTCTACAAGTCAAAGTTAATCTTTACGATGAATATCTTTAGAATAAAAAAATAATATGTATATACTAATAAGGGAAATACATACAAAAAATATTTAGGTTGGGCTACAAAAATTTAATTATACACCCACATAAAATAGAGAAATCTAGGAATAAAATTTTTATATATAAATGATGCAACGAACAAACAAGTTGATAAATAAATACGGGAAATACATCCAAAAATAGTAAGGTTGGGCTACTAAAATGTAATAAAGTTATACACCTGCATAAAATAAAGAAATATAGGAATAAAAATATCATATATACATAATGCCTAACTATCCGCACCATTCGATTAGTATTGCTAAGAAGAAGGGCAAGAAACTTAGCAAACATGAATTTTTTCATTTGTAACATCTATACAATTTTTTTAAACCTACTTAAGTAAAGGCAAATATAGGAATTATGTCCAAGAGAAAAAAAAAATTGATCTTAGTCAATCCGTCTTACATTGTCTATTACCTTTTAACTTCGTAGAAAGTTTCTTTCAATCAAAATATTTCAAAATAAATTTGATTCAAAATATGGGCAAAACGTTTTTTTATTATATGTCAATCTTGCTAGTAAATATTGTACTCTACATCGATCAATCGTGTGGCTGATTCCACTTGCGCCGGAAACCATCCGACCGACCGACGAAGAACGAACGTGACTAGAGCGCGGTTCGCGGGGTGGGCGCGGTTAGCGGGGAGTGGTGGCTCTCCCCGGGGAAGAATTCACCCGCAACCCGAGAAGTATTCATACCCCGCAATAATGTTTCGGAATAATTCCCAGTCGGAAGAAATATTTCGATTAAATAACGTGTGCGCATGGAATTAGTATGTACTTCGCGTGTGCGTTGTTAAAAAACGTATTTCTTATTTGCTCAGTGGTTAGGTGGTAGCTCTACCGTGGCCGGGCTCGACTGTGGAGGTACCACCATCTTACTCGGAAATCCTCCCGAAGTTATTCAGGGGAGAGTAAGAGAACAGCTCTCAGGCCAAATCAGGCGGCCCACCATTGCCTGGGACCGATGGATGGCGGTATATCCATCCCCAATTGCCGGGCCTTATATAAATCAGACTGGTGATGGGCAGCGGCGTCACTGGTGCAAGGGTTCGGGCACCGCGCTCACCAACCCACCTGACTAGCGTGTGTGAGTATGGGCATTTCTTCCAGGATGACCGCCAAGAGTGGCGAAATCCTGGAAAGGTCTATGTCCAGCAGTGGACGAAATGGGCTGATGGATGGATGGATTTGCTCAGTTGTGGTGAATTGATTCTAAGATTCAAAATGTTTATTTGTAAAATAGATACATAAAGTATACGTTTTACATGTCAAATCTAATCTGTATTTTATGTAACTACATAAAATTATATAATTATCATAGAAATTGTATGTATTAAACATAAATAAGCATATACTAGCGCCGCCACTACAGATAAACCTTCTGGTTTTCGTTAGTGGCTACATAATTAAGTTTGTAGTTTTGTGTATTTGGGATTAATAAAGAATTGAAAAAATATAAAAAAAAATAAAAATAATATTTTATAATGAAACAAATATGATACATACGGGAAATATAAAAAAAACTATATTTAAGTTGGGCTACTAAAGTTATACACATGCATAAAATAAAGACTTATTGGAATAGGAATATTATTATACATAATGCAATTAATAAATAAGTTGATAAATAAACTGAATAGACCATAAATGAATATAATGCCTAACCAATTTATTATGCGATGATTTTTATTTAGCGCAAGTAAAATTTATTTACATTTAATTAGGTACCTAGGTAGTTATGAGGAACGTGATAAATACACAAAATATAAGATTATTTAAAATTCGTGACATGATTATAGCTTGGTTAAGCAGAATAAAAATATAGTTACTTAATTATACACAGCTTTTATTTAAAAATAATTACATAGTTTTGGTGATATTTATTGTTAAGAACATTATTTTTGATAATTCCTAAAAACCTGTTTATTATATTTGCATGGTTTCGTAACGTTTGTCGTCTTCGTATTTTATTAATAATAAACATTTCGAACGCTCTTTTACTGGACGAGACTGGTAGATACGTACGTATAGATACCATAGTACATACCTACCCTCAGATTACCTACCATATGATTTGTTTTCAGAGAGTGATTGAGATTTTCTTGTTGCTTTTTAAAAAAAAAAAATTACTGTCAACCTTGTTTTTTGCCGATTGCTGCTTTTATTCCTATATTTATCTAATATCGAAATATTCCGAATTTTTCGAGAATGAACTATAGTCACAACCCCGACCGTTCAAAAATAGCAGTGTCGCTACACCGGTGTCGAATTTTTCAACACCAACTCTGAGCTTCATAATCATATTCGAAGGTTCATAAAGAGACGTCAAAATGACAGATTAAAATCAATACGAATTCTATTGGAGATATGTGAAATGACGTTTGGAGTGTAGCAACTCGGCCAAACCCGTTCAAAAACTCAGTGTTGCAACCCCGGTGTTCCTACCTACCCTAGGGTTATTTAATGAACGCACTTCTGGAAAGAGACTGGGTATCTGCGAGACCGTTGAACACGATTTTCCGAGTTAGAGCAAGGGCTGCTGCGTTCACTTTGATCGCTCGCTCATCAGTGACAGCAATATACAGTCTGTCAAAAAAGTGTTGAAATTAATAAAGCATATATTAAATATATAAATATTAAAATATAAATTATTTTTAGGTGGTAGAGCTGATGCCGGGATCGACTGTGGAGATACCACCATCTTACTCGCAAACCCTCCTGAAGTTATTCGAGGGAGGTAAGAGAACAACTCTCAGGCAAAACCAGGCGGCCCACCATTGCCTGGGCCCGATGGGTGGCGGTATATCCATCCCCAATTGCCGGGCCTTATATAAAACAGACTGGTCACTGGTGCAAGGGTTTCGGCACCGCGCTCACCAACCCACCTGCCCAGCGAGTGTGAGTATGGGCATTTCTTCCAGGAGGACCGCCAGAGTAGCGAAATCCTGGAAAGGCCTATGTCCAGCAGTGGACGAAAACAGGCTGATGGATGGATGAATGGATAGCATATATACAATTTAACGCATGCAAAAGAGATGTCATGCATGCATAATCGTTCGCCAAGCGTCGCCAGGTGATCAAACTGAACTCGGCCAAGGAGTTTGGTTATCAAACCACAAATAGCGGCGATAGCTCAGGGGTAGAACGCTGGCCTCTCAATCTTTGAGATCCAGGTTCAATCCCCGGCCGCAGCATGGACCAATGAGTTTTTCGTTTATGTGCAGGGTATTTAATACTCACCACTTGTTAAACGGTGAAGGAAAACAAACCTGCATGCCCTAAAAAGCGCGTATTTGTGTTTGTGCCCGAAGAACGGTGATAGGGCTCACTTAATGGGTAGTTGCGACGTGATAATCGACGGTGAAACGCGGATGTGCCGAGTGTGGACTGTAACTTGCATTCCACAACCGGGACACCTCTGACACCCCCTTGGGGATTCATGTCGTGCGTGACGATGTATTTATTTATATATTATTTCCTAGAATTTTTCACCAAAAACACCCACAACTAGATGCACCACGTCACAACTACACGCGTCACGTCAGTCACGACGTCACTTCAAGACATAGATTATACGAGGAATATACATTCTATAGTATTCTCTTCTTCTGCAGTCCTTGCAGCGATGCCAAGTTGACTGGCGTTACGTAGAAATGCTGAAATGTCTGTAAGACTCCGCTACGGTGACCATC
Source organism: Ypsolopha scabrella (assembly GCA_910592155.1). Classification (NCBI taxonomy): domain Eukaryota; kingdom Metazoa; phylum Arthropoda; class Insecta; order Lepidoptera; family Ypsolophidae; genus Ypsolopha; species Ypsolopha scabrella. The sequence continues at coordinate 3,029,419 of OU342980.1, read as the reverse complement.
CAAGTGTAGTAAATATTCAAAGGTCCAACCAAATACAGGGTGTACAAACAAGACCAATATATCTAGAGCCCCGTGAGACAGGGAGATGTTATTTTCCCAAAACTGTTTACCGCCGCGCTAGAGGACTTCCTTAAAACACTAGACTGGAATGGACGAGGAGTAAAAATAAACGGAGAGTACATTTCACATCTTTGCTTTGCCGATGACATCGCGATAATGGCGGAATCGCTGCAGGAACTGGAGGTAATGGCGCCCGGCTTTAGCAATTCTTCGAGACGAGTGGGCCTACGGATAAATTTGGATAAGACTAAGGTCATGTCATGTCCAGCTGTCACGTCATCCAAAGGCCACTAACCGTCGACAATCTCAGCATCGAAGTTGTTCAAAAATATGTTTATCTGGGTCAAGTTATACAGCTGGATAAAAACATATTCAACGCCGAGGCTGACAGAAGAATATGCTTGGATTAGGCAGCATTCGGAAATTTGCGACACATATTTACTTCGTCAATACCACAGTGCTTAAAGGCTAGGATGTCCATACAACCAGTGCGTCCTTCCTGTGATGACGTATGGCGGTGAAACGTGGTCTCCTACAAAAGGCCTGATCCACCGATTTAAGGTCGCTCAGCGAGCTATGGAGCGGGCTATACTTGGGATAAGTGCAGCAGTGGACGAACACGGGCTGATGGATGGATGTATGGATACATTCTATGTTAGGTTCAAGCCAAACAGAAGCGGCGCGGCGCGCATCGAGCGCGCGGACGTCATTCAAATTTCGTACAAAACGCATGGAAATTAAGTCGCAATTTGAACACACCGAATGGTATGTTTCAGGCGGCGTCGGGCGTGGAACGGGCGTCCGTACCATACCTCAAATTGCGACTTTAGCTGGCAACCACGTTTTTCCCTACGATTCTTTAAGTTTTAGAATAATCGTGGGTGTTTTTTGGGGAATATTTTCAGTTTGTTGTGGATCCATAGTGCTCTCTATATCTATGAGTCACCTTAGATGAGTCACACACGCACGACTCCGCTCGAGTCGCACGAGTCACGAGTCACGTCACGCACGTCACCGTCTGTAGGAACAAGCACTATGTTTTAATGACTAATGACGTATTTTGACAGAGAATATTCAGCAGTTTTGGGTGACCACGTACACTACTTCGGGACTAGGTTAATGTTGTTACACTTGTATCATTCAGTTTAAGATATCGGCGCTGATTTATTTATACTCTACTAAGTAATCCTTAATTAACAGTAAAATCTTCGACAAAATTTTCGTCACTGCAATTTTCTTTGGTTGCTTGTCATAATGTCTCCTTCATATGTTTTTATGTAAATAAACAGGGCTGACTTCAGTTTGATCGCCCGCTCACGCCCAGTGATCATGACATCTTTTTTGCACGCGTTGAATTTGTATTTGCTATCCTGCTGTCAGTGATGAGCGGGTGACCAAACTGAACGCGGACCAGAAGCAGTCCGAAAAACGTGTTTTGTTTTTGCTCGTATACCTAGTTGCCACAATCTAAGGCTGAGATTCAGAGTGCATTTTGAGTCCGAACTCAAGAGGAACTCAATCTTACAAACGTCACTCTAGTATGAGATCACGTCGCTTTTTGACGTTTGTAAGATTGAGATTGCCAGCGTCAAGTGATTAAAAAATAGGTTGCGGAGAAGGACTAAAGGAGGAATTATTACCTCTCTGGCAATACATAAAATAAAAATAATATATAAGTACTTAGATAGTGCTATTTAAGGATAATGGTAAATATGAAGTGAAAAGATAAACATACGTAAGTATATATTGTGATTAAATAAAAATAATTAAGTACATGATAGATATAAAAATAAGATCGTGATAGCTTATATTGAAATATTATTTGTAATTATAAATGAGGTTAACGTTTTAATGGCATCTTTATCATTCAGAGATAAAATAAAGGAGGGACTAGTTGGGAGAGTGACTTTAGTGTGGATTAAAAGTAAAAAAAATACGGCCGTTTATGCCGCAAAAAACGTATTTTTAGACACTCTCAAGTGAATCAAAATTTATAGGGTATTATCTATTGACCTAGAATTATGAAATTTGGCAAGTAATACCGTCTTATTCTACAAGTATAGGCAAAAATCAGTACACTAGATGTGTGATTAAATTCCAAAAATATAGTGTTTAACCCGAATCCTCGGTGGGCGTGTTCGACTCGCAATTGTCCGTTTTTTTCATTTAAGAAACGATTCACAGGTATAGGTTAAATCATAGAACATCCTATCAATAGGTACGGCAGCTTTTAAGAAAATTTTATATTGCGATTTAGAGACGCAAATGGTTTCATCGTGAAGCATATTTTTTCACTGGCCAATATTTTACAGCAATCACCGCTTATTTCAAGTACAGCTTGTACCTCTATTGAGTCATGCATGAATAACAACATTACAAAATATCACTGGCTCATAAGAATTTCAATTTCAAATAATTTCCATAAAGAAAAAATATAAAACATCTGAAGTGTGCGTGTGCATCAAAAATATTTTTTTTTTACGCTCATATTATATAGTAAATTATACCAAAAATGCACTATAAATTACTGAACACACGGGATATAGTTACAATTCAGTGGAAAAAATACTGTAGTCAATTACTAAGGTTTATTAACTAACTCAATATTCATAAATATACTGTAATTTATGTTACTTTTTAAGGTATTTATCTATGGGCCACAGATTTGATTGATTTAATATAATTTCTATCGAGAACTTATAATATATGCAATGAACATAAAAATATTCCAAACGATCACAAACTAATTCAATTTAAAATCGATTTTTCGTGCGAACAGATTATTCTAGTTACCGATTTGTTTGATTCACACCCCTATACGTTGCGATGACAGATTTGTCGCGTTTATCAACCTCGCATCGCTGCAGCGATGAACTGTGCAGCCGCTGCAAACAGTTATAAGCGACCATTTCACATTACTTTGACAAGCATCGATGCAAGCATCGAGCAGCGCAAATAATTAAAAAGAGACGGCGAATGATTTTACTGAACAGTTAAATTGGTGGCACTATAAACACGACAATAAGTGACAGCTTTAGTTGCTTTTGTGACGTAAAGTAGTGAAACAAATGGCAAGATCGTGATCATTTATCAGGAATTAAAAAAAGGTTTCAGTTATTCGTTCGTTCGTTCATTTGAATGAAAATGAAAATTTCATTTTCATTATTTTCATTCAAATGTACGAACGAACGAATAACTGAAACCGATTTTTTCATTTGGTGTGACCAGATTTAGCAGAATTCTGCGATTGTAGCAGAATTCGATCCCTAATTTAAGGCTTAGCAGATTGTGTCGCAGATCGGAAAAGATAGCAGATTTTAGCAGAATCTTAGAAATCCTCCGCAGAAAGTTAACAGGATGAGACATTGACAAATTACCTGTGCTTAATTTGGGTAGTGGTGCTAGAAATATTTAAGGAATTCTACCATTCCTAAATAATGTCCAATTTTTCTTATTCCACTGGTGGGTTAACAGTGGAATAAGAAAATAATAAAATCTACTTACATTTTAGGGGAGTTTCCCTAAAATGTATATTTTTCTTTCGGGTTGTGTGTGTACATAGAGTTTGTAAAGTACAGTTTTTTAATGTGTAGTCGTCGTCAATCAATTGTCTCGTGCGCGTGAATTGTGAATTAAAAATAATAAAAAAAATCACCAGAATTATCGTTCTGACTGGGAGAAGGATCAAATGTTCTCATCTTGGTTATCAAGAGCCAAGGGTGACAGCAATGCCGCTTTTTGTAAAAAATATGATAAAGATGGCTCAAAGCTTGACAACTCTCTATAAAAACATGGACACTACCGAAAATTAGAAGATATAATGATTAGAAGTAGTTATTTAATATTTTTAATAATTATTTTTGCGTTTTTATTTATATGTTCGTGAAAACTATGACTTCAATCATTAGCAGAATTTTAGCATTTGTTCCAAATAAAATAGCAGACTTTAGCAAAATTTAGGCAAGCAGCTGCTATAATGTTCAATTTAATTCTGGTCACCCTGAATGAAATTTTCCTTTTCCTTCTCTTCCTTTAGTCAATTTTTGTATGCAGGTGGGGATAGGTGTCGCAGTCGCTGTGTCGCACGAATAAGTGCTAATTTAATTGGAATCATGTCTAACAGGACAGGAACATTTAGGAATCCGTTCTCCAGGCCCTGGATGACGGAGTCGGGCGCAGCGGCTGCGGCTGGGGGTTCCGGATTCGTCGGGTTGAAGGGTGTAGTTGCCGGTGGAATAACTGGCGGCATTGAGATCTGTATAACATTTCCTACTGAATATGTTAAAACACAACTCCAATTAGACGAAAAAGGTCAGTATTTTTCCATCAATCTACCAAGTAGTAATGGCTTCGCATCTGCAATCTGCACCCACTTTCTAAATTGACTCCGCGTCGGTAACTATTTTCGACGAATCTCTAAAAATATTAGAAGTTTTACGTCATTCGTAGTCCCGGATTCCACATTTCGTAATCGATAGTTTCGTTTTGCGATAATATTAGCTTCTCATAGGATTTTCATTAAATAATATTTAGCATGATTTGGATTTTCAATTAGGTTGCAAAGTAAATTAAAACTTTGTTATCGTTTTACTATTAGACTTTGGACTTACGTTAGAAACCTACCTATTTACCTTAATATACAGAGGAAGGTATGCTCAAGCTGGATGAATCTATTTCAGTTGCTAATAGGCTGGAAGTGTGGCACACTAAACTAAGTTGACTTTACTTTGCATGGTCAGTTTGTTGCTGAGCTAATCATTGAATTGCAGTTGCAGTTATTTTTAAATTATGTGGGTTTTGTTATAAAAGGCATAATATGGTCAAGAGTGTTGATAAGAGGAAACTGTCCAGGACTGTTACATCCAAAATTTTTATACCTATTTGATTATCATTTACTTAATCCATACTAATAATAAAAGAAGTAAAAAAGTCTATTCTGTACATTAAATAATTTATCAACATTTTACATGAAATGGGTTATTAGTATTGTACTGATTCAAAATTACCAATTTTAGAATTTTTACCTAACTGTCTATAAGTTCCATATTAACTCGAGAACCAGTCAACAGATTTGGTTGCGGTTTTCTTTATCATCACAATGACGCTGGTCAACATACTAGGTAAAATTAAATCAACCGACCAAATTCATACTGGAGACTCGGTTAGTCATCAGGGACAAGGTATAATGACCCTCCAGATGAAATACGAAAAAAATTTTTTTTTTGCCCCTTAGTGCCTGCACTAGGATTTTCAATTAAACTAGTCCGACCAGTAAGGGAGCAAATATATTTGTTTTTTGAAAATGGCCAAAAGGATTACTGAACTTAGTTCTTGATCACTAACCGAGTCTCCAGTATGAATTTGGTCGGTTGATTTAATTTCACCCTATATAGATAGGCCATAAGGGGTCTTGGTAAAATAATGCCCAGGCTAAAAACGGGGCAAAGATTGAAAAAGATACGCAGGTGGAGCCACAGGCAAAAGGCTTATAATACCCAAATGACACAATCTACAAAAATAAATAAAATGTTACATTTTGACATATCAGTATTATCTGGTTTCTGATATCTAGTAATATAAGCAGTAATCGATAGCTCTGTCAAGTGCCTACTGCACATATTCTTTTATCAAGCAATATTCTATCCTACTCTATCACACTTGTTTCACACTTCTGCCATCACTATGGTGATAATTAAATAACAATAGGCTACACGAAAAAATATACCTATAAAATTTTTAGCAAATTTTGTACATATCTATTGAACAATACAGGGAAATTCTGGGGCGGTTGCCATCTGTCTGGATTTCCCTGTATTTGGTCTAGTGTTTGGTCCGGGCTTGATTCAGGTGGGGTTTTGTGTACTGCCAGGGTTTCAAATTCTTTTAGAAGTGAGAAAGTTTTATTTTATGTTTGGTCACTGGCGTAACTAGGATTTGTAGCTGGCAGTGGCCCGGCCCCTGGCTGTAACTCATGAAGCCGAGTATCTGATAGTAATAAGATAAATAGAGATAATCCTCCATACATTGAGGTTATCTAAAAAACAAAACAAATAATGCCTAAAATTGGATAAAGTATCTTTTTACATCAATGACACTCTTAGTACTGGGGGGTGGGGAGGGGGCAGACGGCACTTTGGGGAGGGCCGGGCCGTGCCGCCCTGGCCTCTACCTAGTGACGCCTATTGGTTTGGTAAAATTTAAGATTCATACTGATATTGAAACGGCTACTCAAGATTTTACTGTCACATTTAGAAATTCAGGCGAAATCTGACTATTTATAGTCAATTTTAATCGTGAGTAGCCGTTTCAATGAAAATTATTTACTGCACAACAAAGGATTCGTTTACATAAATATGTTTAGTGGCCAGGACCTCCTATTAGATGTTCAATGTATGTCAGTATGAAACTAAACCTCGAATCTTTTAGTAGTAAAATTTTAGAAGTTTTAATTTTGTCACCTAAATGAAGAGAAAGCATGTTTGGTTTACTTCTAGTTAGAAGATATGATTTCATTTCTTGCATGAAGATAGGTAACAGAAAAGGACTCAATAGTTTTTACAGATGGCACCCTATACATATAGCATGACCTTAAGAAACTGTAAGATAAGTTGGTCTGCTAATACATCGCGCCAAACTTCATATAATCCCATACATTTAGTCCCATACTTAGCTGTGATATTTTTCCTTTTAGCTTCATTATATTTAGCACTTTAAAGCTTAATATTTGGCCATTGGAACCCTAAATCGAAAAATGGTTTTCACACACCCACAATGTTTTTAAACGACCTATCCAACGACATTCCACACTATGGAATTGACGAGAAACAAAAAATCATCCCCAATTTACGTGTATGGTACAACAACATTTTTTTTTTGAGATTTTGTTTTATCATTTTGTCGGCGTGATTAATATGTATGTATTACGTATACCCATGCCAAATTACAGTTTTCTAGTACTCATAGCCTCTGAGCTAAGCCGCGGACAGACGGACTTGGCGAAACTATAAGGTTCCTTGTCGGACTACGGAACCCGAATGAAATCTACAGCTTGACTTCTTGCTCTAGAGGAATGTAACCTTACCAAATTGGGTAAATACTGAAAAAGACCAGAATAAAAGGCATTTGATGAGCATCAAAAATAAAAAAAACCCTTGTTGCATCCCTATAGTATTTTAGCAATAAAGCTTATTTTAGCAACATTTCCTTGCATCGATTTCGAGAAATCTTTGAACAACCACATAAAGTATGTTCCCGCTTCTCCAAAACTAGAGCATCGAAAAAAAAAAAAACGGTATAGGTTATTGCGTAAATATTACAGAAAGAAACTCACGAAATCAAACATTCGTAAACAGTTATGGACAAAATTTCAAATACCATTTGCCTGACTTTCGCTGAAACTGACGAAATACGGAAACCTGGAACTGCGAGTCTGACTCGCAATTGATCGGTTTTTAGTTCTAGTACAATTCACAAAATTCAAGTCCAATTCCTTCACAAAAACCATCAAGCAGGAAGTATAGGTACCTATCTTATTGGAATTATTAATAAATTATACCAACCTTGTATATTACATACAAAAGCATGCTGTGACAATAAGCAAAATTAGCACTTATTTGTAACATTATAGTCGGTATGGTAACAGTATGGCTTGTCGTAAACAAGCAATAAGTCTCGCCTGAAGCAAAGACTCGTAAGTATCGTGTTTCATGTATGGCCTTGCAATATTATTACCTACCATTTATTTAAACTTAGGCGGCGCGGCGGTAGCTCAGGGGTAAAAGAGCTAGGCGCCAAGAGGCTCACTACTAAGTGAGTACCTATACATATCGTTGTGGATAGCTCAGTTGGTAGAGCAACCGCCCGGTAAGCGAGAGGTCCCGGGTTCGAATCCCGGTTCAGAGCTCCTCACGTCCAGATTTACTTTTCTGATTTTCTATACCGTAATTTAATTTGTTATCTCCTTGCGATGGATAAATCGCCAAGTGTTTAAAAATATAGAAATTTATTTCTATCATAGTTTTTCAGGGGTAGAACGCTGGCCTCTCAAACTATGCACCAATGAGTTTTTCGGAATTTATGTGCATAGTACTTTACCACTTGCTGAACGGTGAAGGAAAACATCGTGAGGAAACCTGCATGCCCTAAAAAACGTGTTTTTGTTCCCGAAGTACGGCGATAGGGCTCATCACCATCACGTTGGAACGTAATCGTCAATGAAACGCGGGTTTACCGAGTGTGGAATGTGACTTGCATTTAAAAAAAAATATTGTGGGTATGTAAAACCATTTTTCGAATCCGGGATCCGTTTGCGAAATAAAGCGCTAATTTAAATTAAAACAGGCCTGCCATGACAACGTAATAACCGTCAGTAAGAAATGTAACTTCGTGTTCAGGTGGCACCAGAAAGTACACGGGAATCTTCGACTGCGTGAAGAAGACAGTCAAAGGGCATGGCGTCCTGGGGCTGTACCGGGGTCTCAGCGTGCTCATCTACGGGTCCATACCGAAGTCTGCTGTCAGGTGAGGCTTGCTGATGCGCGGCTCCGAAACACTCATCCATTTCGTGTTCCGAATACCCATTTGACCTAGTTCTCGGAGGGAGACGCTTCCACAAGTCAGCAACGGAATTATTGATGAAGAGATTAACCCAAATATGTTTAAAAATAGCCGCCGTTGTCAGATAAATGTAATATAACTTGGCTTTAGTTTCTTCAAATAAGTTGATCCTGTGGTCAGATTAAAGAATATACAGAGGTGACTCGCTTCGGAAATATTCGGTTAATTATTATTCCAATTTACTGAACAAAAGATTGTGTTGCCATACATTTTGGTTACATCATATCAAACGAGTGTAAATACACTGTTATTGTAAAATGAAATACTCTACTAAAGGATTTTTCCAAAGAAATGGAACCCGTACAAACGAAACAAAAATGTTCTCCTTTTCATATATAGTTTAATAATAATATAATATGTAATTAAATTTATATCACTGCGGTATAGAAAATCAGAAAAGTAAATCTGGACGTGAGGAGCTCTGAACCGGGATTCGAACCCGGGACCTCTCGCTTTTAATTTGTTATCTCCTTGCGATGGATAAATCGCCAAGTGTTTAAAAATATAGAAATTTATTTCTATCATAGTTTTAATATAATATGTATACCTAAATGTCCTATTTTTTATTTATTTGCACGGTCATGTTTCTTTGGGAAAATTGTTTAGTATGATGCTTGGTTTGTAAATCGTTTCTCCGAAGAAGAAACAAAAATTGCCGAGGTACATAATTTATATACACAATTTTAGTGCTGTCAAAACTTGGATTTTTCCAAAGTAATTCAGCTTTTGTTCCTAATATTTAAGTACTATTTTGCAATGAAGCAAATTTAGTTTTGATAGCACTAAAACTTGAATATAAATTGTATATTTACACTCGTTTGATATGATGTAACCAAAATGTATGGCAACACAATCTTTTGTTCAGTAAATGTGATATAAGTAGTATAAAGTGATATAGCTTTTGTTATTGATACCAAAGAACTATTGTGGAATGAAGAAAATTTAGTTTTAACTTTTAGAATCGGCTGTAGTATATCGAATCTGATTTAAATTGAGCTAGATTTTGCCCGCGGCTTCGGTGCCGTCCTTTTATTTATTTGCGCTTAGCATGAAAACTGTTGTTTGTTTTGGCTTGGCCGTAATTTTATCAATACTTTTAACATAATTAGGTATCTAAACACTCGTGTGTTACTATTAAAAAACTGACACTTGATGGTGTAATGATACGGACGGAATAAACGTAGTAGATTACAAATAAATGAAAGCGGTTGTACCAAGTGTGGACTGTCACTTGCATTTCACGGTTCACACTTGGGAACACCTCTGACACCCCTTCGGTGATTCGTGTCGTGACGATAAGTTTTTTATCTAATCGTAACTATTAACAACAACCATAGACATTAGTATAATAATGTTTTCCTAATATTAATTAGTATAATAATGTTTTCCTAATATTAATTAGTATAATAATCATGGGCGTAGCCAGGTTTTAGTATTATTATTAGTATTAGGAAGGGGGGGGGGGGTTAAGAAAATAAAATGACAAAAAAGTACATAAAATTACATTAATGATGAAAAAAAAACTGCTGCAAAAGCATTAGAGAATGATTATTATATTTTAGGGTTCCGTACCTCAAATGGAAAAAACGGAGCTCTTATAGGATTTATACGACTTTATTGTCCGTTTGTCTGTCCGTCCGTCCGTCTGTCTGTCAAGACCCTTTATCTCGGTATCGAGTTGAAATTAAAACCATATACAGTCCCTTGAAGCTGTAAAAAATCAAACTTCTAAATTAAAGTAAAAAAAAAGATACGGCCGTTTATGCCGCAAAACACGTATACGATACTCTCAAGGGATTCAATATTTATAGGGTATTTTCCGTTGACCCAGAACTATGATATTTGGTAAGTAATACCGTCTTATACCACAAGTGTTGGGAAAAAACCGGTCAAGTGCGAGTCAGACTCGCATACCTAGGGTTTCGTAATTCGACAGTTTTGGGAACAGTCAGGAAAAAAGTATTTAAAATCTTGCAGATAACTGTTAATGATAACTAAAAAAAGAATTGATTGTACCACAAAAGAGACACAAATAATTTTATACCGTACTCGAAATAAAACTCGAGGATGAAAATTTTTATTTTGTCATTGTACTATCGTGAATTTCTCAACCGCTATATTTTTCCTGTAATCTTTACATAATCACAAATCACCATGATTTTTTTCATTTTTTTCGGTCCACCTTTTTCTGAAATACGGGGGTGGACATGAAATTTTTGTGGTGTTTCAAAGATTTCTCGAAATCGGTGCCAGTAAATACAGCAAAAGTACATATTTTTATAATCAGCTTTTTAATATCTACAATTTGATACCCATTTTGAATTTTTGGGATATTTTTTTTATTTTCCTCACTATTGTATTGGAAATATTTTGAATAATTTATTTTTTTCTACACCATATTGTGTAGCCAAGTGAATACTGCTTTTGTAGCAAATTTCAAATCTTTATCTTTAATGGTGCTAAAGTTATGAGGCTGTGACATACGGACAGTAGACGGACAGACACCGGAGTCTCAACGTAGACTCGCACTTGTCCGGTTTTTTCTTTTTAAATATATCCACTACTTCATCTGCATCAATTTCTGCCCACAGTGAATATTCATGTTTGTCTCTTTTCACTCGTTAAAAATAATACGGGGAACACATTTGTTATTATAATATTAATTTTACTAAGTTTCTACTTGTTTCTTTGCATACCTACTTAATTAAATCGGATCTAAGTCTAATTTTGGACCCCACCAACCCCTCCCCCCCCTGGCTACGCCCATGATAATAATGTCTATGACAACAACATAATCATCAGCGGTAAATGGTGTTTTCCTCGAAGTCGTTTGGAAATGCTGATTATTTAAAAAACCGGTCAAGTGCGAGTAATAATGGACTTAAAACTAAAATTACAAACTTATTCACAAAACTGCAAAATTAATAGGTTGAATATTCAAGTACGTAACCATAAGGGTACGTTCAAGGAGACGCGACGCGTCAGGCGGCACGGTGCGCGAAGCAGGCTGCGTGGCGTCAAGCATTTTCTCCGTTTATGGAGAGGCAGCGCGTGTCGCTGCCCGCCGCAGTTGACGCGTAAAAACAAACATATGGTAACTAGTAGTTTCGTTTATGAACGAGCGGGGCATACGGAATAGCGGTTTACGGGGTTGTTAACTGCGGCGCTCGCTGCGGATACCGCAGCTTTCTTATTTCGTGTTCGAATAGTAACAACGGGCAAACGTTGTATTTATGCTTGTAATCTTGGGCGATTTTATCGACATACCTATTCCTTGAAGATAATTCTTACTTAAAAAGTATCTTATTTACCGCTAGGTCAGAACTCGTTACTTCACCCGCTGCGTCTATCGCGGCGTCGCCCGTCGCTTCATTCGCCGCGTCTCCCGTTGCGTCACTCGTTACTTCACCCGCCGCGTCAATCGCGGCGTCGCCTGTCGCTTCATCCGCCGCGTCCCCCGTCGCATGCGACGCTACAATTCAAACAAACGCGTGCAAAAACGCTTCTCCTTGAACGCTCCATATATCGGTGTATGTTTGTGTTTCCGGCGGCCCGCTTCGCGCACCGCGATGCTTGACGCCCCGCGTCTCCTTGTTCTTCGCCTAAAACTACATTATAAATCGAAGTTTTCAGTGTTTGTTGTTTAAATTCCGTATATGGCACACTATATACAGATAATACAGATTATTTAAGGTCGAGTTATGGAACGGGCTATGCTTGGGGTATCTCTGATGGATAAGATTTCGAAATGAGGAGATCCGTCGGAGATCGAAAGTAACCGACATAGCCTGCAGAATCAGTAAGTTGAAGTGGCAGTGGGCAGACCCAATTTGTCGCCGACATGATGGCCGTTGGGGCCGAAAGGCTTTAGAATGGAGACCACGTACAGCAAATCGTAGTGTAGGCCGACCTCGTGCCCGCTGGACCGACGACCCGAAGGACGTTGCGGGGGGCGGCTGGATGAGGAGGACGGAGGACCGACATGAGTGGCGAAATTTGGGAAAGGGACGAACACGGACTGATGGATGGATGGATACAGATAATATTAAATTCCTTACTGGTTTAGTTTTTGAGGTAGACCAAATAACAAAATGGTCTAAAACAACTGACAACTTTGGCAGCCCCCATACATTTCCTTATTTTTGAAGATAAAAAAAATATTTTTACTCTACTCAATGAGCTCTAGATAATGAACCCCACGTGCCAGGGTAAGAAAAATCATTTTTATTGGACACCCCTAAAAATATTTACCTTTTAATTCAGTATTCGGTTTGGGGTCAACAGTCTACACAAAATATCAAAATTTCAGATCTTCAACTCATTCCGTCTACAATCTAGCTAGAGAGCCGTGATATACTGATGGATACACACGGACAGGCGGCAGAGTGATAATAGGGTTCCGTTTTGGTTTTGCGTACGGAACACTAAGAAGTAACACGCGAAGTACTTTATTTACGTACAAGAGGATAGGGGAAAACTTTCTTTAGAAATTACTATTAATAAGGATAAGGGAAGCGCTTACTAAATACTGCCGTAATTTCTACCTTTCTAAAGAAAGTTTTCTGTTTTTTACGAAACTTAAAAAACTCTCCAAACACAAATCCAAACCGGCTACAGACATATGGCAAATGTGATTCATAATTTCATACGCATAAATGGGATTTATCGTCATTTCCCAAGTGTCTGGTTAAAGCTTAAGGTTCAGGAGAATAGGTTCCGATTGCATTGATCGCTGTTACTCCATGCGGAAAGACCCGCAGTGCGAGAGGGACGAATTCTGGAAAAAAATCAAAATTACGACTTTTATCACGAATTTTATTATTTCAAAAAAACTAAATTTTGTACCACATATCTGTTCGTTTTAGAGTTTAATTAAGTTTATATAGATTTTATTTCATAAATAATACAATATAATTTTGCACCAATAATGTTAAAAGTCGACATGAAAACTTTTTTTGGAGTCATCTTTGATATTTTATGATTCAATGTTGGAATGAAGTCTGAAGATTCTGTTTCGAGAAAAGTGTGCATTATAATCTTGCTTGACAGAAGTCCAATTTTTAAAAAAATATCTATTATGTTGTTTATATTGCTTCAAACAAGGAAGAATAAATTATGGTTTTTCAGAACCTATCCTCAAAAAAACCGGCTACAGACATATAGAAAATGGTATTAATGATTCCAGATGCATAAATGGGATTTGTCGTCATTTTCCAAGTCTCTGCATAAAGCTTAGGGTACATATCCGAACCTAAAAACCGGGTACGGACACATGGAAAATGTCATTCATGATTCTAGCTCTGAATGGAACTAGATGCATATCTTAAACTCTGAACAGATCAATCATGCTTTAGGTAAATATAGCAACAGATAGAATACAAGAAACCCCGCTCGTGTGTTCGCCGTGTTTTAAATGATATAAGAGATAAGTCAGCCAACGACAGATAAGAAGAGTTCATTGTGTCACCAGTCCCGTCAGTTAGGGCATTTTGGATCATATTTCAACGTGAATAAGAACTTTTGTCGCAAGAATACTTCGAATGTTTCAATGTCGTTTAGGACATCGAGGCATGACTTTCATCCAATGGGGATGCCCTCTATTCGGATTCGGAGAAGATTCTTTGCAAATATTATAAAGGACCTGCATAACAACATATTTGTTATGCTTAATGAATTTTTAACTAATATAGTTTTAGAAAGGTGTGAAATGTTATTATTTCATGTATGCTTTTGACCTTGTCCTACCCGACCTTGTTTTGCAGCACCACGACGCTCCAAGCGAATTCGCTTTGCGCTTCATTCAAGCGTCAGCGTCTAGCAAAATCAAATGTATGAGTTAATACAAGGCCACAAAGGCGCGGCGATAAAAGCTGCGAGCGATTTTTTGGTTTAATGTAGTGTCTGTCACGACGCGCTTTTTTTCTGAAGCGTTTATCAATGTGCAATTCAGGATCGTCCTGCTATATTATGGATATGTGCACATCCTGAACATAAAAAAAAAGGAAATTCACAACACGTTTGCTTTTTTCTCAAATCATGGACTCCTTGCCTACAATTAAAATAGTCTGAAAAAAATGGGTTATTTTATAAACAATTGTTTTATAATTTTGTCATCGACATTATGTACACGTTCTACAATGGTGAGATCACACTGAGCTTAGTTTCTTTGCGCTGAATCCAGACGCTCTAAGCGAATTCGCACAAGACCCGTGGCCTTCTTTTAACCCGAGGGCCATAGGCAACGACCCTTCAAGCGAATGCGCTCTCCGCTGCAAGAGTCGGCGTCAAAATTGTATGAGCTTGACGCCGACGCTTGCAGCGCAGAGCGAATTCGCTTGGAGCGTCGTTGGCCGTGGCCCCCACATATTAATAATAAGCGAATAAACGCTTCAAGCGAGTATGGAGTGTGAAACTCATGGTCCAGGCATTAGTGTTGTAATATCTGTCTGTCCTCACTTGAAAATCAATCACCATAGTTGGAACAAATACAATGAAACATAAATTATCATCAAAATCGCATTTGTATTTTACTCAAAAATGCATGTAATGTGGTCATTATTTTGACAAAACATTTCCGGCCGCTATTTTGACGTTTCAACGCTTTAAGAAATCAAATGCAAACAGATTTTATTTAAAACACAGCTGCTTGTATTTATAGAGATAGGTACAAAAACATTTTCGGATAAAGTTTTAGGTTTCCTAGTGATTTTCCACTGCACAAATTTTTCATATGCAAGCTTATATTTTTCCTTTGAGTTTCGCGGTATCAAATTTTCAACCACTAATTTATCTTTAATGTCTGGCGGTGTTAAACACATTGAATCTGAAGAATTTTCGCTTTGAGAGTTCATTTTTAGCAAAAAAGTCACCAAATAAAAACAAAAATTTCGCTGATCCGCGCTTTTGTTGCTTTTTTTTAAAGCAATTGTAGTTGGAACTATACAGCCAAACATGGAATATTTTTTTTAAGCAATGGTATGAGGGTGCATTTTTATATTCGCGGAATGGGTAGGTAATTAATAAATGAGGGTACTTTCCTTAGTCGAACTGGTTAAGTAGCTCATTATTAGTATAAATAGAATGTTTTGTTTTAATCGGGCCATTACTATTTGAATTATCGTCGATCAAACAACTCCATCCATCCATCCATCAGCCTGTTTCGTCCACTGCTGGACATTGGCCTTTCCAGGATTTCACCACTCTTGGCGGTCCCCCTGGGAGAAATGCCCATACTCACACACGCTGGGCAGGCGGGTTGGTGAGCGCGGTGCCGAAACCCTTGCACCAGTGACGCCGCTGCCCGTCACCAGTCTGTTTTAAGGTCTGACAATTAGGGATGGATATACCGCCATCCATCGGTCCCAGGCAATGGTGGGCCTAGCTACGCTCTAGGCCTTCCAGCTTGGCCATCATTCCAGTCCTTGCTGTCCTCGCTGTAAAGGCCTCGACCTACGGTCTCGGTCTTTATCTCAGCTCGTCCATCAAGTGCTGCACGCTGACCGCGCTGTGTCGGCCTGGAGCTGCGCTATGCTGCGCTGTCGCCCATCATCAGCGCGACCAGCAAAGTAGTCATTATAAACCGCGGCAGTAATGTACTATTACTTTGTAGCAACATGTACAATAATGTACAGTGCAGACCACATCAAGCAATACACTTGCAGTACGACATTAGCTTTTACAGAGAAGAATATAAGATAGGTACAAAGTCAGAAGTGTCTAACTTGATGTACATGTATAAATAAAAAGTAATGGAAATATTTGCAGTTAATTAAATAAGTAAATCTATTTATAAACGGGTCTGATATTTCCAAATATTCTTACTACAGAATTAAAATGTCATATACTAGGTGAAATTAAAATCAACCGACCAAATTCATACTGGAGACTCGGTTAGTCATCAGGAACAAGGTTTAAGATAAGATAAGATAAATTTATTTAGCTTTCTTGTTGTACAAGAGGTAAAATTAAAAACCCTCCAGGTGAAAACCGAAAAAAAATTTTTTTTTGCCCCATAGTGCCTGCACTAGGAATTGTACTTAAACTAGTAAGGCAGCAAAAAAGTTCATTTTTCGAAATTGACCAAAAAGATTACTGAACCTAGTTTCGTGATCACTAACCGAGTCTCCAGTATAAATTTAGTCTGTTGATTTAATTTCAGCCTATATATAAGGTAACTTTAATTTATACAGCCAAACTCATACTGGGGGCTTGGTAAGTGATCACTGATCAGTAACACATCCGTGTTACCCTTTTTGTGAAATTCGTAAATTATTCTTTTCGTGTTCCTTACAAACGCAAGCTCAGCCCGAGTCAATTACTATGGGACGTCAAGATTTTATTTTGCGAAATTGGCAAAGTGTTATCGATCCGTGTTACTGATCACTTATCAAGCCTCCAGTATGAGTTTGGCTATTTATTTATTTATATTTAAGGAAAACTTACAGCACAGTATAACTAAATTAAAAAACAGAGAAAACAAATTACGGCCAATTACAAGTTTTCACTACTAGTAACATAATAACTTAATAACACTTACGTAAAATATTAGTAATAAAATTTACTGACGGTATGAAATTTAGCTTTACACATAATCAATATAAAAAAAACAAGTTATTTTTAAACCGAGAAAAAGAAAACAGCATTAAATTAAATTAAATTCTCAAACACAACACAAAAAAAATGCTAGGATACAATGATACCACAGGTAAGTATTAAATTAATACATCAAATATTAAAAAACTTAGCGCCTAGCACCATTCTTGCTCTAGCCACAGAGAGGAAGAAAATATCGAGATCATGTAATGTGTTTACATAATTTTGTACTCGCCATAGGTAACTATTTTGTCTGTAGTTTGTTCCAACAATAGGAAGAGAAAAAATGGGTATTTGACGCCGCGATCTGCTGGGGAAATAAAAGTTCAGATTGGATAGTAAATAAGGGCAGTCTACTTGACCTGAAACAACTCTTATTAAGAAGAGAATGTCAGCTATCGAGCGACGCTCTTGTAAAGGAAGTATGTGATATTCTCGACAAGATTCAAAATAATCTGTTGAATAGATATATAAATTAAAGTCACCTTATACCGGGTGTAATTATAGTGCGACCATTAAATCGCACTCTATTTACATCCGGTATATGTGTATCATAAAATGGAACGTGATTTGCAATGCGCCCAAATTAATGAGATAATTAGATTGAAATAATGAAATGGTTATTGGAAGACCAGTATTGGATCCTTTCACGGTTGTCACCAAACGTTTTGTTCACCTATACTGTAAGTTAGCAGTAATTATAATGGTGTAGTTGATTGTAAATGACGCAATGACTAGAAAGTGAGTAAGAGAACAGCTCTCAGACAAAACCAGGTGGCCCATCATTGCCTGGGACCGATGGATGGCGGTATATCCATCCCCAATTGCCGGGCCTTAAATAAAACAGACTGGTGACGGACAGCGGCGTCACTTGTGCAAGGGTTTCGGCACCGCGCTCACCAACCCGCCTGCCCAGCGTGTGTGAGTATGGACGTTTCTTCCAGGAGGACCGCCAACAGTGGCGAAATCTTGGAAAGGCCAGCATGTCCAGCAGTGGACGAAACAGGCTGATGGATGGATGGATGTGTTCTTACCTGATACTTACCACTTGCTGAACGGTGGAGGAAAACATCGTGAGGAAACCGTGTAATTGTGCCCAAAGTACAGCGGTAGGGCTCACCACCCATCACGTTGGGACGTAATAATCGTCGGTGAAACGGGTGACTGTGACTTGCATTTCACAGTTCACACTCGGTAACACCCCTGACACTCCCTCGGGGTTTCATGTCGTGAGGATATGTTTTGTTGCTCACCTCTGTGGTCTAGCAGTTTGAACGTTAGACAACTAATCGGGAAGGTACGGGTTTAAGTCTTCGGAAAGCGTATGCAAAGTGACTTTAGTCGATGTAGTAGGTAGCCTAAAATTTCCAAATTTTATTTTGCGTTTTTCACATCAAGGGTCATGGAGTTACAAAGTATCCAATATGAATTCGGCTACCCCGAGTCAGTGTAAGGAACCTTTCGGGGTTGTTTTGGAACAAGTACCTATGGGAGCAAAAATTATAAATAATTAATATTTTTCGTATTATGTAATAAGGGTAATTTAACCTAGGTCCTGACCACTTACCGAGTCTCAAATATAAATTTGGCCATGTCAACCGAAGTCACCTTATATGTATTTTACTCTCGAAGTGCGGCGATAAAAATTACCACCCGGTTAGGTAGGAACGTAAAAATCGTCAGTTAAAATAGGGTGTCGAGTTGACTGGTCCAGCGCAGGCGACACTTAAAAACACTTCTCACACCGCACCCCCCCGAGTGTATCATGTCGTAATAATATGTTCCATAAACGTGTTGTTCTTTCTGAATAATTTAAACGTAGTCTCTATGTGAGTTTTTACCTTGGTCGTATCAATAAGGCTTATATTGAATGTTGAGTAATCCATCTTCAGACAGAGACCTTGTACTTTGAGTGTTTGACACGAATAATTTATTTATCTGCTTATTCTCACGTGCACTATTACATAATCTAAAAAAAATATTGTTTTCAAAATATAAGGTGACTTTTGTTTATATAGCCAAATTCATAATGGAGAGTTGGTAAGTGGTAAGGACCAAAGTTGAACAATATTATTTCTGCCTCTATACTTGTTCAAGAACAACCTCGACTCAATTGATATAGGAAGTAACAAGCATGGCTCAGACAACCCCACGTCTTAGAGTTCAGATTTAACTGACGCAAAACTAGATACTCAATGTCAGGGATAACGGGCCCTTACCGAAGCACGTAAACCGGACAAAATTGCGCCCCTCTTCGGTCTCGGTCTCGGCAAGTCTCGACAAAATTTAAAGCCGAACCTCTCAGTCTCTGTCTCGGCCAAAACACGCCGAGACTTACTATTTTTAGAAATACACCATGACAAGACTTTAGAGTAAAAAAAACAGAAATTAGTAGGCTGTATACGTCAAAATCAGTTTGTACGGAGACTCGTCCATAAAGGGCTACCATAACAGTACATGGTAACTCATAGGAAACCTTACAAATTGTAAGACTTAAAGACTTACTTAATATGATTAACACTTGCGATTGTCGGCACTTGATGACACTTCGATAACAACACGACGAACAAAACGCTTGTACTGGTTTCACAATTTCGACTTACTTAATGGTGAAAACCTGTAATATTTTTTATTTTGTTTTTCTTTTAGTCTTATGTCGTGAAATGATTGATGGCACTTTCATCGTAGTTTTTTAAATATATCTATATGTCTCGGTCAAGGTCTCGGCCGAGAATTCATTTATTTCTCGGTCGAGACTGAAAATCTGGGCGCGGTCGGTCGGACCTTGCCCTACGGGCGTTAGCGTAACTAGGATTTGTAGCTGAGGAGGCCGGCCACCGGTTCCACTCATGAAGCCATCAACGAGTATGAGATAAATAGAGATAACACTCGATACAACGAGAGATCACATACAAATTAATAAAAAAGATAAATAATGCCTTTATATTGATAAAGCATCTCTTACAACAATGACAAATACAGGAGGTTTTCTGGAGTGGCAGACGGTGCTCTAGCGGAGGCCGTGCCCCCTTAGGCCTATGCCTGCGGGTTTCAAACCTGTGATCTCCGAATTAGTGAATGAGAACAACCACAGAGGCGGCACTTGAAGCATTCATCATTTGTCTTTGCTCATTTCAGATTCGGTGTCTTCGAGCAAGCGAAACTGTACATGATAACAGAAGACGGCACCCTCACGACGACCGGGAAGCTGATGTGCGGCCTGTCCGCCGGGGTCGCGGAGGCCATCCTGGCCGTCACCCCCATGGAGACGGTGAAGGTCAAGTTCATAAACGACATGAGGCTCGAGAAGCCGAGGTTCAGAGGCTTCTTCCATGGCGTCAGGACTATTGTGAGAGAGGAAGGTCAGTTGTATTTCATATGGCATTTATTCTCAAAAAACACAAACATAACATACCTATATAAAAATCAATAATAAAAAATATTAAAAAGCACGACTGCCGGAATAGAGATTTAATTAGAATTTCAGTGCAGTCGGGGAATATACAAAACAACACTCAGATGTAATTGTCCCCCGACTGCACTGAAATTCGACTTAAATCTTTGCAGTTTTATGTATGTATTTATAGCATATTCCACTCAGGATGCTCTAAGGATTCTAACGATACCACACACTTCCAAATCGGTTGAGGCATTAGGAAGTTATGGTGGAATTAAGAAAAATAACCACATGAACCCTGAAAACAATACACTTCTTTTTTGGGGTCAGTCGTGTAATACAGAATTTGACAATCTTCTAAATCTGCCTGACAAGTATAACTAAAACACAGAATAAATAACAGAAAAAAGTTCATTAATTCTGGTGATATTGTGTCACAACCCGCTGCTTTTTAGGGTTCCGTACCCGAAGAATGCCAAATGGGGTCCTATTACTAAGCCTCCGCTGTCTGTCTGTCCGTCTGTCACAGGGGTCTACAGCATCAACCGTTATAGGTAGAAAGTTGAAATTTTCACAAAATACATGTTACTATGGCCTCTACCATGACAAATATAAATATAAAAAAATTAAAATTTAGGGAGGGATACATCAAGAAAATAAACCTCGAAAAAGTTGCATTATTTTTACGTTATTTCAAATGGTTCTAACTTAAAAACACAAATCAAATCAAATCAAATCAATACTGTGTGGTGGCACGGAAAGTTATTAAAGGATCAGCACATTCCCAGGTATCGGCGGCGTATACAAAGGCGTCACAGCGACCATAATGAAGCAGGGCTCCAACCAGGCGATCAGGTTCTTCGTGATGGAGTCGCTGCGGGACTGGTACAAGGGCGGCGACCGGGACAAGGTCGTGCCCAAGTATATCGTCGCTATGTTCGGCGGGGTGGCCGGTGAGTGAAAAACTATGTTTTTTGGTGGTTGGCATAGATAAGAGTATAACCCGGGAATAGATACGAAACTTGGCTAACTTCACAGGCAATGCTAGTGCTGCCGCCAAGCGGCTAAGCTCTCAACTAATGTCTGGTGTAAACATACGCATAAGTATGTACATATACGAGATAACACTGCTATAGCTTCGTTAGCAGCTAGCCCCAGACAGAACTATTATCTCAATGTGTCTACAAACCACGCTATATTTTGCACGAAAAAAAATTTACTTCGATTTACATTTTTACTAAACACGTAAATATGATAATAAGTAAACCGAAGTAATTTTTTCTCAACGTGCAAAATATAGCCTGGTTGGTAGACACATTCAGATTCTGTCTGGGGCTAGACGTAGGTATATTTGCAATAACTAGAAACAGATTCAAAATAGAATAAAACAAAGTTCCTTTCTCATATATTATTTTAATTTTCGTTGCTTCTTACTCACTAATCACTGCACTTTAGTTTTTAAGGAAATCGTGGGTATCCGTGAAGAAGAAAGAATTCTCACTCAACACTAATCACTTCACTAAAGTTTGTTGGCTGTAATTTGCAGAGGAGTAGTCCTAACTCAACTCTATTTAAATTACTGCACTAGATGCTACAAATATACAAAAATGGAGCAAACTTTGAATACAAGCGTTCACGCAGCCGGCAGACATTTTGTTTTTGTGATGTGTGTGACCAGTGTTGCCACCTCCCACAATGACAATGACTTTATGACAGGCGAAGATACCGCCCTCTATTGTGCCTTTGTGTAAAACATTGAAATTCTTTCCTTATTTGAGAGCCAGCTCAATAGATGACGCTGTTGATGGTTCTATTGACAATGTTCTAAGATACTATAGCCTGGTGGTTGGCAACTGCCGCTGGCCCTGAATGATGTTAAACATCGTAACGGGTTGGAAAGAGTCCTACAATAATAAATGAAAATAATTCTAGGGTAGGTAATGGTGTCGATTCGGTGTAACACGTCTTATTTGACAGAACTAACCTTATTTTAAGCGTTATTTTTTTAATTTAATACTAGCTTTTGCCCGCGACTTCGTTCGCGTGGGTTTCGGATATAAATTCGAATCAGACTTCCCATAGATTTATGTAATAGCCTTTGCCGTTTGGGTCTATTCAATCTTGGCCCCGTTTTCGGCTTGGGTGTTATTTTAAGAACACCCCTTGTAGTTGTGTTTTTTATTATCATGACAGTGACCCTGATTAACACATAAGCTATTAAGGATGTTCATAAAATAACGCCCAAGCCGAAAACAGTGCAAAGATTGGATAAACGCTCTCAACTCGAGAACCACTCGACGGATTTGGATATGTTTTTTTATTATCATCACAGTGACCCCGATTAACACATAAGCTATAAGGGGTGTTTATAAAATAACGCCCAAGCCGAAAACGGGGCAAAGATTCATTCAATCAAGGCAAACGCGTGCAAAGGCTAGTTGTAAATTAAGCAGTGAGATTGGTACACATAATTGTAGATATTAACTCGAACAAAAACATTCTTTATACAGGAGCTGCTTCGGTATTCGGTAACACGCCAATAGACGTGGTCAAGACGCGCATGCAAGGGCTCGAAGCGGCCAAGTACAAGAACACGTGGGATTGCTTCATCAAGACGTGGAAAGCGGACGGACCTCTAGGGTTCTACAAGGGTACAGTACCGCGCCTTAGCCGGGTCGTATTTGACGTTGCCATTACCTTCACTATCTACGACAGTATCATGGATGTCTTTAACTATGTATGGAAGTAATGTTTAGTTGTTGTAACAAAGCGTATTGTAAATAAATTAAACTTGTGATGGATAATCTGCTGTGTATTGGTAGGTTCAGAATTTGGTCACAAGACTGAAGTGACTAAATAGATGTCGGTTTTAGGTAGTTTGTTCGCTGTACCAAACGTTTGGTAGTCATTGATTTGTTGGGTACAAAATTAATTGTTGTTTTTAATGCTTAGGATTGTACGGTTATTGTCACTATAGCTAATCGAGTACAGTATCGAATTAGCTGAAATCGAATTGTTAAAGTTTTGTTATTTTTTACAGCGAAAAATATATATTTTTGTAGGTAACAAGCAGTGTAGTGAGAAAACTATAATATGATAATTATAGAGGACATATTATTAAAATGATTGCCATTGATAATGTCTAGTGAGTTTAATAATATGACTTTTTTATTGTAAGAATATTATTTATTGACATGGATTCTATCAGGGTTTTGAATGGTATTTTTTTATGAAGTCACAAACATCGATTGACGAAAAAAATATTTTTTTCTGACATTTGTATTTTATATCTTTTTGTATACACTTTTTATACTATATCTATGCATTCTGTAACTTTGTATCTTACTAAGACAGGGTTAAAATTATAAAACAAAAACATAGATCAATTATTACCCCTCACAAACTGTCTGCCAAAGGAAGCTATGCATTTTTAGTTTCAAGCATTTTCTGCATTTGAGTTTTTTTGTCACAAGTGGAATGTCTTATTTTTAAGTATGTACCCTCTTCCATAAATGAATAAATACAAATATATTTTTGCAATTTTTATATATTTCAATATTATTGTACCACAGAATTCTTGTAGACATTCCAATATTTTTTAATACTTTTCATGTTACTATTTTCTGTGAATACAATGAAGTACCTAAGTTTAGTCCGTTCTACCATACTGATGTAAAAAATGCTATTTT
Organism: Ypsolopha scabrella; assembly: GCA_910592155.1. Lineage (NCBI taxonomy): Eukaryota > Metazoa > Arthropoda > Insecta > Lepidoptera > Ypsolophidae > Ypsolopha > Ypsolopha scabrella. Next base: position 3,005,065 of record OU342980.1, on the reverse strand, counting down.
GATTAAGTTTTTAATAATTTTAAGCAGAATGTTGACATGTTTCTATTTATTGTAATTTTGTTATTTTTATGCAATAAAATTGTCGAACAAAACTTGATGTTCTCATTATCCACATAAAACCCACTGGATTCATGCGAAAGAAGTTCAGATTATTGGGTATGTATTATATTAATAACATTGTTTCTAATCTAGGTAATTTATTAGTCTTAGGTGGGCCACTTAGCCACCAGGAGGCGCCTGGCCCCCCGGTTGTTACAAATACGGCAATGTCAGTCGACTTCCCAAGTACGAGTAATTATTATCTAAGTACGACTTATAACTCATCGATTTTTATAGACCGGCTGAATAAGTAAGTCCTCGCCGCAACGCTACAGATAGCCGTTCATAAATTAACAATTTCGTCAGGTTCCGACACTGACAGCAGGATAGCAATTAGCAAAGCGTGCGAAAGAGACGGCAATAGAACCCATGTTGCGACCCCTAGTTTATGAACGTAGCCCAGGGGCGCTAACGGTGCATTGAGAGTGTGTGTGAGAGAGAGAGAGATATACACTCTGACACAAGCCTACAGCCGTGATTACACCATCCGATTTATCGGGAGTCTAACCATCCTATTTAGGACGTGCTAAGAAACAGACCGTCCATAAGGGTCCGTATAACTTCAAATGAGAATATCACATTGTGTAGGTAATCGGTACGGGCTAATAGGGCTGATAGATTTATTTTAGAGAAAACGCAAAATCTTCAAGTTCGCTCGATGGGAAAAAACTAAATTTCATGTTTTTCGAGTGCTAAAGGCCCTTCCTTAAATCATACAGCCTTGAAATTTGTATGAAAAATAAGTTAACAAATGAAATACCTAGTTCGTTCGTCTTAGAATATTTAAAAAATTTCATCTGGAAGCAGGGTTATAAAATAAAAACGCAGATTTATGTGGGCGCGTGTTTCTTGATGGTCGTAACTGCCACGGCTGAGAGCGCGCTATTTTTAACTAAAATGAAACGTCGTAGAGTTCAGTTTTGATTGACGCAAAATGAGGTGCTCAACCTGACCTTATATGTAGCCTTGACGCGATTACATTGTCCTAAGTCCAATCCTATCATAATAAGGCATCAGGCGAGGACGCGTGGCGGTGGCGGATAGTCAAAGTAACACAATATAAACCTTATTATTACGTAGCATAGCGTCGTTTTTGACGTCACGAGAATTTCGCCCGCGCCTCCAGGCGACGTCCTCCACTATAGAAGAGCCAACGAGAGATGGCACCTATGACAGCTGCGTTTAGTGATGGGATGCATTTTAATTTCGGCAAAAATAAAATCAAACGCGACTGGCGACTTGAGTAAATTTATTTATTTAATAAAATATCGATTTATTTGACACGTCATACAACATGCATCATAATAATACAAATGGCAAATGTGTTTGTAAACAGACGGAGCCGTACGATTAAGGAGAATAGAACCCGTTATTTATTGATTACAATTCAGCCACTAGCATTCCTCATGATCCCTTGAGTTATGAAAAAATTAGAAACTTTTGGTATAAAGTCTTTATAAAATCGAAAAATGATCGAAACGAGTAGTACGTCACTTTTCGCTGCCAGCAACAATGAAGTATTAGATTATTTTAGTGACACTTACCCATAAACAATTATGAAACTTGGTAGGCATTTAAACGTCATAGGTTGGTCTCTCGTCGTCTCTCGTTGGCTCTAGTTTAAGTGACGCGCCGCCGCTATCAAGTAGCGCGCATCCCGACGCAGTCACAAGCAAAAAATTTAGTACTCTTCTACCGAGAGAAGAACGGCAACCCAGGACAAGTAAATTACGACCACAGACGAATAATTATATGTCTGCGATTACGACACAGCAGTGACAAATGCCACTTCAGTATAATTCAGGCCGCGACGTGTCAAATGCCTGCGCCACGTCATACGTCACACCACGTCTCTTCTGTATAAACCGCGCCTTTGGATGCCGACAAAATAAATCGGATAGTCTAATCGCGACCTTCTGCCCGGTTCCCTTTTTCGTCACTCTCCGCGTCCCTGTAAACGTCAGACTGGCTTATCCGATTTTCCTAAAGGCGCGATTATATTATCCGATTCATTGGAATAATAACTGTGTGCGTTAGATACGCTAGCGGCATGTTGGCGCTTTTCAGCTTGACAGATAATTAGAGCCTCATCTAGCGTAATTGTGCCCGAAATAAAAAATTTGTGCTTCCAACCGATCCAAAGATATTCACGAAAAAAAAATGATTCCGCTGGAGTAACGTTACCCCAGCGGCATGTTTTTTATCTGTGGTCGTAGCTTAGGTAGATCTAATTAGTGCCCAAAACACAAACTTAGTGCGTCCAGAGGTTTCAGGGTTATTCAAAATGCCGCTGGGGTAACGTTTAGCCAATTGCTATCTCTTAAACGGCATGAGACACAACTACGACTTTTTTACTAAGGTGCGTCTTAATTAGTTCCTATTTTGTGCAAATTTACATTTTCTTTAATCGATACCGTTGGTAAGTTATATATTTTTTTCAAAAACCCTAAAATCGGGCCTGTCGTTTCAATGAGAATAGCTAGAAACTCATCAATTATGGTGGTTTGTACCTTTTCTAAATCGTAGTTGAATGTCATGCCGTTTAAGAGATACAGCAATTGGCTAAACGTTACCCCAGCGGCATCTTGAATAACTCTGAAACCTTTGGACGCACAAATTTTGTTTTTTTGGGCACAATTGGGCACTAATTAGAATTACCTTAATAGCTAGTTTGTATTTAGCTACAACCACAGGTAAAAAACATGCCACTGGGGTAATGTTACTCCAGCGGAATCTGTTTTTCGTGAATATCTATGGATCGGCTGGAAGGACTTTTTTTTATTTCGGGCACAATTACACGAGGTGAGGCTCTAATTATCTGTCAAGGTGAAATCCTGAAAAGCGCCAATATGCCGCTGGCGTAACGCACATATAACAACTATGATGGTACCAAGGACAGTGTGTTTGATTCCTTGCGCGCCCTAATTAGGATCCTAGTTAGGATTCTGATAATAGCATAATGTACCTAGTCGTGGCTTATAGCATGGATATTTTATTCGGAACAATAAAACCAGATATTTTGTACGTGTATAATATTTCCCCACAGCCTTATACTTATTTTCTAAAATATAAAAAAAAAAATGCTAAAAAGGATAATTTTCAAGGTTTTTGAACGGCGTGGCGGGTATGCAGCGATGGTTGATATTGAAACTGTCAACGGTGGCCATTTCGTCCTCCGTTAGAGAGAAATCGAATAAATTGAGATTCTGTTCAATACGAGATTTGGTAAACGATTTTGGTATGACCACAATGTTTCTTTGGATCTGAAATAAGAAACATACATATATACAGGCTGCTTGGTAATTCCTTTGATGGGGTTGCAGAAGAGAACAATTCCAGTCGATTCAACTATATAATGCCTCATGCAAAAGTGAACCATTTCTGAGATATTTTGACTTGAAGCTTTTATTCTAAAGTAAACTTAAAAAAATATATAAAAAAACCAGGGAATATTTTACATTTTTTATTGGTTTCGCCTTGATAACATCCCAGCCAATAAATAATAATCCTAAAATGCACATTATTGACGTAAACCTTGACACTGTGCTGCAAAACAATTTAAAACTCTTGAAAATCGCAAAAGATTTACACAAAAAAGCTAAGTTAAAACAAAAAGTCTCTATGCAATTTTATGTGCGTATTAGCGTGAAAACATCTGCATTTTACTAGGTTTCGAATGAGGTACAAAAATCTCAAATTGACAGAGGAATGATAAAAATATGGCCCAAACAATAGGAGCAGGTAGGAAAAAATCATTAACGGTTAAATTAGAAAACAATGGATTACAAACTTACATTTTGTATGCATAAGATTTGTTTCTAATATTCAACGGTAAATGATTTTTTTTCCAAATAATAATTTAGGGTTATTTTTTATTGGCTTGGACGTTATTAAAGCGAAACAAATAAAAAAATTCTAAAATATTGGCTGGTTTTTTTAATATATATATATTAAATTCAAAATATCTCAGAAATGGTTCACTTTTGCATAAGGCATTATATAGTCGAATCGACTGCAATTGTTTTCTTCTGCAACCCCTTTAAAGGATTGCATCTAATCACCAATCAACCTGTATATATTAATCATTAATTTAGTGCATGACTTAAGCCTAAGTCATAATCCCACAGAATTCAGAAAATTTAATAGATAAAAAAATTATATATTGAGTTATGTTAAAACCTCGATAGCTCACTTTCACGCGAGCGAAGCCGCGGTAAAAATCTAGTCAAGGGGGAGGGGGAAGGGTGTAGGGGACCGGCCCCCTTTAGCATACGCGAAAAATTTTATATTTTGTACCCGTTACGGATTATCCGTATCATGAAATACAAGGTGATATTAATTTATTTATTAATTTATATAAGGTCCTACAATAATAAGTGAAAATTATTCTAGGGTAGATCATGTATCGTTAACTGATCAAATTCCAAAAGAATAAAAAATGTTTTGCTCAAATGATTTTTTCACTTCCTAGTACAAAGTGGTTCAATCAGCTGACTAAATTTCTATGGAAAGGTAAAAAAAAAGTATGCGCAAAAAATTTTTTCTGTGGAATATGCTATAATAGGGATACTCCATCATCCGTTAATTTTTTTCACTTTGAATTGTAGGACCTTATATACAGCATGTAAATAGAGTGCGACCATTAAATAAAACCACATACTCTACTGATCATACTAAACAACTATTCGAAAAAAAAACCGCGCAAATCTTCAGAGAAATAGATACTCAACTGTAACTCAAAGACTTTATCTCGTAGGAGGAAGGTCTATTTTACGGACGACGCTCTCTCTAAACTCGCCCGTATACGTGAACGTTAGGGTTCACGCATTTTTGTTTGTAACTCAATTATTTCCCAAAATAAGGATGGTTCAGTAGAGTCGGTAGAATATGTGGTTTAATTTAATGGTAGCAGTCTATTTACACCCGGTATATCTACTATCATAATAATTATGTAGTGTTGATTACTACTTTGTTACTTTTGACATAAATACATGTTTTACGACATTATTGACATATTTTATTTAAAGTCTTTTGCCGCAGATTAATTTGCGTGTAATATTTTTGTATGAATAATAAAATAAAATCAAATAAATATCTTGTATGTTCATGTAATTTCTAATTGACTCAGATAAGATATCATTTATCAGATAGGCGTTTCGTAGCTTTAATTCCGGGGAAAAACTACTTTATTTTTGTAAATTTTTGGATCCCTGGACCCCCTCCCCATGAGAAAGCTATAGCTACGTCCTTGAATCCAGTAATTCATAAATAACTACGACAGTTCCAAAAAAATACTTACGAGGTATCTCAAAGCAATCTGCGCTTTACTCCTGTCGTATTTCGCGGTTAAGGCCGCCAATCTCGGGTCAGTTTTAATGGTGTCCAGACCAGCGAACTCTGGCCTCGCCTCCGATAGTAGACCGAGGGGCGTGTAGGCCACCGGCTGTACAGAGTTCGAGACGCAGAACTGCACTAGCTTGTGTTGGGTCAGCGTTGGGCTTATCTAAAATATGGAGACCATAATGTCATTAAGAATATGTTTCTACACGTATTGTGTTGGGTCAGCGTTGGGCTTATCTAAAATATGGAGACCATAATGTCGTTAAGAATATGTTTCTACATGTATTGTGTTGGGTCAGCGTTGGGCTTATCTAAAATATGGAGACCATAATGTCATTAAGAATATGTTTCTACACGTATTGTGTTGGGTCAGCGTTGGGCTTATCTAAAATATGGAGACCATAATGTCGTTAAGAATATGTTTCTACATGTATTGTGTTGGGTCAGCGTTGGGCTTATCTAAAATATGGAGACCATAATGTCATTAAGAATATGTTTCTACATGTATTGTGTTGGGTCAGCGTTGGGCTTATCTAAAATATGGAGACCATAATGTCGTTAAGAATATGTTTCTACATGTATTGTGTTGGGTCAGCGTTGGGCTTATCTAAAATATGGAGATTTCGGATATTAGGTACAAAATTTTCAAGGGATTTTTAGATACATTTTGGTTAAAATGTAGACGTTAGTTTAGATTAATAAGGGATAAATACTGGATTTAAGGCACTAGCCATTGTCGACGTATTGACTAACATTATTTATTGTTATTATAAGAGATTGTCGTGGAAATAAGGAAAACAAAAGAATATGATTTTTTGAACGACTATGTTCAACGGTCACCATGTTTTACCAAAGTGCTGATAAAGACCAATCAAATAAGACCAAACTCGAAGGGTCTGCTGTTATCCGTTGAGGAGGTCCCGTACCCACCTTCCAGTCCCATCATCAGAACCTGGTCGCCATGTTTTACCAAAGTGCTGATAAAGACCAATCAAATAAGACCAAACTCGAAGGGTCTGCTGTTATCCGTTGAGGAGATCCCGTACCCACCTTCCAGTCCCATCATCAGAACCTGGTCGCCATGTTTTACCAAAGTGCTGATAAAGACCAATCAAATAAGACCAAACTCGAAGGGTCTGCTGTTGTCCGTTGAGGAGATCCCGTACCCACCTTCCAGTCCCATCATCAGAACCTGGTCGCTATGTTTTACCAAAGTGCTGATAAAGACCAATCAAATAAGACCAAACTCGAAGGGTCTGCTGTTGTCCGTTGATGAGATCCCGTACCCACCTTCCAATCATCAGATCCTGCTTACCATGTTTTACCAAAGTGCTAATAAATATCAATGAAATAAGCCTGAATTCGAAGGGTCTGCTGTTGTCCGTTGAGGAGATCCCGTACCCACCTTCCAGTCCCATCATCAGACCCTGGTCACCGTTTTACCAAAGTGCTAACCAATCAAATAAGCCCAAACTCGAACTCTGTATCCGTTGAGGAGATCCCGTATCATAACTTCTAATTACTACCAGTATAAAAGTAAATTCCAAAAATATTTAAATGACGATAACTTTTTTTTCCGAGATCCAATTTTAATGAAATTAAGTTATTATTCTATTCCAAATTAAGCTCTGTACAGCTGTGAAAACTACATGAAAATCCGTTCAATAGTTTAAGAGATGTGTGTGAACAAACAAACAGACAGAAAGAAAAGAATTCTAAAAATCGTAGATTTGTGTTCTATTACTCTTCTTTAGTCACCCCCTTTCTATTTCTATTACTTTTTTTTAATGTACAGACGATGATTAATAAAACGGGTTGGGGAAGAAAGTGTAAAATAAATAGTGAGACGAGTACACGTGCATTTAGATGGGTTTCAACGCAAATATAAATTAATTTTACAATGAAAATGGCTAGTAAGAAACTCAAAGAAAATGGCTAGTAAGAATCTCAACGTAAAATAGCTGATAAGAATCTCAAAGAAAATGCCTAGTATGAAACTTAACGAAAATTACTAGTAATAATCTCAAAGGTGGTAGAGCTAATGCCGGGCTCGACTGTGGAGGTACCACCATGTTACTCACAAATCCTCCCGAAGTTATTCAGAGGAGAGTAAGAAAACAGCTCTCAGGCAAAACCAGGCGGCCCACCATCGCCTGGGACCGATGGATGGCGGTATATCCATCCCCAATTGCCAGGCCTTATATAAAACAGGCTGGTGACGGGCAGCGGCGTCACTGGTGCAAGGGTTTCGGAACCGCGCTCACCAACCCGCCTGCCCAGCGTGTGTGATAATGGGCATTTCTTCCAGGAGGACTGCCAAGAGTGGCGAAATCCTGGAAAGGCCTATGTCCAGCAGTGGAAGAAACAGGCTGATGGATGGATGGATGGAATCTCAAAGAAAATGGCTAGTAAGAATCTCAACGTAAAATGGCAGTATAAAACATAACGAAAATGGCTAGTAAAAATCTCAATAAAAATGGCTATTAAGAAGCTCAAAGAAAATTGCTAATAAGAAACTCAAAAGAAAATGGCTATTAGAAAAAAATAACTCGCCTCAATTTGATTAACAACAGGCTTTACTTGACAGTTGTTGAGCAACCGATCCAACTGGTCGACATTGAAGTTGGAGACGCCGATAGACCTCGCTAGACCGAGGGAGAGGGCTTGTTCCATACCGCGCCAAGTCTCTATGTAGTCTATGTTCGCTTCCTCGCCGTTATCCTGCAAAACATTATCATACATACAATATCATCAAGCCTTATATCATAGAGGAGTTGTCGGAGATATTACCGAGCGTCGTCGGAACAATCCACTCTAGTACAATAGTACCATGAATGTGCCATCGAAGATATGGCCGCAGACCTGCTTTTCGCCCGTATTGTGATGGTAATAAGAGCGAAAAGTAGGTCTGCGGCTAATTATTCGATGGTACCATAGACTAAATGGTACAATCAAACTGCAATATTAGACCTGTAACAGATCTTTACAAGTATATACACCTTTCTTTTTACTAACGATCTGGGGTCACGGCAGTCGAGCTAAAAAGCGCACGCCGTATCATCCTTTTTTCGAAGCAGTTCAGGCCATTTTCGACCCCCTATAACTTCGTTGTGGATAAAACTAGAAGCCTGAAGTTTCAGTAACCAAGCAGGCATGGTATAAACACGGTTCAAATTTCATTCAATTTGAACCCGTAGATTAAGAATTATAACTAGTCAAAGTTTCTCAATTTTGTCACTCACTCACTGACTGACTGACCGATCATCAAAACTCTAAGACACTTCTAGCAGACATAGAAGCTTCAAATTTGGAATACAATTAGTGTTTAGTGTATAAATCAAGGAAAAACTAAAATATTTTGCAATTTCGGTCCAGTTTTCTAAATACACCAACTGCATAAATAACTTTGTAATCCCAAATAAATATATAGGATTACAAAGTTACATACATAGTTGTTAGTAGAAGGTACCGGAAAGGAAAAAAAGTAGGACTATCTACAAAAAGAAATGAGATGCCATCAAAAACAAATCTTGTAAAAAAAAAACAAGTCTAGCAACTTAGTTCTTCTACCGTAAAAAGTTGTGAGATCTATGTAATTCCAAGTCGGTTAATTTATATTAATCCCAGGCAATATTTATTGGTAGTAGGTATATGACCAACTTACTAAATCAGGAGAGTATTCCACCTGTATTGTATAATAATATTCCTATTGTCTACACAAAAACAGCAAAGAATTTAGGTACAATTATTGACTGCAACTTGTCATGGAACTCTCACATCCATGAGGTTAGTAGAAAAGGTTATGCCACATTTCATTCGCTCAATCGCCTGCAGAAATTTCTTCCCTTTGAAACTAAAGTAACCCTCGCACAGTCTCTTCTTCTCCCTCTAATCGACTATGCCGCTGTCACCTTCTTAGACGCTAATCAAGAGTTGGTCAGTAAACTTGAGCGTTTACAGAATCTGGGCATTAGATTCATATATGGGTTAAGGAAATATGATCATGTCTCACAGTTTCGTAAAAAGTTGAAATGGCTCTCCGTTAAAAAACGTCAAAAAGTCCACATTCTGTGTCTCCTATTCAACATTCTACGGAGCCCAACTTCCCCGGCATATCTTCGCGAACGTTGCGAGTTCATTTTCTCTAAAGACAAGCAAGTTAGATCCCACACAGTCTCGCTTCTAAGAACCCCATGCCATTACACCGGTGCATTTGGAAATTCTTTTACAGTTCAATCAATTAGGTTTTGGAACTCACTTCCGCATACAATAAGGGATAGTCCCTCAATTAGCAAAGGATCAAAGAGCATTATATTTCTTCCTCTTAATTTGTCCTTCTTTAGGTAGTTATTATATAATAATAATAATATAATAAAATTTCTTTATTCCAGCCAGATTTACATAAATACAATAAAAATCAGGCCATATTACACACAAAAAAATAAAACTAAAAAAGAAAAAATAATAAACTCTATAGTACACCAAAGCTTGCGTGATATTGTCGCCACTTCTTATGCACGGGGCTCTGAGTCCACTCGGTGCAGCTACGTAAGATGGTGTTATTAGTGGCTAGGAGTGGAGTGGCTATATAGTATGTGTAGTATATTTCTGTATTTATCTTATAAGTATTGTTATGTATTGGCCAAGTCCATCTATTTATTTAAAACATAATAGATTTTTAACATTGATATGGTAAGTGTATTGTCAAAGTGTATTTGTCATATTGAGATTTATGGAAATGTTTGACAAAGCAAAGAGGACGGAATAAAGAAATGTAGTATGGATGCCATTTGCTAAACTATCCGATGGGAATCGTGTTATATGGACCCTTCGCCACTGCAAGATACATATAGTTTAATGGATTGTTAGTGTCAAGTTAAATTTAACAATTATAACAGCATTTGGAATTTGGTGTTTCAAATGGTATATACGGAACCTTTAGGGAAGTCCTATTCGCACTTGACCAGTTTTATTTCTATTTAAGTATGGAACATAACACAGATGACTTACATTGATTGAGAATGGCCAGTGAATGAGGTAGAGGTCAACATAGTCGAGCTTGAGTCTGTCGAGAGACTCCTTCAGTGCCGGCACCACATCTGCTTCAGCATGACGGTCATTCCATAACTGTACAAAATAATATATTAAATAAGGTCCTACAATAATAAGCGAAAATAATTCAAGGGGAGATCATACATATATAATTTACACTCCATAAGAAAAAATAAATTTTTGGTCAGATGTATAGGTATAATTGTTTGGTCAAATAATTTTTTCACTTCCCAGTAAATTCAACTTCACATTATAGAGCACTGACTGACTGTAATTGGTTGGCCCAAACGTTCATTTCCCGAGCTCGTACGGAACTAACCGAACACGCTTTGAGAAGCAAGCTAAGGAGAGACAAAATTCATGTCTTGGAAAAACTCGAGAATGGTTTTGGGTCTTCCTATGATTTCTGGAGAAATATCCCAAAAATCAAAATGAAACAAAAATATTTTTGAATAGCATAAAATATACTATGCTGTGAACCTAATGCTGTGGTTCAATCAACTGAATGAACTAAATAAGATTGTTAAGGATTTCGTTCCCAAACACAACAAATTATTGTTTTCCTTATTATTTAATGACAAATAGTTAAATGTCCATTAAGCTTTTTTGCAAACCTGTGTAATTTTATACATTATTTTGATTAACTTACTGCACAACAAATTAAAAGCCTGTATAGTGATTGTGTAGAATAATTTATAAATTAATGCAAAAAAGCCTTATTGATATTAAATTATTTTCACATAGTGTCATACATAAGCAATAAAACTACCTACTTTTTATTAAAAAAATATGAAAAACAATCACAACTTTGGCTTTTGGGAACACAACCCAGAGGAATCACCTTAAGGAGAAATATTTTACCTTAGTTGTTACAAATAAATCTTCTCTCTTGACATTTCCTTGTTTTATCTTGTTAGCAATTCCTTCACCCACCTCCACTTCATTCTTGTAACAGGATGCTGTGTCAATGTGTCGGTACCCAGCATCAATGCCAATCTCTACCGCTTGTCGAAATTGGCCAGGTTCTGCTTTACGCTGGAAGGTAGGAATACTGTTAGGGTGGCTGGTGAGAATGTAGTACTCTTTTGAAAGTGAAATAAAATGGTGGGTAACCATAACGAAGAACTCCTTTCAATTTTTGTTCCATCCATCCATCAGCCTGTTTTGTCCACTGCTGGACAACAAGGCCTTTCCAAGATTTCGTCACTCTTGGCGATCCTATTCATATTTATATTATATACGTATAGTATCTATTACTAACATATATGTTGTGTTTGATTCAGCATCTACAAGGTCAACCTCTTTGTTGTATATATTTTTTATCGGATAGTGCGTTTGCAATCTATTACGTGACACTGGCAGAATAGTCGACACCGGCTTCCGTTGCCATAAAAAAAAATTGAATTGAATTGAACTTCGGGAGGATTTGTGAGCATGAGGTACATACTGTTCATAGTCTGATTTTTAGGGTCATCTGAATGTTAACTTACAGCGTAAGTTCCGAGTCCAATAACCGGCATTTCAAGTCCATTTGATAATTTTACTTTCGGTGCTGAAACCATTTTGAACCTTCTTTCACTTGTCTGAATCGACTTGGTAAATCTTTGGTGTGTGTTATCCTTGACCCTTTGAACTTGAGAAAACGGTATTTAAACGTTGTAATTAATTATGTAATCAAAAGATAAGATACATACAACAGTTTTGAGGTTATGCAAGTGCTATTATTTCATTTATTTATATGTCAAACAAAAAATATTCACAGGGCTGCCAGGTAAAAAAATGCCGCGTTCGTACCACAGTTTAAAAAAATTCATACGCCTAAAGAAAGTTTAAAATAAAAATTCGTACATTTTTTATTATTTAAATCTTTTTATTTTAAATATAAAAATTGAAGAAAAAAATTGATCTAATTTTTTTTGTACAAATTTGCTGTATTCATGAGCTTTACCATGTCGTCTGTTGGTTTAAAATCAATGCAGTTACCTTGGGACCTAATAAGTTGCTTTGCCAGCAAGGTGCCATTAACTGTTTTGTTGGCCAAACAGTTTCTTAATTTGGTTTTCATCAAATTCACTTCGCTGAACGCTCTTTCGCAATCTGCACTCGAGTGCGGCAAGCACAACAGATTTAACGCAAATTGCGCTAAAGTATTATATTCTTCAAAATGTTGTTTGATTTCTCCCCAAAATTTGTCTGGGCTTAGCGTTAAATCAACTTTTTCGATGATGTTTGGGAAACTACGCCATTCATCGTCTATTGCTTGCATTTCTTGAATATTTTCAGGATTGACAATTCGTGGAACAATCATCATCACTGGCTGCAAGGAAGGCATCTTATTCCTGAAATTGCTGGATATAGCATTGACTGGGTCGATACAATCAATTTTTGAAAGTAAAGGGTCATCTAAATCGTATCGTTTCTTTATTTCTCTTGCACTAGTGATCAGGAATTGACGACAACGATGAAAAAAATCTTTGCGGGCTGGGACTTGCCGCAGAATTTCAGGTTTTGTCACCATGTTCATTACTTGTATTCCAAGATACATTTGATCATCTCTCAGCCATTTTTCTTGGCGTTCGACAAAAACGGTAGAAAGCTCGGTTCTATTGACATAATCTCGATCAAGAAAACAAAGTACAATGTCTTTGTACAATTCACGCACCTTTTCATTCAAAGTTGTTATTACAACCTTTTCTGATTGAAACAGTTTGTTGAAATTTGTGAATTTTGGCAGAATCCAGGACAAGAACATATAAAACAGTTGCATGAACGGATCGTTCAGGCTGTTGTAGATTAGCTCAGTCGATACAAGCTTCTCGTTCAACCAGCAGTCAGTGAAGAAAAGTTTTAGCGCAGCCCACTGCTCCAAAAGCCTGTCCACGACTGTTACCAAAGATAACCAGCGTGTTTGCGAAGGATGTAAAATCTTGTGAGGTGATATGTTTACAAAATGTTGAAATTGTTGAAGACGGCACTGCCTTTTCGAACTGTTTTTGAAAAAACCATAAATTTCTCTTGCTAAGTCTTCGCAGCGACGTGGTAACTGCTTACAGGCCTCTGAAGCACACAGATGTGCAGAGTGGCAGACACATTTAATTATGTAAATACCAGGTAAATTCTCTCTTAGTCTGCTTGCCACTGAGTTGTTGGCCCCCATCATGACGTTACAGCCATCAGCGCCAAAACCAATCAAGTTGTCGGTTGGGATATTGCGATCCAAAAAAGACTTCATCATAATTTTATATAAATTCTCCCCGGTAGCGCCTTCGTCTGCCATTTGAGGATCTTCGGAATTAAATATTTCACAAAGCTCCCAGAACTTGCTGACAATTTTACGTTCATCGGGGTCAAAATATCTCACAATTATGCAGCTGGCTTTGTGCGAGCTGATGTCGGTAGATTCGTCTGATAAGGCACTAAATTTTCCTTTATTTAATTTTTCGACCAGAGACGATTTTTGACTTTCTCCTAAAACTTCTGTGACAACAGCTGTTGCCTTTGTCCTTTTCATGGAAATCTTGTTTTCAACACCAAATGCCTCTAATATTCCGTTTATTAGATCTGACATGTGATCTGCTGTTTGAAAAGCTATGTGTGTTCTGCTATGAAACCAGCCAATTTGATTTCTGTTTCAAGGACAATTTTATTTTTGGGCACTTCTTTCGTTACAAATGACATGATACTACTTTGTTTTGAAGTACCCGATGCAGCAGACAAAGCTTTAATGTGTTTTTTGCGTGAAGCATGTAACTTCAAAGCAGTGTATTCAGATAAAAGATCTACATCACAAACGATACACTTGGCTTTACATTCATTTTTACCTCGTCTCAACCAGTTCTTGAATAGATCCAGCTTTTGCCATTCTGGACGGTACTTCTGCGCTCTGTGCTTATCCTTCTCAGAAGCCGGAAGTTCACCTCTTATTGCTAATTTTTTTTTCGGTGTTCGAGGACGTTCGTCATCACTTTCGTCACTCATTTTTAATCAATAACTAATAGTTTTTATAATGACTTGCACGATGTAGAAGAAAAAACAAATAAACAGATTTTTCTCAATCCCAATACAACTTAGGCCGCACACAAACGAAATACCAAACCGTTTTTATCGTTCTATCACAATCTACAAATTAAAATAATTATAAACAAATATGAACTTTGTTGCCTTCGCTCGAAACTTCGAAAGCCTATTTTCATGTATAGGAATTAGAATGCAAGGGGATTCCCAAGGATTCCGGAATTCCCCCAAATCTCTACCTGCTGTGGCTGCCAGACCCAATAAAAGAAGGAAATGTAAAAAATTCGTACGTTTTCCGTACGAATTCGATGCTTCGTTCGTATTCGTACATGATCGCCAAAAAATCGTACAAATACGAATTAATTCGTACAAATGGTAGCCCTGTATTCACTGCAAAATAACTTTTATTGCAAGAAGATAAAATCTGTTTGCTTTTGCTTGTGTTTGTGTCAGATTTTTAATGAATGAATGAAGAATTAAAAAAATAATGATTGAATGAGATGGGGTGCGGTTATGACTTTATATAGAATATTGTACAATATCGTTGTAATGTAAATAACGAAAATAAACCAAACCAAACCGTATGAACTTCGTGACCGACCATAAACCACACACAACACATTCAACCGGCCCCATAGTACATAGAATTGTTCAATTCAATTCAATTTTTTTTATGGCAAAGGAAACCGGTGTCGACTATTCTGCCAGTGTCACGTAAAACGCATTGCAGTGTTATACTAGCTGTCCACCAGATTCGACTTCTAAAACCATCAGAAAACCACTAATAAAAAACGGCCTTACTCTCATAATCGCTAAATTTTCCACTAAACATTTTTTTTGTATTTAGGAAAGAAAACAATAAGTATACTAGTAATTTTTTTCCTTTATTATCACGCAATGAGTAGATGAGTCTTTAAATCTCTCTAGTGACTCTTTAAAATCGTACCACAAAATTTGCAATTCGCTACTTTTTCAGTAGCATTTTCAATAACTCTCTTTTAAATGTGGATCTTGAAGCCAAGAATCCCGAAACTTTTGCGTATATTGTGGTTTCAACATAATTGGACATGACTAAACTCACGAAAATAATACGACACACTAGCAGTCCGAGACCGAGTTGATTCAGTTCAGTTCTGTAACTACTACTAAAAATATTCTGCGGGCAATCCCCGCTTAAAGTATATCGAGCAAGATACGAGCGTCTCGCGGGAGTATTGCACCTTGGCTGTTTTTTTAAATAACATTGCTCATGATCGCTCGTTGTGCATCTCAGAACAATGCATTTCCTCCAAAGTTATTTTCACCAAACAGTCCTATGGACTACGGCAGTTTGTTATTGTTCTGAGGGCAGTTTCGAATATTTTAATTTTTCTTTAAATTATTTTTCTTTTTAATTAATAAACAATACATTTTATCCCGTTATTGTTAATAATATGTAAACTTATTTCAAGCAATACGATAATAAGCTTTAAAAAAATAATCTCAAAGCCTAAAACACCGGGCAGGGCTGAATAAAGCATGGGCTGCATAAACCTTAGTATCAACAATATAAAGAAAAGCGCATCCAAGTCTGTCCACCAGTTCCGTATTTAAGAGGGAATATACCTAAGCTACGCATAGTACCTAAAGGTTTTCAAAAAATTTACCCTAATATTACCTACATATTTAATTTTCTATATGTAGGTACCGCAATGATAAAATGTTAACTTATTATGTAGGTACTATTGCACCTAATGTTTCAGTCAACCACCGCAATCTAATATGTATACATAAACTACATAAAGATTTTCTATTTCGTTCACAGCGTCTTAGATGAAATAAAAAGACGCACAAAAACGTGCAGTTCTTTTAACGAAACAAGTCTGTCAAATCAATCAATAAAATATTCGAAACTGCCCTCAGAACAATAACAAACTGCCGTAGACCATAGGACTGTATGGTGAAAATAACTTTGGAGGAAATGCATTGTTCTGAGATGCACAACGAGCGATCATCAGCAATGTTATTAAAAAAAAAACAGCCAAGGTGCAATACTCCCGCGAGACGCTCGTATGTCCTTCTGATGGATTCAGTGTTGCTTACACAGTAAAAGTTAATACCTACTACTAAAATTAAATTAAGTTGAATTAATATAATTTCGAAACGTGTAAGTGGGCTAGTAATACTCGTAAAGTGATCGCATTTTCAGTAATTTAAACTGAATTCTACTAAACCACTAAAAAATCTACCAGCCACTATAGTATGTTCGATTTATCATGATATGGGTGGCAGTTCAAAGTTGGCAGATAAAGTTATGTACCCTAACGAAATAGAATCGATTTTTTTAAGTATCGAGAACGTCAACAAGGGCTATCAAATCGATTTTTTATTTGATTGCTCTTTGATTATCGAAACTACTTTTTGTTAATTTCTAAATTAATTAAATTAAACGAACCAATAACTCCCGAGCTTGAGAGCTCAAAGATTTTTTTTTGTTTTTCTTGGCTTTTTACCAAAAACAAACAACAATAACAAAACAAAAATCAACAAAAACTGTAACAAACGTCAAAACAAATAGCACGTAAAGCAACCGCAACGAAAACACAAACCGCATACAAGATACACTTATCGATGGCCGCACCGATTCATCGATGTATTTTCAATTATGTAGTGTCAGTCCCTATGGGTTAACGTTCCGATCCACGCATCAAGTAGCAAAAAGACATTATTCTTTTCTGAATATTTTTTTGTTAAATTTAACGAATACACTGTGTTTATTGTTTCGATTGATACATAAATAATTTATTGTATTTTTGCAATAATGATAATATACATTCTTTCTAAAATTTAATATTTTCTTTTGCACCTGGGTGTATGTAGTATGGTGTGAGTAGTATAGGTGAAACGGAAAATTACGAACTGTCACCCATTTCATGATAACTCGGACAGCCTATAAAAGCAATATTTTGCCGCTAAAAAGGGGGTCAAAACCACCAGTTTTAGTGGCATATCCACTAAGTTGGCAACACTGACGCATTGTTGTTCGCTGTGGCCTGAAGTTAGCCACACAACACGTTTGACAGCCCATTTTTCCGAACGATTTTTGACAGATGATGAGGCTCATGACCGAATCGTTGCGTTGGTGTTTATTGTAGTTTTTGTGGTCTCATAACCGTACTCATGGTAGAAGCAAAGCACACCTAGGTAGCGTTTCAAAACGTGCGATCATAGTCATTGACCTCTCATAAACAAATAGACACACAGTCCATAAGAAAAGTTCGTCAGAAAGTGTTCGAACCTGTAACCTGCATAGTAGCAAAAATCTTCAACCAAATTAAGACGTTATGTCGTTACGATAAGATGCAATGTCAGTTGTATGCAATCGTTATTCCAATTTGTCACACCATAACGGCAACAAAATGCACCGCGGACACTTTTTGATCGGGATTATGAGTCTTATTGTTTATGAGACGTCAATGATCATAGTGCGAAATTTCACTCGTTTATTAGAGAGAGACAGATCTATTTAAGAGAAAGAGAAAGAAAAATCTGGTTGCACCAATCAGGTGGCCCAGTGTGATTTTCGCATTACATAGAAAAGTTTCAAAACACTTCCGTGCAACTGTCAGGCAAAGACATTGTATAATAACAAGACTGTGCACTGTCCAATTTTTGCACAAACTAACTAGATTTTATTTCCTTAGAAATAAGATTGTCATTATTATGATACCATTTTCAAGCGAAAAACGAGCCGAGCGAGATAGCTGACGCTACTTGTGTATCCTTGTCTAGCAAGTTGCCAGTGTATATAATATATATAATATACATATATAGAGTTGTTGAGTTTATAACGTGTTAGAAAGGGACCAACGAGTGCCAACACCCATCTCGCTCGGATTGTTTTTCGTATCGTAGTGCACCGTCTTGTTCTCTATCAATATCTTTGCTGTCAGGTAACAGTTCGTTTACCCTCGGTTTAACCTCAGATAAATGAAATAGAATAGATAAAATCTTGGTGACGTCAAACCGTACTACCCAAAACTTCATTTTGACTCCTAATGACTCCTATCCAGGTCACCAAATTATAATGGTACTGTTACTTTTCCTCGGTGTCAACATTGGCAACCCTTTTCAATTTGATCGCGTTATAGCTTGTATTTATGTACAACAGTAGGTGTGCAGTTTTCCGATTTTTTTTATCTGGAAGTCAAGAAATTAAGAAAACTCGGATTACAAAATTGGTTTTCACAAGTGAGTACAAAGTTTTGTTTTCTCGAGTAAATGAAACCTAGAATGTAATTGCACCTAGAAAGATAGAATTTTTCGACTTGTCGTTTTCCTATAGTAACGTATTTGTAGCTCTTAGTACAAAAATAGATACAAAAATCATGAAAATAATTAAGCCCGTTTTGATGTTATGAGTGTTGTGAAAAAAGTTGTCGATTTTGTTCTACATACTATGAAGCTTTGGTCTTACTTTTATTCAAGGTTTCCCAAAACTGAAGACCTTCACAGGCGATGGTTTGTTGCCATTAATCGGAGTGAAAAGCAACACAAAAGCCACTGGAGAGTGTGCTCTAAGTAAATGAAATTAAATGTTTTTTATTTTCAGGGCTCACTGATTTTGGACATAGTTAGCGAACCACAAAGAAGCATGTGTGTCTCTGTTCTGCCTACGCGCCACACCACAAGAAGTCGGACAGACAAACGGACAGCGAAGTTTTAGTAATAGGGTCCCGTTGGTTACTCTTTGGGTACGGAACCCTAAAAAATACCAACTAAAGAAAGAGATAAGTTATTTTTTAATTGTCCAAAAGTTCTTTTGATAAGTGGTCACTGTCATATTTAATGTAGTTTTTTTCCATCCATCCATCCATCAGCCTGTTTCGTCCACTGCTGGACAAAGGCCTTTCCAGGATTTCGCCACTCTTGGTGGTCCTTCTGGAAGAAATGCCCATACTCACACACGCTGTTGTTTTTTTACCATAAATAAATACATAAAAATGATATATTGGTTTATTATGGATTTTGTTTTTTTTCATCCTACCGAAATCGATATCGAACTAATATATACTAGTCATCCCTAGGTGCTGGTATTTGACAGTTAAGGCTGTACAGCGCCACGAGCTTGTCTGACCCTATAAGCCAAACTAAAATGACCTCTATATTCAAGAAGCGACAGTCCTCGTCACTGGGTCAGATAAGTTTGCTGCATTATACGTGGCTTGAAATCGACGTACTGATAAAAATACTGCTATCTTATTTTTTCATTCGGAGATATACCTGTCAGCGCGGCGAGCACTGCAGGACGACAACTGTCACATCTGTTGAGCGGTGCGGGCCGCGCGTCAAGTGATTTAGTTTATTGGTTTTTATGGCTTTCCTGTTTAGAAATACCACACATATTGTATACCTTTGTATTCCTAGATGAATTGTATAAAATACAGCAGTATCTTCATTAAAACACATGGAATGTAATTGTAGTATGATCGAACGGAAGGCAGCTAAATAAAGAAAAAGGTTACCCGTATTTTGAAGGTTTCGTAGGTAGTCAAGAGTACGGGTAACATCTTTAAAACACCTTTTTAAATCGATTAAAGCCTAGGCATATTTTCCTCTTTTTTCGTGTGTATTTAAACACATATTTCATTCCCACACACGACACTGCACAACAGTGACAACACTCAATTCGTCATTTTCCGCCATTTTGCGGCACCACAGCACAGATAATTTGACTTTTTTCTAAATTCCAGCCTATTTTCATTGAACCGACTGTTTTCATTGCACATTTATAACCTGTGGGACCATTTAAAACAAACCACAGACCAAGTCTAAAAGGACCCACCATAATATGACAAAAAAAAACAAAAAAAGCCATAATATGGCAACTGACATATTACGGCTGCAAAATTTTGTCATAATATAGCGTTTGACAGGTCAGAGGAAGCAACATAGCTATACCATCGTAGGTTTCTGCTAAGGTAGACTTTATCTATTCTATTTCATTTATCTGAGGGTTTAACTCTTGTCAATTTTTGAACGCTCTACGGTGAAATTCGCATCACTACGAGTGATTTTCGCTCGTTTTGAAACGAAACCTTATTATTCGATTTTCGATAGGTAGCCGTAATTTACCGTTTTCGCTATTAATGCGCGGCCATCTTGTATTTTATGTCAATTTTGTTTTGACATGCACATGACAGCTACTGTTGCTTACCGGTTTTTTGTAAGCAGTGAATTTTCTAATTTCTCATGATTAAAGAGGATTTAGATTATTTTTAAGTGATAAAGTGATCAAAACAATCCGAAAATGGCTATAAGAACTTACGGTGATAAGCCAATTAGCTTTCAAATCGAGGAGGGAGGAGAGTTTTACTGTGTTGGATCGGAGGTAATATTTTCTTATTTAGGTAGCGTTCCAAATCACTTTTTCAAGATTAAAATATTGCTCGCTGTCGGAGAAAAGTAGCTCGATGCCGGTTCCAAAACCTAAAAGTAGATGTTTTGGAACCAGCATCGAGCTACTTTTGTCTGACAGCGAGCAATATTTTAATCTTGAAAAGTGATTTGGAACGCAACCCTGGTCTGTAAAACTCGCCCAATAGTCTATTTAACTCATAAATTATAAACATTAATCCTTATACTCTGATCTAAGGACCCACCCTCTTTTAATATGATTGAATAATTTAATATGGCTGTTTTTTTAAATATCCGAATAACACAAAACTAACCAAAACTATTTATCTAGGTCGGTAATTACTTGCGGCTATTCCGTGGGTCTCTTTACAAGAAGTACCCTGGCATGGTCAGGAGGACTCTCACTAATGAAGAAAGAAAACGTCTGGTTGACAACGGTCTTGGAAACCATGTATTATCAAGTTCTGTGTCTCTGCTCAAGGCGTCTGAGGTTGAAGATATCATAGAGGGGAATGATGACAAGTAAGTCCTTATCTATAGTCTCCTGCTGGCAGTGATAGGTTTGTTAGTGGGTCACCATACTTGGAGGCTTCAGGTTTGATGGTAAGAGTGTCAGTAAGGGTGTACTTAAAGCCATTTTTCTCATAGTGCCCCCTATCTTCTCCGCAACCAGTTTAATTTTCTTGGGTTGTGCTTAATCCGCTATTGGTTATGTGGGTTTGACACACTGGGAATTTCAATATATATTTTTTACATGAATTAACTATTAATTTTACTTATAGTTGGCTTAGTATTAAAATTAGTTATACTTGTGACTGTAAAACAAAGGTATATCATAAATCATGGTTCCTTTATCAGGAATTATACATTGGCATTTGGAACACTTAAAATTACCAATTTTTCAAACAAACTTTTTTAAATTTAAAAACTTAAATAAACCTATAGTTTTAAAACTATTAGCCTTGGCCAGTTTTATAACATTATGCAATATTATAAAATCAAATAAAGTGTTGACCTGAGAACAAAAAAAACATTGACTTGTCTCACATACCTGGTTAGCACCAAAACTCGAGAATGTGTGCTGCTCCAGTGCCACGGGGTGAACTAAAGGCAGGGGGTGTGCAATGAGGCAGCTACTCGAAATCACAACACAAATCAATGGCAGGTGTAAAAGTTATCATAATTTTTTTAACCACCCAGTCTTACAGACATATTGGTCACCAATGGTGGGTTAAACTAAGTTTTTCAGAATTGATGTTCATAGTATTAGTATACTACTGCTTGCTGAGTGGTGAAGAGAACATTGATGAATATATTGTTAGTGTAGAATAAAATTTATTTATTACGTAAAAGAGTAATGATCATTACTTAAATTTGGGTGTACAATTGCTTACTGTCCAGATGTACTGTGTACAATCACTTAACTGTTCAAGTGTACTAATGTAAGTACACTTCTAACATCTTGTATTGAATACATGTTGTACTATATGTATTATCATCTTGCTATTTAAAGAATAGAGGTATATTTCGCGATAGGCGGGACTGCGGGCCATTTCATACTGACACGTTTGTAGCCGTCGGCACTCCCGCCTTGTCGCATACAGTCAAGAAGGCAAGACTTGAGAATTGCGTTTGTGTGAGTGATCCCCAATTGTAGGGTCAGACATAAAAATACATAAAGTCCTTAAATTTATTTACAGTTTTATAATATTTCTTCTAGACATTGCATCTTGATCATCTTGAACTTCACTCTCGTCATATATCGCCTACGTTTATGATGAATCATCGCTGTGTTTGGGCAACAATAAAGCAGGTTCTGAAGGTTTTAATTTTATTTTTAGTACTGTCAAGCTACATTTTATTAATTCCAAAATGGTTTTATAGTGTTAATAAGAAAAGCTATATTACTTTGGAGAAATTTAAGTTTCGACAGAACTAAAACTAAAATTAAAGCCTTCAAAATCGACTTTATTAGCAACCAAATAAAATTTTTGGCTGCTCAATGGTTTTCAGGTATTCAATATAGAAGCCATTTCATAAATATGTAAAAAAAAATCTAAAAACTAAACACATGCTAATCTACTAGCGGTACAGGAGGTGAAATGCGGGGAGTGCGCGGCAGGGTCATGCCACGCGTCAGGCGACCTCGGCTTTAAACCGATTGTAAAAACCAGAACAAACCGGTCTAGAGGACGTTCTGTGCTTCAAGCCGCTTTGCTTTTTGCACTGTAGGTGTGCACGCACAAAAACTCGATTCTCAGGTCTCTCCTTCTGGGCTGTACTATATGTATGTGTCACAATTTACAATGCTAAAGATCTGTTTTACAACTTGCTGTTAAAAAGCCTAATAGTTAAATTATAGTGTCACAGAACTCTTACAATACCTTCTACTTTTACTTTTTGGATAGCACTTATCAACAAGTGGTAAAACAGGCCCTTAATTAGGCACTGCCAAGATGAGTAACAAAAACATTTTTTTTCGACAACCCTCCATTTAATATTAATTTAAAACATCTTAGATCAGAAAAAAATATTATTCCGAACAAACTGTACAACCCAAAATTACATGCTCAAAAATATCCATAACAAATCAGCCAAAAGTCATACTTCCTACTCGTAAATAGCATGTTTTAAACAAAAATGTCATCTTTATAAGCCCTGTATTTTTTCAGATACAAGGCAGTGTCTGTCAGCCAGGAGCTAGCAACTCCTCGGGAGAGTAAGAGCAAGAAGCCGCACAACCCATCATGGATGCCCGTGATGCCCAACTCCTCACACCTGGATGCTGTGCCGCAAGCCACTCCCATCAGCAGAACTAGAGTGCATAATAAAAAGGTAACCAGTAAAACCATTTGGGGCCTTTTTAAATTTGATTTAATAATATCTGAGTGCTGTTGCATGTGCCATGATCAAAGGTTTCCCGTAGTGGTTATCAAATTTCTCTTGGTTAAGTATACTTATACCCGTTTGCACAAAGAGGTAATTTTGCTTAGCAAAGGGTTGACCAAAGGGTCTTATTGATATAGGTTACTAAACTAAGGGTTGGTAAACTGTACATCTTTAAACAGTGCTTTGTTGTGTAAAAGGTTTTTGGTTAAATTAGCCCCAGGATTTACCAGAATAAAACAAAATATCTATTTGACACTTCTCAGCTCCATTTAGCAGATGAAAATGCGAATTTAAGCAGTTCTTGACTGTGCATAATGCACTATTTATTTAAAAAAATGTATGTTCGAATTTTTGTAGCAAGCAAAATATACACTGGTGGACAAAAAAATCGACTCAAGCAATGTTGTCTCACATTCAAGGGAATAACCCAACCAATAATACAATAATAAAGATATGCAATGTGTATATCATTTTAAAGGTATAGGCCTCCACCTTTGAAAAAATGCATTTTGGTTTAAAATATTCGCTATACAGGATGTGAAATTAATTTACCGTATTTGAACAGTTTTTACCTCGAATAGATACGTACGCGTTGAGGCCACTCAAGTGCTTGCCCTATTGCGAATAGGGCGAAACCAATACGAGTTCGGACTGTAAGGCGGCGGAATAAAAAAAAATTTTTCAAATCGGTTAAGAAATGTCGGAGATATTTGCCTCAACATCGAGTGAATGCCGTCATCCGTTGAGTAGTTCTGCTGCCTACCTTTGAAGACCGTTATCAGATCATGACCAAAGTAAAATTTTTTTTTCAAAGCAGTTAATATTTGCCAGAGTTATGGAGTAACACATGGTATAAGAAAACAAGGTATGCTCTTCAAGAGCACTAGACTAGACATCATGTATTTACTTTGGGAATCAGCCAATCACTGTGTTTAAGTGGATGTTGTGTGACAAGTAGTGACAACACAAACTCATAAAAATGACGTCTTGTTGCGCGAAGCGTGTTCTAATATGTATTCAATAATCTCAGTGTAGCCAAACGAGCTCTCTTCCTCACTCATTCACACTCATGCAAAAATGCATAATCCTATCCTGTTGTCAGTATTCCAATTGAAGTAAGCGTAAGTTTTGGAATGCAAACCCTTGGAGCAGGCCTTGTTTTTTGGGCCATGGAGTAACATACCCAAAAAAATACCTACAGTTGAATTGAAAACCTCCTTCTTTTTTGAAGTTGGTTAAAAACAGATTCCACTAGAGTAACATTACCCCAGCGGCATGTTTTTTTTACCGATGGTCGTAGCTAAATACAAAATAGCTTCTTAGATACACCTAATTAGTGCTTAATTGTGCCCTAAAAACAATTACTGTGTGTCTAGAAGTTTCAGAATTATTCAAGATGCCGCTGGGGTAATGTTTACCCAATTGCTGTATCTCTTAAAAGGCATGTCATAAAACTACGATTTTCTTACCAAGGTGAGCCTTGATTAGTTCCGAATTTATGCAAATTTATTTCTTCTATAATCGACACTGGAATGCTAAGCATACCTACTGGGGCTCAAGACTTACGGTTACCAGGGGAAGAGAGCTAAAAAATGCTTTGACACGATGAAGCTCTCAGCTATCTCAACAGGAGAACCTACATACTGGCCCACTGACCCCAATAAAAGTCCTGATCTATTAGACTTCTTCTTGACAAAAGGAATCTCAAGACTCTATCTGAATGTCAAATCATGTTTAGACACAGCTTCAGATCACTCACCAGTCATTCTAAGCTTAAGCAAAACTGTGCCATTTAAAGAGGATAATCCAAGTTTATACAATAAGCACACTAATTGGCAGATGTTCAGGGAATATCTAAATGAAAACATTGATTTGAATATTCCTTTGAAATCATCTGATGATATTGAAGATGCCTGTCAACACTTGACAAGAAAAATTCAGGAAGCTGCGTGGAATGCCACACCTGCTCTTGAACAAAAACCAACAGATAACAGCTTTCCAAGTCACATCAACGAAAAAATCTGGAATAAAAGAAAATTACGTCGCATCTGGCACTCTTCAAGGCATCCATCAAGCAAGCACTTAACAGAGCAAGCAGAGAGCTTAAAGAAATGATTGCTAAACTAAAAAACGACACTTTACAACAGCAGTTAGAATCACTTTCACCAAATGAAAGAGGGACCCATTCTCTTTGGAAATTCACAAAATCCTACAATAGACCACACGAGATTCACGCACCAATCAGAAAGCCAGACAACAGCTGGGCAAGAAGCGATGAGGAAAAAGCTAAAACATTTGCCAATCACCTATCAAAAGTATTCAGTCCTAACCTCGGACCAAGTATCACAATGGACGTAGTCATAAGACGTTGCCACTCTTGTATCTGTGAATCAAACTAGTGATCATGTATCTTTGTCCACCCCACAAACCCTAGACACGAGTAAAAGAGATGGATAGAGTAAGTTTGGCAACGCTGCACTGTCTGTGTAAGTCGTGTCAGTTTATGACCGACTAGTCGGTCAAAACATTGCGAGACAGTTTGTAAAACAATCATGAAATCGTAAGAAATCTGATAAATAGGCAAACATTTATGTGAAAAACTTGAAATATGTCGTGTTCAGCTGTATCTTGTTCACCAAGAACCACAAAAGGAGGAGTGAAAGACCCGGAATTGTCATTTCATACGTAAGTCTTTGAAGAAAAATATTATCGTTTTTAAAGCCAAAAGAATACGTATTTTTACTAGGAAAACCGTTGTAATTACCTTTTATTAGTTCTAAGTCATATATTCACATGTGATAATAGTAAAAATGAAGTGTAAAGCCATTAAATAATGTAAAATTAAATCCCTTGTTTTGGGCATCTGCGCTAGTGATGTACCAGTACCAACTAATTTAGATGTATCGATAATATTTTAGTTTCCGTTGTTCTATTAAACAATTACTTTTTAGGTTCCCAAAATGTCGAGAAATTAGACGTGAGTGGATCAAAGCTGTTAGACGTGATAATTGGGAGCCCACAAAATATTCCAGGCTTTGTTCGAAACATTTTAATAAATCCTGTTATATTGCTGGCTTATCAATTAAAAAACTCAAAACTGATGCAGTACCAACTATTTTTGAAGAATATCCAGCATATTGTCAACCGGTAAGTATTTTTCATATCAATGCTGTACTATATACTCGTATAACTCCGCTGTTGGATGTAGCCCACGCATGTTTTAGTTGGATGTAGCCTAGCCTACCTCAGTTTAGAGTCACTAAGTAACATACCATACTACAAACCTATTATTAGAATGTGCTGCCAATATGACTGAATAAGATATATTGACCTGGATATTAACATTTTCAACGTTGCACAATATTGCATTATTCTCTTTTTTCAACATCTGTATAAAAAGCTCTTGTTCAATAACCTCCTCCAACTTCCTCTTACTTCTTCCCATTATAACTTTTATTATAGGGTACAAAAAATATGTAAATCAATGACCAAAACAATGAATAACAATTTCAGTTAAGGCCTTAACAGCTGCGAAAGTGTTGCCACTTTAAAAAAAACATAACTTACCTACCAGAATAATTATTGTAAATCTGCTGAATTAAATGTGTAGATATAGCAATGAACTGCTTTTAAATAGTTGAGTTTTCATGGACAACGTCTTTGATGAGCTAAAATTTTAACTTTAGCTAAAAACGCCCGCTATTATCGTAAATTAAAATTTTAGCTATAAGACACTTTTTCTGAAAACTTAGCTATATAAAAATTGGTCATTGTTATTTCTAAACATTCAATTCAGCAGACTTTCAATAATTATTCTGTTTAGAAAGTAATTACACTTTCGCAGCCATTAAAGCCTTAATAGTTTTAATAATACTAACAAACACGACTAATTATAAGATTTCGCTGATTACCCATCTATAAGACTGGTGAAAAGGAGGTTATTTTTGGGTCTATGCATTTTGTGGGTTTGTGTGTATGTAGATTTCCTTAGGACCTCCTAGTAAGAATTTTGAAGTGCAATGCTCACATTTATCTCTGGAGGAGAGTAATAAGTTATATTATTTAGGTCTTTAAATTTACTGTTTTAGGTAGTAAAGAAGAGAAAGTCACCGCAATGCCGAGATGAAATTAAATGTATTACTCCAAAAAACTCAAGAAGATGGATGAAAGTGGGTTAAAGCCAGAAGACCTTCCTACAACACCCAAGCGGGCAGTAAGAGTATTAAGAACTCTTGCACACTCTCAGATGGTGTCTTTGAGACGACTTAGGACAATTATAAAGCTATCCATCATCCATCCATCAGCCTGTTTCGTCCACTGCTGGACATAGGCCTTTCCAGGATTTCCACTCTTGGCGGTCCTCCTGGAAGAAATGCCCATACTCACACACGCTGGGCAGGTGGGTTGGTGAGCGCGGTGCCGAAACCCTTGCACCAGTGTCGCCGCTGCCCGTCACCAGTCTGTTTTATATAAGGCTCGGCAATTGGGGATGGATAAACCGCCGTCCATCGGTCCCAGGCAATGGTGGGCCACCTGGTTTTGCCTGAGAGCTGTTCTCTTACTCTCTCCCGAATAACTTCGGGAGGATTTGCGAGTAAGATGGTGGTACCTCCACAGTCGAGCCCGGAATCAGCTCTACCACCTGTAGAGCTAAGGGAAAAGAAAC
Organism: Ypsolopha scabrella; assembly: GCA_910592155.1. Classification (NCBI taxonomy): domain Eukaryota; kingdom Metazoa; phylum Arthropoda; class Insecta; order Lepidoptera; family Ypsolophidae; genus Ypsolopha; species Ypsolopha scabrella. Next base: position 2,976,609 of record OU342980.1, on the reverse strand, counting down.
GCAGACTTGAAAAAAAGAATGCAAACCTATTAAATGTCGTTCATCTGTTCTTGTTTACACGATGATTTTTTTCATTATCGCTCAATTTCATACTGGAGGCTTGGTAAGTGATCAGTATCATATGTCAAAAAAAATGAAATTCGTAAAATTAAATTCCACAAACCTAGTTATTAATCTATGATATGGATCACTTAGCAAGCCTCCAGTATGAATTTGGACCATGATGAAAAATCATCTTGTTTAACTATTCTATGGCTTTCGCTGTCTATTGAGAGCGGTCGGAAATATATGTTGTTTGTTACTAAATTAATATTATTTAGAGGACAACAAAAATGCGTCTGTTCTTGTATTTATGTGTTTTAGAAGTTTACATACAGCCAAAAATTATATTGAAGAGTTGATGTCCAGTTAAAACGCCTTTTAATAATTTTAGAGTTATTCTATCGATAAGCTAGACAATGTAGTCACTTCACTAGTCACGCACACTAATACATATCCACAACTGCACACTAACAAGAAACGGACACGCATTAAACCCAAAGGCTCTGTCCATGTGATACTTGGTCCGAGGTCCTAACCCTGCAACTGATACTGATCAAGAAACATTAACACATGGCACATTGCAACAGGACCTACAGCTATGTCTTCCCCTAAAACCTGCATCACCTAAAGAAATATTTAAAATAATAATAAGTCTAGAACTAAGCACTAAGAAAGCACCTAAGAAAGAAAGCACCTGGGTTTGACCTCATTACAGCAGAAGTGCTCAGGTATCTACCGAAAAAGGCTGTTGTGTTTCTGACCAACATCATAAATGGTATTCTCCGAACAGGTTACTTCCCACACCTATGGAAAGTATCTCAAATAAAAATGATAGCTAAACCAGGAAAACCAATAACTGATGTAACCTCATATCGGCCAATTAGTCTGCTCCCAATTCTCTCATAAATTTGTGAAAAGGTGATTCAGCGAAGACTGGAACCCAGACTGATGCAAGATGAGGTCATCCCTTGCCATCAGTTTGGATTCAGAAGACATCACTCAACTCTAGAGCAAGTCCACCGTGTATGCAATACTGCCAGGCAAGCTCTAGAAAAGAAGCAATACTGCTCAGCTGCCTTCCTAGATATCCAGCAAGCTTTTGACAAGGTCTGGCACGATGGACTCCTATGTAAAATCAAGAACCTTCTTCCACACTCTTTTTTCCATCTGCTCGAATCCTACATGTCATTGAGAATATTTCAAGTCAAGACAGGAGACGCCTTATCAAAGTTCCACAATATTAAAGCTGGTATTCCACAAGGCTCTGTGCTGGGGCCAATCTTGTATTGTATCTACACTGCAGACCTTCCTCAAACAGAAGATGTTATCACAGCAACATTCGCGGATGATACTGCTCTCCTGGCAACAAGTCAAGACAAGACAGAAGCCTCCTCCAAACTCCAAAAGCAGCTAGATAAAACAGAAAAATGGTTACAGGCATGGAGGATAAAAGCTAGTGCTAGTAAATCCATGCACATCACCTTCTCCCTGAGAAAAGGAGACTGCCCATCTGTCACTCTTGGTGGTGATGTACTCCCACATCCTGACACTGTCAAATATTTAGGATTTCATCTTGACCGCCGGCTAACTTGGAAGAAACATATCACTACTAAACGCAACGAAATTATACTAAAATTTAAAGGACTACAATGGGTCTTGGGCAAAAACTCATCATTGTCACTAGAAAATAAACTCCTTATATACAAGGCTATCATAAAACCTGTATGGACATATGGCATTGAACTTTGGGGAACAGCAAGCACCTCAAATGTGGAAATACTTCAACGAGCACAAAACAAGATCCTGAGGTCCATTTCTAATGCTACTTGGTTTTCAAGAAATACGGAAATCCATGAATATCTCAATATGCTTACAATTAAAGAAGAAATTGAACAACGAAAATGCAACTACAAGCGACGGTTGCAAAGTCACCCTAATCAGCTTGCTGCTGGATTGCTGAACACAACATCTAATATCCATAGACTTAAACGTCTACCACTTATGGACTCCAAATAACAAAGTAGTGAAAAGTGGAACAAAGGCACACAACTAAAGGGCAATGCCTAGTCTAGTTTGAAGGGAAGCTGTATTGCTGAATACAGTACCTACAAGTGAACTGACAGTCAACATATCTAATAAAAGTCAGCTCCTGACTGATCGTAGATAAAAAAGGAACAAAAAAAAAAAAAAATAATCGACACTTTTTGAAAATTATTTTTCTTATTCAAAAACCCTAAAATCGACCCTTGCACTTCAATGAGAAAACCTGAAATCTTACCAATTATAGTGGTTTGTACCTTTTATCAACTAAAAGCTTTTGCGAACATTATTTATCCTTAAAATTTCTACAAGGCCTAACTATACAAACCCTACATCTTGATCAAAAAGTATGGCTTGGCCGTTTCATGTCTCAATTGCATAACATAATATTATAAGTCCATGGGAGGCATGGGAGTGTCTGTTTGACGGCCGCGAAACCGCCAAGCCATACTAAAACCAAGATGTAGGGTTTGTAGAGTTAGGGCTTGTAGAGTTAAGGGCTTGGCTCTACATGAGATCTGATAACTTTTTAACCGTGAAAGTGTTTTATTAGCTTCTAAGTCTTGGGGGCCTAGTTTACATGAAATGTTTTTGATGAGCTTTATTTTTTCGCCGAGATCCTGGGTACCTAGCATGGTAGACCATATCGAGCTTTGACGGCTCGATATACCACTGTCTGTCCCTCTTTAGGTAGATCAAAAGAGTGAGAGAGCGCACTGTATCACGCGCTATCGAGCTCGCCATACTAGACCGAGCAAGCGCATTTTTTCATTTTACTCCGCATTGCCCGCACTCCCCTTGTACCGCGAACAATCCCAATGGCCAATTGTATGGTTAATCAAATCAATTGCAAAAACTAGCCACTCTTAGTTTGTTATTAAATTATGTGCATGCAAAATAAAGAGGCCTTTTAATAAAAAAAAAGTAGTTATTATTAGTTAAATAAAAATCTAATAAGTAAACATTGATCTTAATTCAATTACATACAAATTAAAATACCTAGAAGTAACTTATTTTTATCAAAAAAGATAAAAGAAACATTTCAAAAAGCACATATTTACATGATAATTTTAAATAACACTTAAATCATTATAAATCATCATCATCAGAGATGTAAAATTCTAACTTTAGTTCAGATTCTAACACTAGTTTTTTTTTAAACTCCACATTATTCTCAAGTCCATGCGTAACAATTTCCTGATCCTCAACTTTAGTATCACAGTCAACATATGTAAGGCCAGATAATTTTTTGTATCTCCTGACAGCGTCTTCAAGTTTTTTTTGCAAGTTTAGTGCATGACACAATGGCATTTTCTTTAGTTGCACTGCTACAGATTTCCCAAACATATCAAATTCAGTTTCCTTCTCTTTCTTTACTGGTTTTTTATCCTGTAAAGGATAGATTCATTATATTATTGGCTTTCAGCTGCTCTAACATAGAAACCACAGACCAAGAATGGACAAAAGGCTTTCTAGCGAACTTAGGTCCATATTTTTTTATGAACAAGGGCACTCAAGGTTTCCCTCCACAAAACTTCTTGTTTTATATCCTTCTATGAAATGTTTTTTTTCACTCTGCTGTGAAACCTTTGTCTAGAGGGGAACTATTGCAAAAAATTTGAATGGTTGCCCCCTTATCGAACTCTAACCTAAGATTAATGTGAAATAAGTTTATATAATGTACCTATACTTAACTACATTGCATAAATAAGTCTATTTCTTCAGTAGTAAAATTTATTTTACACATTTACTAATGATTTTAGGAATTGAAAAAATTAGATTACAATAACAGATCTAGAAAAAAAAAACATAACCTTATCTACGTACCAAAGAACATCCTAAATCTATAATTTCTGACTTCGGCAAAAGGAGACGAGGTTTTTTAGGTTTTGAGGATGTTTGGGGCGGTTTTGTATGCAGTGCATCTTCTTCGGGCTCTGATTCTTCCACCACCACCACCAAGCCATCCTGTAGGCTTAGCATGGTAAATAATTTATATTGGCTATCGTATGTATTTCTAAAATCACGATTTCTCCATTTTCGCAAACATTGCAATTGTTATTTTTCTAAGATTGCAGCCAATAATAAAAGAAGAAATCACAGATCTTAGATACGAACGAAGAGGAGAAATCGTTCGTTGTTTGTTTTGTTACTATATGCAAGCAAGATTGTCAAGTTTCTTTTTTTTTTAAAGTGACTACGAAGCCGTTAGCGGCTTCCTTACTTTTAATTTTGTTCGACCGCTAAGTCGCTAGGTCGCGACGACGAGCGAAGCGAGGAGGAACGGTCAGATTCACATATAATTACAAATTAGGGAGCCGAGCGAAGCGGAGCGGAGCGAGGCGACCCCCGTAGTTTTAACAGAATTCACGATATCCAGAAAAAATATTTTCCGAGCCTTTCCGATGACTTACGGTTCAATAATTTATAAATTAAAGGACCGCTTCCCTTTCGGAATTGTACATTGCAAATTTAACTTTATTAGTTCATGCTAGGAAGATATTCCAACATTTAAATATGACCAATAATTTTAAAAATCAAAGGACATTTAGAGGTACCGTAGTCACTTCCTTTTTTTTGTTACAACGACCTTTATCGGTATCCTAACTAGGATCCTAATTAGGACGCGCAAAGAAACAGACCGTCCTAAACGCGATTACACTATCCTTTCCTAATTAGGATGCCGATAAATCGGATGGTGTAATCGCGGCTTTAGGCCAGTCGACTTTTGACAGTTTAGTTAGGATGCCGATAAATCGGATGGTGTAATCGCGACTTTAGGCTAGTCAACTTTTGACAGTTAAAACCAGGGTTGCCAGGTGAGTACAGTTCTACGAATAAGAATTCTCATTCGTAGGTACAGTTTGATTCTAGTACTGTAACTGTAAAATTCTAGTAACTACCGTTTAAAAAATTTAGAAAGTAAAATTCAATTAACACGGAGTAACGTAAGTTAATAATATCTACATTTCTACACTATATTATTTCTATTTAAAGATTTGTTTGTTTGTTTGTATGTTCGAGGTAAACTTTGGAACTACTAAACCGATCCTAAAAATTCTTTCTTTTGTTAAAAGCTACACAATTGCTGAGTAACATGGGCTATATTTTATTTAAATAAAAGTAAGTTTTCAGTTTAAAAATTCAGTATTTGTGAACCATGTCGGAAGAAAAAACGCTGCTTAGCTGCTTTATCGGCGTGCCCTGACTAAATGATTAGTTATACGTGATAAAACCAGTTGTTTTTCCATACAAGGAAACTGTATCAGTTTAATCTAACTAAAGATTTCCATCTACAACGATCGTGACACACCTCTTGCTAATATTAAGCTTGAAAAATTGACTACAGCCAGGTTTAAGCATAGATACATCAAATACTGTGGTTTAAGTAATGATTTCTTCCCATATGGCAAAACTAATCAGTTTAATCTGACTACAGATTTCCATCTACAACGATCCTGACACACCTCTTGCTAATATTAAGCTTGAGAAAGTGACTACAGCCAGGTTTAAGCACAGATACATTAAATAAAATACTATGATTTAAGTAATGATTTTTTCCCATACGGGAAAACTATATCAGTTTAATCTGACTACAGATTTACATCTCCAACGATCCGGACACACCTCTTGCTAATATTTAATTTAAAAAGTGATTAAAGCCAGGTTTATGTATTGAATTTTTCCCATACGAGAAAACTGTATCAGTTTAATCTGACTACAGATTTCCATCTACAACGATCCTGACGCACTTCTTGGCACTTTGCTAAAACAGTAACCAGGGTCTGATGATTGGACTGGAAGATGGGTACGGGATCTTCTCAACGGCCAACAGCAGACCCTTCGAGTTTGGGCTTATTGATTGGTATTTATTAGCACTTTGGTAAAACATGGTGACCAGGGTCTGATGATGGAACTGGAAGATGGGTACGGGATCTCCTCAACGGACAACAGCAAACCCTTTGAGTTTGGGCTCATTTGATTTGTCTTTAATAGCACTTTGGTAAAACATGGTGACCAGTGGCGGTTTGTATTAAGGAGCGCTAGAGCGGTGAACTCCCACATAAAGTTATGTTAATACATTTTTACTTATCACAGTATATTATTCAAATCTTAGCAGGACCGCAGCAATGTACAAAAAATAGTAAGTGGACACTACGCTTATCACAAAGAACAATAACATAAACATAGCTGTGTAAACAAACCCATAATTTGTAAGTTGTCCGGCCCGAGTAGGTAGAGCGTGGGCTCGGGACTAGCGCTCCTAAGGAAAAAATGTCCCATACAAATTTATACGTAGAAAAGAAAGAGACGTACTGAGGTCCGTAAGCGTGAGACGGGGCATTTTGTATGAAAATTATACTGAATTCAGTGCGGCGCTCCGGCCACGAACTAGCCGAACTGGGTCGGAGATCAAAGAGCGAGAGGTGAGGGGAGTCCTTGACCGTTGTTTGTTTTAATTATTTTGTTAGTGTTGCGTCATATTTCCACTGCATTGTTCGGTGACATGTTAGTACGCGAAATAAAAAACTGTTCGAGTGAGCGTTTTGTCGATACTAATAAATATGGCATTTAGTGTTCAATTTATGAAAAATAACAATGAGACATTTGAACAACGTTCGATATTAAAAATGAAGGCCGCCCTCTTCCAGACATTCAATTGGTACAGGAGTGTTCCTCGAAAACAAAACAATTTAGGTGTATAAAAAATTGACGATAATGTGTGAAGTGAAGACGCTTTGTTTGTGTATATAATGTGAATTATTTGAAAATGATAACTATGAAAAGTGCAGACAATAAAACGCAGATTTCCAACGTAAACTTCTATAATAAAATGGTAAGTTCCTTTAGGTACCTAGCTATAAAGAGTCACGGAGAGATATCAATTATTGGGTAGGTATGTTGCAATCCCTGTCAGTAACTGAGACAGGGAGTGAACCCCCAGTGTTAAGACCCACCAACCGCCACTGTTGGTGACCAGGATCTGGTGATGGGATTAGAAGATGGGTACGGGATCTCCTCAACGGACAAAAGCAGACCCTTCGAGTTTTGATTTATTTGATTGGTCTTTATTAGCGCCTTGGTTAAACATGGTGTCCGTTGCATATAGTCGTTAAAAAAATCACACTCTTTTGTTTTCCTTATTTTCACGAAAATCTCTTCGACGTACGGAGCCGCGGGCAAAAGCAAACATTACAAATTAATAATTGGTACAAAACTAAAAACCATTTCGAGATAATGGCCTTCTGAGCATCATATATTTTTTTCAGAATTATATCATTAACAAATAAAGAGATTTAAAAAAAAACGAAAGTTGGTAAACACAGGATTTTAAAAACAATTACCTTTGCTTTCAAGTTCATTCCGTATTTTAGAAGAATCAACTGTCATGTTGTAACAAAATAGGACTCTGGGCGAGTACTTATTCGTCATTTATTTATATATTTGTTTATCTATTTATTTATTTAAATATTTATCTATATATTTAAATATTTAATATTATGGCCATAGTAATTTGTGATCATCTAGTATCTATTTTGGTAGGACCTCTACATTGTATTCATAACGGTTAAAAATAAACAGAGAAGTAGAATTTTGATCCGGACACCGTAATAAATGGGTACACGTACACAAGTTCAGAATTTATCAAATGAAAGGAGAGAACATTGTTGTGAGGGGAGTCCTTGACCGTTGTTTGTTTTAATTATTTTGTTAGTGTTGCGTCATATTAGTTGCGTCATAGAAAGGAGAGAAATCGTAAGATTGAAGTATTTCATGCGACTTAGCTGGATAAACCGCTCCTTCAGGAACAACAGGTTTCAGCAACTCCCAGGACTCCAACAATTACACTGTATTATTATTATTACATACCGCATCACCGCATAACACTTTAATTTGACACGTTTTGATACAAAGATGATATACACCCGCGCAAATACGAAATTTGACGTAAGCCGAAGATGAATTCAGTGTGTAAACATAATGTGTTATATAATTATTTTGTATATGTGTGTTAGGTATAATATTAGCGATATATATATATGGTTTTATAAAAAATATTGAAGGGTCGTCGATACTCGTAGCGTAGCTGCAGCTATAATTAAAATATGAGGGAATTCGAGATTCTTTGCAAATCCAGAATGAAGTGGGGGCCCTAACGATTTAGAAACGACCTCCCTGCCAACCTTTAATAGTCGTTCCCACGTATTACACAGAATAACACGCTTCCAAACAAAATCCAGCGCCAATCTAGACTACCATTTAAACCCTAAGTCCCTATAATTTTACTCATTCATACTAAAAAAACCCTTTCAAAACATCTCCAATTTTCACACGTCTCTCCTAAAGACCTGGCCAAGTCAGTTTTAAGTTTTCTAACTTACTAAGCTTGACTGGTGAACGTAGGGCTTCTACAAGATACTAACAAGTGGGGTCCTGGTACGACTAGGCAGCCATGGTTTCAGACACAAACAAAAAGAGTAAGGCTTCCCTCCATAGCCAACTGCATACCTAGCCCGGTCACACACCTAAATGCTTTACCCTTGGAAAGACTCTACGTTCCTAAACCCCTTGGTTCCTAAAATAATATTAGATACGGAATACTCCATTTTCACAAAAGGTTCTAAAATAAAACCTAAAGACAGAAGTTTGAGAACAGTCATGTGGAAATTTTCAGCCCTGGATCTCGTCGATCTAGCTATAAAAAAAAGGAAAGCTGAAAAAAAAGAAACACCTGTATGAAGAAAACCTAAATATAGGGAAAAAGGTAAGAATTGTTGCTGCTGGCTCCTTCACCTCAAATTGTCGTAATTTCCACAGACCGTCTATACTAGATCAAAATATAAGTATCTCTGCCAGACGAAGGAAAGCTAAAATAATATAATATAATCTCCTTCGGGACCTGGATAGCTATAGGGATAAAGGATAAATATAAAACGTGTTACATAAATAAATTTCTGATGTAGATACTTGATATTTATAAATATTGTACACCCGCTATTTTCGCAACGCCTCTATAGCGAAATAGTCATATTTCGTTTCTATTGAGTTTCATGAGAAAACCGTTGCGGATAAAATTTAAATTAGGTAATTCAGTTTTACGCAATTACGAACGCACTTCACCGACGCACTGTAAACACTTTCAGACTATTTAAATAACGAAGCTTTATTTATTGCAAATCCGCACTTTCGATGTACGTACACGATACTCGACACTCTTATAACGCGTTACGTGACTCGTACGCTTGGACTTTGGTTCTAATAGATCCGGAGATCCGCGCGCGACGTAGAGACCAATATCCTTCCGAGGTTTTATTCCGCGATTTGACGACCCGTACGCGCTTCGAGATCTACTCCACTCCCTGACACGCGCTTGACTGTCCCAAATAAAACCCTGATTTCCTTTAAATCAGCTCCTTCTCCCACCCAGATTATTTCAGGTTACGCCCCCGTAGACACATTAATTTTCTATTTTATTACCTGTCAAAACCTATCTGAAGTGTATTTGCCAATCTGAAAAAAATCCTGTCAAACTAAAATTAATGTCTTGAAGACTGCAGTTTTTGCTATGTCGAAGAACATAGAGGTAGGAATAACCGAGTCAACAAGTTTCAAGATGCAAATGAGGTGGAAAAAAAATAGAATAAATAAAATTTAATATATTTCTAGATCAAAGAACTTCGTTCCTGTTTTTCTGCTTTGTAAAAAATTCTGAGCTCTTTTAGAAATTCTTTCATCAATAAAACTGGAAGACAGTACCAGTCCAAACTCCTAAATTATATGTATATGTTTTATTATTATTCAACGTTCTTACATAAGAGATTACATCACTTTTACGCTTCAAATTTTAAGTATATTTATTTATTATTAAACTGCCCGCTCTACCACTTCCTACCTCAATGTAACATTCCGGGAAGCGCTCTGCTCTCTAAAAAATATTAACATGTTTCTGAAATCTAACCTTTGACGTCCTGTCCAAATGGCAATAAATTCGTTTGGTTTATGACCTGAAATCTTTGAAAAAAATCATATTGGCGCCACAGGAAAGCTTGCCCACAGAAAGAGTGTAAAGTTATCGTTTCCTTTCCAAACAATACGACACTTATGTCACTATAGCTATAAGGTTACAAATGTTATGGAATCCGTACAGATTTGGCATAGTCGACCGTACCACTTCTTGAAAAGCGCAATGTATTCCAAATTTAAAACATCGCAAGGGATTAAACACACATTCTATTTTGAAGTCAAACACAGCTGACATAAGATAGAAGTCGATATTATGATAATAAATCTTGGTCCCGCCCCTGGCTATAGTTGAAATTCACATTTTGACGGGGCCAGTAGTTAAATAAATAATTGAATAAATGAGTAGGTACTGTAGCCAAAAGTAACTTTGGTTGCTACAATGTCATTGTGACTGTTGACATTATCAGCGAACATAAACATGCCAAGTTTTTTTTTAAATAATCCCTTGGCAATAAACATCGAGTTTGAAATCCTCAGTTGTGACTTATAGTCTGTCAAAAAAATAAAACTTTAATGAACTTTATTGGACTTTAAACGTTCAAGTAGTATAAGTTAGGTAATTATATTTATGAAATAACAACGCAGTTAACTCGATTTAACAGATTTTGTGCTTATTTGTTTGGTGTAACCAGGCGAAAGAAAAATAGTTTCTTCAAAATTCATTTCAACACTTTTTTGACAGACTGTACGTTCTTTTAGAATGAGTGAATAAGAAAAAAATAAAATAAGCATTAAAAACACACAATAAAACAAAATAAAAAATATATAAGCTTTATTTTCACGTAGACTTTCAATATAAATATTGAAAACAAATGGTTACCTGAAATGAAATGATGTCGATTGTTAATTCATGAAGGGCTATTGGGATAGTCGCTGCAGCTGGAAATATGACACCGCCTCTGTTATCCTACTCCGATTTTTTTTCTGTGGGTTTCATTAAAACCCAAGCAACAGTTGTTAGACCGAGCAGATATTTGGTGTTTCAGGCACTTTCGTGGTCAGCAGTTTTGAACTGAGACATTGAGAGCATATATCTAATAGAGTACCTTATACACAAAATGACGGCTTCGACAGTCGCGTATAGGCACTGATATCTAATATATCCACTGATATACACGACCACGTACACAACAAAAAGTTTGCAACCAAAAATCACTAGTGGGCGGGCAGTTCTTTTTAAAACCACAAACACGTTGGGCAGCCAGTTATGAAGCTTCAACAATTCGACTTTGGTACCAAAATAATACCAAAGTCGAATTGTTGGAGCTTCATAGCCCATCTTGCCAGTCGTCCATGAGGGTCTCTCTCTTTTGCCAAGTAACTGAGAGCACTGTGATCAGATATGACCTTAAAATTACTACCCTCAACATACGGGCGAAATTGCTGGACTGCGTGTAGAACACTCAGCAGTTCTCTTTCTGACGTTGAGTATTTGCTTTCTCTTTCCGACAGTTTACGACTTGTCAATCAAATCAAATCAAAATATTTATTTTTGCAAAATAGATACATTAAGTATACTTTCTACAAGTCAAAGTTAATTTACACAATATAATATGTCTTTAGAATATAAAAAAAAATATATAATAATACGGGAAATAAAATATACACCTGCATTAATAAATGATAGTCGTAAGTTTTTAAATAAATAAATAAATAAAAAATAAATAAAATAGGGGAATCTAGGAATAAAAATATTATATTATATTATAAAAATATTAACTTGTAAAGGCAATTGGCCTCTCTGAACCGTCAATTTCCTTAATAAGTACTGCTCCCACACCTCTGTTCGACGCGTCACATTGAACAGAAAATTCCCTGCCAAAATCTGGTACACAAAAGATAGGAGTTGAAGTTAAAGCGGTTTTTAGTTTCAGAAACGCCTTTTCCGCTTCTGCATTCCACAAAACTGTCGTGCCCTTTTTTCCTCCTTTCGTCAAATCATGCAGAGGTGCTGCAACGATGGCAAAGTTCTTCACAAACCTTCTGTACCAGCTTGCTAGCCCTATGAAGCGTTTCAATTCAGTGTAAGTGGTTGGTCTAGGGTAGTTTAGAATTGCACTCATTTTTTCAGGGTCTGTTCTTAGCCCATCCTTGTCTACTATGTAACCCAAGTATTTAAGAGAGGACCTTGCAAAATGACATTTCTCCATATTTATTGTAAGGCCTGCTGACTTTAGTTTTTCTAAAACCCAGTTGAGTGACCGCAAATGTTCATTAAAGCAGCTACTTACAATAACTATATCATCAAGGTACGTAAATATTCTACCTTCATATTGAGGTGAGAATAGTTGATCCATCAGCCTTTGCTGTGTCTGTGAAGCATTATTGAGGCCAATGGGCATGACTTTAAATTGGTACAAGCCTTTTCCTGCTAGGCCGAAGACTGTTTTTTCTTTACTTGATTTCTCTAAGGGTGTCTGCCAGAATGCTGATTTTAAATCTATTGTGGACAGAAACTGAGCATTATTTAGACTATCTAGAATAGTTGCTTCTCTTGGTAAGGGATAAGAGTCCTTTTTAGTAAGCTTATTCAACCTACGGCTGTCTAAGCATAATCTATTCTCCCCTGTAGCTTTTTTAACCAATAATACTGGTGATCTCCAAGGACTGAAAGATGGCTCAATTATGTCATTTTCTAACATATGCTGAATTTCGTATTCTAGTTCTTTCATAATCGGTGGTGCGAACGGATATTGACGTTGGCTGACTGGTAGGTGGTCTCCAGTGTCAATTCGATGCTCAATTAGACTTGTTCTTCCAAGACCCGTGCCGATTTCTTCTTCTATTCTCTGTATCAAATTTTGAAGTTCTGCTTGCTGCGATTTCGATAGTTGTTCCCTTGAAATGACTGGATTAGGTGTCTCTAACTCAAGTAATTCTGCGTTCGACTGTGCCACTGTATTAGGTAAATTACCGTTTTCCAGTGTTATTGATAAGACAAACGTATAAAAAAAAAATCCATGCCCAAAATTACGTTGTGTTTTAATTTCTCCATGATAAAGAAAGGTACAACCTTGTAATTCTGATTAAATTGTATTGGTAAATGAACAACGTAATTAATATCATAAAACGTACCATCTGCTGTCGACACCCTATCTTGTGGTACCTCATGTGCCTCAAAACCTATAGGTTTTAGTGCTAAATAGAAATCTTGAGAAATTGCTGATATAGTGGCACCGGAATCCAGTAACCCTATGAACTCTTTTCCCATTATTCTAAATTTGCCGTAATATCGTTTGTCTGAATGACAAATATTCAAGTTACCAATTTCTACTGTATTGAAATATGCCGATATAAATTCAAGCCAGTTCCTCCAATCCTTATGACTATCTCCCTCTATTTCTAATTCTTTGCCAGTTACATCTACGGAAGACGTTTTGGAACAACGTCTTCCGACTTTCCGTTTCCCGTAATATTTGTTAGATTAGAGCAGGGTTTCTCAAACTTATGGCCCCACGTACCCCTGTTTAAGTTCCCAAATGACTGCGAACCCCTCGTCAAAATGAAAATAAGAAATTCTAGTTAACACGGTTTTTATTGTAATATATTTTAATAAAAGGCAACACAATGACAAAAATAAGTATGTAATTAATGTTGAGTAGACGTACTCTGTACAGGTTGCGAATTGGAAGAAGACGTCGAATTATCTGGACATTTTCTACGTAATGACCCCGTTTTCAACCGCTTATTCATGTTTACAACTAGAATTCGAAAAAGTTATTGCCAACCGCACGAAACGAACAAAACCGAATGAACACTGAGCAAACACTGGCTGCCTGGCTCGAGCCGCGTCGGACGGGGCGCATCGCCTCCCCCCGGTCCCCTATTGTGCCATGCCTCTAACCTCGACTGCCTCGCCTCGAGTTAAGCGAGCGACTCAGTCGCAGTCGTCGAGTCAATCGCGCGTGCGCTGTCTTGCGTGCCATGCGTGTGCTTGCCAGCCATCCAGCCGCCATTACGTAAATCTTTTCGCGTACCCCCTACCATCAAATGACGAACCCCTAAGGGTTCGCGTACCACACTTTGAGTATGATTGGATTAGAGCATTGGCATTTATTGGTTGTTGCTCCAAACTTGCCACACCTAAAACAAAATATCCTTTGTTGTGGCAAATGACAGTCTCTGAAGCGATGGCCTGTAGCCCTACAATTCCAACATTTTGATGAAATAAGATCCTGTGTGCGAACGCTGCTGTTCATTGCGTGCATGTAATGACTTTGACCATTCTGATATGCCAGATCGGGTTCTAACGCATTTTGGTTTGGAGAGGGCTCCCTAAAGTTTTGGCAGTTTATCTTTGTGTGTTCTAGTACCCTTGTCAATTCGGCAACAGAGCTAAAACGTTCACGACAAATAGCTTGTTGAAAATACGGTTGTAAGTTTTTAAGCAAGATGGTTAATTTATGATGCTCCTGAAGTTTTGTAGGTAATCGGTTAAACATATTTTGCATCACAGCAATATATATCTGTACACTTTCATGTTTGCCTTGCGTGCGATTCCTAATTTCATCCATCAACTCATCTTGATAAAATGGTTTTTGGAATGACAGCAATAGTAAGTCCCTCAGTTCTCTCCAATTACAAACATTGTCCTTATTAGCTCGATACCATATAAGAGCTTCGTCCTCAAACAGATCTATAGCGTAGCGAAACAAATCGTTATCTACAGCATTACGCGCATCCTTAATTTCTTCAATTCGTTCCAGAAACGCGTTAATGCTCATTACCCCTTACCAGAAAATTTAATACCCCAGTCTCTCAAAGGCACTAATTTTCTTTTTCCTTCTTCCACATTTAAGGTTGAAGATCGAGCTAATTTCGCTTGTCTGTGGAATGTGGGTTCTTTGTTCTCAAACCCTAAATCAGCCAAACAGACTGACATGTTTGGGTCGTCATTGTTACTACCCGTGAATAAATCTTGATTACTGGAGCGGATGACTGGCTTGGGGTTTTCAATTACTTGCGACGGCTTAGAAGTTATAGGGGGTCTAATATTAGAGCCTGAAAATGATGCCTCTTCTATATCCTTGTTAGAACATGAGGGATTCCCTTCGATGTTTTCTAAAATTTTAATGCGTTCTCGCCTAATGATTTCTGTAATATTTCCCTATTATGTTCTGAAATCTCTTCCTTACCTTCAATTTCTTCTACCTTTTGCATGGATCGGATGGATTGTATGAGTAGATGGACGTTATCTCTGAGCAATGAGAGGCGTTCCTTAAATTTTACTTCCTCTTGCGTTAAGAACCCTAACCTGTTAAGTAAATGCTGCGAACGAGTGCGAATGCGTTTCAGACTTAAAAGATCGGGGTTGTCTTGAATTTCTTCTAAGGCTAATGTTAGAGCGCGACACTTATTTTCACAAGCTTCAATTTCTAAAGTGGGATTTTCAAAGCATCTAACTGGGACCATGGTTTTAATTTCCGTAACTCCACTTGCTTCCTGACAAAAAATTTCCTTTAAAATTTTCCGCATCGGTGCACAAGTTGTGACATTGTAAATACCTCTACATGCAAGTTCAAACTCTAATTCATCTTTTAATAGTAAGTTTGGGTCCATCATTATTTAAAATTGGGACAAAGGTACGGAAACAATCAATAAAACTATAACCAAAAAGGTTTGCATAAGACACACTAAAAGACTACCGTTTATTTCTGAAATCCACGTTAGGCGCCAATGTGATGGTTAGGGTTCTGGTGGCTGCATAATTAAATTTCACTTTATATAAGGTGACTTTAATTTATCCAGCCAAACTCATACTGGAGGCTTGGTAAGTGATCAGTAATAGGGATCGATAACACTTTTTGTTAATTTCGCAAAATATAATCTTGACGTCCCATAGTAATTGACTCGAAAAGAATAATTTACGAGTTTCAGAAAAGACTCATCGAACCTTTTTACTGAGCACTTACTGAGTCTTCAGTAAGAGATTGGCTCATTTCATTTTTCATTTCATTTATTTATTCATAAACAATTTTTACATTGTATTTGAAATTACAAAAAAATTATAAAATGTTAGACTTAAAAACTAAAAACACAAAGAAAATGTTCAGATAATCAAAGGATATTAGCAAATAAATAAACATGTCACATATAAAAAAAAAAAAAAAAAAGAGAAATTCAACCGTAATATAAAGAAAGTCACTTATTTAAATATTCATCCATTGAGTAGAAGCAGTTTGTCAGCAGATACTGTTCCAATTTACATTTAAAAAGATTAAAATTCTCAATATTTTTCATATCAGTGGGCAATTTATTGAACAGTTTTACGGCTTGATAGCGGCTGCAGTGACTAACTACTCTGAGCCGTGGCTTTGGTGTTTCTATATAAACGTCTTGCCTTCTTGACAGTAAGCGTTTTTTATTAGTGTCATTGCTCTCAAATTTATGTAAATTTTTCACTAAGTCGCAAAGCAAAACAAAAATATAAAGACAGGGAGCAGTCAATATTTTAAGATTCTTAAAGAATTCTCGACATGATGTCCAAGGTGGTGTGCGAACCATGGTTCTAATGCTCCGCTTCTGTGCTATGAAAGCCCTATTCATGTTGTAGGCAAAACTATTTCCCCAGAATTTAATACTGTAGCGCAGTTTCGATTCAACTAACGCAAAATATACGATTTTCAGTTGTTGCAGACTTATTTCATCCCTAAGACTACGCAAAGCGTAACATGCTGAACTAATTGACTTTTCTACAGCACTCAATTCCTCTTTCCAGTTTAAGCAGCTATCAATATTAATACCTAGAAACCTAACAACCTCAACCAGTTGTATGCCGTTGCCATTTAAAGACATGTTAATATTAAGCGCATCCTTATTTTGTGAGGTGGATTTAAACAAAATAGCGTTTGTTTTATTTGTGTTAACTTCCAAATTGTTGACTCTAAACCAATCCCAGAAAGCTGAAAGGGCCAAGTTACATTTATCATTCAGATCTCTTATATTTTTTGCCGATATAATTGCATTCGTGTCGTCTGCATATACAACAAGATTAATGTCAGAAATTGATTTTTTAATGTAATTTATAAGGTCATTTGTGAAGACAATAAAAAGTATTGGTCCCAGTATGGATCCTTGTGGAACACCTCTTGTTACTTTTACAATGCTGGATTTGTAAGATCTAGCTTGTCTGTTTTGGACGGACTCAATTTCTACGAATTGATACCTATTTTGGAAATAGTTTTGAATAAGTTTCAAAACATCTCCTCGTATACCATAATGCTCTAGCTTTTTAATCAAGATATCATGATCAACAGTATCAAAAGCGGAACTCAGATCCAAGAAAAGGCCTAACACCCTGTTTTCCTTACTGATTTCAAGCACAACGTCATTAACTAATGCGTCAACTGCGTCTACTGTGCCTAAGTTCTTTTGATAACCGAATTGACGACTATTTATTACGCTATTTTTCTTTAAGTGTCTTAAAATCCTAATTTTTAGAAGTTTCTCAAATATTTTTGACATGGTTGGTAGCAGTGAGATAGCCCTATACTTTTCGGGGTCAGTTTTTGATCCTTTCTTATGTATAGGTATGACTTTAGCAATTTTAAGTTGGTCTGGAAAAGTGTTAGCTATAAAACAATGATTAAAAAAGTTTGCTAATGGTTCTGCTAGAATATCTATGTTTTCTTTAAAAATGGCGATTGGTAATTCATCATGCCCAACAGACCTTTTATTTACCATTCCATTTACTATTTTTGTAATTTCATAAGATGTTGTATGATCGCACGTCATATTGTTACTTACTCTATCTGTATTGTCTTGTGCTAACTTTGAGGCTTCCTGCGTATGACATGATATGTTATTCTTGTTTTTTTTGCTGACATCAAAAGTTTCGGAAAAAACTTGCACGACTTCCTGAGGATGGCATATAATTTTGTTGTCTACCTTAAGCAATAATTCATTTTTCAAGCAAGTCCCTTTCTTATTTCTGTGCTCGTTTACCACCTTCCAGATACCCTTTGTATTGTCTTTTGCATTCAAAATTTCTTTTTGAACACTAGCTTTTTTCAGATTTCTAACAACTTTTTTGTATAATTTCAAATAGCTTGTACGATATTGTAAGACGCTGGCATCAATGTGGTTTTTGTTAAAAGAATTCAAAAATCGTTTCATTTTACTAGCCGTCCTAATGCCCTTTGTAATCCATGCGAGTTTGTTCACTTTTAGCAGATTGATTTTTCGATTGCACTCCTTAAAACTGCTGTGATATAAAGTTGATAGTTTGGAAAGGAAAGAGTTGATACCCAAGATACCCCAATCGACTTTTAACAAGTTGGCCCTAAACTTTAATTTGCTTTTTTCACTTTGCGACCGTAACTTTTTAAATATTACTCTTTCCGTCTGGTTAATGGAATTCGTATTTTCTATCTCAACACTGCAAATTAACCCAGCATGACCATCTGCCAAATTATTGTGGTCCACGTCACTATAGATCGATCCGTCATCGTCGTGTGGAATGTTCGTGATAATATTGTCTAAACATGACTTTGAGTCATTTCTTACAAAAGTTACGGAATCTACTAGAGTTCTAAAATTATAGCATGTCAGTAATCCTAAAAATTCACGTCTATATCTTGAGTCTGTTAAAATATCGATATTAAAATCACCCATTATTATACACTTTTTATCAAATAATTTTTCTAGCAATTTTTCTAATTTCTCGAGGAAGTTTTCAACGTTTTTTGTATCTGGAGTTCGATAACAGCAACAAATATAAAGATTCGTGTTGATGTCTTTCACTCCACATATTTCGAAATAGTTAACTCTGTACAGCTGCTTACAGATTTGTATTTCCTCGCACCTAGTCTGTTGAGAGCGTAATATTAGGGTCCCACCCCTTGTTTTGTTTGTACGAGTGTTAAAGGTAGCAATATCATAACCATTTAGTCCAAAAAGCGGAGCACAGCTACTGTTCAAGAAATGCTCACCGATACAAATATACGAAAAAGTCTGCTCATGGCTGTCCAAGTACAGCTCTAGTTCATCTTTTTTGTTAAGTACTCCACATAGGTTTTGGTGGAAAATGTTCATCCTAGTACACATTTTCTCAGAGGATAAAAACGGTAAAATATGAACAGGTTCAGGAACTTCATTTTCTACCTTGTTCACGAAAAAACGCCAACTCCGTTTGAGATCCAACACTTAATTTTGGCTTGTTTGTATCTGAGAATGATTCGGTGCAGTTCTGTACATAGCTCGAGTAAGTATTATGGTACTTAATGCTCAAAATTTCCCTTAATAATGCTCTACACTTAACCACTTTAGAGAGCTCCCCAGTTTCTCTGCCGTAGTAATAAGACATATTCAAATAAATGGCATTTGAGAAACGTGAACATAAGAGGTCAAACATGTTGTTAATTAATATCTTATCAATGTATCTATTTTCATTAATATCACACATTATTACGTTAGTATGAGTTAATTGACTTAGGTGATGATGCAGCATTGCCTGCAGGATAAGAGGATCTTTGTCATTTGTCCCTGCCATTACAATTACATAATCCAGGTTTGTATAATCCTTACAAAGGGAGCTACTCGAGCTCAAAACCTGTCCTAGAGTAGCATGAGGCTTAACAAAAGATTCTACACTAAAATTATGCCCCAATAGCTTCTGTAATCTAATGCTGATATACCTCCCATTTTCATCTGCAATTAGCATAACTTTACTTTTTTTAGATAAAGACTTCGACGACTTTGTTTGTTGTTTGTCAGCCGGACTGCTTGAAACATTTTTATGTAAGTTCAGATTTGAAGGGTTTTCACAATCACGGGCTGCTAAGTCTTCCCTGGTTTTGCGTTGCTCATTTGTTATGCTGGTAGAAGTACTTTTTGGCAGAAATTTGGTCGTAGCCGGTTGTGTAGTCTTTTTTTTGCAGTCTTGTAAAGTTTTCTTTAAATTAGTATTTTCCGAGTTAAGTCTATCGATTTCTTTATTGGCTAAGTCGAGTTCATGTCGCAACTTTCGATTTTCATCCTGTAGTTCCTCAACTTCGAGATTATCAAATATATTCAGCAAACTTTGCGAAGATAAATCAGAAGAAGACTCATTGTTGTGTTGTATTTTTATTTGTCTTGGCCGTCGTGTTGTTACATTTTCTTCATCACTTCTTTGGAAAGTCGTAGTTGGCAGTAAAGTCTGCTTTGATTCAATACATAAACGACAGTTATAAGACTTTTTCAACCTTGCAATATTGGCCATGTAATAAGCCGTAACAACATTTTCGCATGCATAGTGATATGTGCCATGACATGTTTCACATTTCAGTTTCTCTGTATCACTTATTGTATGTTTACAAAGTTTACAAGTTGTCATGTTTAAACTTTAATAATAAGCGAACAAAAAAATAAATAAAATAATAAACAAATGTTCTGGTCGGGTCGGTTTTGAACTTAGTACCTTTGGCTCAGTAGACAGACCTTGTTTCCACTCTGCCAGTTTGTCACTGTCCAAGTTAGCGAAATTATAGTATGCAACGTGACGCTCCGATGTGTCAGGGTTCAAATGAGTTCAAGTTGCTCTTTGTTCTATCACGCAACGACACTACACCAAATTGAATTGTAACTGTTTTTTATTATGGAATAATTGATATATCACCACTGATCGAACATTAATTTTAGGTTTAAATAATCTAGACTGTTTGTTAGCCCACACACAACAAACTAATGTAAATTTTGTATAAAATTATGCACTTTTAACTCGTTTAACAATTAAAACTTTACGGAGTAAACAATAACAGGTCTTGTACGTACACAAGTCGCTACCAAAAGTAAATTAAAGTCACCTTATACTAGGTGAAATTAAATCAACCGACCAAATTCACACTGGAGACTCGGCTAGTGATCAGCAACAAGGTTTAATGAACCTCCAGGATAAATTCGAAAAAAAAATTTTTTTTGCCCCGTAGTGCCTGCACTGGGAATTGTACTTAAACTAGTCCAACCAGTAAGGAAGCAAAAAAAAATATTTTTCTAAATTGGCCAAAAGGATTACTGAACCCAGTTCTTGATCACTAACTGAGTTTTTGAAATAAATTGCTTTTTTCTTTCTTTTTTTCTTTCTTTTCTCCAGTATGAATTTGGTCGGTTGATTTAATTTCACCCTATATACATATACCTATATAGGTATACATGGTGAACCAAACGAATGCCCCTGGAGGGAAACTAAATATTAAAGATACCAACTTTTACTGAAAAGAATATTTATCTCTAATATTTAAGGTACGTTCCCTCCAGGGGGCATTCGTTTGGTTCAGCATGTATATAATATGCACCGTCTGTTTGAGATTACAATAAATTTTGACCTTTTATTTGTTACTTGACAATATATTCCGATGATAATAGATAATTATTTTTGGGCAATTATTTCATATTGTTTGGTGACTACATTTTGATGATATCTAGATGTATTATTATATTTAGTACAACAATTTTGAAAAGTAAAAAAATAAACTCGAACATTAGTAAAATAATAAATGTTTTCAGTAATTTTGTCTACCTACACAGGTTCTGATAAAGTGTTGGCAGTTATGGTATTTATCGATAGATGTTTTCCCAACTCTATTCAATTTGACGCACACATTCAAAGACGGTTCGTATTTACGCAAGTTATGTTCCAGGTGTGTGAATCGCTTGTGTATGCGTTTGTAGTAACATGTTTTGGTTATGTGTGAGTTTACCTCGTCCCCCGCCAAAAATTACAGAATGTGATTGTATGTAAAAATACGCGTAAACCGCTTCCTGTAGTAAATATTCAAAGCCGACATTACAACGATAGCTGAAGTAAATTATTCTGTTTAAAATCATAACCGCACCCATAGTGATGTGCTTCGCTGTACTCGACTTACCTACTTAATCACGACTGTTTGATTTGTGAATGTTGTTACTTTAGGTGTTTATAATCGTTGATTTTTGTGGTTGCCGAGAACGAGGACGAACCTCCATGGGGAAGCAACACTTCAGCGCGCTACCCGAATTATCATTGAGGTTGAAGATCATGTTGATCTTTTTTCGTATCCATTGAGTGAGTTCACAAGAGCGACAATATATAAGGTTAAATAATAATAGTTGGCGAAACTCTGAACATAAGTAGTTCTCGTCTATATGAACAACTTTTTCTGTGGGGACTATGCAAAATTCTCAAAATTTTTTTTCGCCTTTTCATACTTAACCAGACGTCTGATATAGTCTATTTGTATAAGAGGAAATGAAAAAAAGTTGCGAATTTCGTTTAGCCCCGATAAAAAAAGTTATTCATATAGACCAGTACTACCTATGTTTTGAGTTTCCCTACCTATTATTATTTAACCTTGTATTGTTTGTGCTATCGTCAATTTGCCTAGATTTTAAGATTCCATTATTTTTAGATTTTATCATATTTTATTTGAAGTGTTTTATACAACGTGTAACAGAAAGGTGTATCCATATTTAAGGAGGTAATTAAAGGAATAGTACTATTGCTATTGGCATTTGCATTTACCCTAAAATCGAAACACACAACGAGATACACCACCTGAAAGAAATACATAAACCGTTATTTTTTATTTCTCATGTCTTTAATATAATTACAAATTGAGATTGTTAATGTGTAATGTTTATTTATTTATGTATAGATTACAATATAAATACATATATTTTAGTTAACTTAAATAATAACTCTTGAAAAGAAAACTTCGATAGCTATTAGTCATTAAACATTTTGTCACATCCGTAGCAAATTCAACCGCACTCCCCGCGATCTGTATGTGTGCGTGCGCCCGGAATCGCTGCTTGTATGGAGCTTCCCAGTTTATAAGTTACTCTATGGAGCTAGCCTTCTGCTGTTCCCCGCTCGCACCACCTCACCCCGCTCGACTCTTACCTCCGCGCCGCCCACCGCTCCTTTCCTACCGCGGGCGATCCTTCAATATACCATTTTCAGTAACTAAAGTATAAATCTATCAAAAGAGCTGCCGTTTACGTAAATTCTAGTATACTTTTTATTGTTTTATGATAATAATTGACCAAATGTGAGCACTTTAAAGTTAGCTCGAATCACGCGCGGTACAAAACGGCAGGTTCAACGCGGAGCGAGGTCGACATCCCGCAGTGACGTCACAAACAGCGAGTCTAGTTTGGACTATTGGCAAATTGCTTGAGCGCGCGAAGTAAACGGTTATTAAATGTGTACAACTAAGCAACAACCGTATAAATACTGTATCGTGCCAAAATGTACATCCACAATCATTTCTACACCGGATAAAACTTTTATAATTGTTCGTAAGGAAAAGAAACTCCGAAATAAATGGCTGAAAGTGATAAGAAGGGAAGAGTTGTCTCCGAAAATATCAGCTTACTGTTGTGTGTGAAGATAATTTTGACGTACCTAAGTGTTCATTTAATTCAAATCTATACTTACTACTCATGTCATCTAATTTGACTGTAAAATGCATAAAACACATCCATGCCAACTAGGTATTTGACTTCGTGCGATGCATGCTCATAAGGATTTAAGGTAGTCAATTTGACAAAAAATTTTGAATTTCTATGCAGGTTTAGATACTCTTTCTTGAAATTAAAATGTACCTTTAATCTGGTTAAAAAAGATGTAGAATATTTGGACACAACACAAAATGTGTTTGTAATATGAACAAGGAAGTAAGTAAACAATAATTACCAATATTATCTATTTCGTATTAGGTACCTATACCATATGAGTAAGTAGGTTTATAAAACGTTTACCTCTCTGCTTTAAAACTCCTGATTTTTGAATCTTGTGTTGGTAGAAAAATATTCTGCCATCATTATGCCATCTAATTCTGGGAAGATTTTTGGATTGGCCCTTACTAAAGCCCGCTTCGGTCATTTTAATTAAGTTTAAAAGTGCATAGCTACTATGTATTCACTTCTTAAAAGTTTTAAAGTAAAAACACTATGATAAACCAGAAAAACAACGCCAAATCCGTATAACGCCTGCACAAGTTAGCAGATTCAACGATAGTGACGTCACATCGGCCGCGTGACCTTGAGTGCATCTCACCGGCCGTTTTTCGATACATGCATTTTATTACAATCTTTTAATGTAAATATCTCTCAAAGTAATGGGTATTTTTGGATGCATAAAAAAATTTATTTCCTAAAAAAATACGGCGAAGGCAATGGGTTTACTTACAAACAAATAATGTTGTTGAAATGACCATGCCCGACTCGTCGTTGACTCTATTGTATAGTTTATCGTGTCCACCGTTAAAGTTACCACTTTACATTGGCGTAGGATTCGTACCCGGAGGCCGGCCCCTGGCTCCAACTTATGAAGCTCGATTATTTGATCGCAATAAGATAAATAGAGATAATCCTTTATACAACGAGATCACACACAAACCAGTGAACGATTGACACAAACCAATTGCCAAGACAAATAACGCTTTACACTGGACAAATGGTTTTTAATGCAAAAACCTGTTTTATTTTAAGCTTCAAAACTGTTGTCAAAGTCAACTTTACCACACTAGGGTTTTATTTTGATAATTTTTTATTTATTAAAAAAAAAGTTGCCAGTCGTTTCTTGTGTACCATAGACGGACTTGGCAGAAATGAGCTACGAACGCATCAAACTGAAAGCAGGTTATTTCCGTCAAGTTGGCAACTTGCGTGTAAAGAAGAAGTGAAACTCACACTATGCATTGAGAAACGTTGTTATGATACACGTGGGTAAGGGCAATAACTTGTTTTAAATCTTCCTCGTGAGCTGTTGCCTCCTTATCGCACTTGTAGCTTAAACTAATATTATGTCAATGTCACCTATATTTCTGGGGGTAGAGGTGGGGGGGGGGGGGGCAGATGGTACGCCTATCTTTATAGTTATCTGTTCACGTTACAGGTGCGGACATTCCCCCTCTGCTTCGACGACACGGACATGACGGCGATGCTGGAGAACTCGTCGCAGAAGCAGATCCTCGTCCCGATCCGGCTCGACATGGAGATAGAGGGACAGAAGCTCCGGGACACGTTCACCTGGAACAAGAATGGTGAGTTGCTATCAGGGTACCGAGGAATTAGACAGTCACATGACTTGGTGCGGTGTAACATACCGATGATGGAAAGGTAAAATGTATTATACGCCACTTTTACGTGAAATGAGTTATTTATATTGTTGTAATCGGCAAATCTTAATTTTCATGAAAATCTTAACACTTTTTTTGGCTTATGTTTTTAGTGCGAAATCCATTGCTTTGGAATACTCAATACGCTATACGCGTTCAGTATGTGCATTACAAGCTAGTTAAGATCAAATAATCACAAAAATATTGGGTGGACAAGTATGGTGGAAAAATTCAACGGTCTAGGTAAGTACCTCGGTGGCGCAACTGGTAGCGCGCTTGTCTTGATAACAAGAGGTCGCAGGTTCGAATCCTGGCTCGAGAATTTTTTTAAATACTTGTCTTTGCATTTTTTTCTAATTTATCTTTTCTAGTTTGTAGTTTAGGTGGTAGAGCTGATGCCAAGCTCGACTGTGGAGGTACCACCATCTTACTCGCAAATCCTCCCGAAGTTATTCGGGGGAGAGTAAGAGAACAGCTCTAAGGCAAAACCAGGTGGCCCATCATGCCCTGGGACCGATGGATGGCGGTATATCCATCCCCAATTTCCGGGGCTTATATAAAACGGACCAGTGACGGGCAGCGGCGTCACTGGTGCGAGGGTTTCGGCACCGCGCTCGCCAACCCGCCTGCCCAGCGTATGTGAGTATGGGCATTTCTTCCAAGGACTGCCAAGGCCTATGTCTAGCAGTGGATGAAATAGGCTGATAGATGGATGGATGGAGTTCGTAATACACTCTAATAATAACTTTTTTGCCGTATAAAATATTTCACTTTACTGCTCCAAGTAAATTACCTTTCTACGGGGAAGTATGCATAAACAGTTTGTATGTTTGACATGTAATCTGTGTTCCAGAATCAATAATAACCCCGGAACAGTTCGCGGAAGTCCTCTGCGACGACCTCGAGCTGAACCCGACGACGTTCATCCCGGCTATAGCGAGCTCCATCAGGCAGCAGTCTGAGGCGTTCCCCTCCGAACCGCCGCCCATACTGGAGGAGGCCGACCAGCGGGTCATCATCAAGCTCAATGTTCATGTCGGGAACACATCGCTTGTGGACCAGGTAAATATATGCTCTTATGTTGTGTATGACTTCTGATACACAGAGCCAAAGCCAAACACATTTTGTTTCAGAAATTATGCCAACCAAATGATAACAATTCAGACTTGCCAAGGTAGGTACCTCTTTTGTAGGACATGGTATAAGATTTTACAATAAACTTCCAAAGGAGGTCCTTAGTTTGCCTGAAAATAAGTTTAAATTATACATTAAACAGGGACTACTTAAAAAAGCTTATTATAAAATCAATGATTATCTAGACGATAATGAAGCATGGTGTAATAAATAATAATAATCTTTATCAAAATTGTAAGTCATAATTAGCAAATTTTAATACGAAATGTTTGATTCCTCTAAAGGCTAATCCTAATATGTAAACTGACTTTGTTGTAAAAGGTAATAGACAATGTAAGACGGATTGACTAAGATCAATATTTTTTTTTCTCTTGGACACAATTCCTATGGTTTTATATTTGCCTTTACTTAAGTAGGTATAAGAAAATTGTATAGTAGATTAAGGTTATGTTACAAATGAAAAAATTCATGTTTGCGAAGTTTCTTGCCCTTCTTCTTAGCAATACTAATCGAATGGTGCGGATGGTTAGGCATTATGTATATATAATATTTTTATTCCTATATTTCTTTACTTTATGCAGGTTTATAACTTTATTACATTTTAGTAGCCCAACCTTAATATTTTTTGTATGTATTTCCCTTATTAGTATATTCATATAATTTTTTTATTCTAAAGATATTTATTGTAAAGATTAACTTTGACTTGTAGAAAGTATACTTTATGTATCTATTTTACAAAATAAATATTTTGATTTGATTTGATTTGAACCATTTTAACATTTTATTGCTTGTATCATTTGTGTTTTCACACCTTTTCTTATATTTCGTGTTGGGCAAGAAATAGTAAATAATAAATATGAATAGTTTGATAATTATGCGTAGATCTCGGTGGATACTTTTGGATTACTCGTTTTGCCCGCGATAGAGAGATTTTAGACTGGAAATTTGTTTGTCATTGTTTTTATTTATCTTGTTATTATTAAGTATGTTAATATCATTAATGATTTATTTTACTTGAGTTGCATTTACCGTTTTGAGATTACTATGTAGCTATGGATGTGATTAAAGGACCAGGTCCTTTGATTTTTAAAATTATTGAACCGTAAGTCATTATTTAGCTGTTAGAATATCTTCCTTAGCACGTACTGGTAAAGTTCAATTTGCAATGATGTTCTGAAGGGGAAGCAGTCGTATAATTTTATAAATCATTGAACCGTAAGTCATCGGAAAATGCTGGGAAAATGTTTTTTTCTGCATATCGTGAATTCTGTTAAAACTACGGAGGTCACCTTACTCCGCTCCGCTTCGCTCGGCTCCCTAATATGTACTCACATGTCAACGTAACCGTTCCTCCTCGCCTCGCTCGTCGTCGTGACCTATCCCTAGCGGTCGAATAAAATTAAAACTAAGGGAGCCGCTAACGGCTACGTAGTCACTTTCTATAGCTATTCCCAGTTCCTTTTGTTATAGAATTTTAGTCAGAATCAGAATCAGAATCAGAATCAGAAATATTTATTTGTGAACATGGGTATAAATGTTAGGTACAAATAGTCCGGTATCGTGCCCCCTTATCGACACTCTGACCGTAATATTTTATAAGAGCGCCATGATCTGCCTTACGGCATACAAATATTAATTTAATTACATTTATAATTATTCATACAGTGTGACAAAGTAATATAAATAAAGATCATAAAGTAATGAAAAATTAAATTACAGTCAAAATATTGTCATTTAAAAATTTTTCGATGCTATAATAACATTTTTGAATTAACATAAAGAATAATTTATGTTTAAATTGTACTAATTTTAAATCTTTTATGTCATTAGGGATTTTATTATAAATTTTAGGTGCCATACAATAGATACTTTTTTTCATTAGAGCAGTTTTTGATTCCCTTATACACAAGTGATGCCTAAATTGTTGTCTAACATCTGTAAGTTTAACTTCGGAAAGTTTAACAAAGAGCGAGGGGTTAGTCTTTACAAACACAGCCACTTCGAATATGTATAGCGATGGTACAGTAAGTATTTTTAGAGACTTGAAGTAAGGTTCACAGCTCTGTCGTCGTGTCAGACCACACATTGATCTAACACATCTCTTTTGGGCTTTGAATATGGTTTCCCTCATTGTGGAATTCCCCCAGAAAATAATACCATATCGCAGAACTGATGCAACAAGGCCGTGATAGGCTGTTAAAACGACGTCATTGTTGACGATTTGGGAGAGTTTATATAAAAGATATGCTGATTGTCCAAGTCTTTCACATATTTTTGCTGCCTGAGCCTTCCACGTTAGCTTATTGTCAATTAGTAATCCAAGAAATTTGGTAGTTGAGACATTTTCAATTCGTTGTTGTTTATATACAACATTTATATTTGGCGTTTTATTGACGCGTTGATAGAAATTCATTGTTTTGGTTTTTTCTAGATTTACAATTAGTTTATTATTGTTAAGCCAGTCTATTATTTCTTTTAAAGTGTTATTAATGTCATTTTCGAAATTTTCGGTAGTGTTGCTTTTAATTGTGACTGTGCTGTCGTCAGCAAATAGCACCATTGGATGATGAACATTTTTTGGTAAGTCATTAATGTATAATAAAAAAAGTAGTGGCCCAAGAACGCTGCCTTGGGGTACACCGCATGTCACTTCTCTCTCGTCAGATAAATACTTTATTTCATTTTTAGTTATTGGACAGATTCTAGCTATCTCTGTCTGTTGTTTTCTATGGCTAAGATATGACTCTATTAGTCGGAGAACATTACCTCTTATTCCGTATGAATCAAGCTTTTGTAGAAGGACTTTGTGATTTACGAAGTCAAAGGCTTTGGTTAAGTCCATGTATACAGCACAATTTGGTTTAAGTTTGTCCACACTAGGCATAATGTTATTAAGAAAGTCATATATCGCTAAGTTTATTGTCATTTTCTTTCGGAATCCCTTTTGTTCGTCAACTAATATGTCATATTTATTTAAATAAGATTCTAATGCGTTATATATAATTTTTTCAATGATTTTGGAAAATATGGAGACCAATGCTACAGGTCGATAGAATTTCATGCCTTTTCTATCATCTTTCTTAAATAGTGGTTTTACTATGATGGGTTTTAAACCTTCAGGGTACGTGCCATCACTAATGCACAGATTTATTATATAAGTAAGATGACTTGATATTGTATTAGCTACGTGTTTTATAACTTTAGTATGCACTCCATCGTATCCAACACTATTTTTATTTTTTAATGATTTAATAATATTCAGCACGTTGTTAGCTGTTGTAGGGGACATAAACATTGAAGATGCGAAGTTATTGTATTTGTTTGTATGCTTGTCTATTTCAGTGGTAGAATGTTTAATTTGATCCACAAAGAAATTGTTGAAGGCATTTGCTATGTCCTTAGGATCTGTTAATGTTGCCTCTTCGACATTAATTTCCGTGATAGGTTCTGTAGGAAAAATATTTTTTGATTTATTAATTAGTTTCCAGCTGGAAGTAGACTTATTGTCTGAAGTTTTAATTATGTAATTGTTCTGTGCCTTCTGTGTAAGTTTAATAATCTTTTTGTACTTTTTTGAGTATTCTTTAAATTTTTGTTTATTTTGAAGCGTCGGATTAGCCCTATAGTGCCATAATAGTTCTCGTTGTTTTTTACTGCATTTTTTAATACCACTCGACACCCATCTCGGTTTTTGCCTCGTTTTAATTTTGACTGATACATATGGGAAACAGAGATTATAGAACATAAGAAAAAGTTCAAGGAAAACGTCATATGCTTCGCTGCTGTTGCTAGTTTCATACATTTCAGAGAAAGTCAGATTTTCTAGATAGTATTTGAATTTTTCAAGATTTTCTTTACTGAAATCTCTTTTTTTGACTCTCCATGATTTAATTGTACATGATTTTTTTACAGGTATTTTTATAATTTGGGCTGTGTGATCAGATACACCATATTCAATTACTTTGCTGCTACAACCTCTCTTTACATTATGAGCAATGTTGTCAATACATGTTTTGCTTTCAAGTCTAGTCGGTTCATTTATGTCAAGTTTTAAATTATATGCCTTTAACAGTTGTACGAAAAGTCGCGACGTTGGATTATCATTCAAAATGTCTATGTTAAAATCTCCACATATCACAATTTTTTTATTTGAATTTTTTGAAATCTTTTTTAGCATTATTTCCATGATGTCATAAAAAGTCTCAAAATATTTATTCTTGTCTTTCTTTTTTGGAACTCTATATACACAAGCTATAATAACATTTTGTTCAACGAGCTCTATTGCACAGCACTCAAAAATATTTACAATAGAAATTTTATTAATATCTACCAGTTCCTTATATTCTAGTCCTTTTCTAATCATAATACATGCACCTCCTCTCTTTTTAGATCGTGAAAAATGTGATGCCAGACGGTAATTGGGAATCGTCAGCACATCCTCGTATCCAGACTGCAAAAAATGTTCTGTTAAGCATATTACATCTATTGTTGTTTTTTCGGCCAATAGTTCTTCTAGCGCTATCGTTAATCTATCTGCTTTTTTAAGTAAACTAGCTATATTTTGATGCATAACACATATGTGGTTAAACACGAAAAAAATTGTCATTTTCAAAATAGTCTTCGGTTGAACAGAGAACGTGGTCAATCGTCTCTCTTATTACTTGAAATACAATTTTCATTCCCTTTTCATTTATCGTTCCATATTTTCTTGTGAACATATCATAGTCATATGATAGTTCGAGATTCGAATCTAGAAGACACGCATATTTATGGGTCATATTGTCGAGGTATAAAAGCTTGTTGAAAGTTTCAATTCTCCAATTGAACATAGTAGAGTAGTTACCGCAGTTGAAGACAGGCAAACATAAGATGATGTTAGTGTGTCGTTGAAATTGTAGAGTTTCTCTCAACATGAGGACCGTGTCATTATAATACAATAGTCTTCTTTTGTGTATCCTTGTAGCTTTTTGTCAATGCCATCCAGCAGTTGTTTGGTAGATCCATTTGTCACTAAATAGTGACAAATTTCAAATTTATCACCTAGCGTATCTTCAGATAAATTGAGTATGTTATTTCTTTTATTACTTGAAATAATAGAGATTTTGTTTCTTCCTAATTGGTTTGATTGATCTGGTTGTGAACTAGTTTCAATGGGAGCATCTATTGTTTTTTGTTTTTTATTTCTAGTCGAAGACGATGGTTTTGGTGTTGATGTGAGCTCCTGCCGTTTTTGTTTCGTTAGATTCTTCGTTTTTGAATTTATGGGTGTCTCAATATTAATTAGGGAAGAATTTCTAGATGATCTGTCATTTGTTAGCTTAATGAGTAAGTCTAATTTCTTATTCATATCAAGAATCTGTTTTTTTAGCTCAGTGTTTTCGATATTCAGCTGATAGATTTCATTATGAGCACTGGTCAGCTCTGTTTGAAGCTGTGTTAGTTGATCCTTCAGTTCAGTAATTGCCGACAGTTCTAGTGTTGTTTCCGGTAGGCTTTGTACTGTGGTATCCAGAAGAGTATTTGAGCTACTATCATTGAAGCAGGATAAGTTTTCCTGTGACTTCACCTTGCGGACCTTATGTCGCCTAGTAGTAATGTTCTCCATACTTGGCTGGGACAGTTAAATAAAAAAATAAAAAATATTATTATTTCCTTGTGCGGTTCGAACTTGGATTCTTGGCGTGCGAAGCGAGATTTGTACCACTACGCTACCGCTGCTATTAAAGTGCCGCTTGAAATTATGGCTTAGATTCTGCTATGTTCAGGCTGCTAGCCGTGATAGGTCGGTCAATACATTAATATAGATGTCACTCCAATAAGTAGTAGGTAACGACATCTGTTGTTTTGTCTAGTAACTTCAGGTAAAGTTGGTACACTACAGTGTCTGAAGAGGTAAAGTACTAAACTTTCTGAGTTCTTAGTTTGGAGGTTTGACACTAGATGTATTTTAAGCAGGTAACCGTTAAAGTCCCGTTATGTTGTTTTTTTATTGTATTTAATTATGTTTCTAATTAACTAAGGTTTTTCACATAACTTCACAGGTTAACGTGCAGGCACTTCATTTTTCAATGCAGAACTTATGTTGTACACAGGTTACCAGATACTAAATACATTTAATGACGATATTTACATCATTCACTGATATTTATTATTGTCACTGTTTCACTTATTAAAAGTTAAAGATTACATTTGTGCACGATATTTGTGTAGTTGTGAACGTGAATTACTATTTTTTATTAAACTATGAGCAAGTTTTATATTTTTTCTAGTACAAATACGCGGAGCTTTATTTTTGCTGCTAGCGCCACCTAGCGCCACTTTTTCAAGTCTTTCGAGTTGTCGTTGTAGCTAAAATAATAGTAAGTTAATGTGTAAGATGAATCCGAGCCACGATTTGGACTGCCGTATCAGAATTAAACATTCAAACGTAACATCGTCACGACCTAAATCCCCGAGGGCGTGTCAGAGGTGTTATCGAGTGTTAACTGTGAAATGCAAGTCAGAGTCCACACTGACTCCCGTTTTTCATTGGCAATTGTTACGTGCCAAACGTGATGATTGGTGAGTGAGCCGTGCTTCGGGCACTAATGGACCAACAGCTTAACGTGCCTTCCAAAGCATAATTTAATGTGCATCGCGTGCATTGAACCCACGACCTCTGGGTTAGCGGGCGAGCGCTCTACCACTTGACCACAGAGGCGGTCAGAATTGTGTGACAAAATCTACGAAAAAAATAAATTTCTATATTTTAAACACTGCGACTTATCCAATGCGAGGAGATAACAAACGGCATAACAGTCTTAGGGTACGTTCAAGGAAACGCGGCGCGTCAGGCGGCACGGTGTGCGCTCCATACATCGGTGTATGTTTGTGTTTCCGGCGGCCTGCTACGCGCACCGCGCCGCTTGACGCCCTGCATCTCCTTGTTCGTCACCTAAGACTCGTCTTGAATACACTAGCGTCCTCTAGACGCCAAGTGGCTTATTATTAAGTGAGTATCTATACATATTGTTGCGGTATGGGAAAGCACATGGGTAAATTCTAGGTGGTAGATAGAGCTGGGTGCCGGGCTCGACTGTGGAGGTACCACCATCTTACTCGCAAATCCTCCCGAAGTTATTCAGGGGAGAGTAAGAGAACAGCTCTCAGGCAAAACCAGGCGGCCCACCATTGCCTGGGACCGATGGATGGCGGTATAATAATAATAATAATAATAAGCCTTTATTTGGAACTCTAACTTTTTAACCTATTACATTTTTAATGTTTATACAGAGTTCTCCCACTGTCGGGTGTAGGCCTCCTCCATCAGAGCCCAGGTGACTCTGTCTCGGGCAGTGCGTGTCCAGCAGCTGCCGGCTACCTTCATGATGTCGTCACTCCAGCGTAGTCGTGGTCGTCCTCGGCCTCTTGTGCCGTCTCGTGGATGCCAGTGCGTCACTCTCTCGCTCCACCTATCGTCTGTCGAGCGGACCACGTGTCCCGCCCACTTCCACTTTAATTTTGCAGCGGTTTGTAGAGCGTCTTTAATTTTAGTTTTTGCTCTAATATCCTGGTTTCGCTTTCTATGATGTAGAGTAATGCCTAGCATGCTTCTCTCAGCAGCGCTTTGGAATACTCTAATCTGACGTTTTTGTTCTTTTGTTAGCGTCCAGGATTGGCAGCCGTAGATGAGGGTTGGCAGTATACATGAGTCCATTATCTTAGCTTTTAGTGGTATTGGTAATCTGCTTTTAAATATTTCCTTTAAAGACCAATATTTTCTCCATGAGATTGTTATTCTTTTTGATATTTCTTTGTTCATAGAGTCTTTGAATGAAATAATTCTCCCAAGATAAACATATTCCTCTACGTACTCCAGTTTTGATTCACCCACTGATATCGATGTTGGTGGACCATTTGTCATTAGTTTGGTCTTTTCAGGGTTCATTAATAAGCCATATTGGCTACTGGATTCATACAATTCAAGTAGCATATCTTTGAGATCCTTTGGGTTTTCTGCAAAAAGTACAAGGTCATCGGCAAACCTGAGGTGGGAAAGTAGTTTACCATTAACATTTATTCCCCTTTTTTCCCAGTTCATGCCGGTGAAAATACTTTCGAGGACCGCTGTGAAAAGCTTCGGCGAAGAAGGATCTCCTTGTCTAACTCCTCGCAGTACTGGAAAGCCTTCGCCTGTTCTCTCTAATCTTACCTGAGCAGAGCAATCAGTGTATATACTTCTAAAAATTTTTAGGTATTTGTCTTCAATGCCTTGTTTTGAAAGTGACTTCCATAACCCACTGTGCCGTATTGTGTCGAAAGCCTTCATATAATCGACAAAAGCTATGTACAAGGTTTTGTGGTATTCGACATATTTTTCGGTTATTTGTGTCACTGTGTGTATATGGTCGATGGTTGAGAACCTTTTTCTGAATCCTGCTTACTCTACAGGTTGGTTTTCATCTAGTTTTTTAGTGATTCGTTTCAAAAGGATCGCGGAAAAAACTTTATAGAGACTAGGTAGGAGGCTTATTGGTCTGTAATTTCCAATATTTTTTCGGTCTCCTTTTTTGTAGAGTAAGACAATTATCGATTTTTTCCATTCTGCAGGTATCTTTTCTTGATCTAATATCATGTTAAAAAATTTAGTTAGTACCATAGAAAGTGCTTCTCCCAAGGCAATGAGGTGGTCATTTGTAATGCCATCTGATCCGGGGCTTTTGTCAGACTTGAGTGACTTAATTGCTGTTATTACTTCAGTAGGAATTATGGGCGGTATTTCTTCAATGAGTCCGGTTTCAATACTTTCCTTCCTATTTGAGTCTCCGTATTTATCGTAAAGCTTTTTATAGAAGTCTGTGGCAGCTTTTATTATCTCATATCTATTAGAAGTCAAATTGTTTTTCGTATCGGTTAGTACAGGTATCCACTCTTTTGTCATCTCTAGCCTTTTATTTGCCTTTTTTAAACTTCCACTTTTACAAAGCTCATTTTCTATAGTTTGCAGTCTTATTTTAGTTTTTCTTTCCTTGATTTTGTCTTTTATAGTTTTGTGAAGTATCGATAACCTTTTTCTGTCATTGTTCGTTCGGTTTGGTTTACTTTTTAACCGCGCTCTTTCTTCAATCAGGTCTTTTATCTCTTTATTTATGTATTCTTTTTCGCTTTTACCTTCAGTCTCTGTTCTTTGCACTGTTTGAATACTCTCTTTTATGGCTGTTGTCAGGGAATCGTATAGTTTCTCAATGTCTGCTGTGTCAGGTATGGGTATCTTCGTAAAAGACCTTTGAATTGCAGTTTTTTCTTGCTCGATGAACTTTCTACTTTGCAGTGGGAAAATCCTGCTTGCTTTTCTTATTTTATTATTTAGTACAAACTCGCATATCACTAATTTGTGGTCGCTTGAAAATTTCGTGTTTATCACATCAATGTTTTTAACATGATTGAGCTTATTAGTTATAACATAATCTATTAGATTTTTTGTTTTACCATCTGGGGAGAGCCAAGTCCATTGTTTTCGTTTGCTTTTCTTGAAAAAACTATTGACAATAGCAAAACGATTTTCCATGCAAAATTTCACAAGAGTTTCACCTCTTTCGCTTCTTTCTTTGTAACCATGTTTGCCTAGGATTGTTTGCTCGTTAGGCTTTTGTTTACCTACTTGAGCATTGAAATCGCCAATTATTATTTGAAAGAGATGAGATTTTTCTAAAGCATTCCTTAGGTTTTTATAAAACTCATGAATATCTTCTTCTTTGCTTTGCTCTGTGGGTGCATAAGCTTGAATGATGGTGATTTTGGTACTGTCTATTATTAAATCCACTCTTGCAATTCTGTCGGAGTAACTTTGTAATGATTCGATATTATTTTCAAGGTGCTTCTTGATCATAAAGCCTACCCCATTTTTGCCCTGTTTTTCTCCTGTGTAATAAATTATATAGTCTTTATGTTCTTTTATGTGATTACCATCGAGTTTTACTTCTGCTAAACCTATGACATCCCAATTTGTTGATTTCAAACTATGTTCTAATTCAATTTTTCGTTCATCTTTTACTAATGATCTTACGTTGAATGTTGCAACGTTTAATGTTTGGTAGTACTTTTTGTTTAGTGATGGAGGGGTTTGGTCTACGCTGCCCTTGGTGACCAGCCTTCTAGGGCAGGGTTCTGTATTTTTTGAACATGTATTTATAAATTCTTTTCCGATAGGGGCGCCAAGTTCAATTGTTGATTTGTCTTCTTTGTTTTTTGTTAACTGCTACTTTTTGTACATATACATCCCTAATTGACGGGCCTTATACAAAACAGACTGGTGACGGGCAGCGGCGTCACTGGTGCAAGGGGTTCGGCACCGCGCTCACCAACCCGCGTGAGCGTGTGTGAGTATAGGCATTTCTTTCAGGAGGACCGTCAAGAGTGGCGAAATCCTGGTAAGGCCTATGTCCAGCAGTGGACGAAACAGGCTGATGGATGGATAGGAATTCGCAGGTTGTTTTAAGAACTGGATACTTTAGTTGGTAGAGCAATCGCCCCGTAAGCGAGAGGTCCCGAATTCGAATCCCGGTTCAGAGCTCCTCACGCCCAGATTTACTTTTCTGATTTATAAAGTTAATTATGTAATGTACGAGTATATATTTTTTTTTACCGCAGGTGGAATGGGACATGTCAGAGAAGGAGAACAACCCGGAACAGTTTGCGATGAAGCTCTGCGCCGAGCTCGGGCTGGGTGGCGAGTTCGTGACCGGCATCGCGTATAGCGTCCGAGGGCAGCTGGGCTGGCATCAGAGGACTTACGCGTTCAGTGAAGCGCCGCTACCGGTCGTTGAGGTGAGCCAATCGGGGAGAGCGTTGATGACGCAATGGTTGTTACAGCCAATCGGGGAGAGCTTTGATGACGCAATGGTTGTTACAGCCAATCGGGGAGAGCGTTGATGACGCAATGGTTGTTACAGCCAATCGGGGAGAGCGTTGATGACGCAATGGTTGTTACAGCCAATCGGAGAGAGCGTTGACGACGCAATAGTTGTTACAGCCAATCGGGGAGAGCGTTGATGACGCAATGGTTGTTACAGCCAATCGGGGAGAGCGTTGACGACGCAATGGTTGTTACAGCCAATCGGGGAGAGCGTTGATGACGCAATGGTTGTTACAGCCAATCGGAGAGAGCGTTGACGATGCAATGGTTGTTACAGCCAATTGGGGAGAGCGTTGATGACGCAATGGTTGTTACAGCCAATCGGGGAGAGCGTTGACGACGCAATGGTTGTTACAGCCAATCGGGGAGAGCGTTGATGACGCAATGGTTGTTACAGCCAATCGGGGAGAGCGTTGGCGACGCAATGGTTGTTACAGCCAATCGGGGAGAGCGTTGACGACGCAATGGTTGTTACAGCCAATCGGGGAGAGCGTTGATGACGCAATGGTTGTTACAGCCAATCGGAGAGAGCGTTGACGACGCAATGGTTGTTACAGCCAATAGGGGAGAGCGTTGATGACGCAATGGTTGTTACAGCCAATCGGGGAGAGCGTTGATGACGCAATGGTTGTTACAGCCAATCGGAGAGAGCGTTGATGACGCTTAACGTATAACTTGGTCTCGTGGTAGCCGATTCGGGACCGGTATCACGCGTAGCGTCCGAGGGCAGTTGGCCTACCGTGAGGACTTACACGTTCAGTAAAGCTCCGCTACCGGTTGTTGAGGTGAGCCAATCAGAGCGAGCGATTATGACGCTATGATTGTAACAGCCAATCAGAGCGAACGGTGATGAAGTGATGATTTATTATAAGGTAGTTTTTACATTAATAGTAGTCTGTTATACTTATAAATGATTATTTATTTATTACACGTATGTATGTCTATTTTTATATAAATCATTGTCTTTTATCCCCAAACGTAGACTGAAAGAAATCTCTTCTTAGAGATAAGTCTACCCTTGTACCTACATGTTAATTTGTTCATTTTCTGTGTGTACAATAAAGAATAAGAAGGAGATGACTGTATGATTGTAATAATCTGTCAAGAGTCAAATCATACCCCTCGGCCACGACTCAAGCTTTGTGAGGCGCTTTTTGCGGAGCTAAGCTCTCTCTCGCTCTCTCTCTCGTGGCCGAGGGGATAGTGCGTTAATGACGCAATCGTTGTATCAGCCAATCGGAGAAAGCGGTGACGAGGGTATGACTAGAGTCTGATCAAAAACGGTGAAAATGGAATTAAGGGCACTCTATTCGCCCGAACTCCCATACTAGCGCAGTTCGCTGATAATATCCTTATGTATAGGTACTTGCTCATAATTCCATACAATATCCATGACTTGAACCTAAAACATTTATCAAAATATATATAAATAATATATGCTCATGACACATGCCGAGTGGAGATGTATTTGGTATCCTTATTAGTTCCTAGTTATAAGATGTATGCAAAACTGTAAATATACCAAATAAAGTTGTTCTATTCTATTCTATAAAACCAAATACATATAAAAGTTACAAGCATATAAAAGTCCTGGATTTTACACCTATTTTGATGAATGTTTATGTACCGTAATGTCCTAGAATTAAATTTCAATTTTAGGTTCATGGCATAGTATATTTTATACTATTCAAAAATATTTTTGTTTCATTTCGATTTTTGGTATATTTCTCCTGAAATCATAGGAAGACCCAAAACCATTCTCGAGTTTTTTCAAGACATGAATTTTGTCTCGCGTTGGCTTAGTGTTCGGTTAGTTCCGTACGAGCTCGGGAAATGAACGTTCGGGCCAACCAATAACAGTTACTCAGTGCTCTATAATCCGAAGTTAAATGTAGAATGAAATAGCACGCATAGCGACCCGGTATGCGACTCACTTCAAGCCGCCGACTACAGGCTTCTTAAAGACATTTGGAAATCGGTCCTTCAAGTTAATTATTTATTAGGGAGCTCCAACTGCCGATACTCCGATTTCAACCATTTACTTCGTTGATTATAGATATGTCCTGCTAGTCATACAAATTATAGGAGCACAAGGCCTTCACACATACCTATATATAAAATATGAACATGCAAAGGGTACTAAAACATGTACAAACAAACAATGATTAAATCTTTTAAATATTCACGTGACATGTTGATTATGTTCATTATATCGTGGTCATGGTTTATCAAATTTTCAATATCCTCACGACATGAATCCCTGAGGGGGTGTCAGAGGTGCTCCCGAGTGTGAACTGTGAAATGCAAGTCACAGTCTACACTCGGTTCACTCGCGTTTCACCGACGATTATTACGTCCCAACGCGATGGGTGGTGAGCCCTATCGCCGTACTTCGGGCACAGTTACACGCTTTATGGGCATGCAGGTTTACTCACGATGTTTTCCTTCACCGTTCAGCAAGTGGTAAGTATTAGGTAAGAACACAAATACTATCACATAAATTCCGAAAAATTCATTGGTGCATGCCCGACCGTGGATCGAACCTGGGTCTGAAGATTGAGAGGCCAACGTTCTATCGCGTAAGCTACCGCAGCTTTACCAAATATTGTTATATGTTTTTAACCTCTCATCCTGTTTGTTACTCCAGACACCGTACCGACAGCCTTCGGATGCAGAGCAGTGGGCACCGTTCCTGGAGACGCTGACCGACGCAGAGATGGAGAAGAAGCTGCGTGACCAGGACCGCAACACGCGCCGCATGCGCAGGCTCGCCAACACCACGCCCGGTGAGTCACCCATCGCTGCCCTCATTTATTGTTTGCTTCAAAGGCCCTTGAAAATGTTTATAAGCGAAACCTGTTGGGCAGGGGGTTCAGATTTTCACCTTTTTCTAATTTAACGGCCACCCCTTCAATGTGTTCTCTGTAGGTTAAAAGAAAGTATAAAAAAAAGTTTTTGGACAATATTTAGGAGATGCTCGGACAGCCTTTAATATTTTCAGTCCTTTACATTGAGAGATGTTTTTATTGATTATAAATCTATTATTACTAATAATAAAGTAGTAAAAAAGTCGTGTCTGTACATTGAATATTTTCGCGAAATTATAAATGAAATGGTTATTGGTACTGTACTGAGGCCGAAACAACAATTTTTAGAATTTTTGTATGTCTGTTTGTATGTTCCATTTTAACTCGAGAACCACTTAACGGATCTTCTTCTTCTTCTTGGTGGGCTCGGTTTCCGCACCTAGTCTCACATTTGGACCTTTGTGCGTGGAAATAGTGGGACTGGCTATTCTGGCCAGCCCAGCTCACGCCAGAATCCCAAGAGGCGGCCTAGGTCGCCACAGGACTGGCGGAGCGTCCCCGGTTCACCGAGGATCTTGGCCCGTTGTGTGCTGACACCTACGCAGTCTATAGTCACGTGGGTCGGCGTTTCTTCGGCCCCCATGCAGGCTCTGCACAGAGGGCTGTCTGTTAGACCTATAATATAGAAATGTCTGTTAAGGTTGCTATGTCCTGTAATTAGCCCTACCATCATGCGAAGGTTGGTTCTATTAAGTCGTAGCAGTTTCTTCGTCAGGCGACGGTCCACGGTGGGTAACACCTCTTTCGTCTGCCTGCAGGTTGTCACGCTTACCCATTTTTCAGCATGTTGGGTGCTGGTTCTCTCCCGCAGCCATGTTCTTATCTGGTTAAAAGGCAGGGGTACCAGTGGTTCAACACCTACCGGTTTTTGTTTTGCGCCTTTCTTTGCCAGTTCATCAGCCGCGTCGTTACCCAGCGATCCGCTGTGCCCTTTTATCCACTGGAGGGTTACTTTATTGTGTCGGCTTACCTCTTCCAGTTGGTTTAGACATTGTAGTATGAGCCCAGAGTTTACCGTAGTCCTGCTTAGGGCCCGGAGTACCGCAGTGCTGTCAGAAAGTATGCGAATGTTGAGGCCTGTAGCTTCTCTGCTGAGCACCGCGCTTGAAGCCAGGATTATACCGACGCATTCCGCTTGGAAAATCGTGTTATACTTACCTAAGGCTGTTGATTTGTTGATATTAAGTTCAGCTGAGTACGCTCCGGCCCCTCTTTCGTTTTGGACCCATCTGTATATATCCTTATCTCATGGATATTAGAGTGGTCCGTTGGCTCCTCAAAGAGTTGGACATTGTACTGTCTATTGAAGATGTGCATTTTTGGGATTCTATCACACGGCGCGTCCATTAGTGGCTGGTGGGACACGGCCAGCTCAAGGATGCGCGTGTGTGGTGCCCTGTCGTCGCTTTTCCACTGTCCAGCTGCCCGAGTCTGAACGCCGCAGCCGCAGTGAACAGGTGCAGCGGTGGGATGTCCATAATTATCTCGAGGGCCGCGGTTGCAGTGGTGCGCATGCAACTTGTGGTAAGCATGCTAGCAAGCCGTTGAAACTTTTCTAGGTCTTTCTGTACGTAGCCGACGTCCATCCTAGGCCACCAGACGACGGCACCGTACGAGACCATTTGTCTTATCACTGCTTTATATAGCCATAGCATAATGTTTGGGCGTAGTCCCCATTTCTTGCCCATCATGCGTTTACACTGCCATAGTGCTATGGTCCCCCTTTTCAATTTGTTGTTCATATGTTTAGTCCAGTTCAGCTTGCTGTCAAGTAACATTCCTAGGTATTTGACTTCAGTTGATAGGGTTAGTTCAGTGCCGAAGAGTTTCGGGGGTCTCATGTTCACCATCTTTCTTTTATTGGTAAACAGTACTAGTTCTGTCTTATTCGGGTTCACTGTTAGTTGGTACTCCTCGCACCATTTTTCAACAACCTTGAGAGCACCCTGCTTTAGTTCACAGAGTGTGCTTTCAAATTTCCCACTAATGAGAATAGCCAGGTCGTCGGCGTAGCCTATTGTATGATAGCTCTTATCGTTAAGCCGTCGGATCAAATCATCCGCTACGATGTTCCAGAGCAGAGGTGATAGGACGCCTCCTTGTGGGCAGCCCTTGGCTACCACCGCTCTGGTGGTGCCATTCACGTCTAGTTGTACAGCTCTCAGCTTAAGCATGTTGTCTATCCACCCGCGAAGTGTTGGTTCGACGTCATACTTGAGAAGAGCGTGGTTAATATTTATGAATCTAGTTTTGTCAAAGGCCCCCTCTATATCGATAAAGGTACCTAGGGTTGACTCTTTAGTAGTCAGAGTGTTCTCGATTCTTTTCACTACGCTGTGCAGAGCCGACTCTGTTGATTTGCCTGAACTGTAGGCATGTTGGTTCGGGTGTAGCGATTTCCTCTTTAGGGCCCCATCTCTGATATACCTATCACAGAGCCTTTCTAGAGTTTTAAGAAGAAAGGATGTGAGGCTAATGGGTCTATAGGATTTCGCTTGAGTGTAATCACTTCTACCCGGTTTAGGCAAGAATATTACTTTGACTTCTCTTCAGTCCTGTGGTATATAGCTATGTGCAAGACATGCTCTCAGGATGTCTGTCAGCGGTTCTGCTAGGTAATCTATTCCCCATCTCAGAAGAGCGGGGAATATGCCATCCAGCCCCGCCGATTTGAAGGGAAGGAAGCTGTTGATGGCCCAGATGGTCTTGTCCTTGTCGACTACAGTCTCGGCTGTTTTCCAGTCCTGCTCATTCGGAGATCTACTCGGTCGTTCCTTCCAGTTGCGTTCTTCTGAGATGCTGCAACCTGGAAAGTGAGTTTCGAGTAGTACTTCGCAGGTCTCCTTGTCTGTGTCTGTAAATGTATCGTCTGATTTCTTAAGCGAGCCTAGGTTGCGGTCTTGGTCGTTTGATAGGACCTTGCGTACCCTGGCAGCTTCATTGTTTGATTCAATGTTTTCGCAGAAACGGCGCAAAGATTCGCATCTCCTAATCCTGATGCGCTTTTTGTAGAAGTGTTGGGCTTCTCTGTATTTGTCCCAGTCATCCTCGTTTCTCGTGTTCATAGCTCTGTTGAATAAGCACCTAGACTTGTGCCGGAGCCGTTCGAGTTCAGGTCCCCACCATTGACATTTTGAGCTTCCGTTGGGT
The DNA here is from genome assembly GCA_910592155.1 of Ypsolopha scabrella. NCBI lineage: Eukaryota > Metazoa > Arthropoda > Insecta > Lepidoptera > Ypsolophidae > Ypsolopha > Ypsolopha scabrella. Next base: position 2,933,377 of record OU342980.1, on the reverse strand, counting down.
GGTGTCGTTAGTGGGCAAGCCTTCTGATAGCATGTGCTGATGATGTTTGTTAGGTTTTTGACATTAGCCTCGATGTTGCTAGCCGATGGCCTCATATCCTGAAAGTTTATCCTTTGCAGTTCTTCTTTCAGTAGACCCTTGTACCTGTCGATGTCCGTTTTCCTCGGGTTACGTCTGGGCATGGGTCTTTTTATGTGGACACCTAAGCTATAGCAGATACGCCTGTGGTCTGAGAAGGAGGGTTCCTCAGACACATGCCAATCGGTAACCAGCTTCGAGGCCGTCTCCGTGGCTAGTGTGATATCTACTATTGTTTGAAACCTGGAGGTAACAAACGTTGGGACAGAGCCCTTGTTAAGGACTGTAAGGTTAGTTGAAAAGAGATAAGAAACTAGGGGCTCACCTCTCCTATTGGGTGTCTCATTGCCCCAGATAGGGTGGTGACAGTTGGAGTCTGCTGACACGATCAGGTCCAGACCACTCTGCTCGCAGTGTTGTATTAGGTCCGCCAACTCTCTGGTGGGCACCTCCTCGTCACCAGGGAGATAGGCGGACGCCAGCACCACGGTAGCACAGCCTCCTCCACAGGCCTGAACCTCGAGAGAGAGGGCGCCACCGTACTGTAAACACTGAAAATAAAAGAGCTCCGTATAAAAGTATTTAATTAAAATGTTAAAAGTAGATTATTTTTAGAAAACTGTGATTAAAAAGTGAAAACCAGTGCTAAGAAATATACCAGCGTAAAAGTTTTATAGATTAGACAGTTCCTACATTGAAAATAGCAATAAACAGACTCAAACATATTATGGCTGATATTTTGGTAGTGTAGTGAAAAGACTGTTCAGATTATTGAAATTAAACAATATATAAACGTGTATAGTGAGTGACCATTACATACAAACATAAGTAAGCATCTATAAAAGAAATTAGTAAAACTAATAATGTGATAATCTGTTACCCACATAATTAACGAATTATATGACCTTCAAGGTCAAAACTTAACAGCTGTCTAAAAACAATAAGTAGTGACATCTAGCGACAAACATCAAAACTAGGATTAGAACTACGATACGACGACGAAACGTAATCCAACTAATCATCCATAGCGTGAAGCACTCACTCAATAACATAGATATTGTTTTACACCTATCTCGATAGAGGGCAATACCATACATAAAATGAATTGCATTGCCTGTCATAAAACTACAAATATATCAGAACGAATTAAATGTCTTACCTGTAAAGGGGCATACCACTACAAGTGTCTTAATATAACATCAGCATATTACAAAGCAAATGCACAAAATTATGAAATTTCTTGGCAATGCCCAGAATGTCAAAATGTTACAAAAAGAACAAGGAACGACAACACACCCGTAAGAAGTTCCCATCTGTCCGGAATAAATACGGAACTGGACTCAGATCAGAGCTTTTTAGGAGATACACAAACCGATAATTCAACACTATCAGATAATAGCCAGGTCCATAACGAAAATACTGAAACTTCATTCCAACTCCAAAACCTGAGTGAACTATTGGATAACAAGTTAAAAACTATGCAAAAATCTATAGTTGCTGAAATTTCTGCTACAATTGAAAACAAGATTTCCTCTGCGTTACAGGAATTTAAGAAGGAAATAACAATGAAATTAACCAACGTAAAAATAAAGCAAGAAGAGAACGTTAAAAATATATCTGAGATGGAAAAGCGAATTGAAATGTTACAGAAAGAGAAAGAAGCCTTAAAATATCAAGTGCAACTATTGTCAAACAAAATTAACCAAATCCAAATGAACACCAGTAATAAAAAACAACCTTGTGAAACCAATAAAACATTTGTTTTATATGGACTGAATGAAACCTACGAAGAAGATGAATTTAACTTAAGCTGCAAAATTATTAATATATTCTACGACCTTTATGGTATAGATTTAACTGGATATATAGAGGATTTGTAACGAATGGGCCGAAGGGGAAACCGCAGACCACTGAAAGTTGAACTTATGAGTAAGTGGATGACAAAATATCTACTAGAAAATAGTTTTTGCTTAAAGAATACCGGACTAAACATATCGGAATACTACGAAGAAAATAGCCTGAAGGAAAGAATGATACTACAGGGATTTTTACAAACGGCAAGAAAAGAAGGAAGGTATGCTATTATCCGAAATAACAAACTGTTTATTGACGGAAAACTTTTTACCCCAGAAAAAACAACAGAAACGAGGGATAACGACACTAGCAATATTCAAAAAAACAATAATGTAGAGAATTATACATTTCGGAACTAAAGAAAAACAATTTAAAATATTATTTCAAAACTTACAAAGCTTGAACAATAAACAGCATATTCTTGAAACTTTCCTAGAACCGAACCCTTTTGAAGCCATTTGTGTAACAGAATCTTGGCTATCGCCAGGTAAACTAGAACTTATCAACTTCCCTTTATACAAAATAGCTTCATCATACTGCAGAGAAACTCGACGAGGACGCGGCGTTTGTATGCTACTTCAAGAACAATATGAAACCATAGATAGAAGCGATATCACAAATATGTCAATAGAGTATATAATAGAAATATGTGCTACAGAATTACCTAAACAAAATATAATTTTATTAACCATTTATTGGAATAGAAGAGATGAAGACATATTTTTCAAACAACTAAAACTAATTTTAAAATACGTCAGTTCTAAATACTTAAAAAAAACATTATCATAGGTGGCGATTTTAATATCAATATATTAGAAGATACCGCGATAGCTAAAAACTTCAAATGTTTAATGTCAGAATTTAATTTTACACAACATATTAAAGAACCAACACATAATCAAAATTGCTTGGACCTTATATTTACAAATTTTCATACTAAATATATAAACACTACGATACAGGATTTCGGTTTTTCAGACCATAAAGGTACTGTGTTATACCTGTCATTACCACAGTCTAACAATAAAAAAATATGGTTTCTAGGAAAAAGAATATATAATAGTAAAAATATAGAAAAATTTTAACGAAACCTAAAACAAGTAAACTGGCTGAATATCATAAAATCTCACCAAGATGTAAACAAAAACTATATTGATTTTGATAAAAAATTAAAAAATATCCTAGACCAAAGCATCCCTAAACAAAAAATCAAGTTAGAAGTTAAGTATAAAAAACATTGGCTTACTACTGGTATAAGAAACTCTTGCCGGCATAAAAGATTACTAAAAGCACTTACGAATAATTCAAATAACCAAATACTTAAAAACCACTACATTCAATATGAAAAAACGCTAAAAACCCTAATTTCACTATCAAAGAAACTTAATTACATAAATAGATTTAAAAAAGCAAAAAATAAAATGAAAACGGTTTGGAAGATAATAAATGAACGCACAAATAAAAATATAAAAAAGGATAAAGTTAACCTAAAACTAATTGAAAACAATATTTCTGTCACAGATCCATTTAACATAGTAAATATTTTCAACACCCACTTTGCATCAATTGGAGAAGAGAAAACACAGCTTCCTGATGGAAGTAGTCCCCGCGGCCGACCCGTCCTCCAACCTACCCAAAACACTATGTTCCTTACCCCAGTAACCTACACAGAAATAAACAAAATTATTAACAATTTAAAAAATAAAATCAGTTGTGGAGCCGATGACCTTCCACCGACCTTAATTAAAGCGTGCTCAAATGAACTTGTATTACCTTTAACTAAACTTATTAACTAATCCTTTGCAGAAGGTAATTTCACAGATGCCCTTAAAAATACATAAAAAAGATAAAAAAACAGACGTTAACAAATATCGCCCTATCGCTTTGTTACCTACCTTTTCAAAAGTTTTCGAAAAGGCTATGTGCAATAGAGTATATTCATTTTGTGAAAAGTATAATATCTTTGATAAGTGCCAAAATGGTTTTAGAAAGAAACATTCCACTATAACAGCAGTTTATAAATATGTCCAACAAATCCTCAATACTAGCAACAACCGAGAATACCCTGTAGGAATATTGCTAGATATGTCAAAAGCCTACGATAAGGTACAACACAACATATTATTAAATAAATTATATGACATAGGAATACGTGGATTAACCCATAAATGGTTTCAGACCTATTTAAAAGATAGACAGCAACTGGTTGAAATAGAGTATTATGACACAAAAACAAATGAAATTCAAAAAATTAGATCTCAATATAAAACAATAAACGCTTCCATTCCTCAAGGCAGTGTAGTTGGATGCCTACTCTTTTTAATATATATAAACGATCTCCCTAAAATAATAAATGACACCTGTGTACTGTTTGCCGATGATATATCTATACTTACAAAATGCCAGAATGATTTAAACCTAACGGAAAAATTAACTTATCTATTTGACTCAATTACAGATTGGATGAATGACCATAACTTACAAATAAACTTTTTAAAAACAAAATTAATGATTTACCGCCCGCGACAAAAACCTCCTTTGAACATAACATTTAAATATAATAATATTGAAATAAACATCGTCAACGAATTTACCCTACTTGGAATGGAATTAGATACGCATATAAACTGGAAAAGCCATGTCACTAAACTAACAAAAAAATTATCAAAATTTACGTACGCATTAAAAGAAATCAAGAAATCTACAGATTTCAAAACCGCTCTAATTACGTACTACGCATATGCTTATGCATGGCTCAGCTATGGCATAATTTTGTGGGGAAATAGTACAGAATCACCATCACTACTTATATTACAAAAAAAACTTATCCGAATATTAGTAAATATAAAACAAATAGACAGCTGCAAACCATACTTCCAGAAACATCAAATCCTTACCCTTCCGTGCATTTATATATTAGAAATTTGTAAATTTGTCAGATACAATTCCGAATTATTTGTGACCCGAAAAGAAAAACCTTCAACTTCAACCTACTCTTGGCGTCATAAAAATTTACTTATGTTGCCAAAATCTAATCTTTCTTTGCATTCATCTAGTCCTTATGTAATGTCAATAAAAATATACAATAAACTACCAAAGACCTTAAAAGAAGAGTCGAATAATAAAACTTTTATTCATTTACTGAAAAAAATATTAATAAATAAATGTTATTATAGTGTTAGGGAATACTTAAATGATAATTTAAAATAGAATCTATAACAATAAATTATTACATAATAATGTCATTGGTTGAGTGTGTGCATGTGTACATCTATATAGGTATATAAATATAGATATTTTATCGATAATTTTGTCTTCCTCTCTCCTAATTTGCTGTGCCCAACAGGGTCCACAACTTGTATGATGTGAATGTGTTGCATTAAGAAACATTTTGTGGAACGCAAATAAAATTATTGAGTATTGAGTATTGAGCCTGATTGTCGTCAGATCTCTGGAACAGAACTGAGTTAGAGGCACAGCATTCAGGTGGCGTGGGACGTATATGCATGTTCGTGGACTATAACTATATCCAAACTAACCTCCAATGTTGCTTAGTCCGCATATTATATCGGCCCTAATCCAAGGCTCCTGGATTAGAGCGATAGTGTGTTTGTTAACCTCCAACATGCGGCGCAGCGTAGCTACTGCTACCTGCTTGTGCTGGAGGTTAGTTTGGATGACGTTAGTGGGGGGAGCGGGCGGGAGAGGATAGGAGAATGTCACTATCCAATGATTCCCCGTCCGTCCCTCTTTCCACGTCATTTGAATCGTGGGGGTGTTCGTCGGTGGGTTGCAGCTCCACTTCCATACCACAGCTACTCCCCTCCTTCGGTTCCCCACACGGTTGTGACGGTGTCACGGCGTCGGACTCGGTCTGACGCACGGGTGTTGCACGCAACCCTTTGTTGGGGTCGGGACTGGAGTCTTCCTCCGTGGTCACTGGCACTGGTGGATCTTCGGGAGCGGTGTCCTATAGACCTCTCGGACCGAAGAATCTGACGTACACCGAACCTAGCCCGAAGGTGACTCGGCGGTCTCTCGCCATCAGTGCCGGTATTTCCGACCGAGGTATACCTAGGCTCAAGAATGTCCCAGGTCTCTCAGCCGGAGCGGTGTGTATGTCCATGGAGTACATGGACCAGCTGTCCACCTTGAGCCATTTCTTGTTCTGCATGGCCAGCCAGGTGTGTATCTCGCCGGGCTTCATGTCAGTCACCTCAGGAATAAACAGCCCACATTTGACCTTGGGTATTAATTCCTTCAGGCTGACGACTTCGTAGCTGGTACCTGGGTACGGCGGTTTAAGCGTCGCTACGGTGCGTTTCAGCCAGGCCAGAGACCCGTCGTCTTCACACCATAGTCTGAGGACGCCCGCGTTCCAGCTGGGCCGTCCTCGGAATGACGGTACGTCCTGAATGTTGAAGCCGGTAGCTTCAGCGCAGATTTCACCAACTTTCGCCAGGAGTTCTGCCTGAAGCTGCTGTGCTGCTTCTGCTGTGAGGTCACGGTTAGTGTTGATCCTGACCGCTACACACAAATGCGATTGCATTGCTTCTGCGTAGCTCGATGCAGAATCCTTGGTCTTGTCCACCCTGACTCGTTTGGCGTCACTCTTTGGGGAGGCGGTTTCATCAAGACGGTCCTGGTGACGCCGCTTTGCCATACGTGGCTCATGGGGCTTCGCTGGTGCCGTCTTGTGGCCGCTTCCAAGGACTGCCTCACTGGTCTTGTGGAAGACCGGTCTACCCTTTTGACCTTGGCGACCCACCTCCTTTACTTGCGTGGCCTTGTGGGGTTCGCCCTGGCTCGCGGAGGTGGTTGGTGACCTAGATGCACCATGCGAATAACCCTGAGACTGGGCAGCCTTCTTACTGAATGGCTTCGGTTTCCCCGCGCCTCTCCCGGCCGCCCCGACCCAGTGGACATTGCCTTGGGCTTGTTGGCCTTTGGCAAGAGGTCTGCTGCGGTCTGGACCTGCCGAGTGGAGTCTCGGGGAGGGGCCGTAAGCGCACTCGTTCCAGGTGTCGCGTCAGCAGGGTTCGCTGTTGCATCTCTGGTCTGTTCCTTTGTGTTGTGGTCAGTCGCTTCTCGATCGCGCTTTGCACGCCTCCAGCGATTCCGCCTGTTGTTGCGGCCTGACCGTTGAGAGGGTTGGTTGCCTTGTTGGCTACCAGACCCTTGAGTTTGGCCTCCGGTTACAGCGCTAGCGCGCTGTTTACCTTTCGGCTGTTTATTCTTTTTGTTGGAAACCACCTGCCATGTGCTCACAAAACTGGTTTGTGGCTGTATGGCCTCCGCTAACGCGCTAAGGTCAAGTACCTTAGACGGTGGTTTGCTGACACTGTCGTTGTTGTCAGTTAGTTTGTTTTTCCCATTTTCCATTACTTCCAGGCCGTTATAATTCATCTCCACAAGTCCCCACCCACCTCGGAGCCCACAACGTCGGGGGAATCACACTATGGTGACACCAGGAAATCCCCGCGGAGATATAGGCTCCCTGCCTAAACCTGCCTAGGTTGGGAAAACCTAGGGGCACTGCAGGTTTGGCGTAACAGAGTTGCATACGAGACGGTTGAGCATAAGGACGCACCAGCTAGCTGGGCTAAGTGTGAGGCTGCCAGTGATCTGGGAGAACATCTCACCACACACCCCGTACACTGCCGTCTGCATACCCCTCCGAACAGGAGCCTCGCCCGTCTCAGCTTAGTCCGCCGAAGCCGGTTGATTCCGTTTACCGCACGGCTAGCTACACCGTGGGCACCGTTTGTGATGGTACGCTGGACCAAAGAGGGCGTGTTGCCGCGTACGTATGCCGCGTACGTACCCGGAACGTATTTGGCTCAGTCCCCCAGGCTACCTTTGCACCATCTGCGGCGATCTACTGCGCACGGAAAGGAACATTACAGCCTCGTCACCAGTGGGGTGACGGGACTGTAACGTAGCGCAGGAGCCTTGGCCTCGGGGTCGTGTGTGGGGATGCTGCCCTGCACCCGTTAGTGTATGTGTTGGAGTGAGTGTATAGTGTTGTCTGTATGCTCGGGAGTGGATATAGCAAGGAGTTGATGTTGTGTGGGTGTGACCCTTTAGCCTATCCAACAGGCCGACTCATTTCCTGTTGGCAGCCGGTGTCTCGGTATGATCGGACACACGGCTGTGAGTGGTCATACCGGTACCAGTGTTGAATGGTGCCAGAATGCCCACGGGTCAGCCCTCCTCCTTTCAGGCTGAGCCTGTGTAAGCATTTGACATCCCCCGAGTGAAGGAGACAGACCCATGCACGCATGGGTCTCTCCCCTCCCCCCGGAGGCGCCCGCCCAACACAGCCTCACCCTTAACCGGGCTTGGGACCGGCACCATACTGGCCCTTGTAGGCTGACATCTGCTGAAGCTGGCACCCAAGCACGTGCAGAAGAAAAGAAAACAAAACAAGCAGCGGAACCGCAGTACAAAGCATACAAAACCAAGCATCGAGGCGGAGTTCACTTAACGGATTTGAATGCGTTTTTTTTTATTATCATCGCAGTGACGCTGGTCAACACATAGGCTATAAGGGGTGTTCATAAAGTAACGCCCAGGCCGGAAACGGAGCAAAGATTGAATAAACGCTTTTATAACTCGAGAACCCATCAACGTATGCGGTTTTCTTTATTATCATTGTAGTCACCTTTGTTAACACATCGACTATAAGATGTGTTCATAAAATAACGCCCAAGCCGGAAACTGGGCAAAGATTGAATAAATGCTTTTATAACTCGAGAACCAATCAACAGATTTGAATGCAGGTGGTTTTCTTTATTATCATCGTAGTTACCCTGGTCAACACATGGACTACAAGGGATGTTCATAAAATAACGCCCGAGCCAAAAACGGGGCAAAGATTGAATAGACGCAAATGGCAAAGGCTACTATATAAATCTATGGGAAGTTTGATTCGAATTTATATCCGAAATTCATGCGAACGAAGTCGCGGGCAAAAGCTAGTTTTTAATACGAGTATAAGTAAAAAGAAATCTCTCAATGTATGGGGATTAAAATTACCTAAATGATGTAAAAATGTGATAGTAAATGTAATTCGTTTTATGCTACCGAGAACGCGTTAAAGGGGTGGCCAGTGAAACATCATAAAAATATGAAAATTTTAACCACCCTGCTGCTGGGATTAAAAATGTAATTTTATGATTTGCCGCTTGTAATTTCAACGAGTATGAAAAGTTCTTCCAAGTTTCAACTATCCATGTTTGTGTTGTAGATGTGTCCCTGGGGCGCGCCGTCAACAGAATGATTCGGGGCGAAGAAGCGTTCCAGAGCACACCGGAGAAGAGAAGGAAAAAGATTTAATCGCCTCGCGCTGGCAACACCGACGCTCAAGCTTCTTGAGAAATTCTTTGTGTGGGATTATTTCTGTTGCAACTTTTCTTTTTAATTTTATAACTGATACAAATTATAGGAGCCTTCTAATATAAATCGGTTACAATGTTCAAAAATAAAAACCTTGAGTGAATAAAAAATATGAACATAACTACTAAAACATGTACAATCAAACAATAATTTAATCTTTGGATGTCAAAAAAAATTTCACGTCTTTTGTACTGTTGTAAATCGGTATATTGATATGTCTAGTTTAATTTGGAACTAAACAAACTTTTTCCTAAAGAGTGCTGCACTATCGCGTCGACCTGGATTGTATAGCTTTTTGGTCTTATCCAATGACCTGTTCTATGGGGGGGGGGGGGGGGGGGTTGCTGCAGGACGACGACTGCTTTGTCTGTTTTTTGGGGCCATTTCAAACAAACCACAGACCGATTCTAAAACGAGGGCACACACCAAAAAATGACAAAAAAAAGCCATAATATGGCAAGTAACATGTTGCAAAATTTTTGCCATAATATGGCGTAACACACCACAGATAACACACACAAATATAGCAACAAGAAACGATGATTTCAACGGAATAACAAGATATAAATACTTGTGCTCGTTTCACATTATATTTTAACAGAATTGTCTATCGAACCGACAGACAGTAATCGACTCGCGATCGATTCGATAAATAAAAATGTGACTCTCCTTTCTTAACGACAACTTCGTTTGGAATTTATCGATTTTATCTGACAAATTTACCGAATCGATGCTGACGTACTTGTACTACTGTTACGGTTTTACACCATTATCAATGGATTTAAAGATCAATTTACGTGCAATAATAATACGCCTGACGACTTTAAACAAAAGAATGCTTTACTTTTGTTCTAAGTTTTCATTCCATTCCATAGACAAACAGTGTGTAATGCATAATCGATAAAAAAGGCGCGTAAAAATAGAGTTGTCCTATGGCCGTCCTTCAATAACAGCGCCACAATGGCGGATACACACATGTCATTGGTCCAAGTTATTTCACATCAAGAAGCTTGTAGTCATAAACTTAATGTTTCTCACCAAGTATTCAAGGTACTAAGGTATCTACTTAGTATGTAATTTTTCTAAATAAATAATATTGGAAGAAGCTGTTTTTCATTTAATAATCGCGATTATAGTCACGGTTTTTGAAGTCAATAGGTCCACAGACTATCGAACAAGAGATTCGAGTAAATAAAAAGCAAGTTATGACGATTTTCCGGAAAGCCCCGTTTAGGGAATTTGCGCACTTACATAGTTACTTAAGTTACTCTACTTTTAGACTACATTTCGAGTAACTAGTAATTTTCACCAATCGTCATCATCAATCAGCCCTCATACACCCACTGTTGGGCATAGGCCTCTTCTTCTCCACGCCATTTCCGTCGGTCTCTCGCCAGTCTCATCCATTGCCCACCGACAGCCTTGACGATATCGTCTCGCCATCGGGCCATCGGTCTACCCACTGAACGCTTTCCTAGCCTCGGCCGCCAAGCTGCCAATTTCTTGTTCAGAGTGCGATAAGCGATGGGAGCAGTGGTAATAAGTAATAACCCTTTTCAGATGATAGTTGACATAAACGTTTCACACAAGATAGTCGGCATGAACCTTTCTCAGCTGGTAGTCGGCATAAACCTTGCCCAGATGATAGTCGGTCGGAGCGCACATAGTTCCGTATGGCATACATAGCCTCTTTTTATGGAGCGTACATAGCTCCCCTATGACCTAGCTAGCTTAGAACAGTACAAACGAAACATACATAGCTTTGTTGGGTAGGTATACATAGGCTCTTTTGAAGAGCGCACATAACTAAGCTAGTTTCGGTGCTACAGACGGATTGCACATAATTCCGTTGAGCATATATAGCATCTCGTGTATACTTAGCTTTAGTATTCTATACGGAGCGTACATAAGAACTAAGAATCTTATTTGATTACAAAAATCCTCATGTAAATGGTCTTACATCTTGCAAAACATAGGTCGACAGTCAGAACGTACATAGTCCCGTTTGGTACACATATAAGGTGCTCTAAAAATATCTGCCACGGCTGCAATGGGAGATAGTATTGTATTATATAGTTAGAGCCAAGCAGCAAAAAATTACAATATTTCGAAGCTAGAGCCACGCCGTCAAAATATAAAATACCTCATAGTTAGAGCCACACCGCAAAAATATACAATATCTAGCAGCTAGAGCCTTGCCGCAGAAATACATTATACTTCGTACACAGGTATTGTGTATTTTCTCGTCGTTGCTCTAGCTACCAGACATTGTGTATTTTTGCTGTGTTGCTCAAATAATGAGGTATTTTGTATTTTTGCGGCTTGGCTCTAACTCTGATGTATTGTGTATTTCTGCGGCGTGACTCTCTACGAGGTAATATTTTTTTTGCGGCATGGCTCTAGCTACTATACATCGTATATTTTTGCAGCGTGGCTCTAATTTTGAAGCTTTGTGTATTTTTGCGGCGTGGTTCTATCTATGAGTTATTATGACCTATTCTCGTGCAGCAAACCTTAAATTTAGAGTTGAAAAACCTAAAATAATACAAGCTCATTTAACTTTTATCCATCTGTGTTAAAGCCTATTTTGCACTGAAAAGTTTTAGGTTATGGCAGCTCTAAATCTGATATTTGCAACATGAGAAATAGGTGTCATTGTGTATTTATGCATCGAATCAAATCAATCAAATCGAAATATTTATTTTGTCAAATAGATACATAAAGTATACTTTCTACAAGTCAAAGTTAATCTGTACAATATGCATCATTAGAATAAAAAAATTATATATATATATACTAATAAGGGAAAAACATACAAAAAATATTTAGGTTGGGCTACTAAAATGTAATTAAACACCTGCATAAAATAGAGAAATCTAGGAATAAAAATATTATATATAAATGATGCAACGAACAAACAAGTTAATAAATAAATACGGGAAATACATCCAAAAAATATTAAGGTTGGGCTACTAAAATATAATAAAGTTATACACCTGCATAAAATAGAGAAATATAGGAATAAAAATATTACATATACCAAATGCTTAACCATGTGCACCATTCAATTAGTATTGCTAAGAAGAAGGGCAAAAACTTAGCAAACATGAATTTTTTCATTTGTAACATATACAGGTTGTCTCATTTAAATCGGTCAGTATGGGAAAGTCTGAAACTATAAGACATACGCAGATCTGTTCTTAGGAACCATGTCATCGATTTTAATAACAAGAAAAACTGCATTCATACATAAAAAAAAACTGTACTCAGCTCGGGAATCGAACCCGGTTGTTTTGAAAAAAATAAACTTACGCTATTTCTATTTAGATATCGATTGTGTAGGTCTTAAGCAGTAAATGGCTCTATGAAACATGATGTCTCAAATGAATAAAATGCATTATTTCCACATACTTTAATTTATTTAAGTAGGTGTTCGAAGTGACCACCGTTACAATATTCAACAAGTTCAGGCATGTAAAATTGACTCTAATGGTTGTATGCACCTCTTTGCGGAATGGTTTAATGCAATGCCAAACATAACAAGTTGCGACACCAGCAAACAACATAGAGTCAATTTTACATGCCTGAACTTGTTGAATATTGTAACAGTGGTCACTTCGAACACCTACTTAAATAAATTAAAGTATGTGAAAACAATGCATTTTATTCATTTGAGACATCACGTTTCATAGAGCCATTTACTGCCGATATCTAAATAGAAACAGTGCAAGTTTATTTTTTTCAAAACAACTGGGTTCGATTCCCGAGCTGAGTACAGTTTTTTTTTAAATGTATGAATGCAATTTTTCTTGTTATTAAAATCGATGACATGGTTCCTAAGAACAGATCTTCGTATGTCTTATAGTTTCAGACTTTCCCATACTGACCGATTTAAATGAGACATTCTGTATGTTAATTAAAGGGCTTAAGATTAGCTTTTAGAGGAATCAAACATTATTAACATTTGCTAATTATGACTTACAATTTTGATAAAGATTATTATTATTTATTACACCTTGCTTCATTATCGTCCAGACAATCATTGATTTTATAATAAGCTTTTTTAAGTAGTTCCTGCTTAATGTAAAGTTTAAACTTATTTTCTGGCAAACTAAGGACTAAACTAAACTTTGGAAGTTCACTGTAAAATCTTATAAAATAAAAGAAAAGCTAGTTTATGTTTGTTTCTCGTTTCAACAGAGTTGTCCACACCAAGCCTCGGGAGATTATCAATATTTTTTCTGACAAATCTAATAACTTGATAAATAAATTCACATGGGACAAATACAGAGTGGCACTGAGGCACGTGATTACTCAAAAGATTCTGTGCAAGTCTTGGACTTGAATTTAAGTCTTTAGTATTCAAGGAAGGAATTTCGGTAAAGAATTGTTCAAAGGCCTTCGCAACTTCTTTATCTCCTGTAAAAACTTCATTGTTAATATTCAATTTAAATTCATTATTCCGTCTGTTACTCTTCCCAGTTTAAGTATATATGATATTCCATACTGCTTTTATACTTACTCTCTACGGGGTATTATGTATTTTTGCAGCCTGAATCTAGCTATGAGGTATTGTGTATTTTTGCGGCGTCGCTCTAGCTATGAGATATTGTATATTTTTGCGGCGTGGCTCTGACTATGAGGTATTGTGTATGTTCGGTTTAAAACGTATCGAAAAGCGGCATTTTATTTGTTAAGGTGTTTATTTTATTGATATGGCAACACGCGTTGTTGAGCTGTCAATTGTGGCGTAGACGTCCTTCCGGTATTGTCTTTTGGACACAACTCGGGTTGCGAGAGGTTATATAATTGAGATTTCGAGGAAATCAGTCATTAAAAGCGTGAAATAAACCAGTTAATTAGTATTAACTGTGGTTCGAAACCTATACGCGGAAAGATTCGTGAATTCCGGTGATTGTGAAAGGCGATGGCGATAGATTCCGTCAAACACATTGTGCTGAAATCATTAGTTTGGGTTTCTTTGGGAAAGCTGGCTTTGGGTTAGGTATATTGTGCTTAGGGCGACGACGGCATCTCCAAAGGAAAAGACGAGCACGTCCAGGGGGTCTATGCTTTCCTCTGAACCAAGGTTGAGTTGCGACCTTGATCGAGCGCCGAGGTCACGTCAATGACATGAAGGTGAACATTCCTATAGAAATGTGAGTTTTTGAATCGTTTATCTACATATCTGGATTTAGTATATAAGTTCCTTGTTTTGGAGACCCTTCTCTAGTAGGGTTTAGATTCTGTTTAATATTTATGGGCCCAGCGAATAGAAGTGAAATATTTTACCTGTCTAGAAGGGGGTTTTCCAAACAGTGTATTATTGCTATGTGGCTATTATTTATGTGGCTCTAGCTACGAGATATTGTATATTTTTGCGGCGTGACTCTCTACGGGGTTTTGCGTATTCTTCCAGGGTGGTTCTAGCTGCGAAGTATTGTGTATTTTTGCGGCGTGGGTCTAGCTATGAGATATTGTATATTTTTGCGGCGTGGCTCTAACTATGAGATATTGTATATTTTTGCGACGTGGCTCTGACCATGAGGTATTGTGTATTTTTGCGGCGTGGCTCTAACTATGAGGTATTGTGTATTTTTGCAGCGTGACTCTAGCTACGATGTATTGTATATTTTTGTGGCGTGGCTCTGTCTATGAGCCCCTCCCCTAGAGTATCGTCTGGCTCCTCTCAAAAACATAGGTGACATTGATGTAAAATTATAAATTGAGTTTTTAAGGTCTTATTTGTCTTGGTTTTTTAGTTTTTGTGTGATCTCTTTGTATGGAGGGTTATCCCTATTTATCTTATTACGGTCACATAATCGAGGACAGATACCTACGGGTACGGAACCCTAAAATTGGGTCAGTGGAATTTACCCTGACAGTACAACACTCTAAATTGTCCATAAATAAGTGATTCAGAAAGCCGGGAAACAATTACTTACAGATTCGATATTAATAGAACATTGCCCTGAAAGTGATTTGCGAAAAATTTTTACATTACAAAGGAAGATTCTAAGGATAAATAAATTATTTATCCTCGTAAGAATCAAGTCTTTTGTGAACTAACTTTTACTCGTACTTCGTCCGCGTCGATAATAGTCTTGCACAGAAAGGGATGACTGTGCACAATGAAGTGATTTCACTTATTTAAATTATAACAAAGTGTTTATAAAAAACCAATCATGTGTGAGTAGCACTCGCGCCCTGAAGGTTCCGTACATCCCACTAATATTATTAATGGGCAAGTTTTGATGTATGGATGGATGGATGTTTGTTACTCTTTCATGCCGTATCTACTGAACCGATTGGGCAGATATTTTGCATAAATGTAGTTCTAGACCTTGAATAGGACATAGGCTACAGATCCCATGAAAACGCTATAAAAGAGACACACAAAATGGGAAACACAAAAGCGCATAACACACACATTTCACCAGCTGTGTTTACTGCAGGTAACAGTCCGAAAAATATTAACAGATTTTATAGGAGTACACAAAAACTAATTCAACGTGGGCGAAGCCGCGGGCAAAAGCTAGTTTTAAATATATTAATAGACATAAATGGTTTGAATAAAAATTGCAGAATTAAGTTGGTCGAGTAACTAACCCTAAACTTATATTAAAAATAGCCGTTTTCAGTAATTTTTATATAGCACATAATATAGAGAAAATTACAAATTCCTAATAGTTTACTTTCTGAGATAAAAACATAACAAAACTTGTCTAATATTGACAATTTAATATTGACCCATTTCTTTATTTTTGGAGAAAAAAAAATGTATAGGTATATCATGTCAACACAGCATCATGCTGAGATGTGACCATTTCAGTGGCACCAAATACTTATATTTAGATTTAGTTTGTAGTGGTCTTAAATAAGTTTATAGCACACCGTGCGTAAAATGACCACTTTACGCACGGTGCGCTTGCGTAAAGTCGGCATTTTCCGCACTTTTGCTATAAAATATTATACGACACTCGTGCGAGAAACTTTTTCTCGACTCGTGTGATTGCAGCACTCACCTTCGGCTCGTGCCGCAAACTCACACTCGTCAGAAAACATTCATTTGGTTTCGGTCTGCGTACTTCGAGCTGTTGGTTCATTTGTGTCCGATTTGTTTTAACGAAGCGTTATTTCAACACCCCTCATAGACAGCCCATTATCCATTAATTTCTTTAGTTACTTATTCATATTTATTCTATTAATATCTAAAAAAAAATGAAATAAATAAAATTAAAAATAGCTATACATTCTAATTTAATATATAAGGTCCTACAATTTAAACTTAAAAAAATTTAATGGATGATAGAGTGTCCCTAATAGACCACAATACAACGAAAAAAAAATTTTTTGCGCGAGCTTTTTTTTTGCCTTTCCATAGAAATTTAGACAGCTGATTGAACCACTTTGTACTAGGAAGTGAAAAAATTATATGAGCAAAAAATTTTTTCTTCTTCTGGAATTTGATCAGTAAACGATACATGATCTACCCTAGAATTATTTTCACTTATTATTGTAGGACCTTATATATTTTTCATGATAACTTAATTTACAAACACGTTAACCCGTGGGTTTATATTATCATACAACTAAAATAAACTTTTATCAGTGGACAAAAAGAACACTTAAAACTAAAAAAGAAATCCTACGATTCCACAATCAAAAGCGAGAGCGCTACGAGAGCGCTACGAGAGCGCTATGCTCAATTTGGTTGCGCGGGTGCTACGCTCGTAGAAGAGAATCTTCTATCTTTGGTTTCCGTTCTACCCGCGTTTCCCTTTTGTGGAAATGGAAGGAATTGGACTAGAACGGTCTACGTTTATACTATTATTGTCTTTACTAAATTTGTTTTGATTACTTCATACTAGGAAAATATTTTGGAAGAAATACGCATTTTGACAAAAAGCAGCTATGTAACGATATAAAAAAAATGAACGGTATAAAAAGCAGCTATGTATAGTTCAATATGCACAGTAAACATGTATTTACAGATCCCTTGAATAGCGTATAACATTACTATATAATATCATTGCATGTCATAGTATGATTGTAAACTTCGATAGTTAAAAAATTCAATAATAAGATTATAATTTAACGATATTTGCTAGGTAGTTTATAAACTTACAAAAACTAGCCTAGTTAAATTATAAACTATCCAATCTTACGATCTCATGCTGACACACTTAATACGCCCAAGGAGAAGTTACAAGATTTTTTTGACGTTTAGGTCAGAGCCAATCTTGCTTTTTCCAATTTTCAATTTGTACGAATTTCGAAATTAGAATCGTCTAACGATCAAGAGGTCATGAATATTCTAAAATTTAAATACGGAACGTTATTTCCACGTTATAAACCAGCGAGTGATAATTTACATCATCGTTCAATCCAGTATTTGGGTTATAGAATTATGGATGTTTCCTTTCGTAAAATCCTAAGTTCCTAAACGATATAGGCCGCTTCCTTGCTTAATGAGATTTATACTTTAGAAAACAGCATATGAAATGAACCCTAAGTCATTTTAATAAGGTATGTTTTTGTATGGAACGGTAAGAGATATGTAAGGTTGTGGTAAATATGAGCAAGTTTGTGAAAAACAAGCAATACGCATGCGCCATGGCTGCCAATGCTGTGCTAAGTGCGTGCCGAGTTTCGTTTCGTATGATATTAGAGGTGGGATAACTATTGTCGTTTGAGAATATGCAGTTTTAGAACAAATAATTAGGAATTGGATCCGTATTGGGACTTCTTGGAGCTTTGCGAAAAATCTTGTTCAGAATGTATAGAGGTACTTAAGAGAAGTTTCACTTAAATAAAATATTCCAAATGTAATAAATACACTTTGAATATCGCTGTAACTTAACTTAAAGAACAAATTAAATCAAGGAAAAGCATTCGTAAAGTATCGATAGGAGTACAACACTAGGGGTAAATTTCCCAACGCTCAGTTGGAGGAAATGTTCGCGAGAGGCGGAGGACGCACGGGCGGTCGCCCCTCTCCCGCCAACGTGAAATTCAAAAAAAGAACCTACAAACTCGAATCAAGAACGGGAAACAAAATTCAAAATTAGAATCTAATTTGTGTGAAACATTTTCTGACTGGCCAGTGGGGTTGTGTTAATTTTTTTGTGAAACTATTTGAAGTTTTAAAAATTGTAGAGACTTTGAAAAAGAGTATTAAATATTTTAGAAAAGTTAGTGCAATAGTTTAGATTTAAAGGATTAAATAGTGCCAATCGAGGAAGGGTGACATTAATCTTATGGAAGTTTTGATTGATAAGGTAAGCCATTTCCAAAAACTAAACCTAAGTAATATTTTATTATTTTTCTAGAGGGAGTTTGCTACAAGATTGATGAGACAGAAGCGGACAAATAAAGGATAACGGAAACTTAGATAAAGTTAAGTTCAAGTAACCATAGAGATGTTCTTAAAATACTCATTAATCACTGACTCAATAATTATTATTTAATCCATCACTCTATAAAAAAATCAATGTCAGGTTTATTTTTTAGGATTGATGTTAGATCTTGTGATGGATTCTGAATCAATCACTGGTTCTTGCCCGCGGCTTCACACGTTTTATACTTAAATTACCCTTTTTTGCGGCGTCTATTGAGCTGAATACAGCATTTTCAGCTTTTTTCCGTGTATTTTACGAAATACACAGACAATTGGGGTCAATTTCTGGTATATGCCCAGCGTGTGTGAGTATGGGCATTTCTTTCAGGAGGACCGCCAAGAGTGGCGAAATCCTGGAAAGGCCTATGTCCAGCAGTGGACGAAAAAGGCTGATGGATGGATGGATGGAAATAATTTTTATAAAAAGAACATACTTTTTTCTTTCGCCAGAAATCCGCCCCTCTCACACTACGCATTTTTTGCTTGGAGTGTTAAAATTTTTAAATCACATGGTCTCTTACATAATATAAAGCGCTTTCGTCAAACTTGACTGAGTTCTAAATTTTCTAGAATCGGTGTCATTTTGACAGATTGTCGATGGCGTGACTTTGACAGGCTGATGGGTCCTTGTCTTAATGCAATTAGAGCGCTTATATTATATTATAAGTTATATAATTTATTACGATTATGTTATGAAGTGATAGAATAGACCATTTATGTTCATAATTAACGTCGTGGAAAGGTAAATCCTCGGATTACAGGATTTAGTTACAAATATGTTTGCGCAATTTGAGTTTTAGTTATTGGTTATTGGTGTTAAGCACGATGGTCATGAGCGCAGCAACTTAGTCGTAGGCGTGACCAAATGTAATGCTATTTCATTTCGCTATTACGTGCGCGCTCGATGAAACTTGCGAAGGCAATACAACCGCACCAATTTCGTCGCGGGCACAAAATTGAAAACGTGTGTCAGTGGCTTAGACCATTTAACACGGGACTAGGCAAGCACACGCATTCCCCTCTGCCGAAGTACATGAACTGTTTGTTCATGTAAGTTTGCTTGTGTGCGCGTTTTGTGTCTGTGTTGCAGCATTTGATTTAGTGTGACATATCAACTTTTCGCAGGAGTGTGCGTGAATGAGTAAATGTGTGCCGCGCGTGTTTACCTCCCCTCCCGTGGAAAACGGCAGAATAATTTCAGTACTAAGAGTCGCGCTTTGCCAGATCCCGTGTTAATTGGACTAAGGTCAGTGGAAACAAAATTTTGGCAATACTGTGGAGGTTTTCAAACATATCATTGATTAAAATTAATCTAGATTACATTTAGATACAAATAATCTAGATTACCTTTTCGAGCTACACTTTTGGGTAATTCCATTAAAACTGACCACTTTTATTAATTGGTAAATATCCGGTAACACAATAATCAGATAACTAAAATGACAATTCCACAATTTCTAGTTCATCCCGAAGAAAATCCAATCCCGGGACTTGGCCCTTCGGGATAATTTATCCTGGAAAACTGATAGAAACCTTTCGTCCAATCTCAGTAACTTATATACCACCATTAATTATTTTAATTCTTACACTCGGAAAAGGGACGCATAACCGAGCTCGATTTAAACTTGGTTAAAAAAGTAGGTATATTTAAACTACAGACGTGAATAAGCTCTCAAATTCCCGTCGCTGTTATAAAAAAAGGTCAATTTAAAATAGCAAGACATATAATACCTACGTGTTTATGAAAACCGAGACCTAAAGTAATAAAAGCCGTGGATTATGTCGGAGATGCAACTGTAAATTATTTAAGTGAATACTTCTTATGCCGCCTCTGAATTCAAATACAGAGAAAGGACTTAATGACGGTCAATAGATATCAAAATAATGTGTCAGTGATAGCAGCGTATTCGTTTACGATGTAATTTTTTACTATTCCAATTAAATAAGCAACATATAATGAATAATGACTGATAAGAAATATTGAACGATTAAAAAACGTAAAAAAATGTAATCAGAAAACAAACTACCCTTCGTTAAAAATATGTTGTGTCGGAAGTGACGAACAAGTTCTGGACATGTCCCCTCTGTTCGAGATACGAAAATAAAGGTTACACTTTGTATCGGGGTCTTAATCGCGTTGACTAACAACATACCTTATGCTTCGCATGATCCTGTTTTATACCAGCAAATACTGCAACATTCACTCTGAAATTAATATATGATAAAGTTGAGGACTAATGCTATGTCAATGCTGTTGTGAAAACTTGATTCCATTAAATGTTCTCGATGGAAAAAAATACAAATTTACCTCCAAACTGTACAATAAACCGATAGCATTCAATGAATACTTGAAATTAGATCTGAAACTTTGCATAAAATAACTGATATTAGTATAAAGTAGCTGCAGGCTGTTCCATAAAAATGAAAAAACCATCAGTGTAGCCGCGATTTCAAAATAACTGATATTTTGCGTGCGCGGCATCTGATTAGAGTAGGATAGACAGTTAAAAAGCAGAAGCGTTAGAGCAGGACTGTGAATTGAGGTATTGTGGGCCCTTAATAGACAAGTGCTTGACGTTTCGACGCCTCTGTAGGCTGTCGTGGTCACAAGATAAGAGTAGCAGCAAAAATGTCCATGGCGAGCCGGCGCACAGTGAGTTGAAATCGAATTTTCCTCGAATTAGTGATGAATAAAAACAACTTTACTTTTCAGATTATTTGTTGATACTAGCGTATTCTACTAATTGCGGCGATGATTTATCTCATACTTATATCTTAGCCAATAATCTACTTGTTCATTTTTATGTATGGAGAAAAATACATTTATTCAAAAGTCTCAAAAAGTCTTAACGTATGAAGATGAGGATTCTAATAGTCTGTATGTTAAGCTATTACACCCAAGGAGTGGCCTCGCAAATGCTCGCAACCGTGCCAATTTACTGATCAACTTAATAGTGTAGTTGAGTCCATACATTTTGTATGGTGATAGCTTAACATACATACTATTAGAATACTCAATCCATATGTTAAGACTTTTGAATAAACTGACCAAATGTATTTTTCCCCATACAAAAAAATAAACAAAGTAGTTTATTGTTTATTGAAAAGTAATTTTTTTTTGTTAATCACTAATTCCACGTACATTCGATTTCAGCTCAGTGTGCGGTGGTAGGTAGCACAAATACTTTTCTTTTTCCTACTACTTTCTCGAGTGAAATTGTAACTCTTGTATCGGGGGAGTGGTTGTACCCATTTGCGTAGTATTTGTTCATTACCGATTTCCGTAGATTTTGCGGAAATCTCTGGACAGACTGATTAACGCCTCGCCTGCTATCACTACTTCTGGACGAGCGCACTTCATCCTAGGTTTCATCAACGCTGTCCATCAGCAAGAAAGAAAAGAAGATTCAAGTAGGTACGCCGCTTCAAAAATTTGGAATGGATTACCCCCCCACTACAGTTACGAATGTCCCAGGTAACTTTTAAAAGGAATATTTTTAGGGTTCCGTACCCTTAGGGTGCCAAACGGAACCCTATTACGAAGCCTCCGCTGTCTGTCTGTCCGTCGGGTCTGTCACACGGGTATACAGCTTCAGCCGTAAAAGACAGACAGCTGAAACTTTCACAGAATTCGTGTTACTATAGCCTCTAACTCGGCGTATAGTAAAAAATAAAAAGCCCATACAATGAACATTAAAAAAAGTTTTTTTTTAACTTTATTTGTTTTAGCTCTGTCTTAAAGCCGGTAATAAATACAAGTTTACAAATTAATTACTAAAAGGCGGGTTTTAAGAAATTCGCCTGCATTAGGCTCTTAAGAGTGTTAAGAGCACGATTAAATAACACCATTTTATTACCCGTCCGTACCGCAGAGAATAAACTTTGTAGTATCAAGGATTTTATACTTTGTAATCGCCTCTGTGGTCAAGAGCTGTGGTGCTCAAACTTATAGTGTCGGCGAACTACCAGAATATATTTTGAAAGCAAGTGATCGACTAAGTTACTATGTAAGTAAGCACTAAGAAAAAATAAAAACCAGCCAAGTGCGAGTTGGACTCGCGCACGAAGGGTTCCGTACCATAATCTATAAAAACGTCAAAAAAATCATGTCTGTTGTATGAGAGTGCGCATGTCCGACTCGCACTTGGCCGGTTTTAGTATTTTTTATCATAGCAGCAACAGAAATACATAATTTGTGAAAATTTAACTGTCTAACAATTACGGTTCATGCATTATCTATAAAAACGCCAAAAAAATCATGTCTGTTGTATGGGAGTGCGCAGGTCCGACTCGCACTTGGCCGGTTTTAGTATTTTTTATCATAGCAGCAACAGAAATACATAATTTGTGAAAATTTAACTGTCTAACTATTACGGTTCATGCATTATCTATAAAAACGCCAAAAAAATCATGTCTGTTGTATGGGAGTGCGCACGTCCGACTCGCACTTGGCCGGTTTTAGTATTTTTTATCATAGCAGCAACAAAAATACATAATTTGTGAAAATTTAACTGTCTAACTATTACGGTTCATGCATTATCTATAAAAACGCCAAAAAAATCATGTCTGTTGTATGGGAGTGCGCAGGTCCGACTCTCACTTGACTGGTTTTAGTATTGTTAGATATATTAAATAATTAATGTTATATTTCGAGGCATTTTACTATAATCAGTGTGTGCTCACTTATTTTAGTATAAAGTTTGTACATTTAAAAGTAAAGTTTTGATAGTTTCGTCGCCACGTGCTATGCACTTGAAAGCTGTCAAAGTCGGGTTATATAAAAAGCGGTCAGCACGGGCGCGCCGCCGGCACTATCGGTTGAACTGTCGAAGCGATAACTTATTGTCAAAATGTTTGTGAATCAATAAACGTTGAAAATATACCAACCTGAGTTGTGATTTCTAAATGAATAAATTGTAACTTACGCATCAAAAATTCTGTCTTGATGATGATGCTTGGCACGGCATATTACCCGCGTACTCTTCATAGGATGGGACGTAGTTACTGAGTCCCAACCGCAAGCATGATGTCAGGTGTTTGTTAATGAGTCGATTGTTTGATAGATTTCATAATTTTCTGACAATGCAGTATCGCACAAATATAGGTAAGTCGATGCAAACAATCCTCTTAACTGAGTACTACTTATAATAGGTATATTGCTGGCGACAGATGCTTTCGCGATCGACTGTTGAAGCTCCCGTGGTCTAACTAGAGGTTCGAGTACTTGACTACTAATCTGAACGTCACCGGTTCAAATCCCGTACAGACATTTGTGTTCATAATTGGAATGGTCCAGAATACCGTTACAGCACCTAATTGTCGTTTTTTTTAAAGGAATAGACTTTTTTAAGCTCATATAAAAGTATAAATTCCTTTCTACTTGAAATACAAAAGATGTACATGAAAATATTCAGGAACTGAATAAATAGCTTTGTTGACGTAATAGTCGTAGTCATGTCATTTAGGCATAACGAGAAATAAGCCATTGCCCACAAGAAAAAAAAAGTAATGTCAAAACCGACGTCTGTTTTTTTATTTTCAGTAATCCCATCTTCAGGTTTTATCCCCTAATTTTTTTTTTCATTCTTTCTTTACGTCAAGTAACTTTCCCTATTGAGCCTAAACGGTATGACTATTACGTCACATTCCCATTTCACCAAACTGATTTTCAAAAAATAATTTCGTTATAAAAAATACCACCTGAAAGTTAAAGAACAGTATGTATCTTCATGATTTAGCCTATATTTTCAGAAAAAAAACACAAAAGGGCCTGTTACAATTTATGGTTGGTTTGAATTGTGCCCGAAGTACGGCGATAGTGCTCACCACCCATAACGCTGAGACGTAATAAATCGTCAGCGAAATGAGTGTGACTTGGACTTCACAGAGCACACTCGGAAGCACCTCCGACACCCCCTCGGGGATTCATGTCGTGACGATATATATTCAAATCGAATTCCTTTGTGGGAACTTGCTTTTAAGTAAAGTTCCAAGGTTCTATCTACCTAGAGCATCCCCTTTGACTAACTAGCAAGTCAATACAGGAAACGGACGTGCAAGCAGGATGTTGTACGAAGTGGGTAGTTGCGAACATGTCCAATCTATTTACATGGGCATTATACTGGAAAGTTCTGGTAGAAAAACGTGCCCGCGCAACGGATTCTACTCAAAATCGTCGATTAGTTTCGTTTGTTTGGTCGTTTGTGCGGTAGAATAAAAAACTGGACAAGTAAGAGTGGGACTCGGTTTTTGTATATACCGTTTAAAATACAAATATTTTCCACGAGCAGTTATGGAAGACACTTGACACTTATGACTGCATGCCATTTACTACGTGGAAGCTCTGACTGCCCTGAGTTGGTTACGCGGATCTGTCAGTTTTCGGTGCCAGACAACTATCTCCGTGCACGCTCGCACCGGCTCTTGGCGGTGCCCCCTTCGGTCTCCGTGGCGCATAGCAAGTCTCCACTGGTGCGCGCGCTCACGAAACTCAACGCACTTTTGGTTTCGGCACCTAAGTGTGATCTTTTCTATGATAGATTGATGGATGTGATGCGTGAGTGCTTGAAGTTCTGCGAGAGTGAAGCCGCAATGACCATGTCCTTAGATTTACAATATTAGATTGTTTTAACATTTATATTTCATTTTTCTGTTTGTCGTTACTTTTCTGTCTCACTTCTGTATCCTTGTAATTTTATTTGTGTCTGTACGGTGATTTGGATTTAATCTGTTATGCTCTGCAGATATTTATTACATAAACAAATAAATGATCTACGAGTATTAAACTCTTGTATCCAATGCAATCGCAGGCTGAGCCCGTGTCCGCTGGACCGACGACCTGAGGAACGTTGCGGGTGGCGGCAGGATGAGGAGGACGGAGGACTGCTAAGAGTGGCGAAATCTGGGAAAGGCTTATGTTGAACAGTGGATGAACACATGCTGATGGATGGGATGGATCTAAAGGATCTTTCAAGTTTCTAAGTCAACTTGAAATACAGCAAAAAAATCATCTCTGTTGTATGGGAGCCCCCCTTAAATATTAAATTTGTTTTAATTTAATTAGTAATTTTTAAAGTGAATATGTAATTAAATATTCTGTGAATATTAAATATTCTGTGAATATTTTAAGCGTCTACCTGTTGCCGTTATCAATATCGAGCAAAAACGAGCAAAAATATCACTTTTTTTGTATGTTTTTTAGTATTTGTTGTTATAGCGGCAATAGAAATACATCATCTGTGAAAATTTTAACTGTCTAACTATCACGGTTCATGAGATACAGCCTAGTGACAGACGGACAGCGGAGTCTTAGTTATAGGGTCTCGTTGGTTACCCTTTGGGTACGGAACCCTAAAAACACTGATGTTCCATTTATTTAAAGTCGTAATTTCGATTGACTTAAAGTATTATTGTCGTATTATTTAAAGAGAGCTGTCCATTAAAATCCATGCGCTTTTTTGGAGTTTGGATTGTTGGTGGAACAATCACCACACGTACGGTCTGTTGACCAAGTGAGGTATCCACCCTTCGATCTGTGTAGTTGATTATTAAAATAAACACAATGATTATATACTTTTTATTCAGCTAGGATTATGCGGTTAACTCAAGTACACATACCTGGATGAGAAAAATAATAATATTTCATATTAATTCTTAATCAACGACATTGACAATGCGGGGGATATACCCCACAAAATATTAGAAATGAAATGAAATTAATACTTTATTTTTGCAATGTAGGCACATAAATACACTTATCGCACGTTAGAATATATTAAATAAGTAAAATGGTTAAATTTCGACTCTACCATACATTCTCTTTTTACCGACAAAACGTCCCAACGTGATAGTGAGGTTTATCGACGTACTTTGGGTACAAATTTTAAGGTGTCGAGGTCAGGGTCTCCAGATAGAGTTATTGAAATTTCCCCGAATGAGACAGAAAAAAAATCCCCGAAAATATACAATTTCAGAAACTTTGCCTCATATATCTCAAAACTATCAATTTCATTATGATATTCAAATTTATTAAATTTTACATTGTTTATAATTATAATGGAGGACTAATACGAGTATTATATTGATTAGCAATATTTATTATAAGCGGCGGTAGCTAAGGGGTAGAATTTTTCTGGCCTCTCAGTCTTTGAGATCCAGGTTCGATCCCCGGCTGGGCATGCACTGATGAGTTTTTCGGAATTTTTGTACAGCTTGCTGAATGGTGAAGGAAAACATCGAGAGGAAACCTGCATGCCCTATGCAGCGTGTAATTGTGCCCGAAGTACGGCGATAGGGCTCACCACCCATCACGTCGGGACGTAATAATCGTCGGTGAAACGCAGATGTGCCGAATGTGGAGTGTGACGTGCATTTCACAGTTCACACCCGAAATACCTCTGACACCATTCATTCATTCATTCATGTCGTAACGATATATTTATTAGAATTTCACACGCCACATTTTTAATAAGAAGTATACAACGTGAAATTTAAGTCATTTTGTTAACGAAAACTGGTGATAGTACTCGTCCATATGAATAACTTTTACTAAATATTTTAAATACCTGCTCGACCCAAATGTATAAAACGGCTGATTTTTTTTCACGATTTCAGGATTGGCTTCATAGTAAAAGTTGTTCTTAGGGACGAGTACTATCACCAGTTTTCGTTAACAAAATGACTTAAATTTCCTTTGTATAAAAATTTATGAGGCCGTCAAACCTAGCAATTGATTTCACCACTTTCTTGTAAATACATATTTCGAAATTATCTTTCCCAAAAAATGAGTTCTCCATAACGGCTCTTGGAATAAGTTTGTGTTTTAAACGGTATGAACCGAATCCTCACTCAAGCCACTAGTTCAACTCGCACCTGACCAGTTATAAGATAAAATATTTGCTCGCTCGAGATCTCATGGGGTCGCACGACAATACACAAGTAATTTGATGATGCGCGATATTACTCAAAGGGATAAAATTTATTAAATACTGAAGAAGGGACAAGCCAAAAGCACCCGCAATAAAATAGCACAAGCGACATCATTGGATCATTGGTATAGAAGCCAATGAGATGTGTCATATCAGAGCATATGTCGATCTGCGCTCTCTTTTCTTTTTGGAAGAAAATTATATGTGAAAAACTATTAAAGTCGAACCAAATGAAAAAGCTAGATTATCGAAGCATTATTTTGGAACAAAACTCTAACAAAGCCATTATCTCTTGGTAATAAGGTCGATATTTCGCAAATCCCTTCATTCGCGGGTGTCTACGTGACTTGAACAAGTTATCAGCCCGATGAATGGAAGAAATGGCCTGAAAGATGGGGTACTAAGTACATAGCTATTAGGTAGGGTTGCTATCTGTAAAATCTATAAACTAGGACAATGAGCTCAAAAACATAAAACTCGAACATATTTGTCAATTCCAACTTTGGTCTAGCATAAATTGTTATTATTTAATTATTTAGAACAAAATGTCTGAAACTTTGTTAATAACTTCATTTAAGATTATGTTTTTACTGCGAAATCCATCGCTTTGGAATACTCTAAATATTATTATTAGAGTGCATTACAAACCAGAAAAGATAAATTAGAAACAAATGGAAAGACAGGAATTTGAAAAAAAATTGTCTTGTCTTTAAACTTGTCTGGGAAACAAGAGGTCGCAGGTTCGAATCCTGGCCCGAGGAATTTCTTCAAATTCTTGTCTTTACATTTGTTTCTAATTTATCTTTTCTGGTTTGTAATGCACTCTAATAATAATATTTAACATCATTTAAAATTAAACAAAGTCTTTTTCATTCATAGTGCAACAAATAAATCTGCTAACTAAGAAGAAAACTCTACATGCTTTCTCTTTCTCTTCGTAACAAAATAAAAGCTTCAAAAATTTCACCAAACATTAATTGTAGGCTTTCCTTACTTCTGCTACTATTATTTCTTCTGTGTTTCTGTCAATACGCCAGATGGATAGCGCGCGAAGATTTGAAACCCACACAGTTTCTAAAAACTGTCTGGGTTTCAAAACCCTGCCCGACGCGCGACGCTCCCGGACGCCCTCCAAACTAGAACATAATTCTGGGAAACCCTGATGGTTGGCAACCCTACTATTACGTCTACATTCATCTTCTTTACGTTACGTACGAGTTGGGCTTTGGAGACCTTCTGGGATTAGGTTGAGGGAATATTTTAGGTTTTTGTACGGTTAGCGGCAGTATTAGGTCTTACTTAAGCTTTTGTCTGTTAGTCCGGTAATGTAATTATTAATAGTAATAAAATTCGAGGCTTGAATCCCAGTTCAGGAATACTTACCTACATCAGGCCTGTTTCACTTCGCGAAGGCTACAAGAACCTATGAGTATATGGGCGGCCCATTACAGTTACGCGATAGAAAAAGGTGAATATTTTAGCCACGCAGCGCTGTGCGAACTGAAGGCCTTACCCCTGGTGCACGATAATCTTACTGAGCGATTTTGAACTTCAATATGTTGTCAGAAAGTCTACATTAGAATGCTCGCTTCGCGCGCTGGCGGCACACAATCAAAATCAAAATCAATTTTAGAGGTTTTTCTGGATTTTACGAAAAAGTATTTGATGTAGGAGTTTTTCCACCTGACATCGGAAAATAAACCATGTTTTGTTGTTAAAGCAGTAATTTCAGACATAAAACTCAAGCCGTTTGGACATAAAACGAAATAACAACTTAAAAAGGCATAATTTTCAAAAATTAAATCTATCGTGTAAAATGTGTCCAATTAGGTAACCGACTTGACAAGGGAAAGACAAAGGTCTAAAAAAACACGTGTCCAAGTTTTACATTGATCATATAAGTAGCTGACTCAGTATATTGGAACAAAAACCATTGAAAGACCCAATACAAGCCCTTAATTGCACTTTATTAATGTGTCTTTGACGAGTGGATTTTTTGTACGTATTAATAGTACGTTTTCTTCTGTGCCTACACCACCGTTTTCCTTAATACAGAATAAGCTTACGTTTGAAGTGACGAACGCACTCAGAAAGTACCTAAAAATGTAGAGTAAACACTCGCCTGGTGCGGTTTTCTATGACGTCATGGCGTAAAATTACGAGTCGCTTGGCGGCATGGTTTCATCATGAGCGTGGTGATAAGCCACAGCTGGAGACAACCACCAGGCGAAGTGAAAGGATTCGTTAGTTAGTTGGGTCTTGGTCTAAGTCCAGGGTGCGCCAGGCGTATTAAAGTAATCATGGTTACTTTAAATACACCGTGGTTGTATTTAGTTTACGCTACTCGGGAAGGCTTCTATCATGCTCCTCCTTAAGAGCCCTGTATTCGGTGGCTTCAAGTCAGTCGCGCACGGGGTCCCTATGCTTGCTATTTCATTCAACTTCGGATTATAGAGCACTGACTGACTGTTTTTGGTTGACCCGAACGTTCATTTCCCGAGCTCGTACGGAACTAACTGAACACGCTGTGAGAGGCAAGCTAACGCAAGACAAAATTCATGTCTTGAAAAAACTCGAGAATGGTTTTGGGTCTTCCTATGATTTCAGGAGAAATATCCCAAAAATCGAAATGAAACAAAAATATTTTTGAGAAATATAAAATACACTATGCTGTGAACCTAAAATTATTTGATTTGTTGTACCGCTTCTAGGACATTACGGTACATTAACATTCATCAAAATATGTGTAAAATCCAGGACTTTTATACGCTTGTAACTTTAGTATGTATTTTAATTTGATAAATATTTTAAGTTCAAATCATGGATATTGTATGGGATATGTTGAAAAAGAAAAAATAATGAGCAAGTACCTATAAATAAGGATATTATCAGCGAACTGCGCTAGTATGGGAGTTGGGGCTAATAGAGTGCCCTTAAAACAAGGTTTAGAAAACGAGAGCTTCCAATGATTTACCCCATACTTACTTGATGACGTTAAATTAATTAGTAAGCGCTCTTAGTCTAACAAATCTAAATCTAGTCCCCATTCTCTAGAATCTAGAGTCTAGAGGTTAACCCTTGATATCGATTGTGACCTACATTCGAGTATTCCTCAGATGCCTTATTATTAAAATGTCCTCATATTGATTTATCATTTAATTGCTGTTTGGTATTTGTAATTGTTGATGAACTCTCTAGACCGAATTCTCGGATACCGTAATCGAATAAACTTACCCACAATCATTCGTAATGAAGGTAAATAATATTGCTTGTTTCTTGGTAGTTATGGTTACTTCAAAAGGAGTATTTTGTATCTGGGTGTAAACAGAGAAGTATTTGGTATTTCTACGTGTTGGCCGATTGCGATTGGGCCACCCCTTTAAACTGCTGCTGAAAGTAAAAAACCCCGAAAACCTTATGAATCTTTTGGAAATATGTCATCCATCCATCCATCTATCAGCCTGTGTTCGTCCACTGCTGGACATAGGCCTTTCCCAAATTTCGCTACAAATGTCGGTCCTCCGTCCTCCTCATCCAGCCGCCCCCGCAACGTCCTTCAGGTCGTCGGTCCAGCGGGCATGAGGTCGGCCTACACTACGTTTTGCTGTACGTGGTCGTCATTTTAAAGCCTTTCGGATCCAACGGCCGTTTTTATGTCGGCGACAATATGGCCTGCCCACTGCCACTTCAACTTACTGATTCTGCAGGCTATGTCGGTTACTTTCGATCTCCGACGGATCTCCTCATTTTGGATTCAATCCATCAGAGATACTCCAAGCAAAGCCCGCTCCGTAGCTTGCTGAGCGACCTTAAATCGGTGGATCAGGCCCTTTGTAAGAGACCACGTCTCAGCGCCATACGTCATCACAGGAAGGACGCATTGGTTGCACATTCTTTGGCTTTAAGCATTGCGGTATTGACGACGTGCAAATATGTAATTGAAAATTATAAATGCAAACAGGACGACGACTTGTCTCTAAGAACAGAAGTCAAGCACAAAGCCACAAACAAAAGCAAAAAAAAAAATGTGACGTATTTGTGAATTTTTATGTGTGTTATAAATATAACACTTTAGGCTGAGTCCATTGACACTATGTAGATCTATGCTAAATGAGGACTAAAATTATGAAATTTTGATCAAATAACCAAAATCCCAATGAAAGAACATAAATTTAACGTTTTTTTTAACCAGAAATGTAGCTGCATGTGTTTTTATTGTTTTAGATGAAATAAAATAAAAATTATACCCAATTCGCATCGAAAATATTATCGAAATTAATTTTAAGCAATAAATATGTTTGAAAACCCTCACAGTATTACAAAAATTGTGTTTCTTCCGACACACGTTTTCAATTTTGTGCCCGCGAAGAAATTGTGTTGCCTTTAAAAGTTTCATCAACCGTGCACGTAATAATACATTTAGTAATTTAATAATGCCCACAACAATAGAGTTGTTGTGCTTATGATGTCTGTTCTTAAGATCCTTAATATTTGTTAATGTACGAAATAGCGTTTTAGCTGATTTTCAAAAATTGTTCTTCGTATCCAGTAAAGCATGATGTGGCTTAATATTACACTAATATTATAGATGCGTGTTGCGTGTGTGTGTGTGTGTGTGTGTGTGTGTGTGTGTGTGTGTGTGTGTGTGTGTGTGTGTGTGTGTGTGTGTGTGTGTGTGTGTATATGGATATAGCTTATACCCTAACTTAACACATAGGCTACTTTTTATCCCGGGAAAAACATGTCGTTAAACCGAATAACACGCGGGTGGAGCCGCGGGCAAAAGCTAGATTGAAATAAGTCACTTTAAAAAAAAACATCTTCATATTTTGCCTAATTTATTTTATACTATCTTTTTCCCGCGTCTGCATCCATCAACCTGTTTTGTCCACTGCTGGACATAGGCTTCTTCAAGATTTCGCCACTCTGGGTGGTCACCCTGGAAGAAATGCCACACATGCTGGGCAGGTGGGTTGGTGAGCGCAGTGTCGAAACCCTCGCACCAGTGACGCCGCTACCCGTCACCTGTCTGTTTTCTATTAAAGCCTGGCAATTTGGGATGGGTATACCGCCATCAATCGGTCAAAAGCAATGGTGGGCCACCTGGTCGTGCCTGTCGGCAAACTGGCCAGCTATTATCTCCCCAGAATAACTTCGGGAGGATTTTTGAATATGATGGCGTTACCTCCACAGTCGAGCCCAGCACCAGCTCTACCTCCTAAGGTAGTTTTTTCCGCGTCTGTGCTTGCAATTAATTCGTTTTAGAACCTGTCAATAATTTGGGATAAATATTTTATAGTACATATTTAACCTAATCCTTTGATAATAAACCAACGAATCAACAAACTGCCACTCTTCTATTAGTACGGGTACTAGTTCTCTTAAATTGTTTATTTAGTTGTATTATTGCCCATCAGGTTTAGTTCATTCGAAAAAAAATCCTCTGATTCCCCACTTAAATGTGCAAACGGTCAAGTATGGACTATTGGAGTTAGGACGTGACCAGCGTCCGTCATACCGAGTGCGAAATAGAATAAACGCCGTGAAAGCCTCACTGAAATCACAACTACACCTACGTTGAAGGAATATGAGAGGAACTTCTTCGGCTTCGACGGAACAAAAAAATCTCTCCATTTCTCGAACGCGTCGATTGTGATGAATATAAACGAAAAGTGGCAAACTGGACCCTATTACTAAGCCTCCACTATCTGTCTGTCTGTCTGCCACAGGGGTCTACAGCTTCAACCATAATAAGTAGAAAGTTGAAATTTTCACAGAATACTATTCTATAGATTTACTATGGCTTCTATCACGACAAACAATAAAATATAAATATAAAAAATTTAGTGGGGTACAAGAAACCTCGAAAATGTTGCATTTTCAAACGTTATTGGATTTGTTTGGCTCTTACTTAAATACGGTAACACATACAACTTCTACATTTAGTCAGATTGTAGAACAAACTCTAAAGTAAATAAAAAGTAGGGTTCCGTACGCAGATGGTGCCAATTTTTAGGGTTCCGTGCCCAAAGGGTAACCAACGGGACCCTATTACTAAGACTCCGCTGTCCCTCTGTCTGTCTGTCCGCGGCTTAGCTCAGAGACTATTAGTACTAGAAAGCTGTAATTTGGCATGGGTATAATATATACATATCAATTACGCCAACAAAAAATCTGGCGAAACTATAAGGGTTCCTTGTCGGACTATGGAACCCTAAAAAGATTAGTTGATCTCGAATCGTTCCACTGTACAAACTGCAAAAATATGGAAATAACAAATTACTTAGATGATTTCTGATAAAAAACAATTTATTTCCTCTCCGGAATTAGCAAGGCAATTTGTATTACCATAATTAATGAAGCACGAACCGCCTTCTAAATGTGAATTAAATTGAGGCTATATTAAATTCATGAAGAATATCTGTATAAGAAAATGGAAAGACTTTTAGAATTGAGGTGAAGGATCAAAGGTTCCCGTTGAAACCTTTATTTCTTTAGAAGTAGTCTTTTAGTTTTTTTATTTACTTAAAATTAGAGGTTCTTATCGTTGTTTCTTTCTTAATAATTCAAATAATACTTTTATTTATTAATTTCGTGATCGCGTCTGTGGAAGAGTACTCAACCACTAAATCGGAGGTCGGGGTTCGAATCCCGAGGGCACATTTGTGTTCGGTAAGCGTGCTTCGGAAGCTGTGGCGATAGAGCTCACCACCCATCAAGGTGGGACGTAATAATCGTCGGTGAAACGTGAGTAGTGTAGACTGTGACTTGCATTTCACAGTGACATCTCCGACACTCTTTCGAGGATCCTTTTCGTGAAGATTAATTTCACTGTAGTCTTTGTTATTAGTATCTCCGTTGCAGTTCGAGCACACACAGTAATTGCTACGGCGTAGCACTACGCGTAGGCCCGCGTAGTACAGCTACCCGCGAATATCTTGAGCTAAACATCAGCTTGGTGGGAAAAAGTTAACGCATAAATTTCGCCCTATGCATTCCACCAAATACAGGGCCGTATTTTAGGTGTGGAGGCCCCTGGGCAAGAACGAAATAAGTTGGGGTGCGTGGTAAAAATTTCGTGTTTTAACATTACTCTTTGAATTTGTATAGTTACATTTCTTAAACAAGCAAGATAAAACAAAAAATATAGTTCTCACGGACAAAGCCAATACAAATGGAAAAAAAAAACATCGTGAGCCCTAACATCTTGTACTTACAAATACGTTTGTTAAAAATATGTATATATATAGTACGCGACACGGCGGGAGTGCGGGTGAGTCATGATACATGTCAGTATGAAATGGCCCGCACTCCCGCATGTCGCAAAATATACATACGTACACAGCGAGTTATTTATTCAAAAAAATTGCCCTCCCCTAAATCCGGCCCTGACCAAATAGAGACTGCGCTTCCCCTACTACGCCGCCTGTTTGCTCAAGATGTTGTTGAATTTTAACAAAAAAAAACAGTTAAGTGTGATTCGGACTCGTGCCCTGAGGTTTCCACACATGCCATTTAAAAGGCAAACTTATTCTACGAGCAGTTGAAGTTGTAGATGTATGATTAAGACTAATCGAATGTGCAGATGGTTAGACATTTTTTTTTGATTCCGTACCCAAAGGGTAACTAACGGGACCCTATTACTAAGACTCCGCTGCCCGTCCGTCTGTCACCAGGCTGTATCTCATGAACTGTGATAGTTAGACAAATGAAATTTTCACAGATGATGTATTTCTGTTGCCGCTATAACAAAAAACACTAACACCAGGTAAAAGCGAGTCGGACCCGCGCACACCCATGCAACAGACATGATTTTTTGCCGTTTTATAGATAATGGTACGGAACCCATCGTGCGCGAGTCCGACTCGCAATTGGCCGGTTTTTTATTTATGGTTTATTTAGTTTATTTATCAAGTTATTTGTTCATTGCATTGTGTATATATAATATTTATTTTTTTAAGATAAAAAAGATCAGATAAAAATCATTTATTGTACCAAAAAGCACTATACATAAAAGTAGGTAACAAATAAAGTGTGACAGAGACAAATGTAATTAAGATCTCGGTCTAACCAGTTCTTAGAAAATGGTGGTAAGAGTTGTACAGTTTGCTGGGTTTAATAATATATGGAGGTGGTGCCATTTTCATACTAAAAATAGTTGTGACATTTGTATTATTTGAGTAGTATTTGAATACGCTGACTTAAATTTATTTTATAATAAATGAAACGTTAACAAAACATTTTTTTTAAAGAAAAGTCTACACGAAGCCAATAAAAAGATAAAAACCCACATAGGGTAATATTATACAAAATATAATTTAATAGGTGTGATATAGATTGAGAGAAAAATAATAGATACATTTAATTTAGTAAACTTTATATACATATTGTTTATGCTTATATAATTATAATATATATATATAAAATATAGATTACATAAGTACATTATCTTATCGTTGTAAGTAGATTCTCTGTATCATCATATGTCTGTTTTTGTAACCAATTTGTTATATTCTTGATGCAATTAAAATTGTTCAACTTATATACATTAAGTTTACTTTTTAATTTATTGTATAGCCGAGATCTTTGAAAGCATTGGAATTTGTGCACGAAAAAAGTTTTAAAACTAGTTGTTTTACAAACCTTATGTTTTTTACGACCATGATCCTTTTCAGGGCTGTATTTCATTGCCATGTGCTGGCGAGCCACCATTTGTTTAATAAAAAGCTGTCGAACGGTTAGCACACCACACATGCAATACAGCTCTGTCGTTGGGAAACGGAAGGGCTTTTTAGACATCACTTTAAGCAGAATTCTTTGGGCCCTTTCTAATTTAAGGATAATAGTTTTACATGCGCCTCCCCATGATGCAATGCAATATGAGATAATGGATTGTGCAAGTGCATAGTAAATTGTCTTTAAAAGCTTTGGAGT
Organism: Ypsolopha scabrella; assembly: GCA_910592155.1. NCBI lineage: Eukaryota > Metazoa > Arthropoda > Insecta > Lepidoptera > Ypsolophidae > Ypsolopha > Ypsolopha scabrella. Next base: position 2,896,786 of record OU342980.1, on the reverse strand, counting down.
ACCTACACGTCTTAAAGTCTTAAATACAAACATTAATCGCCTGACCTTCCCACTCAAGGCTGAAATGTGAGCTTTTCAGTTTAGTTGCTCATCAACAAGTACCCCAAGGTATTTAATTGTTGGAGTCCTTTCTAATACATGGCACGAGCAATCTCTATGTTGAGTGTTAGAGGCACAACCATGAGCCCGGATTTTAAAGAAATTGTCCAACGGAAGATAAAGACGTAAAATGGAAAAGGTGACGTACTTTGTTTTTGAGCAATTCAAAGTAAGTAAATTGCTATTCAGCCATCTCATCACACAAGCCAAACCCTTTTCTGTCTTAGTCCTAGCCTCCTCCCAGTCACGTCCATGAAATACAAGCGCGGTATCATCGGCAAAGGTGTAAATATTACCGTTTTCAATATCCATGTTACACAGATCGTTTATGTAGATCAGGAAGAGACTAGGACCAAGGACACTTCCCTGAGGGACGCCATATTCTATTTGAGCAGATTCACTTATGTGGTTGCCAATTTTTACCCTTTGTGACCTATTTGTAAGGTTGTCTCTAAATAGATTAAGTGCTACACCCCTAATTCCTAGATTCTCCATTTTTATTCATAGGTTTGGGACCGAGACGGTGTCAAAAGCCTTGGCTAGGTCAAGGAAGACTCCGATATACTTGTTTTTCTTGTCAAGGTGTTGTGCGACAGAGTCTGTAAGAGAAGTGACGGTGTCCTCCGTTGACCTTCCCGCCCCAAAGCCAAACTGATTAACAGAAATAAGCTGCTCTTTTTCTAAAAAAATCAGTAATCTTTTGTTTAAGACCTTTTCTATGATCTTTGAGAGAGCGGAAAGAACCGATATAGGTCGATAATTACTGACACAGTCTCTGTCACCGGCCTTGTAAATTGGATGGATAAGTGCTATTTTAAAAACAGATGAGAGGACCCCCGAAATTATAACCAAATTGCATTGCAATTGGATTCTATTTCAGCACAATCAGTTTCCAATATTACCATAGACTTGCAAATTTTTGATGAATATTTGTTGGCATTTACATGAGCATGTGAGCATGTCTGCGTGTCTATGATAGTTTGAGCGAGACTTTTCCCTACATTCGCCAAAATATTATTTATGTAGTCAACCGAATTTTGGGAGCTATCTTTAATTTGCAGCAGTTCTGTACAATATGATTTTTATTTTGCTATATTTGTTATAGATTTTATTATTATCCAGGTCATTTTTGGATCTTTGGAATGTTTGTGAAGTTCTGATAGTTCGCAATCTTTTTTGAGGCGCTTTAGCATATCATTGCAGGAGTTTTTATATTTAACGTATTTTAATCTAAGTTGGTGGTCTTGGTCATTGTTTCTTACTTCAATATGCATCGCATCACGTTTTTTTATGCATCGCAAATGGAAATCCATGGCTTTATATTGCGTTTGCTGCGAGGTACACTAATTGTTGTAGTATTCTTGTGTATTATGTCCGTCAATCTCTCAACAAGTTTGTTGGCTGCTACATTTGCATCATTCATTACTAAATGTCTTCAAAATTTGACGATTCTATGTCCCTAATTACTGCATTATTGTCTGTTTTAGTTATCGTTGACTTTTTACTGTTATGGGTTTGCAATTTTTCGTCAAGGCAAAGAAGTACTGCAGAATGATCTGTTAGAGGTGCAATGGTCACAAGAGTTATAGTTGGATTTTTATGCATTATCATCGCATGGTCAAGGCAATTTCCTTCTCGCGTTGGGAAGGTATGGCCTGGTAAAAGTCCATGTGATGCCAGTAAATTAAGATACTTACAAGAACCAGTGTCGTCGTTACTCGTTTTGATGTCTATGTTTATATCACCTAGGATAACAATGTTTTCCATGGATTTAAGTGAAGTTAAAATAGTATCCAAGGACTCTAGAAAATTTGTTAGATTGGACTTAGATGGAGATCTATAAATTGCAATAATCGCTGTTTCTGTCCCAATTTTGAGTAGAAGACAACTGGCATCTTGTAAGGGGGGTTCTGATATCGTATACTTGAGAGTATTTTTTACATAGACTACTACGCCGTCATTTTTATTTAAATTAGTTTTGCTGTAGTGAAGGTTATAGTTATCAACTTACGGATAAAATACAGTTATTTTATTGTAGGTCTCAGTTAGTACAAGTATTTTACATTTGGTGCCTATTCTCGACATCAGAACTTCAAAATTAGACATGTTGGCATTGATGCTTCGTATGTTTTGAGATAAGATCTTAAGGTTATTTGCAGTATTTGGTAGATAGGTTTTGAATGATTCAGGATCGCATAAGTATGACTCACCCGGTGTTATCAGATCTATGTTCTCGAGCATTTTTATATCTATATCTGTATCTATGTTCAGTGTTAAGGTCTAGGAGGTCAGTAAATTTTGTGACGTAATAAATTATTGGTTTCGATACACGTTGATGACTTGCATAGGAGTAAAACAGAGAAAACACTAGGTGAGATTTAGTGGTATAAGTTATAAATATGTAAGATATAAGATAAATACAGGTTATATACATAGATAGAGAGTAATATGTTTGATATGAATATATATTTATATAACATATATGCACGTAGTCATAATATCTATAAAAACACGATAATAATAAGTTGGCTTTGTGTATGTATTTGATGAAATGACACGATACTTTTGAGATTACAGACCATTTAATAAAGATAAAATAAAAAGTGTACAGAGCTTGCATGTATGGAACACTTCAAAGGAGAAAAAGAGAGATATCGCCTTGAGTAGCTGAGAGCTAAGTTTTACGTCTTTGGTTTTGCTATAGGTATTCAAACAGGCGTATTAACATTTTGCGTCCTAAATATTAATTTCAACACCCTCCTCTGGACGCAAACCCATTGCCTTGGTAAAGTTTTGGAGCTTCGATCGGTGAAGTCCCTTTGTTAGAGCGTCAGCCACCATGTCATGTGTGTTCTTGTAGCGGACGGAGACTTGGTTATTTGAGATCCTCTCCCTCACAAAATGGTAGCGGACATCTATGTGTTTACTTCGAGCGTGATAGATGTCGTTACCTGAAATGCTAATAGCACTCTGATTATCACAGTACATTTTAATTGGTGTACCTGACAGAGAAGGCCAGAAGTCTTCTTCCATTTGCTTAAGCCAGATAGCCTCTTGTATAGCTGTGGCCAATGACATATACTCTGCTTCGGTGCTTGACAAAGCTATTGTAGGCTGCCTTTTAGTACACCAACTAATGGCAGCTTCCTGAAACATAATATGTATCCAGAACATGATCTTCTGTCTTCAGTGTCTGTTGCCCAATCAGCATCGCAATAACCCTCTATATTGTTACTGTTTTTCTTGAATGTAAGTTTTGTGTTTTGCGTGGCTTTCAAGTACCTCAGTATTCTTTTTGCCGCTGTCCAGTGCTGAGATGTGGGCTTGTTGTTATATCTACTGAGCTGGTTTACAATATAAGCTATATCAGGTCTCGTTCCCTGTGATAAATATAACAGGCAACCTATTAATTCTTGATAGGGAATGTTTTTCATGATTTCTTCATCATGTTCAGCTTTTTTTAATTGCAAGTTTGCTTCGCATGGCGTATACACAGGATTGCAATCGCTCATATTGAAACGTGTTAATATTTTTTTAATATACAATGACTGATCTAGTGAAATTTCATTCTTGGTCGGGTTGTGTATAATTTTAAATCCAATACAACATTTAGCTTCACCCAAATCTTTCATATGAAACTTTTCATTTAATTTCTTCTTTATCATCAAGGCAGTTTCTTCTTTATTAAAATAATATAAAATGTCATCAACATACACTGTTAAAAACAAGATGTCTTTTTCATCAACTATACGGTAGTATATGCATGGGTCTACTTTTGATCGTGACATTCCAATTTCTAGTAGAGTTTTATTTAATTTTTTATTCCATTGCCTGCTTGCCTGTTTCAGGCCGTAAATAGACTTTTTGAGAAGACAAACTTTGTCTCCGTCTTCAAAATATGGTGGTTGTGTCATATAGATACTCTCTTCAACATCACCTTGTAAAAAAGCAGTCACTGCGTCCATCTGGTGAACTTTCAAGTTATATTTCACAGACAAACCAAACATGTATCTAATGGAACTGTAGCGAACCACTGGAGCATAAATTTCATGGTAGTCTATACCTTCTTTTTGTTGATAGCCTTTCACAACAAGTCGAGCCTTATACCTTGTTATATCACCATTTTCATCGGTTTTAGTTTTAAAAACCCATTTACAAGGGATAACATTTATACTATTCGGTTTCTCAACCAATGTCCAGGTGGTATTTTGTAGCAAGGCTTGATGTTCTTCTTTCATAGCTTCTATCCACTTGTCTGCCTTACTACATTGGAGTGCTTCAGATAGGCTTTGCGGATCTTTGTCTAAGATGCTCATAGCAGACTCACCACTCATACACATGAAAGATACATTGTTATCTTCATCTCGATAATCAGCAAGTGGAGTAGGTTCATAAACCTCATCACGTCTTCTGTGTCGTAAAGACATACAGGATTTTGGAAATTCAGAGCTTTTATCGGATAGGCATAGCATGGGCTTCATCATGAACCACATTCATCTTGTACATATCATTTATCAGGTTGGCATGCGCTACTTTTTGGCCTTTTTGGTTCAAAATTTTACATCCATTTTCATTAAATTCAACTTTACAGCCCGTTTTAATCATTTTACTCACTGATATTAAGTTTGTTGATAATTCTGGTACATAAATAACATTTCTTACCTGTATTTTACAGATACAGCCCTGTGTGTCCGGTACTCTGATAGTTATGTTGCCACAACTTTCCACACGGAGCACTTTGTTATCAGCGATTCGAATACTTTTTACTGGTGGTGCCATTTCATTCTCGAGCCACTCCTTGTGCATCGTCATATGCATCGATGCACCGGAATCGACGTACCAGTTCAGCGAGTCATTGAGTGTGGTGGCTGAAAAAGCAGCAATAAAACCGTTATCTTTGTTACTTGTTTTATTTTTCTTATGCCAACAATTTTTACTTATATGACCGAATTTATTACAATTAAAGCATCTCGGCCCCTTTGATTTATTTTGCTGTTGAACATTGCTTTTCGGTTGATGTTTATAGTTTGAGTAAAATGCGCTTGTTTCTGGTGACTTTACTTCCTGTAACAATTTAGTCTTAATGGAATCTGCACATATCTTTACTCCGGAACTTTCAATAGCCATGATCATGGGCTTGTATACATCCGGCAAGCCCGCCAGCATCAGTGTTCCAAGCCATTCATCGTCCACCTTGAAACCTATGTTTCTTAACCGATGTGCGGACGACATAATTTTGCTTACATAGTCTTCAATGTTTGTACTAGTTTCTAAAGTCGTGTTTATTAAGTCTTTCAGTAGGCCAACTTTACGAGTCAAGCCTGAATCTTCAAAAGCACGCGTCAAGTTGTCCCAAACCTCTTTTGCAGTTTCGGCCTCGTTTATATGCACATAAAGTGTAGGATCAATTAATAAAATTAATTTCGACTTAGCTTTTATGTCCTTTTTTTCATCAGGAACCTCGCCAGGGCTGATATCTATACATTTCCATAGTTCTACCAGCTGCAAATAAGCCTTCATTGCAAACTTCCACGTTGCATAATTTTCTCGACCGCATAACTTTTGAATATGCATGGCTCCATTGCCATTATCAGTCGACATTTCGGTTAATCTTGCCTGAAATATGCTGAAAGGCTGAAATAAAAACCTACTCGGTGCCGAAAATCTGTGCGGTCAAGTCTGGCCGCATGCAATTTTTAGGTTAGAAATTTTCTTTTCACTGCTATTTTTTCAAAAACTGTCTTTTTCTTTGAACTTTCACTTTCCAGGTATGAGACGGCCCATAACCTGATGAAATGACACGATACTTTTGAGATTACAGACCATTTAATAAAGATAAAATAAAAAGTGTACAGAGCTTGCATGTATGGAACACTTCAAAGGAGAAAAAGAGAGATATCGCCTTGAGTAGCTGAGAGCTAAGTTTTACGTCTTTGGTTTTGCTATAGGTATTCAAACAGGCGTATTAACATTTTGCGTCCTAAATATTAATTTCAACAGTATTTGTATTAAGATTAGGAACTAAGAAATAACTAAAAATTAGCATGCGAAAAACATTTCGTTCAGAGAAAAACGTGACAAACAAGGTAAGAAAAACGCAAAATTTCAAAACTAGTCACTTTGTAGTATGAACTCTTCGTAGATCTTCCAATTGGGTTTCGTTTCTGACTACAATGTATGGAGCACCCTCTTGTTTTCTCAGGAGTACTTGACCGTTCGAAGTCCAGCAGTGAGAGAAGTTCGAGAAAGAAAAAAAAGTCTCTTCATTTTGCTCGTCAGCTGCTCGGATACGTAAATGGGTGTTTTATCGCCATTGAATCCTAAAAGGGATGAGTTCAACCGCTCAGAATAGTTGTTATTATATTTCTTTATAGCAAATAGCATATTAGATTTGATCAGGGTGTTTGTGTATTCAAGAATGACCGTAGAATGTTTAATTTCTTTTTATTTGGGATTCTATAAACATCCCGGATACCGGTTGGCTGAAATTCGACTTTCATTGCTTGATGTAGGTGTTCCATTATAGTGTACAAGCTATCCTTGGTCTCATTTTGTACTTTAGGTACATTTCGTATTTCAATGCAGGTTTTGATTGTGCTCCGCTCTGAAGTATCCATTTTTTGGCCGGAGATGATGAGTTGTTTGGAGATATCCTTACGCTCCTTTTCAAGAGAGTCCACTCTGGTTTTCATATTTTTAATTTTATCAGACATCATGTTGATAGAAGCCCTGATATCATCATTTTGATTTGTCACTTTTTCCATGCGTTGTTCCATTAATTCAAGCCGGTCACTTATTGTTTTCTGCGATGTAATAACAGATCTTATCATGTCTCTCATTTCATCCCTAAAAGAATCTTGTTCATAGATTTCTTCTCCGGAGAGACGTGGCCGTTTACTGTTGCGCTTTCGGCTAGTGATGTAATCATTTTGGAGTAGTTCAAGAATGCTCGATTCCGAACGACTAAGCGACGTATTTTGTTTTCCAAGCATAGTGGGAGATGAATTATCCAAATTTATGTTTCTCTCTGATTGCACCGATGGGGATGAGTGAGGGTGTATTGTCAGCCATGTTCGTCTTTCAAAAGTAGTTCGTATGAAGAATTTAAAATACAAAAGCAGAAACATCAATTTACTGTGCTAGGAATCGAACCTGCGGCCCTTGGGATGCGAAGCCACTACTCGACGAACTCCACTGCTGCGGATATGCTAAAGCGCTCGTAAATTACTAAGCCTATGTCAAGTTAAGTATTTGTGTTATCTTGACGTCACGGTATGACGTATAATAAATAATAATAATAATAAATTTATTTATTCCAGACGAGGTCCATATTACATTAATTATATACATATAAGAACATTTACAAATAAAAATAGATAATTTATTCTATAGTCTGATTCACTCACAGTTCACTCACAGTTTAATCAGTCTGTAGCCGGCGCCACGCTGCGTGGAGCGGACTGCCGGTCCACTCGTGCACGGCGCGAATCAGTGTATTGGTGGAGGTTCGGAATCGCTCAGCGGCGGCGGCGGCGGCTCTGTGCCGCATGAGGCCGGCCCAGCCGGGCACGCGCCCCTCCACGAACATCGTCGACGCGCTGCACCAGCGCGGCAGTCTGTGCAGTGCACGCCAAGCGTTATTGTACTGCACTCGCATCTGGTTGTATGCAGATTTAGTATAATTACACCATAACTCTGCGGTGTACAGGCTGGTGCAATATGCCATGAAAAGAAGTCGCTTGACGTCATTACTGCAGCGGTTGAAGCGTCTTGCCAGCATATTTCCTTTTACACTGATAGCTCTACGCTGTCGCTCAATATCAGAGTCGTCATGTAAGTTCGCCTTTATAACATGGCCTAGGTATTTTACATCTTCGACCCTTTCGAGCTTCTGTCCACTCAACCGTAAAGGTGGTGTTTCAGATGGTGAGTTGCTTGAAGAGAAGACCATGTATACGGATTTAGAGGCGTTGTACCGCATATTGTGCTCAATCGCGTACTTTTCACAAATAGCGAGTAGAAGACGCATGGAGGCAGCTGATGGTGTTAATAAGACCATGTCGTCCGCGTAGCTGACGTGGTTGGTACAGACGCCATTTATGGAGCAGCCTACTCCGGCTGCTGTCAGCTCCCGGCTGAGCTCGTCCATGTAGACATTGAACAGGATCGGAGAAGCCGAGCCTCCTTGTCTGACGCCGCAGTGCAGCGGGGCCGGCTCTGAATAAGCACCGTTCCAGCGGTATAACCGGTATAACCTCGGTCAACCAGTTGCTCGATCAAAACAACTCTGCGTTAAAGATGGTGGATATATGTTTGAGGTTATATTTTATAGATATTTCACTTGATTTATACAATTGTTTTTGCGTATACTGTAGGTTTCGTACTCACTGTTTCGTATTATTATACAAGTGAAGGTTTTATGTTAACCTCGGCTTGTTCTTAAATGGCCGTGGTTTGAAAATCCTTTGTCAACTTTATAGGTAACAAAAAACACTTCACACAGGTTTTTAAACGAAATAACACTTATTGTGGAAACCGAATAGGCACTTTGTTGGTATTTGCACTTTTGCACTTCTTTCCCGCACATAAACATTAAATTTAACGATAAAATATAGGAGCGTCTTTTAACTAAGTGTTCTCGCAAGTGGCACCACCTACCCACTGTACTGTATTACTATTACTGTAATATCAGTATATGTATAAGTCTCTATTGTACGCGCCGCGTTTCTTAATTAGATATAGTTACATATAATATTTATATTTATTAACGCACACACTCATACCTATTACTACCACTAAGAAAAACAATATATTTTACCATGTTCCTATACCCGTCCTACTCTTCACTAAAAAGAAGAAGAAAGATGCAAGAGCGACAGCTACGCCACCACGGTGAAAAACAAGAACTCTCGCTCTCTTACGAAAAATCTAATGCCGGCTTGCGCGAGTGCTCCAATAAATCTTATCCTACAAATCCTACTAATATTATAAATGCAAAAGTTTGTGCGTGCGTGTGTGTGTGTGTTTGAATGAAATTTAGAATGGCTATAGATTATACCCTAACTTAACACATAGGCTACTTTTTATCCCGGAAAAATGCATCGTTCTTGTAGGATAGATCAATATCATTGAAAAATCAGGTGTCTAATTAACGCGGTCCTATTCGTTTGTGGTGAAATAAGACAAGGCTTTGTTATTTCATACATCAGGTGTCTAATTAGCGCGGTCCTAAATCGTTTGTGTTGAATTAAGACACGGCTATGTTATCTCATCACACTTCACACTAATATTATAAATGCGAAAGTTTGTGTGTGTGTGTATGTTTGTTACTATTTCACGCTGAAACGGCTGGACGGATTTGGATGAAATTTGGAACGGATATAGCTTATACCCCAAATTAACAGATAGGTTACTTTTTATCCCGGAAAAAAGCATGTCATTAAACCAAATAACACGCGGACGCAGCCTTGGGCAAAAGCTAGTAATTACATATAAATATAAGATACGCTAATTTGAAGCCTCAAACCAAAATACCTATCCTGTGTGAGCTCAAGGGACGCAGTGTTACGTGTGTACCAAATATCGTCAAGTGTTCGTGGTGTGCTGATGGACTGAACTATTGAAGAAGAAGACTCGCTAAGGTACTCCTTAATCCTTATCCATCCATCCATCAGCCTGTTTGGTCCACTGCTGGACATAGGCCTTTCCAGGATTTCACCACTCTTGGCGGTCCCCCTGGAAGAAATGCCCATACTCACACACGCTGGGCAGGCGGGTTGGTAAGCGCGGTGCCGAAACCCTTGCACCAGTAACGCCGCTGCCCGTCACCAGTCTGTTTTAAGGCCTGACAATGAGGGATGGATATACCGCCATCCATCGGTCCCAGGCAATGGTGGGCTGCCTGGTTTTGCCTGAGAGCTGTTCTCTTACTCTCCCCCCAATAACTTCGGGAGGATTTGCGAGTAAGATGGTGGTACCTCCACAGTCGAGCTCGGCATCAGCTCTACCACGAATCCTTATACCAAAACCTATTCGGCACCCACACCTATATTTCTCTATTTTATGCAGGTGTAAGATTTTAATATGTTTTAGTAGCCCAACCTAAATATTTTTTGTACGTTTTTCCTGTATTTAGTTAACAACTTATTTGTTCATTGCATTATGTATATAACATATTTTTATTCATATATTTCTCTATTTTATGCAGGTGTATGATTTTATTATGTTATAGTAGCCCAACCTAAATATTTTGTGTATGTTTTTCCTGTTTTATTTATTTATTTAACACACACACGAAATACATTACAGACACAAATCCAATGCGTATAACATGGTAGACAAATTATTAACAAATTTATTTAACCTGAGAAAAAAATATATATACAGATATATTAGCTAAAAATCTACATGTACACTTAAAATATACTAAAAAGTAGACAATCACTCCTCTAAGTACTTCACCACACGTGTGTGGATGTGGACTAGGGATGCAGAAAAAATATCCACCTCTGGTTGATCTCTGGCTATACCGTTGAGCAAGCGAAGCACGCGGCTGAGAGGGGCCTTAGCTGCGAGGTTGGTGCGAGCCCCCGGAAGCTCGAACAGTCTGTGACTGCGCGCGCGCTCGTACCGAACCGGCACCCACAGACATATCAGTGCCAGCAACGACGGAACATGAATCAAACCCCTAAGAATTTTTACCACAAACATAGTCATTGTGGAGCCCCTTCTTAACTCTAAGCTGTTATACCCTAACATGCCCAACAAAAACATTGTTGGGTATAAGAAAGGATAATACTTAAAGCTTCGTTTATAAATATTACGAAGGAATAGTTTCTGGACTTTTTCGATGGTAAGTACATGTTTAGCTTCGTATGGAGCCCAGATAATCGAATTGAACTCTAGTCTACTCCTGACGTAAGCATTAAACAATGTACTAAGCGTACGAGGGTCTTTAAAATCCATAGATACCCTTAATACCCATCCAAGTTCCTTCCTCGCTTTCTTACTCAACTCATCAATATAGTAGGAGTACTTCAAGTCGGCAGTAAATAACACCCCAAGGTCCTTAACAAAATCTAGCGCACGTGGTAGTGGTGAACCAGCGAGCTCATAAGGATGATGAAGAGGATCACGTTTTCGGTGGAAAGTAAATACAAACGACTTATCGACGTTCAGCTCTAAGCGGTTTTCGACACTCCACGAGTACACAGCGTCAATTTCCTGCTGAAAACGCCGGCATTCTTCTTTGGTATTTAGTGAAGCAACCAATTTAACATCGTCAGCAAAAATTAATATCATAAAGTCGTCAGATATCAAGTTAGGGAGATCATTAATAAATATTAAAAATTCCAGCGGACCCAAATTGCTTCCCTGACTTATTCCTGACCGAGTGTAATAACGCTTTGAAATGCAACCGCCATATTGAACATACTGCATCCTGTCCGAGAGATAACTGGCAAAAAGATGCAGTAGTTGTGGTGTAAAGCCAATAGCAGCCATTTTGCGGAGCAACACATCATTGTCGACGCGATCGAAGGCCTTGCGGAAGTCAAAGTAGGCTACATCAACTTGTTTTTTATTATCAACTTCAGTAGAAGCATGCTGGACGAAGGACAATAAATTAGTTGTTGTAGACCGACCTGGCAAAAATCCATGCTGAGCGTCACACAACCAAGGTGATACCTGGTTTAGTATACGACGGTAAAGAATTGATTCGAATACTTTTGCGTATGGCGATAGTACAGCGATTGGTCTGTAATCACCAACTATGGACTTTGATCCCGATTTAAATACCGGAATGACCCTCGTTAACTTCCAGGAGGAAGGGTAAGTACAACGCGCTATGATTGTATTGTATATAAATAGTAGCGGGGCACACAGCACCTCACGACAATCTCTCAAAACGTAAGGCGGATAGCCATCTGGGCCGCATGTATTTATTTAACAACTTATTTGTTCATTGCATTATGTATATAACATATTTTTATTCCTATATTTATCTATTTTATGCAGGTGTATAATTTTATTACATTTTAGTAGCCCAACCTAAATATTTTTTCTATGTATTTCCCGTATTATTCTTTTTTTCATATTCTATTGTTTTTGTAAAGATTAACTTTGACCTGTAAAAAGTATACGTTGAGTATCTATTTTACAAAATACATATTTTGGTTTTGATTTTGATTCTGACCAACTTAACTTAACACTTACGATTTAAGTAAAATGAAAATGAAATAATATTTATTCCTCACCAACATCAAGTGTCTTGTATCCAAATTAAGTCCGTTCTCTATTTCTTCTTAAATTATTAGACACGTTGAATTAGTTCTTGTGTACTCCTATAAAATCTGTCAATATTTTTCGGACTGTTACCTACAGTAAACACAGCTGGTGAAATGTGTGTGTTATGCGCCTCTGAGTTTCCCATTTTGTGTGTCTCTTTTATAGCTTTTCCATGGGAACAAAAGGAAAAAGTAGTTTTTGTCCTATTCAAAGTCTACATTTATGCAAAATTTCAGCCTAATCGGTTTCGTAAGCATGGCGTGAAAGGGTGACACATCACTTTTCTATAGAAATTTGAAAGCTCATTTTCATCCCATGGGAACTAATTTATGGAATAAAAAGTAGCCTATGTCCTATTCCTGGTCTAGAACCACATTCATGTAAAATTTCTGCCCAATCGGTTCAGAAGTGAATGCGTGAAAGAGTAACAAACACCCATCCATTCATCCAAACTTTCGCATTTATAATATTAGTGGGATGGGATAGGTAATTATCAGATTTTTATCCAGGCGTGTGCTAAAATACCTAATTATCAATGGAATTTTAAGTTTCTAAGCCAACTAGAAGTAACATATAGGTTTTAATTTTTTTTATGTCAGAACGAATGTGGGCTGTCAAATGTCACGTATTTTCTCATCACTTCTACATTGTTAACATTTCTTGGGAGATATAATCCCCCGAATGATTACAGATAAATAAGACAATATTCAAAGCTTTATTAGATCAGATCCCTCCCAATTTGTGGGAGCAATTGATTCCAGTATTGAGGTAAAACGAAATTACTGGCTCCGCGTTATCTCATGTCAGCCATTTTGTATTCTAATTTGGGATCCGATTCAAATGCTAATGGGGTTGTCAATTAGGCGATGTCGATTGTCATGGGTGTACGCAGCTTTCTGATTAGATAAGGGGAACGGACACACGGCGTAGTGCTTCGTAAGGTGGTCATTTGTGCCCATAGTAAGGCGAAAAGGCTCACCACCTACTATGCTGGGAAGTAATAATCGTTGGTGAAAAGTGGGTGTACGGATGTGGACTGGGGCTTGCATTTCACAGTCCATACTCGGGAACACATCTGACACCCCCTCGGAGATCATGTCGTGATTATCTATGTAAGCATTTAGTGTAAACACGAGTTCTAATGTTAGTGATTGCAATGTATAAATCATAACCAGGGATAGGATATTCGGATCGATATATACCTTAAGTTGAAAAAATGCCAGAAAAGTTTGCAATTAAGGAGTCGGCTTCTTAAAATATTATTTATTTAGATAGTCACAGTTCCAGTAATAATAATTATGAAATAAATGTCTTATGTCTTATGTCCAGAAATTACGGAATTGCTTAAAACGTTACGATGATGTACCTACTCGTAATACTTAATAGATGTTATCGTAAATGTATGTATATTTTTAAGGCATTGTGTACAATGCCAAGCAGATTTAGGTCGAACAGAGTAGAAGGTCTATACTTCGCCTTCTACGTTGTATGATCTAAATCTGTTTTTCATTTTAAAAATTTCCTAGGAATTGTATACAATGCCCGAAAAATATACGTACATTTACGATAACATCTATTAGGTATTAGGTACATCATCGTAACGTTTTAAGCGATTCCGTAATTTCTGGACATAAGACATAAGACATTTATTTCATAATTATTATTACTGGAACTTTGACTATCTAAATAAATAATATTTTAAGAAGTCGACTCCATAGTTGCAAACGTTTTCTGTATTTTTTTCAACTTTAGGTATATATAGATCCAAATATCCTATCCCTGATCATAACCCAACCGCATTAAAGTAAATCCCTTTTTTACGGATAAAAGTCCATATTCTTAAAATCCATGCTGTAATATCAACGCAGTAACATTTTATCCTTTTTCTAACCCCGCAAAAACCGGGAAATATTTGGTTAACAAATACAACCCATACACAGAAATTGTGTGAATTGTATGAGAGTGCGCGGGTCCGACTCGCACTTGGCCGGTTTTAGTATTTGTTGTTATAGCAGCAACAGAAACACATAATCTGTGAAAACTTCAACTGTCTAACTATCACCCGTCCCCTTGGTTACCCTTTGAGTACGGAACCAACGTAATGAATGAGTACAAAGAGGTACTAACAGAAAACCCAAGGGATGAAAAAAAATATTCTTCGTTAGGTACTTATTTTCAAGCCTAATAACCTTCAATAAGTTTTTGACTTGTGAATAATTGTTGTTCAGAAGCAGGTCAAAACGCAGGAAATAAATCAGGAAGTCCTGTCCTAGTTCGTTACCTTGTAACTCCGTTACCAGACAACGGATAGCGAAACTTTTGCAGCGGAGTTGTTCAACTTATACCTCGGTATATAATGAGTAGAGAGCTTACCATAATTACTGATAAATTTGAACAGACAGCTTTCCCACTTCTTCGTAAACACTAGCGAAAGTAAGTTTTTTTTTGAAAGGTTGTATTACAAGACGGAGAAATCAATATAAAATAGATATATTTAGCTGAAGTACAGCTCAGTGCGGACGAAGCAAAAACTAGTCTACACTTCTTCATCATCGCTAATCAATTTACTTATACATAAGACTTTTTTATCACCTGCAAAAATTGCGTATCTGAATCTTTAGCGAAAAACATGAAATACGTGTTTTTTATTTCAGTATCATTTAGAACAAAAATTTCGAGATATGGCATGACAAAGTTTTCCCAAAAAAGTGCACATCGCTGGACACACGAGTCACACGACGCACCGAGCACTACGTTTGTTTACGCGCCGCCGCATACCGCGGCGCCCCTCTTGTACTCATTCCCGCCAATTTCCCGCGCTGCGCCTGGAGTGCGATTTTTGAATGTCACATCACTCGAAAGTGATTTAAAATCCCATAGAGTAAGACATCACTTTTGAGTGATGTGACTTTTAAAAATCGGACACTTGGAGTGCGATTTTTGAATCTCGCACTTAGTTCAAAGTCAATGACCGAAAGTGATGCCAAACTCGGATTTATGTCACTTACAAGTTTGAATTTGGATGTGATATTCAAAAATCGCTCTCATGCTCGCGTTCACTGATTCAAATACACAAGTTGCAAATTTTCCCTTCATACTTTTACGGGCTTAGGACCGTCAAAACGCAAAAGGTACCTATGCTGTTCACTAGACGGTAAACTCGAGTACGTAATTGATCGTATTAGGTAGCAAAACACGTAAAAAAATACCTTTAGCGTAATTTGGCGTATTTAAAAAATTTGATCAACTTATGTACAAAATTAATAATCAATGAATCGTTTATGTTTTACCTTAACCTAATAGTATTTTAATAATTGTTCAAAATGCATACCATTGCACTGCAAGCAAAGTCGCGCACGTTTTTGAACATTGTCTTTTAATTTTCTTAAAACTACAGTGTCATTTTTCACTTCACTGAAAGCGTTTTCAATTTTTGTTTTTAAGTCCTCAAAACTTTGGGCTTCTTCCACATAAACACGTCTTTTTATTTCACCCCACAAAAAAAAGTCACAAGGTGTAAGGTCCGGGGACCTCGGTGGCCATTGTACGGGACCTCCGCGACCGATCCAGCGATTGCCATACTCCGTATTTAGGTGTTCCCGAACGATGGAGGCATAATGGGGCGGTGCGCCGTCCTGTTGGTAATAAAACTGTTCATTGTTAATGACAGCGAGCGGCACGTCGTCCATGAGGTCCGAAATCACATTCTGGAGCATATCCAAATACGTGCCACCGGTCAGTCGCCCTTCAATAAAATAAGGCCCCAATAAATGTTCATCGACTACTCCTGCCCACACATTAGCACTGAAACGGACCTGGTGGTGATGCTCCCTTATCATGTGTGGGTTTTGATATGACCACCAGTGCTCGTTGTGTTGGTTGTAAAGCCCTACTCGTGTAAAGAGGGCCTCGTCAGTCCATAAAATCATCGCATCAGGGTGTGCGATGAGCCATTCACAAAACACGCGCCGGGGCCCGGCGTCTGCATCGTTTAAGCACTGCACTTTCTGAAAATGATACGGGTGCAACCCGGCAGTATTCAACAACTTCCACACGGCGTATTGGCTCACTTGAAAACGCCGTGCTGCATCTCGCGTGCTGGCTCTGGGATTCCGTTTGAAGAAATCGAAGATCTCTTCTTCTACCTCCACGGCTAGTCTCGGCCGGCCGCGTCCTTGTGCGTGGAACGGTGTGGTGAACTGACCATGGTCTAGTAATCTTTGGTTTGCAGCCAGGATAGTTTCCCGAGATGGAGTGCGGCAGTTTATTCCCAGTTGACGAAGGCGAGGAATGCTTTCTTCTTCGTACATCCTCTGGGCAGCTAGTAGGCTTTGCCCGCTTAAAATGTAGCACCTCACCATTTCATAATACTCCCGATGGGAAAACATTTTCGAAGCGAAAAGTCGTTCGCGAAATAAACTCGAATTAGCGCGCCGTGAGACGCGGCGGCCACGCGCAAACACGGAAACGCGCGGACGTCACGGGATGGCGCGTGCGACTGAGTCACAAGTGACGCAGGCGCAGGCCGGGCTGTTTGCAATTTGCCGCCCGCCCCGCCTCACCCCGTGCCCCCGTGCCGATGCAGTGTATTTTGTAAACAAACAAGGTAACCACAATTTCGATTTTTTTGGCCGGATAAAATTTTTTTAATTGAAAATTTTACCTCCCTATTTTTTCCAAAAATGGAATCGGTAAACGATACCCGTAGCGTGGAATTTTTTTTGCAGGTGATAAAAAAGTGGCCCTATAATTAAGAGGTAAAATTTGTTTGTTAGTTTGTATACAGGGGTTTGTAATTAATCTCTAGAAATACAAAATCGTTTTTTTAATTCATCAGTGGTTGTAATGTAGACTCTTAACTTGGACATAGGACATAGGCTATAGTTTGTTCGCCGGAGAAAGGCAGTTCTTTATGAACATAGCCATTAAATACATTTGCGGTTGTAATATCTGAAACTACTAAACATCCCATCCCATCCCAATGATATTATTAATGCGAAAGTTTGGATGTATGGATGGATGGATAGATGGATGTTTGTTACTCTTTTACGCCGCAGCTGCTGAACTGATTGGGCTGAAATTTTGCATGAATGTAGTCCTAGACCTGGAATAGGACTTAGGCTACTTTTTATCCCACAAATCAGTTCCGGTGGGATAAAAATGTAGTTTCAAGTTTCTATAGAAAAGTTATGTGTCACCCTTTCACACTGTACTTATTGAACCGATTGGGCTGAAACTTTGCAGAAATAAAGTTCTAAATGTAGAATAGGACAAAAACTACTTTTTATTCCCTAAATCAGTTCCCATGAAAAAGCTATATAAGGGACATATAAAATGGGAAACACAGATGCACATAACGCATACATTTCACTAGCTATGTTTACTGTAGGTAACAGTCCGAATAATATTGACAGATTTTATTGGAGTACACAAAAACTAATTCAACGCAGGTGAATCCGCAAGCAAAAGCTAGTATTTAGATAATCGACAACATTACAAATTAATAATTTGTGCAAAACTGAAAACCATTTCAAGATATGAGCTTTTTGAGCATCATATTTTTTTTTCAGAATTAAATTGTGATTAAATAAAGAGATATTTTCAAAAAACTAAAAATATGGTAAACACAGGATTTTAAAAACAATTTACTTTGCTTTTAAGTTCACTTTGTTTAAAAATATCAACTGTCATGCCATGTGACAGCAGACATAAACAGGCCAAGCTTTTTTTTAATAATCCATTGGCAATGAACATCGACTTTAGAAATCCTCAGATGCGACTTACGTCCTTTTAGAATGAGTGAATAAGAAAACATTAAATTATGCAGGAAAAACATAAAATAAAACAAGATAAAAAATACATAAGCTTCTTCTTTACGCAGACTTTCAATATAAATATTAAAAACAAATGGTTAACTAAAATGAAATGTTATCGATTCTTTCACAGTTATGATAGCCGTCACTTTGTTCTCAGGCGGCTGACAATACCCTAAGGCATAGCCATAATTACAGTCGTGCGGAAGAAACCACGGGCAAAGCCTAGTTATAAATATTTAAGTTTCTGAGTAACAACAACTATCCACGAAGTAATACTCAATGTTATGGGAACCTTACAGATGTTCAAAATCGCCATCATACAGTCGCCCACGGTTATTTTTACATGCCTACCGACCACGGCTTCTTAGTCTGACAAGACACTTATATTCACTTGAAAAAGGGTTGGTTTTGGAACAACTTGTTGGTCTTAATAAGATGGTTATTAAAAGGCATTTGAACCCTACTTAACAAAGTAATTTGGAATAGTCTGTAAATCTCTTTCGTGAGGTAATTCCCCGTGAGCAATGATTTTGGTATACGTGCAGACTTTTTACTTTTTTAATTAATTACTTTGTAAGACGAAATTTCAGAAGCAGTTAATACTATTGGATTCATTCTATAACATAAGCTTTTGCCTGCGGTTTCACCTGCGTTGAAATTAAGGTTGACTTCCCTTTTTAGGGTTCCGTACCAGAAGGGTGCCAAATGAACCCTATTACTAAGCCTCCGCTGTATGTCCGTCCGTCTGTCTCAGGGGTCTATAGCTTCAGCCGTAAGAAGTAAAAAAAACAAAATTTTACAAAATACCTGTTACCGTGGCAAACAATACAAGTGATAAAACTGAAAAAGAAATTGAAACCCAAGGGTAACTCATACAATAAATTAATGTTATTTGCTTCAGCTTTATCTTAAAGACGGTAATACATACAAGCTTCTCACACATTATCGTACATAGTCAAAACTAAAATAACAAATAATAAAATTAGGGTTCCGTACTCATAGGGTGCTAAACTGTTTGTTAGGTGTTACCATCTTAGCGCCTTGTTTTTTGTAGCCTTAATGTTATGTATAGCATGTATACTATATTGTTGATATGTATGTTCTAAGAGTGCCATACTCGTACTGTTTGGTGGTACAGAATCCTATGTGCGCGAGTCTGATTCGCAATTGGCCAAATTATTTAATGCAGGCCTTAAGATCTGTGCCTGAAAATGTTTTTAAACGAAACCGGTCGCTAACAGGAGAAATAAACACTGTGGAACTAGTACAAGTAAGACTTTTCATTGCTATTATCGAGTTCCATCAAGAACCAAATCTATTCATTAAATTATTTATTATTACAAGCTTTTATTTAACTTCAATTGTGTGTTAGTTACTCGGTATGTCCAGGTCAAACCTTGCAACTAAGTTTTAAATCAGTTTTCCCCAGTCAAATGTGCTGAAATTTCACGCGACAAGCTTTTTGAAAAAAATCAAGTACATAAATATGAAATCAGTTTCAGCGATCTAAACTTACTTCATTCGTTTTAGACTATGGCTTAAATAACAAGTGGTTCTTAAAATAAAAGTATAATTTATTTTTCCATTTGGTTTGATAGAAACAGGAGAGTGGGCCTCGGAGACATTTAAATCGCCTCGACTGCATTCACTCTTAGGGCGTGCGCGTTTTATCCAGTCTCGTATGGGTCTAATCGCTGGTTTTAAACAAGCTTGGTAGGGGCCAACAAAAGCTCATTGGTAAAAAAAAAACTTGTATGATTTCAAGGAATTTCTGTAATGTTATTCATGCTGTGACCTTCATACTGTTACGAGCTGGGATTCGGGATAAATAAATTTACACCAGTTCGCACCAAAAACACTGACTGTACTTTATTTGAAATAACACTCACTAATAAAACTCAACTTTATAGCTCCATCCATCCATCAGCCTGTTTCGTCTACTGCTGGACATAGGCCTTTCCAGGATTTCACCTCTCTTGGCGGTCCCCCTGGAAGAAATGCCCATACTCACACACGCTGGGCAGGCGGGTTGGTGAGCGCGGTGCCGAAACCCTTGCACCAGTGACGCCGCTGCCCGTCACTAGTCTGTTTTAAGGCCCGGCAATTAGGGATGGATATACCGCCATCCATTGGTCCCAGGCAATGGTGGGCCGCCTGGTTTTGCCTGAGAGCTGTTCTCTTACTCTCCCCCGAATAACTTCGGGAGGATTTGCGAGTAAGATGGTGGTACCTCCACAGTCGAGCTCGGCATCAGCTCTACCACCTTTATAGCTCACTGATACTAAATTACTGACTGGACTATCAACTGGAATCACTAATTTAACCGGACTATATTCGCA
The DNA here is from genome assembly GCA_910592155.1 of Ypsolopha scabrella. Lineage (NCBI taxonomy): Eukaryota > Metazoa > Arthropoda > Insecta > Lepidoptera > Ypsolophidae > Ypsolopha > Ypsolopha scabrella. The sequence continues at coordinate 2,876,247 of OU342980.1, read as the reverse complement.
CTATATCGTAAACTTCTCACTTTACCTTTTCACTTTCTTCTTTATCGCATCGGAACTAAAAAAGAACTGAACTGCTCGCAATTCGCTCCCTCTTTTATAGTCCGTGCACGCGCCTCCAGTTGCTATGCGAATCTTCTAGAAAGGGCTATGGAAAGGGCCTTTCTGGATTAAATAACCCCGTGGTCCACCCGGGTCGACTACACAGGTGGACCACGGGAAAAGAGCGGATTCAACGCGTGTCGAAAATTCCAGTCCCCTATGTCCGTCTCTCTCTATCCGCGAACGCTCTCTCTCGCATCAAATGCACATGCCAATGACCTCCATTACGTGTGCCGCTACTCCGTAACAGTACTTGTGACCTTTGATATGACAATAGTTTCTTTTTCTAACTCTATAACAGTTTCTTAAAACTTTTTTTAAGTGGCTTTGAAGTCATTTCTGGGTCAAACTTTTTCAAACAAAGCGTTTTCGTATTTAGTACTTCACAATAAAATTTCTTTGACAAGCGAGTTCTTTCTTTCTTTGAAAAGAACTTTAAGAAGCTTATTGACTTGATCTGTGCGCATTCGATGACAGTGTTTTTTAACGAAGGATCATTTCATTTCTTATTACAGATTATTACGTAATTTATTATTATGCAAGATAAGTTAATGTTCATTTGATTGGTATAGTAAACATTTTGAAATGACTAGTCTGAGTGAAATCACCTCGTGTAAAATGAGTGATTGCTATGCCATCATGGACATGTTAATATTATATCCATGGCAGCCATTAATTCCTTCTTCTTTAATTGAGTAAAGAGGTGACATAAGAAGTATCCATTTAAATAAATTAACAGTTGTATCTCTGACACAACCCGCTGCTTTTTTGCAATACTTTGAACGTTGTCACCCTTATTTATGTCTCTGAAACTGAAGTCTGAAAAAGTTCCAATGATTAATTATTCTTTAAGCCTCGAGACATAACTTCACCAGCCATTCAACATCAATCTTAGTTGACCGTGTTTATCTAAAATTAACTTAATGACGCTTAGAAGTAGTCGACGAAAAGTTTTTTTGGACTTGTAATTTAAAATGACACTTCATTTAATCAACTGAACTATGTCATTTACTGAATCATCATCATCATCATCATTTATTAACAAAACAGTGTTTACAATAAAACTTATATACTAACAGTGTGACAAAAACCAGCTTAGGTTTGACCGCAAATAATTAAAAAATTAATAATTACAAATCCAATTACTGATTTACAGAATTTCACGATGGGGTACATTATAGTATTATTTTTATTACTTTTGAATGAAAAGTAAGGCATAATAAGTGGTTTTTATGGCAATTCACGCAATAATAATAATTGTGTTTTGACAAGAAAGTTTTGTCAACTTATGTAATTTTATGCATTTTAAAGCAACAAATTTTAAAGTATGTTTACAGTTATAATGTGGTTTCATTTGGTTGGTTAAAATTAAAGAATCTATTATATTTACACCCGGTTCATATATATTTATACGAAATCAATAAGGTTTGCATTGGCGAAGAAAAAAGAAGAGTGTTACAGCGCAGCGTAGAACCCGTAGCAAATTGAGCGTAGAGCTCTCGTAGCCGTTTCGTAGCAACGGCGGATTATTTTATGCCCTATATTAGATTTATTTTATAAAGCCGTCCTTGATATTAAATGTGTAGAAAAGTAATAAAGATGTAAACGAGTGGATTAAATATGTTTTGGGTACTCCATAATAAAATTATACAAGTTTCGTTTCGTAATATAACAATATAACAGAGCTTATGTGATTTTGTAGGGAAATAAGCGGCTTAAGTTATTTGTGTGAGCACCCAAAATAACTAGAGTGACTAACTTCTTTCCATTCAAACAAAATGATTCGATTGGGGAATAATCGTTGTTGCTAAGAGCGGGAAGTAAGCATTTGCTGAACAAGTATATGGTAGAAATGATGGTTATGATACAACTCCAGCACATATTGAACTAAAGATAGTGTTTTTCTCAAAGTGAAACTACATCTATTGAGAATGTTTTGATGTCGTCGGATCGGACAAAATCTGATCTTCTTTTACACTGATAGTATATAATTGATATTATGTAATACTAACTCATCGTGTAAGGTATAATATTTACTTTGCAGGTTATTTTTTCGCACAGAACGACAATCTGAGAAAAGCATTTCTTGAATAAAAACACTTTTACTGGTCTCACTGAATATATTTTATGTAGACATTTATCATTTAACTCTCTAAACCGGTTTCAATGAATATCTAAACATCCCTTGAAAATGGTGTAATATCCGAAACCGTTTCGGAAAGTTATATGTGTGCATAAAATATGTTCAGTGAGATTAGTACAAGTGTCTTTATTCAAGATGTGTTTCCAGTTTCACCAAGTGCCGACAATTGCAAGTATAAATTTAGAAAAGCATTTTTTTATCTTCAAGTTTTGTTTTTGAAACTCTTAAAAAGCATTTATTAGATCCATTAAAAGGCTCTTTTAAGCAAAATATTGTTTTTAGTACCATATGTAAGTAGTTTCTGTCCACTGCATAATCGCCAGTGTGGAAATTATCATATAGAGTAAGGAATGCCGATTTCGAGATCAATTTTAAATCGTTGAAACAGAGGAATCCATTTAGAGCAAAATAAAATGAGTCCAAATAGTATCGATTCACAAAAATCGATTCAATATCCGAACAAAAAGATCAAAAGAACAGTGATTTTTCTTGGTATTTTGTAGGTATTCTACCTACAGGAAAACATACGATCTAGACATTTATCTGTGAGTTATGTTTCTTGTTAAGCAACCAAAAAGGTTTATAGGGTTTTATCCAACAAATTGAAATCAATAATCATTCCTTTTGGCCGGTAAATAAAGCAATTTAGATACTTATATACCTTTTATGTATATCAAATCAAATCAAATCAAATCCAAATATATATTTTGTAAAATAGATAGATAAAGTATACTTTCTACAAGTCAAAGTTAATCTTTACAATAAATATCTTTAGAATAAAAAAAATAAAAAATAATAATATGTATATACTAATAAGGGAAATAGATACAAAAAATATTGAGGTTGGGCTACTAAAATGTAATAATAATAATAATAATATACAAATTGTACTTAGGAGAAGAACATAATTTGCGCGCATGTCATTGTTCCCAAAGAAGCATTGCCTATCAGGTTGATAGGAAGTCAAACCTCCAACCCTCCCTCCCTTAGGGTACAGTCGGGATGATACAATTCCGTTAATAGGTCACCGCCCGTGACCCATTTTTCCGGATTCTGCTATTACAATAATCCGGTCCGGAGTTAGTTACGGACAATGTGATTACCAGCTAACACCGCACTTGCCGGCCGATCGCGTCCAAATTAATAGCAAAGTGCCCTAACAGTAAAGGTACGGTCAGGCTTGTTCGATTCCGAGAAAGCTACAGTGCCACCAACTTATATGTTTAGTTGGATTATCCACCCATCTCTTTCTAGTGCGGTATAAAAGAGTATAATTAGAAAGAGACGCCGAATGATTTTACTGAACAGTACATCGGTGACCCCCCCGGGTGGGTAATTCAGTGGGTTAAGCAGGATAGATATCGTAGGTGAATACAGTTTTAGCGACGCAGCTCTGTGCGAGGTGAATTGCACTTTATTGCCCCGTGGCGAGAGTAACTTTTTCCTTGTGGATCTTTTGCACGTAGTACTATTGTTTTTTCTATGGTACGGTCTAAAATGAGTGCATGAAAGGAGCGCCCCCAAGTGACCAAAAACTGACATATAACCACTGATTACTCTAAATACGCCTGGCGCAGCCAGTATTCTTAAACAAAAACCAAACTGACGACAAATCCTTTCAGTTTGACTGGTGGTAGGTTTCGGCTGTGGCTTGTCACCACCCTCATGAAAAAACCATTCCGCCAAGTGACTTGTCGTGTTTCGTCATGACCTCATGGGAAGCGGTACCGAGAGAGTGTTTACAGGCAGTGGCGTTGTATGATTCTTTTGTTAAAGACTTTCGTAGATTTTGCGGAAGCCCAAGGGACAGATAAACGCGCCGCCTTCTTTCACTCTCCCACTTTATGGTCGAGCGCTCTTCATTCTAGCATCGAAAATTTCCATCAGGCGCGATAGAGCCAAGGGTAAGCCCATTGTGAAGTAAAAAAAAAACAGGTGGTATACGAGTATCTAATTTGATTATTAAAACAAAATTTGCTTTGTAGTTACATATGACATAATCTAGAGAGTATGTGTAGAATTGCTACAAGTTTCTTATTAATATATACTAATATATTGAATATTTTTAATGGGTTTATTAGTAATTTATTAAGGCCAAAACAACTAAAAGAAACAGCCTGTCCGGCTCTTTCTCTCTTTGTCCTGTTCCGAGACTGTGTCCTGTTAACTCGAGAACCACTCAATGGATTTGGATGTGGTTTTCTTCATTTATCATTGTAGTTACCCTGTGTCTACATATTAGCTACATGGAGTGTTGTTGTGATGAAAATACTTGTAATTTTCCACAAATTATATTTAATATTACACTACTCAACAGGTGCAGCTATATAAGAATCATTAAGGGCTTTTAAATTAAAGTAAATACATATTTTAAAACAATGTAATGCTATGTATTTAGAGTAATTACAAATATGTTTTCAATTTAATTTAAAAGCCCTTGACGATGCTTATAGAACAAAACCGGTTGGGTAGTGTAATATTGAATATAATTTGTGGAAAAGTACAAGTGGTTTTAATCACAACAACGTATGATAAGTTCCACCAAATGCCGATAATCTCAAAAATCAACATGGCGTGTTGATAAAACAACCAACAAACCGAAAACTGTCGGTAATATATTTGAAAGACATTTTCCACGCGATTGAAACCGCACTTAAAAGTTAATAATGGATAATCTTCCTTGTTCTACCAACACACTAAGTAGTGCAAACAAGAGCTACTGCCATGGATCTGTTTACTTTGTGCGGCTCCCTTTTACAGCGTGCTATAAACAGAGAGACTAATTGCGTCGCTGCCAATTACTATACATATATAAAGAGGTTGCAGCCTTTGTCAGTCTCCTTTCTGTCGTTTATTAGAGTTTCGTACACGGAGGGAGTCAATCAGGAGCATTACCAAGCATCCACTGTCTGTCTGTTCGTCTGTCACAGGGGTCTACAGCTTTAACCATAATAGGTAGAAAGTTGAAATTTTTACACAATACGTGTTACTATAGCTTCTTCCAAAACAAATAAGAAAATATATATTTAAAAAAAATAAGGGTGTTCCCCATACAGAAATCCCCAAAAAGTAGCATCATTTTAACGTTATTTGTTTTGGCTCTAACTTGAAGAGATATTAAAAACATACAAGTTAAAATTTGATCTATCTCTATTACTCATGAAACCTTTTTCTCTTCAAAGGAATCGCTGTCTCTGTTACTCTTGAAAGGTAAAGAATTTAAAAAAAATTTTTTGTCGTGGCCTTGAATTTAGCTCTCCAATATGGTTACGTATCCTGAAGTTAGAACGAAGAAAAAAAAGATTTTTTTTCATTTCCCTCGATGTGTTTCTTTAGGAAATATAAGGAGACGCGGTAAGTGGTCAGGACTCAGGACCAAGATTCAATGAACCTGTTTGCAAAATAAGAAGTTAAATAACAACCTCGACCCAAATTAGTATAGGATGTCTACATTTTATTTTGTGTATTTCACAGAAAGGGCAATTGAACCTTGGTCCTGACCACTTTTCGAGTCTCCAGTATAAATGTGGCTTTATAAACGAAAGTCACCTTATATATTTAGTATGATTAGCAAGTAGAATTAATGCGATTTTTGCTTTTTCGACAATTTTTCCCGCCAATTTTGTTTTTCTCTGGAAGTAGCTGTCAGATTCTAATGCGGTTTTCTTTTTCTAAAACTAGATTAAATTTTCTATATAAAACAAAAAACAATCATTTTTTGTTTTTGGAGAAAGAGGGGGGGGGGGGGGAATTTCTCCTAGTTTTGGTTATATATATAAATGTATACTATATACATATATTTCATATATGTCTTTCAAATTTTATAATAAAGTAGAAAATTATAAAATATATAATATATATGTATACAGTAATATATATATTATATCTCAAAACCCTCAACTTTTTTTAATATTATTTTTTTTGTTTTTTTTTGTTGCCCATCTTTCTAGCTTTCCAACGATACCTATATTACTATAGAGGTAGTAACTCAGGTCTGTCAATTTTTTGTGTCAAATAATTATCTCCGTGCCCGCTCACACAAGCTCTTGGCAACGTCCTCCTCAAGCTCCGTGGCGCGGAGGGAGTCCCCACTGATGCGTGCACCCCTGAAACTCAACGCGCTCTTGGTATCAGAACCACTATGTGATCTTTTCTCTGACAGAATGACGGATGTGGTGAGGGAATGTTTGAAGTTTTGTGAGAGTGAAGCCCCAATGACGATGTCCTTAGATTCTTAGCCTTAGACCCATCCATCCATCCATCAGCCTGTTTCATCCACTGCTGGACATAGGCCTTTCCAGGATTTCGCCACTCTTGGCGGTCCTCCTGGAAGAAATGCCCATACTCACACACGCTGGGCAGGCGGGTTGGTGAGCGCGGTGCCGAAACCCTTGCACCAGTGACGCCGCTGCCCGTCACCAGTCTAATTTATATAAGGCCCGGCAATTGGGGATGGGTATACCGCCATCCATCGGTCCCAGGCGATGGTGGGCCGCCTGGTTTTTTTGCCTGAGAGCTGTCCTCTTACTCTCCCCCGAATAACTTCGGGAGGATTTCCGAGTAAGATGGTGGTACCCCCACAGTCGAGCCCGGCATTAGCTCTACCACCTGTTAGTAAGATGGTGGTACCTCCATTTATGTAGATTAGTTAACTTTATTTTAACTTTTTAATTGTACAGCGAATTGGATTCTTCTGTAATGCTGTGCAATTTAAATAAATATATTATAATACTACTCATAAATAATATTAGTCAACACTCATTTAGTAAAGATCTAGGCACGATGAAATTCTACTGGTTAGTACGTCATGCGGTTTCATATAAAGAAAATTGTCCATTTACACTCGGTATAAATATGTGCTCGTTTTCAAATATTCTCTTTGTATACGTAATTGCTAAATACAAGGAAAAAAATATTATTGCCTAAGGAGAAATATAATAAGACAGCTATACGAAACTTCCTAGAAACAAACATAGCAACTGTATGTCTGTCGGTATCATTCAGTTCACACGTCTAGCCCTCGAATTCATATAATCTAAGCCTATTTCTAGGACAACCGGAAAGTCGGTCAATGACCCGAGGTAATAGCAGTGGCAGCTCAGTCGGTAGACGCTGGACTCTAAGTCTTGAGAACCATAGTTTAAATCCTGCCAATCGAGCATGCACCATTGAGTTTTTGGGATTTATGTACATAAAGTTGTTAACTTGAAACTTGCTTAGCGGTGAAGAAAACACTGTGAACTAAATCTGCATACCCTTAAGGCAGCCACGCCACCGTTTTAGTACAAAATTTGATAATCTTTTTCTCCGTTGTGTTTCGTTATACACCAAAGTTTAAGACCTTTATCATCTAGTACTGATATTTTAAAAGGCACTGTTTTGCCATAATTTTGAATATTGTTTTTTTTTTGTTCAGATATCAAGCTGGATAGATTTACATACGGAGTTGTTTTCTTGCCCTAAATTGCACCTATAACAAAATTTTACATTTCAGCCAAATAGTGTCCTCGTAAATGCGTGTATTAAACTATAGAGTTCTTAAACTTTAGTCTATGATGAAAAACAACAGAGAAACGGATTATCAAATTTTGTACTAAAACGGTGGCATGCCTATGCGCCTTAAGTGTGTTTGTTTGTACCAGTAGTATAGTACGACGATAAGGCTCGTCACTTATTAAGTAGGGACGAAAAATCGTCGGTGAAAGAGGGTGAACAAATGTTGACTGAACTAGGAAACATCCCTGACATCTCTGGTATATGTCGTGATGAAATTTTTTTGTTGTTTTTTTTAATACAAATTATATTTCGACCCACCGATATTACAGTTCATTAGCTACGACTGTAGCATAGAAAAAGCTACGATCGTAGCACAGAGCTCTACAAATGTAGCGTGCAGCCGTATATTCCACATTTCCTCACAACTCCTACATATTATTAATACTTGCGATTGTTGTTGTTGATGAACCATCAACAATATCTTGATAAAAACATTTATACTGTTTCACTGATTGCACTTTAATAACTTACTATCTTAATATCTAAACCTATGTTCCTTTTTCTTTTTTATATAATATGCAAACATAAAATATAACACATGTACTCTGCAAGGGAATATGACACTGTGTACCTAAGATTCAGGATTATCTAAACTAGGGAACAGGATAACTACCTGTTTACTTAAATTGTGTAAATTTAATAAGCGCAAAAGTATGTTTATGTAACATTATCTTAGTTAATGAGAAATGTGAATTTCTAACCTGTCTGAAACAACACATATTATAGATCGAATAGTTACAAAAATATTTGATGGACAAGTATGTTGGGAAAATTCAACCGTCTAGGTAAGTAGCTCGGTGGCACAATTGGTAGCGTGCTTGTCTTGATAACACGAGGTTGCAGGTTCGAATCCAGGCACGAGGAATTTTTTAATATTCTTGTCTTATTTATTTATTTATTTACTTTCAGTTTCTTAACCTACTAACAGTTCTTAAACTAAATCGTAAGCTAAGTTAAGTAACATATATTAACCATATATACAATAAATGCAAAAATATAAAAAAGATTGCTCAATAAAAACTACGAATATATGATACAAATTTGGACAGAGACACATTAAATATATCTAGGTCAGGATACTGTTCGACCAACTTATTTATAAGAGTGCACGCATTGTGAGTGGGTGCAAATCTTAATCTTACATTTGTTTCTAATTTATCTTTTCTGGTTTGTAATGCTCATAATAATATATAGAGTATTCCAAAGCGATGGATTACACAATAAAACATATTCTTAAGATGTTTATGTTTTATACATAATCTTGAGAAATATTTGTTAAGAAAATAAAAAATTAATAATACCTTATGGCATTGTCAGGTTGTTTTAAGAACACAATAAATTTAACGCTGAATAATATATTAATTGTGTTCTTATGATTCCTCGACAATGCCGTAAACCGGTTGGATTTATTAACCCTTACATGCATGAGGTTAAACAGGTATCAGTGAAACAGTACAAGTGTTTTTATCAAGATGTAAACTGCTGCTTACTCCTTGTACTAAATTCGTAAAATAACCGTTTTCTCTCCACAACTCAGGTTATGAGCTACCTTTATTCCTAAAGGGATGTTGTCGGGGAACTAAAGTGTAATAAGCATCTTTCCGTGGGTTAAGAGCATAACATAACCGAAATTTAGCACCTCAATTTAGCTCGAGCGAATGTGAACTTAATCATGTTATGTAGTATCTACCATCAACCATCATCGTCTGCTTTACGATATGGCGGTTAGGATAACAAACAATAATAACCATTGTTAATATATTTTAAGTTCGCTAATCTGATTAAAATGAGAGCTGATTTTTGGCGATTTCAGTTAACTAATTCATAATTTATAAAAACAAAAAACTGAATACGTGACAAATGTTTTAATAAACGGTCTAAAATTTTTTTTTTAAATCATATAAATAATGTCGAGACATTAGTTGTACACCTTTTTAAAAATTGAACTAGAAGGACGTATGCCGACCAAATGGGCGACATACTGAAGAAGGACAAAGTAAAAAGTACCCGAATAGAAGAGCTTGTATGACTGGATTATTGGATGTAGAAGTTAATATTATATTTGTATTGATTCATTTATATCCATTATATTTATATCTATAATTTATATTTTTATTATTTTTTTTGTATAGAATAAGTTGTTATTATCCTTCTGTATGCTTGCTGCCAACCTATTTAGTGTATTATTTCACCACAGTACTGGTTGGCTGGAAGAAACCTCTTGAAGAGGTAAGCTCGCCGTTGTGCATATTTTTTACTTTTTTTGTTATCTTAGTTTAAGTTTCTGTGTGTGTGTACAATAAAGGATATAATAATAATAATAATAAATAATAGTAAAAGAGGTGTGTCAGGATCGTAGCAGATGGAAATCTGTAGTCTCTTCCTATCCCTCTGGAAGACAGAGTTAATATGTATGTACTCGTATGTATGAACTGTTTGGCTGTTGGCCTTTTTACCTATGGAAGGGGGATAGTGCCAAGCCTCAATTTGCTTTTAGTTATTTCAAGTCAGAACACGTACTAGTATTTTTTCAATGCAAGTGCTCGTAAATTTCTGTTTTATATGCGTCTAATCTGTTGTTCAAGTCAACTTTACTGCACGAGTGTTTAATTTTTTCATGAAAAAAAAACATTTTTTTAGTTTTGTTCCCAGAGTGCGCCGACCAAAATAAGCTAAATCGGCAGTCATGGTTAAGTTTATTTAATGACTATTACATTAATAAAAATAAGAAAAACATATTTAGTATCAGAGAAAATGTATGTACACTTTATCCTTATGTTTCATAAAACAAAACTAATTAAACTAAGCCCAAAATGTAATAAAGGCGTATTGACGTTTAAGTCATTTTAACAACTTAACTGTGGAATTTTATCTCAAACTTAATTTCAAACAATCACCAAAGTATAAACTACAATTTGTCCGTCTTACATTTTAAAAATATTGCCTGGCAATTTAAATGCGATTTATTGCGTTACATTTTTAGTTTGGCCGGGCAGCATTTACCACGATAAAAATGACCACGGGAGTACAGAGCGAGGTGTCTAATCGTCGTACGCTCGGTGCAGCCTTAAATAGTGGGAAGGCAAATGGAACTAAGCCACATCTGAGGTACCTATGTTTTACTTTTTTAATTTATCGAAAACAGTTGCCAGTCTTATTTTGTGTTCCATAGATAGACTTGACAGAAATTAGCTAGTTTCAGCTAGTTGCGTTCAATTTGATTGAATGAAATTAAAATTTCTTAGACGAAATTTTGAGTAGGTAGTAACTTTACAAAGTGAAAATTCTGATGAAACTTATTAAACTGATTCGCACCTGATTTTTACTTTTTAATTTATTTTGATAATTATCAAAGGTTACAAGAAAGATACTGGAATATGGTTCAAATAAACTTCTTGGTAGGTCACATAATCGTTAGATGAATATGAATTGTTTGATTATAATCCCAAAAGCCACAAATTTTTAATGTGAGAATTCGGAAAATGATACTGGCCACTTGAGTTCTATGTACATTATTTAAAAAAATACAATTTTAGCGATCGGTCTTCCTTATTAACAATATTATTTGTACCTAAACAATCTTAGACCATATAACACGGGACTAGGCACTTATCCCCCTCTGCCGAAGTACATGAACAATTTGTTCATGTAAGTTTGCTTGTGTTCGCGTTTTGTGTTTGTGTTGCAGCTTTTGTTTTAGTGTGACATATCAATTTTTCGCAGGAGTGTGCGTGAATGAGTAAATGTGTGCTGTGTGTGTTTACCTCCCCTCCCGTGGAAAATGGCAGAATTATTTCAGTACTAACAGTCGCGCTTTGCCAGGTCCCGTGATAAACATAAAAAGTTTAAAGTAAACTATAGACAATTTCGGGCAGCCATTGTTGTTTACATTATTGAATTAAGCTGGTGGACTCAAATTTATGTTATGCATGATTGTAAGCAGCCTTTGAACGTATCAAACTAAAAGCAGCTTATTTCCGTGCAAAGAAAAAGAAAAATAATGCCCACGTAAAGTTCATTTGGAGTATTTATTGTTTGTTTGTTTCTTTAACTACGTTCAATTTATTTACTCACACTATGCATTGGAAAACGTAGTATGACACACGTGCGTAAGGGCAATAACTTTCTCGTAACGTTTAAAACACTCGCTTATCGCTCGTGTTTCAAATCGTTCCTCGTAAGCTATTGCCTCCTTTACGCTCTTGAAGCATAAAGTACTATTGTATTCTAAATATGATAATTAGCTGACTATGAATTAAGGCACACGATTTTCTCAATTGTTTTTCGTTATAGACCAAAGCTCAAGTCCTCTATCATGTGGTACTGATATTTTATAAGGCATCATTTTGCCAAAATGTTGATTATTGATTTTGTTTTAACGATATCAAGCTGGATAGATTCACATACAAAGTTGTACCTATACCAAAATTTTACATCTCAGCCAGATAGTTACTTTGTAAATACCTGCATTAAACTGTGTAGGTGTCAAACTTTACAACGAAAAACAACAGAGAAACGGGTTATCAAATTTTGTACTAGAGCGGTGGCATGCGTATGCGCCTTAATCAAAATGTTTAATTAGCTTTGTACGGAGCCTTAACTAGTCATGTGGCACGGTCTGCCCTTTTTGATTAAGTAGCGTGGCGAATTTCGGCTCAACCAGCGTTATCACGGGCAGGCTTCTCTCAACGCCAATGACCTTGAACTGAGCAACTTTGTAACCAGTTTGTACGGTAAATATAGCATTTCTTGATACAAGAAAAATACATGGTGATCTACATGATACGAACTGTAATGTGGTTTTTCCTGAATTTTATTTTAATATATATATATATATAATTTATTTTTTGGAAAAAATATATTTCTTTACTTCTTTATATATATATATATAAAGAAGTAAAGAAATATATTTTTTATTCACCCTTATTTCTCAGTTTTTTATCCACTTGTAATAACATAACTGCCGCAGTTTTTATCGAAACGGTAAAAAAAATATCAACTTCTAGACAAAACAATATTAAATAATATGGTTTTCTCACTTTTTGGAAATTCTTTTTATTTTATTTCATATTTAAAATAAAAAGAAACACTATTTTTGTACTTGTCAGTCGGAGCGCCTGACGTAACAGGCAAGTTTAAGTGCGAGCTGATAAGAACTTTATTTTAATGAGGTTTTGTACGACATTTCAACCACCACGAATAGAGTTGCTAATTTTTCCGACGGAGTCACCTTAATTTAAACCAACCATAAATTGTAACAGGCCCCTTTGTATATTTTTTCTGAAAATATAGGCTAAATCATGAAGATACACTGTTCTTTAACTTTCAGCTGGTATTTTTTATAACGAAATTATTTTTTGAAAATCAGTTTGGAGAAATGGGAATGTGACGTAATAGTCATACCGTTTAGGCTCAATAGGGAGAGTTCCTTGACGTAAACAGAGACTGAAAAAAATATTTTTTGGGGGATAAAACCTGAAGATGAGATTACTGAAAATCAAAAAAACAGACGTCGGTTTTGAAATTACTTTTTTTTTCTTGTGGGCAATGGTCTTTTTCCTGTAATGCCTAAATGACATGACTATTACGTCATCAAAGCTATTTATTCAGTTCCTGAATATTTTCATGTATATCTTTTGTATTTCAAGGAGAGAAAAATTATACACTAAAAAAGTCTACTCCTTTCAAAAAAAATAACAATTAGGTGCTGTTATGGTATTCTGGACCATTTGAATTGCGCTTATACAGTCAGAGCAGACAGGTTTTTTAACCTCAAGGTATATTGGTGCGGGTAATATATAAGGTGACTTTTATTTATACAGCTAAACTCTTACTGAAGGCTTGGTAAGTGATCAGTAACACGGATCGATAACACTTTTTGATAATTTCGCAAAATAAAATCTTGACGTCCCATAGTAGTTGACTCGGGGCTGGGCTTGCATTTGTAAGGAACACGAAAAGAATAATTTATGAATTTCACAAAAAGAGTAGTCGAACCTTGTTACTGAGCACTTACTGAATCTTCAGTAAGAATTTAGCTGAATAAATTAAAGTCACCTTATATAATGAGCTCTTTTCTAGACCGTTTAAGAACTACATAGAAGTACTACCTACGAGTATCGAAGACAGATCAGATGGCATTGCCCCGTACATGGTCTGTGGCCCCGTGGATAGTTTATTACCAAACGAGAAAAGCTGTTTTTTTGTTTATAGCTTTTATTTATTGGCATTTGACATAGATCTGCGCCATCTATTTAGTCAATCGGAACCATTAAAAAAAAAATCTTCCTTGAAAACCTCTTACAGGCTAAAAGGTTATTAACATAATATTAATAAAACTAGTTTCCAAGTTTTGCTAAAGTACCGAGGTGTTATCTAACCTACTTTTAGTGTTAGGTCAAACTAACGTGAACTTATCAGATTCTCGTTCATGATCATTTTTAGAGTTTCATGAGAAATCCGAAACTTCTGTGATTCGTTGCGTATATGAGAAATACTGGTTGTTGAAATACTGAAGAAGGGCAAAGTCAAAAGTACCTGGAATAGAAGAGCTTGTACGACTAGATTGATGAATGTTTTAAGAAGCGGAAGATGTATCAGGATCGAAGAAGATGAAAATTTGTAGCCTCTGCCTACCCCGCTAGGAGAGAAGGGTACGTATGTGTATGTGTAATTGTGTGTTGAGAAGTCCCGACAATTCTATTCGTATTATTCTTCATATGGCGTCGAATTTGGAAAAAGCGTTTGAGATATCAAATTGTTTAGTCTTTTCAAGGTTTAATTTAAGAGTGATTTAATTTTAATTTAGTTTGGTTTTAATTAATAATAATTTTATAAAATGTACCGTAATTGGCGTAAGATGAATTTTGTTATCTACTAGCTTTTGCCCGGTTTAACGACATGCTTTTTTCCATGATAAAAAGTAGCATATGTGTTAAGTTAGGATATAAGCTATATCCATTATAAATTTCATCCAAATCCGTCTAGCCATTTCAGAGTGAAAGCGTAACAAACATACACACATACACACACACTTTAGAATTTATAATATTAGTGTGAAGTGTGATTAGTTACAATGCGGAGGATATTTATTATTTATTTTTAAAGAATATAGTATCTGTTTTTATAAACAGTTTTCTTTACGCTTGGTCACTATCACTTCCGATGAAAAGCGTACATAAGATTTAAGATGAAAAGCACTCTCCCAGAAAGTGGAAGAGTGAAAGCAGGTGAGGCATTAGTTAATCTCTCTACGGACTTCTACAAAATCACTAGTAGACTATTGACTGATTCCACGCAACAGTTTGTATGCTTCACATGTTATTTACTTGTTTATTTATGAAGTATTTTTTTGTTTCAGGTAAGCAGCATATCTGAAAAATACAACAAATATAGTAAGTTAAATGTGAACATACCATTGTAATATTAGAGGTCTTAAAGTGTGATAAAATGTATGGGACTTAGACCCTATAACACGGGACTAGGCAAGCGCACTTATCCCCTCTGCCGAAGTACATGAACAATTTGTTCATGTAATTTTGCTTGTGTGCGCGTTTTGTGTTTGTGTTGCGGCTTTAGATTTGGTGTGACATATCAATTTTTCGCAGGAGTGTGCGTGAATGAGTAAATGTATGCTGTGCGTGTTTACCTCCCCTACCGTGGAAAACGGCAGAATTATTTCAGTGCTAAGAGTCGCACTTTGCCAGGTCCCGTGTTAAATGGTCTAAGGTATGGGACAATATGATTCGCGCGTTAGTTATACCGCCTCTGTAGTCAATGTCACAGGAAGGAATCGATGGCGGCCGTAGACATTGAATGTTATTTCAATGGTTTTATTTTTCCATTCTAGTAAGCATTAACTTATCATCAATAATAACTTAGAACAAATAATGAACGATTGAAAAACAAATTATTCTTCGTTAAAAAGTGTTGTTCTAGAACTAATGTGTAAGTTCTGAACAAACGAAATGCGAACAAAGAATTATTAACTTTAAAATAATTGTTACCACTTTATAATATGAAGCAACTTATGTGCCTGGGTCCGAAATGATTGCTCGTGTGAACTCTATCAAAGACCTTCGTGTCACTTTTGATACTCGTCTAACGTTCCACGAGCACATAAAGACCCTGGCTGCTGATTGCTCCAAAAGGCTAGGTTTCGTTCTTCGTAACGCTAAGGATTTCAAAAATCTAAAAGCAATAGAACTTCTCTTTACAGCTCTTGTGAGAAGTAAGATTGAAACTGGAGCCATCGTCTCGAGCCCTCATGTATCAACAGACGTGCTATTGCTCGAAAAAGTGCAGAAAGCGTTCCTCCGTTTTCTGTACAAAAAGAAATTTGGGTACTACCCTTTTATGTATCCGACAAAATACCTCCTTGGTATGCTGGGGTTCAACTCGTTGGAAGTTCGACGAGACTGTGAGCAGATTGTTGCAGCATGTCGCATGTTGCGTGGTGAATCAGACTGCCCACAGCTCACCAATCAAGTATGTCGACTGTTTGTGCCTGACAAATACCTCCGAACTCGTAAGCACGTTCTATTGTCGGTTCCGGCGTCGCATACTGTTGCTCGTAGCATGTCTCCGCTCGTCCGGGCCCGGTCATCACTCAACACACTGTTGTCTTCGGTACCAGAGTGTGATTTGTTTGCTGATAGATTGATGACTGTGAGTGAGAAATGTCTGGCGTTC
Organism: Ypsolopha scabrella; assembly: GCA_910592155.1. Taxonomy (NCBI): domain Eukaryota; kingdom Metazoa; phylum Arthropoda; class Insecta; order Lepidoptera; family Ypsolophidae; genus Ypsolopha; species Ypsolopha scabrella. The sequence goes on along the minus strand of OU342980.1, from coordinate 2,859,758 downwards.
TGTGAGCGTGATGAATGAAAGGAACGTCCCTATTTATAATGAATTGTATATCTTACTTTATCTTTTTAATTGTTAATTGTACATATTGAATTTATATTTTATTTTAATCAATAATTAATTTTAATATTTAATTGTATAACGCATTGGTGTAAGCTGTAATGTTATACTTTTTAAATAAATAAATAAATAAATAATAATAATAATAATAATTATTATAATAATAGCAATAGACCGGACATCACACTTACCTTGAAATCCACAAAGACTACGTACCTAATCGACATCTCCGTCCCCAACACAAATAACTTAAAACAAAAACATACAGAAAAAATTCAAAAATATATTCCCCTAGCAGATGAAATGAAACAAATGTGGAAACAAGAAACCGTCAAAATTGTCCCGATTATCATCTCTTCAACCGGTATCGTCCCTAAAACTCTAAAGAAAGCCCTAGAATTATTGGATCTACCTATAAAAACCTTCATACCCATGCAAAAATCAATAGTGATCGACACCTGCTCTATAGTCCGCCGCTTTCTTAACCCAACTTCACTCCCATTGCTCACCAATCTTACAACGCCTCACATAAACACAACACATAGCATGCCGCCAAACACACAGGAAATGCAATAGTACACACATACACTGACACAACGGAACCAGGATACTTGGCATAAGCCCGTACCTAGTCCTAAAAAAACCGACCCCGGTCGAGAAAAAAAAGACATAGTCGAAATAATAATAATAAATAACAGCTATTATAAAGTGGTAACAATTACTGAACTTGTGTTACTTAATATTGTGTTAGTTTTTAGGGTTCCGTAGTACCCAAAAGGTACAAAAGGAACCTTTATGGTGAGTCTCCGTTGTCCGTCCGTCCGTATGTCACAGCCTCATAACTTTAGCACCGTTAAAGATATAGACATGAAATTTTCCATAAAAATATATTAATTAAAAAATATATAAAATTTTAAATTGTTCAAAATATTTCCAACACAAAAGCGAGAAAAATAAAAAATAAATTCTTAAAAATAGAACATGGTTGTCGAAATGTAGATATTAAAAAGTTTATTGTAAAAATATATACTTTTTATATATTTACTGGCACCGATTCCAAGAAATCTTTGAAAAACCACAAAAAAATGCATGTGTCCCCCCTTATTTGCGAAACTGGTGGATCGAAAAATATGAAAAATATTACGATTATAAGTCATAACTGGCCAATTACAGGAAAACTATAGCGATGAAAAAAAAGTTGATAACAAATGAGAAATATAAAAAAATATATAAAAAAATATAAAAATACAATATGGGTATCAAATTGAAGATATTAAAGAGTTGATTATAAAAATATATACTTTTACTATATTTATGAATTAAATTAAATTATTTACCAATGTCGAGAAATATCTGAAAAGCCACAATAAATGCATGCCCCCCCCTTATTTCCGAAACGAATGAACCGAAAACTATGAAAAAAATGGTAATCTGGGATTACGTAAAGATTACAGGAAAAATATAACGGGTGAGAAATTTACAATAACAAAATGACAAAATTATTTTCATCCACGAGTTTTATTTCGAGTACGGTATAAAAATCTTTGAGTCTCTTTTTTGTGGTAGAATCAAATCGTTTTTTAGTTATCATAAACAGTTATGGGCAAGATTTTAAATACCTTCTTCCTGACTGTTCCCAAAACTGTCGAATTACGGAACCCTAGGTATGCGAGTCTGACTCGCACTTGACCGGTTTTTTTTGTTGTTAGTTGTATTTGCGTTAACAAACAAAAAAAAACAATGACCTCTCAGACTCATTTAGTATTATAATTTTTTTGTATTCATAATTGAACATTTCCAATTCTTTACATTTGCTTATTCATACTATCTTGCTTATAAGTAAAAAAAAATATTTGTACGTCTTACAAGGCAGAATTAAGCTGAGGTACGTACTATACCTTGGTTCGACATATAAATATACTTTGAACTTCGAACAGTTTCTTGCAGAAATCGTTATGAAAGCATTTCTCTCGTTTCGTTTCCACGTTAGTGGGATCAGATCTCGACAAGATCTCGAAGGAGTAAAGTTGTATTGTTTCTAAAGGGATCAGGGACTTCCTCAACCATCTGGCGTCGAGGATACTGTGTTTAATTATCGGATTTGTGCTTGAGTTGGTTATTTATTGGCTTATTTACTTAGGCAACTCATCTCTTTGGGGTGTTTTGTCAATGTTGAGTATTTCCTTTATGTATAGTAGTAGCTACCAATGTTTATTTTTATTTTTCGGGTTCTTCAATAGAAATCAGTTTCGGTAGTGTATTAATCCAAGATACAGGATGGCTAGAAGTAGCTTCGATTTTTTTAACTAAAACAATTATACAGTCTTTATTTTCTTCTGGTTTCAATAAATGTTTCGGTATTTTTCACATTTTTTCACAGCACGAGACGTAGCTGTGTTATACAAGTATGTATCCATCATAGATTAAAGTAAATTGCTTGGGTACACTGAAACTATACTTTTGACAAAAATTACGAAAAAAAATTAAATTTAAAATTTATTTTAGACTACCACATCAATTTTAAAATATTGGAACCACCCGTCTGGAAGGAGTGGGCTTTCAATAACAGGTCCAATATTGCAGTTTGAGTATGTATTTATCTTAATATAATTGTATATGTTATGCCGAATCAGTAAGTTGAAGTGGCAGTGGGCGGGCCATATCTGTCGCCGACGTGATGCCTGTTGGGACCAAAAGGCGTTAGAATGGAGACCACGTACAGCAAAGCGTAGGCCAACCTCGTGCCCGCTGGACCGACGACCTGAAGGACGTTGCAGGTGGCGGCTGGATTAGGAGGACGGAGGACCGCCAAGAGTTGCGTGATATTGGGAAGGCCTATGTCGAGCAGTGGACGTGGACAGGCTGATGGATGGATGGATGTTATGGTTATTTTTTTTGTAAATTTTAGCTGTATGACACGGGAAATCTTTTAACCGCCAGGATAACAGTTAACCTGTGTTGTTATTATGTCAATCACCTGTTTTTTTTGAGAATCGTATAATAACTGTTAATAGCGTCATGAAAGAGCCAGTTGAATGCTGGTATCTTAATCATTTAGCAAAATGAGTATCAGTAACAAAAACTTCCCTAATTTGGTCAATAATAACGAAAGAACTTTTATCTACATTAATTACTGTTTGAAAAAACTCTCAAGACAGACCTAATTGATTGGTTTCGTCGAGTTCTCTCTCACTATCGATAAAATTAGTTACTCAGTCTCTTCTTAATATTTTGCTTCGGGCAATATACTAGCTGTTGCCCGTAGCTTCACTCGCGATGATTAAGTTTTTGTGTAGTAGGCACTTTAAGAAGAAGAAGAAAAAAGAAAGAAACTGATCGGATCGTTGATCATCAATGATCGTTTTCTAATAAAAAACGCAGTTCACTGATAAGTTCTTAACTGAATTATTAACACATTCAACATTAACAAGGACGTTCGCGTCGCTTGAGTCGTAGCGCTTGCTACGCCGTAGCAAAACAAGAAGTCGTAGAGCTTGCTACGTCGTAGCAAACCATAGAGTCGTAGCTTATTATGCAGTTGTAGAGCTTGCTCCACCATAGCAGAACTATAGAGTCATAGAGCTTGCTGCGTCTTAGCAAAACTATGGAGTCATAGCTTACTAGGGAGTTGTAGCGCTTGTTTGCCAAAGCAAAACTATAAAGTTATAGAGCTTGCTATGTCATAGCAAAACTATGGAGTCGTAGAGCTTGCTTCGTCTCAGCAAAATTATGGAGTCGTAGCTTACTATGGAGTTTTAGCGCTTGCTACGCCATAGCAAAACAATGGAGTTGTAGAGATTGCTACGTCTTAGAAAACTATGGAGTCGTAGAGCTTGTTCCGAAATTAAATTAAATTAAATTAAATTAAATCAGCAAAACTATGGAGTCGTAGCTTACTATGGAGTTGTAGCGCTTGCTACGCCAAAGCAAAACTATGGAGTCCTAGCGTTTGATACGTCATAACAAAACCATGGAGTCATAGAGCTTGCTGTGTCTTAGCAAAACTATGGAGTCATAGCGTACTATGGAGTTCTAGCGCTTGCTACGCCGCAGCAAAACAGGCGCCACTTTTTTGTCAAAATAAAGTCACCAAATTTTACTAGCTATTAGATTTGATTTACATTAGATCAAATTATATAATATTTTGATTACTGACAATGCTCTCAATTACAGTTTATCGATGATTTATAAGGTTCTACAAAAGGGTATCATAAAAAAATGGCAAGAATTAAAATTAAAACGTACGCCATTATCACACAATACAATTTACAATAAATCTCTTAATTGTCACAATAATGTGTTCCCGAAGATATTGTCTGAACATTTTACGACTGTTGCCGACGGTCCCCATTGTCACAGAGTAGTTGTGGATAAAGAGAGGCTCTTCTTCGAGTTCCACTATATTTATTGCTAGCTTTTGCCCGTGGCTTCACCCGCGTTGAATTAGTTTTTGTGTACTGCTTTAAAATCTGTTGATATTTTTCGGACTGTTACCTACAGTAAACATAGCTGGTGAAACTTGTGTGTTATGCGCCTCTGTGTTTCCCAATTTGTATGTCTTTTTTACAGCTTTTTCATGGAAAATCATTTATGGGATAAAAATTATTTTTTGTCCTATTCTAGATCTAGAACTTTATTTCAGCCCAATCGGTTCAATACGTGGAAGGGTGGTACATCACTTTTCTATAGAAACATGAAATATTATGGGATGAAAAGTAGCCTATATCCTATTACAGGTCTAGAACTATATTCATGCAAAATTTCAGCTCAATCAGTTCAGTAGATACGGCGCGAAAGAGCAACAAACATCCATCCATCCATCCATACATCCAAACTTTCCCATTTATAATATTATTAGTGGGAGGGATTGGTGGGAAGTTTGTAACGAGTTTGGCAAATTCATCGTCGAGAAATATACTGACTGGAGTTTTGGTAATTGAAGAGAAATTAGAAACAGTATTTTATTGTTTAAGGATTGGATTCATGGTTAAAGTTGGCCATATTCAATACAATACAAATAATTGATTTCTTTAATCTAATCCTACAAGTAGTTGGAGTCTCCTCTTAAGGCATTATATACTGTCATCATCATGTTTTGCATCGGATTCAGGTTCTGCAATGTAAATGATTGAAAATACTATGTTTTTTTTCAACTCAATATATTTTTAATAACACTTTTTAAAAATACATACGTTTAAAATTCTTACCTATGACGAAATTATATAAAAAAAAAAGTCACGAAAATACCACGAAAACAGTGATTCAGCTCCTATACTCCGAAAGTGATTAAAACGATAAAAACACACGTGGACACATATAAAAAATGTCCTAATGTAACCGCATTTTAAAAATAACTGAAATTTACTCGGTAGTTGATAAGAGCAGGATAGACAGTTAAAAACAAAAGCGTTAGAGCAGGACATTTACCAGCATACTTGACTCCTATTAGTAAAGGCTCCGTTTTCACTGGTCAAATGAAAATACTCTCGTGCTCAATCCTCAAAAAACAAAATTTATGCTTTTAGGAACAAAACACCAACAACAAAGCATTTTAGAAGAAAGACCAAATATCCAAATTAATAATCATCCAATTGGAAAGATAGAAGTAGCCAAGAACTTGGGAATACAAATGGACGGAGAGTTGCGTTACGTAGAGTACATTAACGCCAAAATTAGAAAGGCCTTCTTTAGGCTGAAAGTACTATACGGCATAAGAAATTACTTATCAGAGCAAGTTAGGCAGGTGGTGACTGAATCACTGGTTCTGTCTCTCTTCAATTACTGTGACACTGTTTATGGCTCCAGACTTTTTGAAAAAACATCGAGGGCTATACAGCGTGTACAAAATGCTTGCGCAAGGTTTTGCTACAACATACCTAAACGTAAAAGAATAACACCGCTCCTTAATGAAAAAAAAGTGCTTAAGATGAAATTTAGGAGAAAGCTACATTTGGCAAGTTTCGTCCACAAGGTCGTATTTAATCAGAGACCTGAATACCTCTATAAAAAATTTAGGTGGTCAAAAGATACACAGAGCCGATTTACCAGGTCTGTAACACTAAATAAAATGAAAATACCATTACACAAAACTGCTGGCTATAAAGGAGGATTCAAGTACGCTGCTTCAAAAATTTGGAATGATTTACCCCCGCCGCTACGTTTAAAAATGTCCCAGGTAACGTTTAAAAGACATCTTTTTAGAGAACTATTCAACAAACAGTTATACGGAGAAAGCACTAATGTTAAAACTGCTTAAAGCTGCTTTTAGCTACAATTCTAATATAAATTTTTGCAAGTAGGTAACAACGTCTTTTTTTTTCCAAGCTAAATATATATATATATATATTTTTTTTTTAATGTGTTTATTGTTTTAGATTAATATTTTTTCTTACGTAGATGAATTATTTATGTATGTTGATCAGTGTCCTCGTGTTAAACTTAATTTATGTTGTTAAAAATAAGTTTAGGAGTTTTCTGAAAACCAGCGCTAATCTGTTTTTCAGATGAGCATATGCTGAGCATGACTCCTTTTTCCACTCAGTGTTGTCTGAGTTATTGTAAACAATTTTGTGTTTCTTTTTTTTATGTGGAAATAAACCTTTATTCTATTCTATTCTATTCTATTCTTCCATAGAGGTGGTATAGCCAACTACTATAATTCGGATTCTGTCTATTATCGAAAAAAAAAATCAGCCTGGATATAAATTAGAATTGCTTTTAAGACGGAGTAAACTGACAGTTCATGATAGTGGCAAATGCGCTTTTTACTCCTATTGTGTATGATTAATTTCGCATTGCAACATTGAAAAGTTCGCGACAATGTGAAATGGTATCTATGCAAAGCGCACTTCCACTATCATGAACTGTCAGTTTACTCCATCTGATTAGCAATTCGACTTTAGAAGATGCTAAACGCGGTGAACAATAAACACTGACGATGCCAAATTAATAAAAAAACATCGCCACGACATGATGTGTTCCCAAATGTAAACAAAGATGTTGGCTTTAATGTAATGGTTGTAAACTATCATTAAGTTAAATTATATTTTAAATAAAGACATTTGAAAAACAAACAAAACAATTATCAGAGCTTTTCACATCTCAAAAGTTTTTACTTTCGGACGAAGAAATCGACCTTGAAAAATATACGTTACAGTCAAAACTCAGTACCTCCTCTGGGATACTTTCCCGCCGTGACGACATACGCTGAAACAAAAATGCACGAAGAAAATACATTTTCAATTTTTTGCAGAAATCTCGTCCCGTGTAAGTACATCAGAAATAAAGTGATTCTCCAAAATGGCGACTTTCCAAGTGCAAATTCCTGTTATTCCATCCCAACCAAGTTATATCTCCAATGTTGTGGTTCGTACAATTGTCACGAACTCACTTTATGCCGCGTACTCTACCATACTGTTTACATTGTCATCTGTTTCCTGCTTTTATGTAGCGTTTGATGGTGACCGCTGTTTTCATAAATTCGGCATACAATGTTCGGGTCGAATTTATTTTATACAGGTTGGGAGTGTTGATGTTGTGACAAATTGTGTTGATTTATAATTTTGGTTCCATTAGAGAAAAACCTCTTGTCTTGCTTATACAGAAATAGCTGATTGAAAGGCATGTAAGTACCACTGAAAATACTTATTGTTTTTTTTTCTTTAACCCTTTATAGAGCAAATTAATTTATCTCGCATTTAATGTTCATGTGGGGTTTTTATGTATATATAGGGTTAAGAGAATACAAATTTGACAAAAAACAACAATTTCAGTGGCCCAAATCCTGAAACTTAGGCAGTCTTTTATGAAACCGGTGCCCACTAAGGGGTTACATTATTGGTCTCATTGAAGACCTCTGAACATTTACGATATTTAGTTATAGTCCAAAACTTTAAATAAAAACAAATATTTTTGTGTAATGGCAGTTATTTATTATAATCAACAATTTTTAAGCTTCATTAATACCCATAGATTTTTTTATAGACTTCCATTGTCACCTTGTATCCGGTAACAGCACAACAGATTACCCACACCTAGAATCCTCTTTTAGTTGGATTGTTAGGCATGTACTGCTTCATAGTAGAGCGATCTTTGAACGGTATTATGTTTGTTTCTATGCTAATAACTTCTGAAATGAGTATGTCAAGTTTTCTGAAGCTCATCTGAAACCACAAACAATAAAATATTAAAAATAGAACACAAACATCAACACACTAGAGAAACTCTGGACGTCGCACATATTACTTTGCGATATCCGAGCGACAACGTGTACATAAAAAACATAATATTTATCAAAAAAAGGAATATCGAAGCTTTGTAGACATATATAAACCCTGATTCTTACTTTAATTATACTATTAAAATGTTTTATGTAAAGTACGCACATCAAAAATACATTTGAGGTTAACTTTTTTACATGTCTCCTTTCAAAAGGTTTTATTACCTCGTTGCTCAGTAATTAATGGTCAAAAATAAGAATGAATTAAAGTTATATAATTAAAGAATTGATTAACATACCCTTTTACAAAATATATTTGCACCTTTAACACACAAAAATTGTATCTGAAAAAGAACGAACGACCGAGTGTGGCTTTTTTTTCTGGAACGGGCATAGGTCTCGATTGAGATACGGTTTTCGCTGCGTTCGGTTAGCTGCAATTTAATATTTTAGGCGCTCCGGTTTCTTTCAAGACCTTTGCCTGTTCGGGCCCCTTACAAAAAACCATAAAGACCATAATTAATATATCATTCTACAGAATTACGACCTTATTAACTAATATGGGTAAGTGGTCTTATACGAGGTTGTTTTGAGCTTATGCTCTTTAAAGGGTTAAATCTAAAATTTATCGAATAGTGAAACGAGATGATCAGTTTGATAGTGGTCCAAGTTTTGTTGTACGCCAGAGTTACAGGTTGTTTGTACTTTGATCGCTAACCTTAGAATCATGTTAGTATGATGATAGCTATGACTTGAACAGAAAAAAAAGCCTTTCCGGTGTCGTAAACGGAGAGACAACTACTGATTATAACTTCAAATACGCCTGCCCGCCCTTCACAGTTAGACCAAATTCCAAAAGAAATTGCACTTAAATTGGTGGTAGGCTGCAGCCACCACGTGTCATCACCCTGATGACGAAAACAAAAAAAAAGGAATTATTTGGTGTCTTTAAAATTGGAACACTCGTTGGGGTTTCAGATGAAGCCTATTTGCAACCAGATTATATTTACGTACGAACACTAACGGAAGCCGTACATTGTACAGGTTCAGAAATTTAATGCGCACAAAAATCTTGGCAGTTAGTACGAGTATGAACTATATTTTTTCAGGTGGAGAGTCATCTTAGAGAATATAAACTAAGGTAGACGATTAAGGCGACTGTAATTGCTTTCGACCTTGAATGAATGAGCGAAGTGTGTATCCAACCCTAAGCTCCCCACATCGGACTTTAATCGAAGGAGAAGAGAAATATTTTAGGCAATGATAGTCCGTGACACTGGCCAGCGATGCACTGCACAGAAGTTGGTAAGTAAAAAATGCGTGACTAATTGATTAATAAATGATCTATAAAATGGTGTAACTAGGTTGTGGGATGTATATCCTAAGCACGATTTTAATTTTAATGTGTTGGATAGACGGAAGTTAAAAACGTTTGTTGTATGGGAGCCCCCTTAAATATTTATTTGATTCTGTTTTTTTGTATTTGTTCTAATAGCGGCAACAGAAATACATCATCTGTGAAAATTTTAACGGTCTAACTATCACGGTTCATGAGATACAGCCTGGTGACAGAATGACAGTAGAGTCTTAGTAATAGGGTCCCGTTGGTTACCCTTTGGGTACGGAACCCTAATAAAAAGATCGTAAATCAATTTGTTAGGTAAATGTTCTAGTTTTACTTTGAATACATATGAAGGTAGTTTTTACTATTTTTATGCTTGAATGGTTTAGACCAGCCCAGAAGCAGCCCAAGATTTGGGGGGGAAGGGTCATCTTGGCTGAAGTAAGAGTTCAGAAGGCAATTTTAACAGTAAAACAGGTTAAGCAAATATAAAAATTTTTAATAAAAATTAAATCTCAGTCATAAAACCAATGGAAGGCTTGGAAGGAATGAATGAATTTTATGGGGTATTCGGTTGGCACGTATATTTCGCGGCCTTTTAAAATTTGGTTTGCACCGTTTGAGTTATTTTTATAACATTATTTTGAACATTTTTGACTAGACATTAGCAGGCAGATAAAAACTCGTTTGAAATTTTCGAAAACCGTCAAGTTGTAGGGGATTTTTCCAGTTGACATGATGATTTTGCAGGGGGGGGGTCATTACCCCTGTGACCCCCCCCCCCCTCGGACCGCCACTGACGTGATTGTCATTTTAAAAACACTGAAAACCAAGCATATTCGCCTTTAGTTCTGTCTTGGTACCCACCTATGTAAATAATGCGATAATAGCAACCACTTGTTCGAAATGAGTTTAGTAGTTTACATTTGTGCATGTCTTTCGGATACATCTATTTATGGTTAAAAATACATTTACAATAAACAATATCTTTACTTTGGAATGAATATTAATTCTTTATTCAGCCAACATCTATCAAGCCCACTTTACATTTACTCATGACCTGTCCTTGGACTCCAATTCCATGCAGGATATGCCAGGACCTCTGAGGTCAGCTCAACGAAGCATGGATTAACGCTAAGATAGTAAGCTCTTTCATACATGGAACAGCACGTTTGCGTATGAAAATCCATTGGAGTTGAAACTAGGCTGAAACTTAGAGGGTTGTCTTGATAAAGGTGGAAATGTCATAGCTCAAAGATCGATACTTCAGATGCGTGTGCTTACATTATTTTAGCTGAGGGTTATTGTTTATGCGTTTATTATTATAAATTCTATAAGAACTTGCGTGAGTTGATATACTAAATTTTTATTTAATTACGGTTTTAACACTCGCATATTATTATTGTTGACTGAATGCCAACAGTTTCATGATACAGTTTTGGCATTTTCAAGGTGAATGTTGTTCTTAGGTCGACGACGCGGTGTTCACCGTCGTCGCTGCCAAATGGCTAGGCATACAGTCAAAAATTAAAACGTGAGTGTAAAACTACATAAATAAATCCATATTTTATCCTTGCGGTATAAAAAAGGACCAGGATTTGAACTCGGGACCTCTCGCTAATCGGGCGATTGCTCTACCAATTGAGCTAACCAGTTCTCAACACAACCTGCGAATTTATTAATGGGTACCGCAACGATATGTATATATACTCACTTAATAGTGAGCCACTTGGCGCGTAGAGGTCTCAGTTGAGGTTTGAGTCCCGGTTCAGGGATCTTTACATCCAGATTTAATTTTCTGCTTTTTATACCGCAATGATGTAATATTATTTATTTGTTATTTCCTTGCGATGGATAAATCGCCAAGTATTAAAAATATAGAGATTATTTCTATCATGGTTATAATTTAAAAATAATTTGTTATTGTTATTTTTCGTTCCAAATCTAAAAAACGATTCTTAACCGGTAATTTCCTTAGCCACGGTCGTACCAGTTAATAGGTACATTAAAATTGATGTCAATAATCATCTCAAATATGTCAAAAAACAAGGAAACAAAGAAAAAGGAAGGAAAAATCCTTGTTTTTTTGACATATTTAAGATGATTATGATATACCGGCCAGAAGCACCAACTTTTTTACATACAACGTCTTAGTGTATTGGAAACAGCGGTCATCTTGATTTTTTGCGGCTTTCTTTCGCGATGTACGTCTCGAAAGGGTAAAAGTTCTCTGCTTTACCTTTGGAACTCGTAAGTACGAGTATGTACACCAAAATTATATTCATGTAATTGCTACACAGGCCGCTTTTTATCCGGTGTGTTCACATTTTGATGCTAAGCAGCCCTACTAACCGATAACTTTTGACATACACTTATCTCTTAAGAAATACCTGAACATCTTCAAAGATAAAAAAAAGTATGATAGATCTGATTTCCGTAATCCAACAATTTGCTCACCATCGTCGCAACGTTGCATTAGTCGGTTGATCGCGTCGTCTCGTCGCGTCGCGATGCAATCTTGCGACTCGGTGACTTGCATGATGTGGTCCAGGGACGTACCAAGGAAAAAAGAACAATGGGGGTCATCTCCAAGCAAATGGTCCTCAAAAAGAAAAATGCATCAACACGCTGTAATGTGTAATATCGGATTTTGAAATAAAATCGTACGAAATTTTCTCCTCCTTAGCCCTCGCTGCCATTTTGTGGCGTGGAATTAGGATATTACATTTATAATAAAATATTCGTAAGTTCTATTTTCAAATACAGGTTATAAGTTTCTTGGGATAAGATATCAAACGCTGTTATAAAGTGGTAACAAAAAAAAAATTGAGATTTATGACAACATCTATGACTTATATTAGGGTGAGTATGCAGCATAACAAATTAATATCTACGCTTACAACTCTATTGGTGAAAAGTAATCGACGTTAATTCGACGTTCGACGTAATCTGTGATTTGTAATTTTATTTCTGGGACTTAAATGAGCTTTAATAATGATACAATTGTTATTATTAAATTTTTTTGTTCATCAATGTGTAAATTTTCAGTAAAATGAAAATATTATTTGCTCTACTTGTACAATATATTATAACAACGAGCGCTCTACACTGTTGCGCTTGCCTCGTTATTGTAGCGCTTCTGGGACGTATGCTGAGGTACGTATATATTGTTTTCTCTCAATTATGCGTAAGTGCTCGATAGCGGGCAAATTGCAGACCAGCAGCAACAGTCTCCTTGCTCTAATTACCAACACGACCGAACGGGCTGTTCCAGTGGCACGGGCGGTTTTGCATCCAGCCATGTTTCACTCATGAGGTAGATAAAACATGATTAAAAAATCTTGTTAATGTTTATTTTAAATTGATATTTTATTGTTTAATTTTAACTTTGATAATAATGCTAATTTAAATTTGCATTTTAATTTTATTGATTTACTTTTAATTGTCTATTGTTATATGGACAAGTATTGTAAATTTTCTATCTACACACTGGATACATTTCCGTAAGCATTATACAAGCAAATATTTGTGCTAGAATAATGTAAATTTTATTAAAAATATATCTGATGAAGATTTAAACTGTTATCAGCAGATTTCTAGAACTCGGTGCGCCGACCACTAACAGGCATGCTGTGTCATCGGCGTGACCAGTATTTTACAGCATGTACCCCCAAGAACAAATCCTAAGTACGGGCCTGGATATGCAGCGCTGTAACAAGGCGGAGTACAAATGAAAAACGTTGCGATATCTGTCCCGAGAAATAGGACAAATTCATCTAGACGTGTTTCTCGCATGTTATCCGTAATAATTTGCATTATAATATTTTATGATACAATCTTTTCTATTATACATGAATATTAAAACATTACATTCGAAGGTCGATTTGTTTGATGTTTTGTTACATAACTGTTCTCACTTCAACTGGTAGGGTTTGGCGATGGCTCACCACTCTCATGACAATACCATGCCGCGGAACTAGACCTGAGGTGCAATTGTGTCATATGACTATTCGGCTAAGCAACTTAGCCCGTTTGACAATTGAAATCGTACATTTTTGGCTGTCAAATGAATACGATTGTTTTGTTTTGTTGTTGACAACCAAAAAATTATAATTTCAATTGTCAAACGGGCTAATTTGTTTAGCCGAATAGCCATATGACAATCGAATTTGATGAATCACAATAATGTAAACCTTGTATGTAAACCTTGTTTCACTTGTTGGTATTTCTGGAAGTAACTAACTGGATACACTAAAAACTGTTTAGAATGAGTATTTTCAAACTTTTATATTATTTTTAAATATATTATATATGTTAAATTGTAAAAGATGTTTTAAATATTCAAAATGATTTTAGACGTCATAATTTATGTTCTAATAGCTTTTGCCCGCGACTTCGTCTGCGTGGAGTTTGGTTCACTCCCTTACACATAGCAACTATCTGTATGTCAAATTTCAGCGAAATCCGTTCAGTAGTTTTGGGTGTGCGTTGAGATAGATGAGTCAGTCGGGTTTGCCTTTTATTGTAAAATCAGAAGAAGATTGTATCTATCTTAGAACTTAGTATTATAAAGATTTTAGAAAGAGACATTGGTCTTTGTACTCGATTGGCGCCAACCAGACACTGCGTTTTCTTCTGTCGCAACAAAGCTGCTTTTATTTTATTGTTTCATGTAATTTTTCGCAGGTGTATTAAGAAACGTAGTCTTATACACGTGCGAAAGTGGTGATATTTCTCGTCCCGACTGTTATTTCAGTCGAAAAATCGAAAATTCAGCCGTGACACGAAATATCAACCATTTCGCACTGGAATCAAAATGTACTATTTTATTCAAATATAAGAAAAACAATCATAAGTTGTGCGTTTGAGAATGAAAGCAGTCGCAACCATCTGAATTCCGTCGACACATAAAAAGCGCTTTAAATCAAGTTATCAAAAAACCCAGTAAATTTGCCCAGATCCTGTTAAACGTAAATCTGTTTTTGGATTGTATTAACGGAAGGATTTGCTACTTACTTGCAGTTAAAAGGGTTTAATCAAGTTAAGGAACGCTGTCTAGAGGTTCTTGGCGGAGATTAAGGTTTTCAGGGTTTCAGCAGCAAGTGGAAACCTTTTTAGTTTTATTATTGTATTTTGCGTAACTTGAACTTAGGGCTCGTTGAATCGACACATGATTAATACTTACGATTGTCGGCACTTGGTGAAACTTCGATAACACCATGATGTATAACAACACTTGTACTCGTTTCACAATAATTGTATAGGTATAATATTAATCCCAACCGGTTTCGGTATTACACCATTATCAAGGGTTTTTAATAACTAAAACATTTTGCGGGATATATAGGTTTTATTGGTACATTTATTCGACGTGCAAACAAATAACAAATAATATAATAATTATTGTAGAACAATCTGACCAAATTTGAAACTTGTTCGGCTTTAAGATTAAGCGGAAGCATCCATCTATCAGTCCGTGTTCACCCACTGCTGGACATAGGCCTTTCCCAAAAGTAAAAATACATAAATTAAAAATAAATAAATTATTAAAAGTATTAATCAAAAGTAATTTGAATAAAAAGTATGCATTAAATGCGTTTTAAAGCAACTTGCGGAAATAGTTTATTAATAATAAAGTCTTCACAAAATAATTACGTACTTTAATGTATTACAATTTTTTTGCATTACATTAACAAACTTAAAGGCGTGTTTACAGTTGTAATGTAATGCAGCTAAAATGTAACGCATAAAATTGAATAATTTTCATGTGATCACATAACTATTAACAAGCAGCTTGCGCGAATTGCTATAAAACGCATTTATTGCTAACTTTTTATTCAAAAGTAAGGAAAACAATATTTTGATGTGCATTTTGCATCGAGATCCTCCGTTACCACCCCAAACTCTCGCGTTTTGTACACATTTTAATGTTGTCAAACAAAAGGTAATAAAAATACATTAAATATAAATAAACATTAAAATAAATATAGGTATTAACGCGACGATTGAATTAGCTACTGTTTTAATCTGTCAGAGGCATTCAAGCCATGGTCTGGATTGTAATTCATTGTTTTAGCAAAATTGAGCATTGAGAGGGTTATGTTGTACATATAACTAAAGTCTAACGTTACCTGTATTAAATAAATATTGTCTTAAATATTTGTAAGTTATATACGTACAATTTCATCTACATTTATATTTATTGCAGAGGTTCTCTCTTTACTTCCAAGCTTATTTTTAGTTTCGTCCCGATGGACATTTGGAAAATATTTGGATATTCTAGTCTAATCAAATAAAGTATTTGCGTTCACGGAACCTTTTTAGTTTGTATATTCTTGGCAAACCTTTTTGAAGGCTAGAATGGCAGTGGGAGAAAAGGAGCGTTAGAAAGATGTTGCGACCGAAGCAGAGGGTTTGGGACAGGCAGTTAAAGTTAAGTAGTCCATTTCATTAGGTATCTAAAGGCTGGGTTTTCTGAGGAATCAATCTAAAATATCTTTGGTAGAGTTGTTGAAATAGCCTCATATATTTTTGGTATCATTTTATTTTTTTGTCAAAAACTTCTGTAGCTTTACCATCTGTTTATCTGTTCGTCGAAACTTAAACCAACTTTCAAGTATTACGTAAAACAATTTTTGGAGATTTTTGACCCCCCCTTCTCTTATGTAACGGGCCGTAACGTTTTTATGTACCCCCCCCCCAGCAATGGTAATTCCGTTAGAAATACTGAAAAAAAAAGTTTTAAAAATGCGTGAGAGAATCTCTCTACGCTACCGTTCTGAAGGGTTAAAAAAAACAATGTTACGTAACGCGTAGTTCAAACCCCCCCTCACGCCCCTGTAACGCATCGTAACGTTTTACAAGACCCCCCCTCCCCCAAATTCGTTACGTAATACTTGAACGGTCCCTAACCGATTCAGCTATAATTAATTTGCCTTTAAAATTGGAAAACAATTGAATTACCTGTTTGTAATGTAATGTTAAAGTAGAAAAAAAAATTACGTTGAATGTATATTCTAATTGAGTTTTAGGTCTTTCTTTAAAGGCCTACTTCTCCTATACGGGTATCATCAAAAATGAATTCCATTTTGATAATAACAAATCAAAAGTTATTAAAAGTTTCGTATGATTTTTCGCAAAAAATTTTTTACTCCTTCCGAATGCTTGAAGCAATTTTAATGATTCTTTCACCATACTAAAGGCAATTTATAGATGTACAAAACTATTGTTTAACATTTTTTTTCGTCCATCGTGTCCTTGGGAGAAGTATTATTTTTTCCTATTTTGCGCTATTGAGAGGCGCAGCGATCGTCGTAACAGCCACTTTGCAATGCACGCTGATATGAACGTTATTTCATTGTCGTTTCCGTCGATTTTTGTACTAACATAATATATCGAGTTGTTAAGTTAGTTAATGAATAAGAATGATTATTTTTTTCAATAGAAGCCTTCTGTCTTCTGTGTTCTGTGTTAGAAGTGTTCGTCACGTCTAAGAGTAGGTAATCTTAAGTTAAATCATTAATGTATACGTAATACGTACTAGAGTTAAATTTATAGCAATTCATAAGCCTGTGGTTTTTGTCTCAACACTTCTTGAGCGACAGTGGTAGATCACTTTATAAAACTTCCAAGACGCCAAAGAAAAAGAACACAGGAGGCCTAAAAAAACTTGTTCCTCGCCCGTCATTCCTCTACTGACTTACCAATCAGTAATATCTCATTGTCAATGCAATACCGACCCAAATACTCCAAGTATAAGGTTCACTGAACCGGAATAGATGCGGTTGTTAAATGTTATTTGACGTAAATGGGACGACGTACCCTCGTGGAATCATGTTAATCCTATTTCAGTTTGTGCCACTCTTTGCTATGTTTACTTACGAATATGTATAGCGATTTATGGCAATTTATGAGTAAATAGTCCTAAAAAGGCGTGCAAATAATATATATAATCATAGAATTTATTACGTGAGCGACTGACGGACCGACAGACGGACAACAAAGTGATTCTATAAGGGTTTAGTTTTTTACTTTTCAGGTACGGAAAAAACCAAATCAGTGTATTTTTCCGTACCTCAAAATGAATTTTATCTGCAGTTTTTTTCGTCCGCAAATAACACTTCAAGGCAAAAAAAACAACCGGACAAGTGCGAGTCCGACTCGCCCACCGAGGGTTCCGTTAAAGATTTAATTACAAATGTATAGTTTTCAGATTTTTCCCTATACTTGTATTGTAAGACGGTATTACTTGCCAAATTTCATAGTTCTAGATCAACGGAAAAAAGAGTGTCAAAATATACGTTTTTTGCGGCATAAATGGCCGTATCTTTTTTACGTTAACTTAGAAGTTTGATTTTATCACATCTTGGGACTGTGGACTTAGGTATATGGTTTTAATTTCAACTCGACACGACGATACCTCCACGCGTTCCCGAGAAAATGGATCTTGACAGACAGATGGACGGACGGACGGACAGACGGACGGACGGACGGACAGACGGATGGACGGATGGACAGACGGATGGACGGACGGACAGAAAGACGGACAACAAAGTGATCCTATAAGGCTTCCTTTTTTCCTCTTGAGGTACAGAACCCTAAGAACTGTGAAAAAATGGCACGCGGTTGTTAAAAGAGTTGTCATTCTGGACTTGAACCTCAGAAAAGATTCTCTCGAACTTTCTATCTTGTGCCAAGCCCATTCCCATCATATGGGTTTCATTTCCAACCTTTTTGCCGGAATCTAAGAAACCCTCGATAGTTTGATATCCTGAACCTCGTTACGAAGGACCGTTTCACAAGGGGCCCAGTTTTATTGCACACGAGTGTTTAGGGTCTTACAGTTTTATTCGTTTTTGGGGCAGGTTAATTGATCTTTCGTCACGATCTCCTTGAGAAACAGTCCTTTAAAAAGCAAAGTGACACCAAAATAAAACATTTTTATCACTTGTTGTTCCTATCCGTAAATTTTATGAAATGTTACTTCACAGCATTTTTTTGGAGATATTTGATAAAACAAATAGACATTTGATAGAAAATATGATACGATTCTAGTTCGTTTGGGGCCCCTGTGAAAGGCGGACGAACAAATAGTCAGACAGACAGACAGTGGAGGTTTAGTAATAAGGTCCCGTTCGGCATATTTTCGTTACGATAGGAACCCTAAAAAAAGACTGCTTTTCCAGTCTTATTTTAAACTAGCTTTTGCACTCGATTTACACGATCTTGTTTTTGAGGTGAGTGAAGTGGACAAAAGCGGCAGATGTCAAAAGTGAGATATTTCAAACGTGCCAGATGTCAAAAGTTACCAGATCCCTTGGGAACGATACATTTTTCCGGGATAAAATAACTTAAGTTGTTCTTCGTCCTTTACAATTTATGCCAAATTTTAGCGAAATCGATTCAGAGTTTTTTCAGCGTGAAAGAGTTACAAATAGATATGCTTTTGGATTAATAATATTGTAGGGAAGTAGGTAACTATAGAGATTATTTACTGTGCCTTTTGTTGAATGCCCTCGGCACATCTGCCTATAGGCCTTGGAGAAGAAAACCAACTGGAGCGGAGCCGCACACTAATTTCTATGCAAAAAAGTCGGTCATTTTCGGTGGGGGACGAGGCAGCGTCATGATGCACGCACACTACAAAATACTCAAACACTAGCTTATACTATACGCACACAATCACATTCACACACAGGGACATCTATCGTTTTAATACAACCGGTATGCCCGCGGGGCTTATACCTTAGGCAGAAGGGTTCGCGTGTTGGTGGCCTGTCCAGTTGGTTTGTTCGTTCGAGGCCTAAGCATATCATATTTCTGTTAATATTAGGAGGGTCGGCTCGCCCCGCTTCGCTTCGCTCCGATTCGCTTGGCTCTTCATATTTAATGTAAATAAACTTCACACACTCCTAAGACACTCATTGCTCCGCTCGTCGTGGCACCTATTTATGGTGAAATATGTTCGATTTCATACTTTACGATCTGCGCACGTCATGAACAAGTCTATAATTTTTGTGATGAATGTTCTTCAGTGTAACATGTAAAAACAAAAATATTGTGAACTTTTACTGGCAATCAAAGATTAGACTCGCGCGTAACAAGTCTGACTTAGTGCGTAGTCTGTTGCTAATATTTAATTGTACCAAATGCTCAAATGTATATTATATTTTTCTAAATATTTTCTAGTTTGTCATAGTACCGTACAATAAACTTTGTCTTGTGCTTTATATGCGAATATTTTTGTATACCTACCTACATGTTAGTAATATTATTTGTGTATCAATGTACTTTGAGAAAATAAATGTTTTTGTATTTTGTATTTGTATTGTAAAGTTTTCTGTTCGATTTTTAGGGTTCCGTGCCCGAAGGTTGCCAAACGGGACCCTATTACTAAGCCTCCGGTGCCTGTCTGTCTGTAATAGGTAGCCAGTTGAAATTATCAAAGAATACGTATTACTATGACCTCCAACACGACAAATGAAAAAAATTCAATTAAAAGCAAATGGGCCCCCATGAAAAAAACCTTGAAAATATGCTATATTTTTCAAGGTTATAATGTTTCAAATTTCGTGATATTGTTGTACATACTCTAAAGTGAAATAACAAATAATAAAAATTAGGGTTCCGTACTCAAAGGCTGCCGAATTATTTGTGACAAGCGCTATCGTTTTAGCGCCTTTTTACTGACGCGTTAATGTTGCTATGACATCTATATTGTTGTTCTATGTAGTGGTACGGAGCCCTCAGGGCGCAACTCCGACTCGCACTTGGCCATATTATTCCTTACTGTTATCGCCGCCGCTTGAAAGTAAAATGTGTCTAAAGACAGTCCAACCCTCGAGCCGTCGAGATAGCCCCAGCGGCCCCAGTCGGACACAAATAGATTATGCTCAGTGATTGGATTGTCTCCTCCACTGCTGACGGCTCACCCGATATTTATAGAGGTTTCTTGCTTTTCTTTTGAGGGATTGCCCTTTTTCTTCTAG
The DNA here is from genome assembly GCA_910592155.1 of Ypsolopha scabrella. NCBI lineage: Eukaryota > Metazoa > Arthropoda > Insecta > Lepidoptera > Ypsolophidae > Ypsolopha > Ypsolopha scabrella. The sequence goes on along the minus strand of OU342980.1, from coordinate 2,839,153 downwards.
GATCGATTGGATCCTGTGTGACTTAGATTCAATTAAATGGCTCTTCATATTTTTTTGTTCTTATATCATTAAAATCAAGGTGTATCAATCACAACGCAATCTAGACACGTGACTAAGTTCTAAAAGAAAAAGCTGTTGCACCAGCCGTATGTTATATATATTACACGGACGATTTCGGACTACTTTCTAACCCTCATAATTATAAGTCATGACTCATTTCCTACTGGACCCACGAGGTTGCAATTTAACTGTTAAGGTCCGCGCAAGTACCCAAAATCTTAAATTTCATAATCATACTAGAGATTATTGAAACTCACGTGAGTTGACATTCTAAATTATTATGAACAATGGATTTTTACGCAATTATGCGCAAAAAAGTTGCTTCTCTCATGCACAGAGTGTGCGGCAGCCACAATACCATTCTGAAGGTAGTGGGAGGCGGGTGCGGGTGTCCTATCAGCCATCACTGGACGACACTACATGCTAATAATAATCATAATATTTAGTAATCAAAATTATATCGTTTTTATTACCGCTTTATTTTAGTTCTATTGTTAATTTTTTTTTTTTTGTGTAATCATATGGAACCCAGTTCTGAATTAAATGATTTTTATTTTTTTTATTTATTTATTATTGAATACCGGCTTTAACACTCACGTATTATTATTGTTGACTATATACCAACTGTTTCACCGAGACAACTTTGGCATTCTCAAGGCGAAGGTCGTTCTTAGGACGACGGTAGTCACAAGGCCACTGGCAACCTGACCTGACGTATCATCTTTTGCTTAATTACTATCTATGTTACCGTTCTTTGATCGTTTAAAATCATCATTGTCTTCGTCACTTTCAACTGTAATATCGGGCACATTTTCACAAGATTGACCAATGCTAAATTCGCATAATATTGAATCTTTGGCACCCACAAGAATCGCCACAACCTTTTTTTGCAACCGGGTGGGATACCACATCAACTCTTTGATTTGGAAATAGTATACTATTACTTATTTATACTATGACATTAGTCATCTTCTGGCACACCAGCGCCGTACTATCTAGCGAATCGTTCAGTCGCCTTGACCGAAAACGTTGGGAGCCGATTAGCACCCTGTTCTACATAAAAGCAGAATATGTAAGTTCAGGAAAACGCCCTTAACTGTAAACTGGCGTAAAATGGTGCCCTTTATTAGACAATCACCAGACAAAATACTCCTCACGTAGAAAACACGCAGGGCTAACGATTTTAAGGGAGTTTAATCTATCTGTTAGTCCATTCCACGGCTCAAACTCGTTGGACCTTTCCTTCAAATTGGACAGTTAACGTGACCTTGACCTTCGATGAAGATTGAATCGTTTGACCCTTTCGGGTTTCACTATAAAAATATATAGTAGTGAATTTTAAAATAGTTACAAAACTTGCATTAATTCTTATGTTTTTTTTAAATTTCAAATTGGGTTTTGCACACAATCGTGGCTCCGATGAAAGATCCAAAGCCACAAAATTTCAAATTGTTTGGTGTTTTGCAATCAAAATGTTACAGCACATTAGATAATGCTCAGTGATTGATTGATTTAGATTTACATGTGTATGAATAACAGAAGATGGGATATGATAAATAAGCTAGGGTAGGTCCAGAATAATTGCCCAATATTAAAATTTTCATCTGTATTAGGATTAGGCCTCTTATCTGTTTGATGTCATATTATGGTCCAAAATAAACTATAATTTAACATCTTTAGAGCATTCTTGACGGGGTACCGAAAGTCCGTTATATTTCATTTTTATCACAACTTCTCTTAAATTCTTCCATAGCTGCAGCTAGATCTTCTTTAGTCCGTGTAACTGTTCGCTGTTGAGCGCCAAATATTCATTAATATTTACGTGATATCACGATCTTGCGAATAAGTTAGATGCCAATAAAAAAAAATCCCTTCAAAACATTTTTTGTAAAATTGTAAACTAGGTCGCCAAGACTCAAACGCTTTCACGGTTAAAAAGTTATCAGATCTCATTTCAAGCTAAACCCTTAACTCTACAAGGCCTAACTCTACAAGGCCTAACTCTACAAGCCCTAACTCTAGAAACTCTACATCTTGGTCAAAAAGTATGGTTTGGCCGTTTCGCGGCCGCCAAACAGACACTCCCATGGACTTATAATATTACTTTTTAACCGTGAAAGCGTTATGAGCTTTTGAGTTTTTGCGACCTACAGTTTACATGAAATGTTTTTGATGGGATTTCATTTCTTTTTGTAAGATGCTCTACTTTTTTTTCTTTTTTTCAGGCTTCATTTCTTGCACCTCAACTATATTGACTTTTTTTATAGCCCACTTTGCCTCTTTTTCTTGTTGGCTTATTATTTGCAATAAGCGCGATAGACCAGGGCTGCAACGGCAGCGACGACGTGGCGTCGTTGTGAGGCGATGATAAGCGCGCGCGACGCGTTTGATATGCTTGCATCCTCTCACCCTTTGGATCACAGATAATTAAGTAAGGTTCCAGAAGTGTGCCAAACGGGACCCTATTAAGCCTCTGTTGTGTGTCCGTCTGTCACAAGGGTCAACAGTTTCAGATGCTATAGCTAGCCACTAATAGTTACTGGATTACTAATTTTACAGAATACCTACCTGTTACTATGGCCTCTAACACGGAGAATAATGAAATTAAAATGAAATTTATACCCAGGGGTGGTCTCCATAAAAAAATCCTTAAAAAAGTAAGTTTTTAACGTTATCATGACCCCTCCCCTCCCCTCCCTTATCTCCGAAACTAGAAGACCGAAAAATATAAACAAAGTTATGGTAATAGGTGCTGATTGATTTATTTATGTATTATGTAAAGATTACAGGAAAAATACCGCGGTCAAGGTGTTATTAGGGTTCCTTACTCAAGAGGGTGTCGAATTGTTTGTTAGGCGCGAGAACTTTATCGCTTTGATTTTTTGTCGCCTTGACCTGTTTATGGGGTGGGGGGTTGGAGGGTAAAATTAACAGATATTTTAATATTTTATTTGGGTGTGTGAAAATCGTAGCAATCATACTAAATTTCAGATTTATAGGAATTTTAGAAGTTGGGAATATATATTTTTAATAATACAGAACTGGACCTTAGGGTTTGGAGGGTGAAAGTTACAAATTTCTTTCTTTATTTATTGTTTGTGTCCTAATTTTAGCCTGCATACCATATTGGTTTTGAAATATGAGAGCAAACGATCAAGTAAAATTTACACTGTTTTGAAAGTACTTTTATTGTAAAGTATATGGGAACATTTTAATATTTATTTAGACGGGTCTACAACGATGTATTTTTATTACCTTTTGTTTGAGGAAAGACACCCGACGTTTCGAGGCAGTTGCATGCCTCTTGGTCTACGGGAACTCGTCTAAATAAATATTAAATTGTTAACAAAACGCGAGAGTTTAAAGTTCTATAAATGAAGTGTGATAATAATGGTATTGAGTTAAAAAACACTTTTGCAAATTCTCATCATCTACACAGCAGTAGAATTCATTGCAAAACATGATAATAACGCCTTAGTGAAAATAAAAGACAAATATATTTTATTATGACCCTATCTTATTAAAGCGTCTTTTAATACTGGGTACGGAGACATTGAAATTGAAAAGCCTCGCTCGACAGAGATTTTATATCCCCCTTCTCCTTTTTAAGAATCATTAGTTCGAATTCTTTTCGAATTTGTTCGGGTTTCCCACTATTCAGGGGACACTTGCAAAGGAAAGGCACAAAACCGTACGACAGATAGTGAGGAATGAATCAATGAATGACCTATTGTGATGGAGTAATTGAAGCGAACAACTTTTAGCTTTATTACAACAGCTCTGGGTTCGAATTGCTAAGATGGGTAAATACATATTGAAGGCATTGTTAGAAGGCTTCGGCGTGACTCACCTTGCCGCGGTCCGGTTTATTGAAATACCTTTTATTTCTGGATTGTTGAAGTATTTTCAAGGGATTTATTATGACAAGGGCTCATATAACCTACATACAATAAAATCAAGGGGATTTTAGGAAATTTCTCTTCCTCTTTAGTGTAGTGGTTCGAGTATTCGACTAATTCGGAATACTAGTTCACTGGTTCAGATCCCGGTACGTTAATTTGCGAACAGGGTTCACCACCTATCACGCTGGGACGTAGTAATTGTCGGTGAAACGTGAGTGTACGAGTGTGGCCTGTGAGTTGCATTTCACAGTTCATACTTGGAAACACCTCTGACGCCCCCTCGGTGGGTTTAAGTCGTGACGACGTATTCAGTCTTATTCTTCTCTTAGTTATTTCAGTTAAATTTTAATTTAATCCTGTAAAGGTAATTATGACTTTGCACCTTTCTACTCACGGAGAAACGAATCATTGGTCAAAGAGAATATTACTCGTGTCACGGTGTCAATGGCGGCGCATTGGCTTACGAGGTCTTTTCAACATTTTATTATTCTGATGAAATGATAATAAGAATTAAAAAAAATCAAAAAACGAACAATCTGTTAATGAGAATTTATTTTTGACATACTGTAAGTCGCGAGTAAGAAAAAGTCTCTGAAGCTAGACTGGTTCGTATGTATAACGAGTAATTGATCTTTGTCAATATACACATTTTATTTTATTGTACAGTTATAATTATGTATATTAAACAATATATATATTTTTTCTTTTTCTTCTTGATCAGTTGGTGATAGTTTACAAAACACAGTATTCAAAAAAGCAAAAGCAAGATTAAAAATAATTGCGGTACTTCATTTTCTGTTTTTTGGTCAAAAACCTCTATATAATAAGTGTTGAAATTACATACACAAGCACATGAAAAAAGACACTTGCTTAAAAAGTGGCCCGTATTGGAGCATTTTAGAGTCATAATGCAGCATATTAAACACGCGTGCTTCTTACATTATCGCACTAGTGTTTTATACACTACAGTATTTTTTTAAATCTTTGCAAAGAGTTTTGATGTCTGAGAAATAGTAAAGTTTTTGCGAATAAATAAATTGTCTCAGTTAAAATAATGATCAATAATCATTTCATTTTATCAAAATATTTATTTTTGTCAACAAATAAACACTAATTTTGGTTGTAAATACATAAATATTCAGTTTGTAAATATTTAATATTTGGCTGTTTGGCGGGTGCGTCAGTGCCCCTTCTTCGATCTGCGCGCGCATAAACAAAATCTCCGTCGCCATTTTTCACAGAAAATTGTCAATTCATAGCTGTGATTTGATTATGTGGAAAAATTAGGCACTGAAATTTTAATATTTTTCCTCGTAAGAGTGTTGAAAAACGTCGCATGAAACGTGTGAGCATTAGACTCTCAGCTCCATTACGCCCTCTCCTACTCCTTTTCTTCCTACGGCGTAGCAAGGGCTACGATTTTTTCCGCTTTGTAGACCCATTACGTCGTAGTCTAAACGTTTAAATATGCTACGCCGACGGACGCATAGGTATTAATTCTCTTTTCACTGGACTTTGTTAGCTTCAAGCTGCTATTTGCTATTTCACTTTGTATTTAACATGGAACCTATACGATTGCATAAAGCCTAATCATCCAGTTTTCACTCTTAATGCAAAGTAGTACGGTTCTAAATTGAAACTTCCAGAGCATGGTTTACGTAGAATCATGCACGCGTGATGTGAGAATGTGAAATTCGTTGTTTTCCTTCAAACAGTCGCATTTCGATGAATTTCAAGACTCTGTATGAGAGTATGGAGTTGGTTGAACTATGTTTGACGTTTTTCCAAGCATACTGGATGGATTTTTAGTAGCTGTAAGGTATAAAATATAAATAAATAATAATAATATATATCGTCACGACATGAATCTCCGAAGAGGTGTCAGAGGTGTTTCGGGTGTAAACAGTGAAATGAAAGACACAGTCCACACTCAGCACACCCGCGTTTCACCGACTATTATTACGTCCCAACGTGATGGGTGGTGAGCCCTATCGCCGTTCTTCGGGCACTAATACACACTTTTTAGGGCATGCAGGTTTCCTCACGATGCTTTCTCTCTTTATTAAATATAAGGTATAAAACGGGTAATTTATAGTTTGTTTGCAGTATATCTGCATGCTAATGTACAAACTATGTGAAAATACATAAGTATTAAGGACATCATTTAATCTAAATGAAATCTATCAGATACCCTTAAAGACTATAAAGAATGTTAATAAAATAACGCCCAAACTGAAAACGGGGCAGAGACTGAATAAACGCGATCACAGCCGAAGGCGAAAGGCTATTTATTAAATATAAGCACGACTACAACTTAACTGATTTTAAAATGTTGTATTGGTTTTTAAAACAAATAAGTTTGAAAGGTAAGTATATATTATTATGTTATGACACAAGTATATATTCATTACAGAAATAAAGTATTCAATCTCATTCTTGGGAAGTCATATAAAATTCAAATAGTTCATTTTGTAGAATAGATGCATAAATTATACGTTTTACAGGTCAAATCTAATCTTTAAAAAAGTAATATAATATGATGAATGAAACAAATATACAGAAAATATACAGAAATACAAAAAACAAAACTATTTTCGAGTTGGGATACTAAAATTATACATCATTACACATCCATCTATTAGCCTGTCATCGTTACGCCACTCCTGGCGGTCCTCCGTCCTCCTCATCCAGCCGCCACCCACAACGTCCTTTAGGTCGTTGGTCCAGCTGGCACAAAGTCGGCCTACGTACGCTTTGCTGTACATGGTCTCCTTTCAGTCCCAACGGCCATCACGTCGGCGACAAATATGGCCCACCGACTGCCACTTCACTTATTGATTCGAAAGGCTATGTTGGTCATTTTCGATCTTGGTCGGATCTCTGCGTTTCGTATTCTATCCATCAGAGATATCCCAAGCATAGCCCGCTCCGTAGCTCTTTCAGCGACCTTAAATCGGTAGATCAGGCCCTTTGTAAGAGACCACGTCTCAGCGCCGTACATTATCACAGGAAGGATGCACTGGTTGAACATCTTAGCCTTTAAGCATGTAAATATATGACGCAACTTTCCGAATGCTGCCCACCCCAAGCATATTCTTCTGTCAGCCTCGGCGTCGAATTTTTTTTTATCCAGCTGAATAACATGTCCAGGTAAACGTATTTTTGAACAACTTCGATGCTAATATTGTCGACGGTTATTGGCCCTTGGATTACGTGACAGTTGGACATGGCCTTAGTCTTTATCATTACACAATTATACTAAATTATATATTTGTCTTGGCGATATATTATCATGCTTGTGATGTATTCTCTGCCAGACTCTCAGAATTTCTCATTAAATAAACAGGAAGCGTTGTTACGTATTTGAACAAGATTCCATTTCATGCATAATGTTATTACATACCCTTTAGGACTTACGTGTTCGTTGTTTTGTTTACCAGAATAGAACCTTAACTTTTTAAATTATCTTTATCCCTTAAACAAAAATAAAACATAGTTTCACTGATATTAAGTTTAATAACTCCAACCGTCTTCGCCTTTTATTAAGGAATAATAAAAACGAAATTTGATATAACGATGAATGATATAAACGACTGTGCACATTGCAGATGGTAAGTTTAGTTATTTTTTTAAAACGCTAAAATTGCTGATAAGCGGAATCGGTTGGGTGTATTGAAATACATAATATTTTTGTGGACTAGTAAAAGTGTCTTATTTAAACAAAGATGCCGAAAATCACAACGGTCAAAATAATATCTGGGGCACGGAGGTGCCCCGCCAAGTTGAGCTAAAAAGCGGCACGGCCGTACCATCATTTTCTCGAAACAGTTCAGGCCATGTTCGACCCCCCTATAACTTCGTTGTGGATAAAAATAGAAGCCTGAATTTTCTGTAACCAAGCAGGCATTGTATAAACATGGTATATTTCAAATTTCATTCATTTTGAACCAGTAGTTTAAAAATCATAACTAGTCCGAGTTTCTCAATTTTGTGACTCACTCACTGACTGACTGACTGAACGATAAATTAAATGTCTAAGGCACTTCTAGCAGACATAGAAGCTTAAAGTTTGGAATACAATTAGTGTTGAGTGTATAAATCAAGGAAAACTAAAATATTTTGCAAATTCGGTCCAGTGCTCTAGATACAAATAATCTAATTTAATACCTATATAATATGTATGTATTACTTGTGAGATACACTGTGTTTTCATGCGATGGCCAAGTCAATCTATTTATTTAAAACATAAAAGATTTTTAATATTGATATGGTCACTATAAGATGTTGTTAGGTTAGCTAATTATGTAATAACTTAAGACAGAAGGTCCCTTAAGTAGGGACTGAATAAATTAACCGACTTGGATTTACATGGATCTCACAACTTTTTACGGTAGAAGAACTAAGTTGCGAGACTTGGTTTTTTTACAAGTTTTGTTTTTGATGGCATACACATTACCCTGATCCGATCAAAATTTCGATCCGATTTCTTTGTAACTTAATTTTGCACGAAACCATCCACTGACCGATTTATTGAAGCGACAACCATCTCCGTTATAAGTAAAATCGGCACAAAAGAAAAACGCCAACCGAGAAATAAAACAAAACAAATATTTACTGACGAAAGTCGCGATATGTAAAGATCATAGACATACAAGTGGCTTAGAGACACTAGAGATACATAGTCCACCACATCTTTTTCATGATGTTCAATGTGCAAGCGGACGCTCAAGCTTCACCGGGACTTAGAATGACGTATGGTGAACAAATTGGCAACACACTGAAGGAGGGCAAACTCAAAAGTTCCCGCAATAGAAGAGCTTGTATTACTAAATTGATGAATGCATGTAGAAGAAGCGAAACAACTGTGTTAGGATCATAGCAGATGAAAATCTGTAGTCTTTGCGTACCCCTTTTTGAAACAGGCGTGTGTATATGTATGAGCCGTTAAAATCGTCAAAATCGAAGTCGAATGTATAGTGTGGTTACAGGTAGTTGCTCGTCAGTAATTCGTCAGTTACAGACTTTTTTTTTTCTCTATTTGGCCATTGGCTTGCTTTATGCCACCATTTTCTGCCAATATCAGGTAGTCAGCAAATCACAATTTATACACTAAAAACGACCACGGAAAAAACAAAAAAAAAGCTGAATATACCTGAAAAAAACACAATACAGATAAGACAACACACTTATAACCTAATGTTATTTAATTCTATGAATTTCGCCAGGACAAAAATGGCTTTTTTATTTTTGAATGACAGCAGGTAATATTGCATGCACTAAGTACCTCACCCATTGGTCTCCATTTATGGTTAATAGGACAATTAAAGAAAATATGGTACACAGTCCCCTCCTCAGTTTGAGAATCACACACTGGAGAGTTGAGCAGTTTAAATTTAAAAAGTTTGACAGGGGAACATACATGACACAGCCTTAACACTAGTAACACGGTTGCTAAATTTTTGGAACTTGTAAAACCAAGGACGAGGAGGAATACAAGGCTGCTAATGAGAGAAATTGTAAGAGAAACAGTTCCATTCATCATTCCAATTGGACAACATGTGTTTATCAGGAATGGTTAAAAGATCCTGGGAAATTTTTGATAGAATTTGGAATCTCCAATAGTAATATATGGGCATGTAGTCTGTGGCAGGGACAGTTCATAATATGTGCATTATAACTAGGGTGTATAAAGTGAGTCTAGTAGATCTCGGCGACTAAACTGGATAAGTCGTTGGCCCGCGATAGCAAAGTTACGGGTTCGAGCTGCGTATGAAATTTTTTTTTCTAGAATTTGTTTCTAACAGGTTTTTCTATCTTGTAATCATAGATATCTTAATACTATTATCTTGTAATGCACTATAATAATATTCAGATATACATGTAGCTTAGAGCTATGTACCTACAAGGGTTTGTATGAAACTTTGGTATGACCACGTTTGTAGCTCTAATCCTAAGCTGATGTGATGCCTCTATGGTAAAGATCAAAGCGAAGTAAACTCGTGGATTGAAGAACCGTGTTTTTGCACAAATTCGGTTCAGCACTCATTCGCGCGGGGCTTCCGTTTGATCTTGTTCTTTCTTATTTGAGTTTTCGCGTTGAGCGAGCCGGCGGCGGATTGGCCGTATTCTACACGACCACAAATATACAAGTATATTGGGATACTTCTCGGCTGTATAACCTACACGTACAATACACTCGATGTGGCGACCTTTCTACCGTCCTTATGATGACAATTAATAATTATTCGTACTTTTAAATAGCGTTGTATGGGTGCAAAGAGATACAATCCTTAAGAGGGAGGATCTCGGCTCAAAATGCACATTTCAATATTGTATTCCGTACTTTTAATGAAAAAGTATACAATAGATGCATTTTATGTGTATTCGGGAAAATTGCTTATTCATACTTATGTTATAACAAGAAAATGTCATCTTATGCATTAAATTCTGATTGGATTACATTAACAAACTTTAAATCGTGTTTGCAGTTGTAATGTAATGCAATCAAAATGTAATGCATAAATTGACATAATTTTCTTGTGAAAACATAATTATTACGAAGCAATTTTGCGGGTTAACTATGATATAAATTACATTTTATTGTGGTGACATTAAGTTTTAGAGACTAAAACTTATACTCAAATAAACGTTGTATTCAAAATCCATCTTCTTAATTCCAAATAATAAATAAAAACACCACTAAATCGCGAGTTTTCTGAGTGGCCCGCTCCCGCTGAGCGGGATAGAAAAGTGTACAATTAAAGCATTGGAGCAAGACAGATTAACACTTTTATCGCCTCCTCCACATCCATTAAACTAGTACTACAAGGTTTCGTTTCGAATCGAGTGAATTTCACTCGGAGTGATGCGAATTTCACCCTAGAGCGTTCAAAAATTTACCCGAGTTAAACCGAAAGTAACCGAACTGTTACCTGACAGATGCACGAAGGTGTTTTGAAACGCTTCCGAGTAATGTGAAAATCACACTGGGCCACCTGATTTGTGCAACCAGATTTTTCTTTCTCTTTCTGATATATAGTACTGTCTCTTTCTAATAAACGAGTGAAATTTCGCACTATGATCGCACGTTTTCAAACGCTTCCCAAGTGTGACCACGACAGAGGCGACGAAACGTCAAGTAGGTTATGTTGTTAGTCAACGCGATTAAAACCTAGTACAACATTGATAATGTGTGAAAACCGCGAAAGTTTAAATACTTCAAACTTTAGTCATACAAGCTCTTCTATTCTGGTTACTTTGACTGTCTCCAATTTGATTGCCAAGCCTTCCAGGGCGGCATGGTCCAGCTTTATCTTCTACTTTAATTCAACTTCTCTATATGTCCAAGCCACGGAAGCATTTCTTTTTCTATTCTAGTCACTACATATTTTTTAAGGCCGCACAGATCCGGTATTTCGATATTTTTCACTGTAGGTATCATTCAATTTTAAATATATTTCAGAATTTTCAATGCATTCACGGAGTGAAATTATGCCTTAAAGTCAAAGAGTTTTGCTGTGATGGTTACCAGCAGAGAATAGGATCATACCATCCCGTGGGTGTCAAACGAGGCGACTATGGGGCGAGTACAAGTGGATGGGCAGGAGCGTCTACCTGAGTAGCAATAATATGGTCAAGTACGAGTCAGGCTCGTGCACAAAGGGTTCCGTACAATCACACTATACTTGTTAGGAACCCTAAAACATTATGGTAAATAACAACAATATACATGCCAAAGCAACATCAAGGCTACAAAAAACAAGCTGCTAAAGCTTATTTGTTTTTTTTTATTATGTAATTTATAATTTTTATAACAGTTATACCTTAAGTATTAATTAATTATTTTTTGACATGTAACATTAATTGGTATCAATAAATAAATCTAATCTAATCTATTATTTGTTATTTTACTTCAGAGTATGCACTATAATCTGACTAAATTTAAATTATTTGTATTACCGTCCTTAATAAGTAAGAGCCAAAACATATACCGTTAAAAAATTCAACTTTTTCGAGGGACCTCCTTGAATTTTTTTTTTTATATTTTATTATTTGTCGTAGCAAAAGCTATAGTAACACGTATTATGTGAACATTTCAAATTTCTACCTATTACGGTTAAAGCTGAAGGCCCCTGTGACAGACGGACGGACAGACAGACAGTGAAAGCTTACTAATTTTGGCACGCTTCGGTTACGGAACCCTAAAAACCAATCTGCGTTGCAAGCGTGGGAATTAGGCAACACCCCTTATTTGTGAGGGAGGCCAATATCCAGCACTGGACTGTTACGGCAATTTCTTTTTTTGTTACTTTGTGCATGTAGATATAACTAAATCTGACTAAATTTAAAACTTGTCTGTATTACCGTCTTTAAGTAAGGGTCAAAACCAATAACGTTTCAATAATGCAACTTTTTGAAGTTTCTTGTATGGAGACTGCCATTTACTAAACAAGCCGATGGGAGTGGTGTTATATGAATCCTTCGCCACTGGTGGAGACACCTTTAACTTTATATTTTTTAATGTTTTATTATTTGTCATGATAGAGGCCATACTTATACGTATTCTGTGAAAATTTCAACTTTGTACCTATTACGGTTGAAGCTGTATGCCCCTGTGACAGACGCACAGACAGAGACGGAGGCTTAGTAATATATTAAAGATTAAATTGTATCTGTAAAAATAAACCCATTTCATTTGAAATGTTAAAAAATCATCTATTTACAGATACAACTTTCTTACTCCTTTATGATTATCATTATGAATAACAGCACTTGTACTCTTTTCACAATAATTATATATATATTAATCCCAACCAGTTTCATCATGATGTTATCGAAGTTTCACCAAGTGCTGACAATCGCGAGTATTAATCCTTTATTATTAGTATATAGAAGATATAGATGTACTACATAGTTGTTGGCAATACCAACATTTGAATTTAGAATTTATTGAGTTTGTAACTGGCAACTCTCTCTCTCTATACCTAACTTTTGTACTGATGTGCCACACATTTTGTAAAATATTATATAAATTATAAACGGTGCTACTTTAATTATATTTGGTGTTTTTAGTTATTGCTACAGCCCTATGGTGAACATTCCTTCAATAGTCATAAAGACTGACCGAATCAAACCGACATCTATATAAATAAACTTGATCATTTTTACTACTACAAGATTCGTGGTTTAGATTCATACTAATATTGAAACGGCTACTCACGGTTTTATAGTCAGATATCACCTCAGTATCAATCAAACGAGGAACCGCCCGCGCCGTTCGCCGTAATAAATCGTGAGTAGCCATTTTAATATCAGTATGAAACTTGATCATTCTGGAACCCACCAGCACAGAAATGAAAAGTTAAGCTTCTGAACTACCAGAACTTTTATCGTAAGATTTAATTTTATAATATTACTTTTGCCATGACACCGAGGCGACGGTTTCAAATGAGATTTGCAACTTTTTAACGCGTTTCACGATTTGGTGACACGATTTACATCGCTTGTAATGTAAATCACGTTACATCGTAAATGTTTACAGCGCCAGTGAATCAAGTTACACCGTACATTCTGTGTAAAAATTACTGGGAATTGTTCAATAAAACCAAAAAAGTAATTTATTCGTCAAAATTTATTTTGTCGTCTTCAAAATAGGCCCCTTCGCTTGCAATACAGCTACGCCAGAGCGCTTGACCCAGTCCTCCATACATTTTTTGTAAGCTGATTGGTGTATGGTCAACTCCTTCAGCGAATTTTCTTTTATAACTTTAATCGACTCGAAACGCCTTCCTCGAAGTGGTAATTTTAGCCCCGGGAACAGGAAAATGTCAGACGGACAGATATCGGGTGAATACGGCGCTTGGTCGATGACATTCGTCGAGTTTTTAGCTAAAAACTCTCGCACAATTATGGCTTTGTGCGATGGTGCATTATCATTGTGTAAAATCCACGAATTGTTGTTCCATGAATCTGGCCATTTTCGGCGAATATTCTCTCGCAAACGCCTCATGACGCCTAAATAATATTGTTTATTTACCGTTTGTCCCTCTGGAAGAAATTCGTAGTGCACTACACCGCGGCAATCGAAGAAAACTGTAATACGTGGGACGCACTATAAGTTTCCGGAATGAATATGAAAAAATACTATTAAAGGTACAAAATTAATTTATTGTTTTTCAAAATAATCTCCCTTGGCGTCTATGCACTTTTTCATTCGATCAAACCAGTTTTGAAAACTTTTGTGCCACTCCCCTGTGGTGACCTCTGAAACGTGTTTTTCATACTCCTCGACAGCCTCTTCTGGTGATGAAAATCGTTGACCGCGTAATTGGTTCATAATTTTTGGGAACAGAAAAAAGTCACAAGGTGCCAGGTCGGGACTGTATGCAGGATGACTCATGAGTTCTACATTTTTCGTCTTCAAAAAGTCGTTTGTCTGTCTGGCCGTGTGAGAACTAGCATTGTCGTGGTGCAGGATGATACGGCGTTTACGGTTATTTTTACAGAGTTCGTCAATAACTTCCGGCAAACAAATGGTCGTGTACCAGTCACTATTCACGGTACGACGATTCTCTAAAGCAACAGTAGCCACGTGTCCAGTTTTATTAAAAAAAGAAGCAATCATCCGCTTAGATGCACTTTTCACGCGCGCCACTTTGGTTGGTTTCGGCTCATCTTGAAAGACCCATACGCTCGATTGCTGCTTTGTTTTGGGATCGTAGCAATAAATCCATGTTTCGTCACCTGTTACTATGTCCCACACCAAATTTGACGCACCTTCGTTGAATCTGGTAAGCATGGCACTGCACCAAGTGACGCGGTCCGTTTTTTGAGCCTCGGTCAAGTTGTGTGGGATCCACTGCGAGCACAGCTTTCTCACACCCAAATGTTTGTGTAGGATTAATTGTATTTGACTCATGCCTATTTCTAAGGATGCGCGAATTTCATGGTAGGTCACATGCCTGTCTGTTTCAATCATACGGCGCACAGCATCGATGTTTTTGTTGGTCACAGCGGTGGACGGCCGACCATCGCGAGATTCGTCACTGAGATTGATACGACCACGCTTGAATTCTGCAAACCAGCTATAAACAGTCGTCTTGCATGGTGCTTCATTGCCAAAAGCTGTTTCAAGCCGAGCGATGCTCTGTTGAGCTGTCAAATTACACTTAAAATCGTAAAAAATCATACTACGAAAATTTCCCCGAGTTAAATCCATGTTGATGCAGACACACAATTTTTTAAATGGCGCCACAAGGTAAAAACAAAAGACAGTCAGATGAAACAAACTGCATTCTACAGCCAAAGAGTTCTATTTTCAAATGTTGCAATATATTTTTAAATATTGTTTATGTAAGTGGCCAGTTCCGGAAACTTTTAGTGTTACCTATGTATATGAATTCCCGGTACTTTTTATACAGAGTAGTAAATATTTAGGGTATGTTACTCCGTAACAACTATTTATTTTAAATAACAATAGAAACTTAAATAACATAAAAAGATAACCTAAAATACTTAAAAATATTTAACTAAAAAAAAAAAAAAACTAAAATACTTACCAAATAAAAGCTATAAGTAAAAAATGTTTGCCAGATCACCGCCGTCATGTGGCAGAGTCCCCAGAAGACTGGCGGCATTCCCTCTTTGGATTGCCAAACTAAGGCGTTGTCCGAGGTATGCCCCAGCCCTTGGGTCCCCGGAAACGTCGACCAGCCGCGAAGAAATCTCTTTAAAGAGACGTTTCGCGTCCGGACCCCACGGCCCAAGTGTTTCGACACCAAAAGGCGCAAACATGTATTCAGAACCAAGCTCTGCATATTTACGCCTTTTGGTTGCCTCAGCCGCTGCCGCGGCTGCGCCAGCCCTGGCGGCTGTCGCTTGGATGTGGGACGGAGCAAGAGTGTCAACGCATGTTGCGTCCCAAACCAATGACTTGCCGCATTTCCAAGGAATGAGTGTCATACCGTCGGGCCTTTTGCCATCGCTGCGTGCGATTCCGTTCGGCTCTAAGATAGCCGGCACACTAACTGTGGCAAAGGCCCTTCGGATGACATCATTTAGGCTGGCATGCCGCGACAATCGGCCAGCACTTCGTTGACAAGATAGGCCGTGGTGTCCGAGCTGAATAGTAAATATTTTGTAATATTCATGGATAGTGTTTACATAAATAATGCAGAGAATTTTAAAGGCATAACTAAATTAATGTGAAAAAACTTTTTTTAAATGTTAAATATAAATTATGGAAAATCTATTTCACATTTTAGAAATTAAGTTTTGGTGATGTCAGTTTAGTAAGCCTTCAAAATTTGCTTTAGTAACAAAGAAACTAGAGAAAAAAAATGTTTATTTTCATTTTTAGGGTCCGCGCTGAAAGGGCAAAACGGAGCCCTATTAATGTCACTCTGCTTGCTATCTGTCGCTCTGTATGTCACGGGTCTCTGGCGTAGGAAAGCGGCACCTCCTTGTTTAATACAAAAATAACAGCGAGACGTGGGAAAGCGGCAATCCTTTGTATAATACAAAAATAACAGCGAGAATTGGGAAAGCGGCAACTCCTTGGATAATACATAAATAACAGTGAGAAGTGGGAAAGCTGCAACTCTTTCTACAATACATAAATAACAGCGAGAATTAGGAAAACGGCAACTCCTTGTATAATACAAAAATAACAGAGAGAATTGGGAAAGCGGCAACCCCTTGGATAATACATAAATAACAGTGAGAAGTGGGAAAGCTGCAACTCCTTCTACAATACATAAATAACAGCGAGAATTAGGAAAACGGCAACTCCTTGTATAATACAAAAATAACAGCGAGAATTGGGAAAGCGGCAACTCCTTGGATAATACATAAATAACAGTGAGAAGTGGGAAAGCTGCAACTCCTTGTACGATACATAAATAACAGTGGGAAGTGAGAAAGCGGCAACTTCTTGTATGATACATAAATTAAAGTGAGACGTCGGAAAGCGGCAACTCCTTGTATGATACATTAATATGAAGAAGATATAGTGATTTTGGCAACATTTTGTATTATGAATAAACCCTTTTTTAAATTATAATTTGAATGACATCACAATATCTACGAATTAACCAGAATTCTCTCAAAAAACCCATTCGACACGTCATTTACTTTGTACTTTATAAAAATAAAAGAACAAAAGCGCTGTATAACCCGTGGTCTGTGCATCCTAAAAGTTACTCTCTGGAGGTTGATTCTGTGAAACAAAGCCGGAACTAAACCGAAGTTGGCAAAAACTTCTGAATGAGTGTTACATTTGTGGCTTTAAATATGTGGCCGCAATGAAGTTGGGTTGGAATGCAATTCCGTTGCTTGTCGCTTGAAATTTGTTGAAATAGCTTACTGTTGTACGTTTAAATCGAAATAACACCTAATTTCTTACGGGACGGATGGTGTACAGGGTAGAGCGTTGAGGTGGGGCAGTAGGGGAAAATCTAAACTATACGAGATAAAGAAATTGGCTCGAAGAATTTTAGGGAAAATAACACAGCGTCATGACATGAATTCCTATTAGGAATTGGACAAAACGCTATGGGCTCAATGTCAATCCGAGAAAGTCTCAAGTCATTATTATTGGTAGCCATTATTATACTTCGAGACTGGAAACTAATAATATTGCAAGTGTTATTTTTGATGGTGAAGTTCTGCAGTATAGCAAAACTGTCAAAAACTTGGGCATAATCATGGATCAGACTATGTCGTGGGAAGGTCATGTTAAGGAGGTTAGCCGTAGGATGTACGGTTCATTTCACTCACTGAAGCGCCTTCAATACTTCTTGCCTTTGCAAACTAGAATCACTCTAGCCCAATCTCTTCTTCTGCCTCTTCTTGACTATGCTGATGTTGTGTTCTTGGATGCCACCGAAGAATTGCTCGACAAGCTGGAACGTCTTCAGAATTTGGCTATCAGATTTATTTTTGATTTGCGAAAGTTTGACCATGTGTCCGAGATTCGATGTAAACTGAAGTGGCTTCCGATACGTTATCGGAGGTATAGTCATATCCTATCTCTACTATATAATGTCTTGAACAACCCTTCTTCCCCCAAATACCTAAAAGATAGGTTCAATTTTCGCACCGATATGAGCAAAAGGAATCTTCGGTCATGTCATGATCTTATGTTATCTTTCCCAACTCATTACACTGAACGTTACTCTAGGTCTTTCACAGTTGACGCTGTACGACTTTGGAACGATCTTCCACTCTCTCTTAAAAGTCTTCCCTCAATTGCTTCCTTCAAATTTAACCTGAAGAAGCACTTTTTGTCCTCTCAGCAGTCTTAGCTACTAAATATGTATATATTGTAAGTATTTATGTAGTTTATCATATTCAAATTTATATATATAAATATATTATGTACTAATTTAGTACGGTATGTTAGTGTTTAGGGTGTTAGGTTAGGCATACTTTTAGGTTGGTAAGTGTATGTACGTTATCTTATTTATAAACATATTTAATCTTTTGTACTGGAAATAATTTTCAGAGCCAAATTGTAAATATTTTCTCCATCAGCGTTTTTTTTTTTGGTTGACTGGAAGAAATTTCTTTTAGAAATAAGTCCGCCTTTGCCATGTTTTTCTATAATGTGAATTGTATTTATCTGTGTTTTCCGTGCAATAAAGTGTTTATTATTATTATTATTATTATTATTATCCCCAATGGGGTGTCAGGGGTGTTTACGGGTGTGAACTTTGAAATGCAAGTAACAGTAGTTGACACCGACGATTATTTATTAATACGTCCCAACGTGATGGATGGTAAGCCCTATTGCCGTACTTTGGGCACAATCCACAAGTTTTCATTTCTGTTACGGTAAAAAAAAAAACTATGGAGATATATTTTTATTCTTATTCCGAAAAGCGGTTAATTATATATATTTTTTCTTTAGCTTCTGTTAAAAAAAACTGATTTTAAGGATATGGGCTGAACAGCTAAAATACATTTGCCTAGCATTAAATAAAAATGCTAGATTTCAATATCAAGTGTCAATGACATTTGATATATTAAGCTCTATGGTCATGCCATTTCGTTTTTTCTTTATACAATCAAAGTAGTTACTGGCATTGGTACGAAAGTCATTATGCCTACAAGGCTTTTGTTGAAAAGCCGAAGTTTCAAAAAATCATTTTAGGATGTAAAATTCAAAATTTTGGAAAAGGTATACATGTCCCTTAGCTTTTTACCTACTTTCTAAATAGCTAATGAAATTAGCGGGCTAGTATTTTGAAATGTTATGGAGTACAGGCTTTTTAGTGCAAGTTTCCTTGCGATGTTTTCCTTCACCGTTCAGCAAGGCGAGAACACAAATACGGGCCGGGATCAAACCTTGGTTTCAAGATTGAGGGACCAGTGTTCTACCGCCGCTTTGGGGAAAATAATAACGGCATTTAAAGCTACTGATTATGCAGATGTAATAACAAGCTGTGTTACTACAGCAGTCGATAGTGTTGCTTGTAACAACCAAGTCTTGCTAATAATCATTATGTGTCAAATCAATGGAAATGCCAAACGTTTCCATTTCCGTGAAATTTTTTCTACTTTTTATTATTATTTATTTATTTATTTTCCGTTTATGTCAAAATCTACAGCCTTAAATATAAATAATTTTAACTAATAACATTAATATTACACCAATTAAAGTTTTATTACACTTTATAATATAACAAATTTGTACAATAAAGTCTAAGGAAAAAGAAAAAGAAATACTTTAATTAATTTACAACAAAAATATAACAGATGTAAAGTGTCAAGCGCCTGGTCTGAGGGGTTATGATACCTTAAAAAAGCCTTAACATCACTGACAACGCTTAGCATGCTTCGAAATAAATAGTTCTAAGGTAAAAAAAAGTCAAACAAAATAGTTATCATTTCATTTTACCGAATCAAGCATGTCCTACTTGTATGTACATTTACATTATATACATTTTTTTACTTATATATTTATTCAAAATACATGTATCTTACTTACTACTAGGACTAACCTTTGACGGTAGTAAAGTTGATTCTGAAGGCTCCAATTTTAGTTTTGGCACTGTCAAAACTTAAATTTTTCCAAAGTAATAAAGCTTCTATTGTTAACACTTAAGAACTACTTTGGAATGAAGAAAATTTAGTTTTGACAGCACTAAAACTAAAATGAAAGCCTTCAGAATTGGCTTTAGTGTAGCTATTAATTTATACATTATACATCCATCAGTTCTTATATCCATCAACCTGTTATTGTCCACGGCTGGACATAGGCTTTTCCAAGATTTCACCACTGTTGGCAGTTATCCATCCTCCTCATTCAGCCTCCATCCACAACGTTCTTCAAGTCGTCGGTCCAGCGGGCACGAGGTCGGCCTACGCTACGCTTTGTTGTACGTGATCTCCATTCTGACGCCTTTCGGCCCGAACGGCCATAATGTCGGCGGCAGATAAACTTAGCATTTATTAGTTGATAATCTGACTATAAAAAAAAAGATAAACTATATCAGACAGGTAGATGATGTTTTGCATAGTATTTTAACTTACTACCTCATTAGACAGGTAGACTAAGATGTATTTTTTCCCCTCATGACACAATTTCCTTCTGTCTTTTATATTTTTATCCTTTAGTTATTAACATTGTTTTGTTTAATTTTATGTAAGTTAAAAAGACTGTAATAGTATTAAGCCATATTGAGAAAAATATACTGATAAAAAAAAAAGACATGATCTTGCTAAGTTTCTTGCCCTTCTTCTTAGCAAGATTAATCGAATGGGTGGATTTAGGCATTATTACTTTTTATAGTTTATTTATCTATTAACTTATTTAATCATTGCATTATGTAGGTATATACAATATTTAAATTTTTTTCTGATGTTAGTATAGGTTAGGCATTATATTTATTTATGGTCTATTAAGTTTATTTGTCAACTTATTTATTTATTGCATTATGTATAATAATATTCTTATTCCAATAAGTCTTTATTTTATGCATGTGTATAACTTTAGTAGCCCAACTTAAGTATAGTTTTTTTTTAAATTTCCCGTAAGTATCATATTGGTTTCATTATACAATATTATTTTTATACAGATTAGATTTGACATGTAAAACGTATACTTTATGTATCTATTTAACAAATAAACATTTTGAATCATTGAATCTTTGAAGATATGGTCTGCTGCCCATTGCCACTTCAACTTACTGATTCGGCAGGCTATGTCAGTCACTTTCGATCTCCAACGGATCCCCTCAGTTCCGATTTTATCCATCAGACCTTAAATTGGTGGATTAAGCCCTTTGCCCAGTCCACGTATCAGTGCCACAGTACGTCATCACATCACGCACTGGTTAAAAGTTTTAAATTATGAGTCTCGTGATTCATGCATGACATAAGTTATATGGTGTTAAGTTTGAATATGGCCGATCCGATCAAAAACCAAAGGCAAAAAGTAAATTAAAAAATAACATTACTTAATCACATTAAGGGTGAAAATAATAATTATATGTCTGTGGTGAAAACACAAAGAAAAGAAATCAACCAACACTGAACATATATTTCACCGTAATCTAGAAACTATAATAATACTATTTGAGGATATATTTCCTTATTTCGAAAGGGGCGACGTACCCATGAGAGCTCTGATCACAAAAATAGAAATCCACTTCTCTCGACCACTAGAGTCCTTGTAAGCTCTTCAACAATATGCGACCGGCCACAAATAGCTACTTTAAGTGAAGCTTACACTTTGGGAAGTAGTCTAGTGGCTAGCTCGTTAGTTAGACAAATAAGGAAACCAATCAGAAAACGGATGCAGTGACTAGAATATAAATCAAATGCTTACGTGGTTTGACATATAGAGAGGATGAAAAAAGGAGAGTGGCGAAATAAATTGGTGGTTCTCAAGTGGAAGATAAAGCTCGACGGAATCAAGAAGGACGTATGCCGACCAAATTGGCGACTTAAAGTCGAAAGCATTTGGAATAGAATGGATGTGAAATTGGTAAAAGTGGTGTGTCAGGATCGTAGTTGATGGGCATCTGTAGTCTCTGCCTACCGCTCTGGGAGACAGCGTATGTATGTAAAACAGACGTCAGTCACGATTATACCGTCACGACATGAAACTCCAAGGGTGTTAGAGATGTGAAATGCTACATTGAATAATTTTAATTTGAATATTTTGTAGTTTATTTGTTTTCACTCAAAACTTGGGTCTCATTTATAGATTTCAGCCATTATAACAGCGTTATAAGAACCAATAGGTGGCAAATAACAACCTAATAAAAACGTTGTAGTTTAACATATGGGCGACAGTACATCTATACGACCTACTTTTTTAAATTGAGATGTATTGTTTTACATTTAGATTTTAAAATCATACATTCACAATAGTAGTTACATAAATTGAGGATTTTTTTGTTATCTTAATTTAAAAAAACCTTTTTTTTAAAAGTTATTTTTTATATTATTGCCTCAAAATAGATAAAATATATTTTACGGTCTGAAATAAAAATAAATAAAAAATTATGCTTAAAAAAACTTAAGCTTAAATATAAAACTAAAATGAAACCTATCTAAATAAAAAATTAAAAAAATGCTGTAGAGGTTGTCGCTGCCGCATGGCAAGGGCCTAAGACATGTATATAATTAAAATAAATGGATAAGTTTTTATCGCTTGTATAGCTAACGAAATTTAAAAGCAACCTTAGGCTCCACATCTGCCTATCATATTTCTGCCTACCGAACTTGATAAGATATTAACTCGATAAGGAACTTGCCAAGTATTCCGACGAGCCAAAGTTGAGGAGAAATGGGCCAAGTTTCCTCATTTGTCATTTCCACTCCTTTACAGTTTGGTATTTTTATGTCACGCCTTCTTGGTGCTGTGACCTTTACAGTTTGATAGCAAAGCCAAAAATATGCTTTTAAGGGTTTTTAGGAAAAACGAAACCCTTATAAGATCACTTTGTCCCTATACTGTGACTTTGTTGTCCGTCTGTTTATCTTTCTGTCCATTTGTCACGAGTCATGACCCCTTTTCTCGAGCCTCGTAAGAGATATCAAGTACCTAATAGAAGTCTACGGCCCATAGTGCTGTTAAAAATCGGACCTCTAACTTAACACGGGAAAAAGTTATTTCTGTTTACAAAATCAATTTCATATAAATTGACTCACCATGACCATCTATGGGGTGCTTCCAATTGTGACTTAGAAATTTAAAATTCCGTTCACACAAGCGTCTTATAGCTCACGTCGGAGAAAAAATCTGAAAATCACGTATATTTAATTACTTTTAAGAAAAAATTTGGACCAACTTAATTAAATCCTATAAATACTTTTGTACTTTTATAGATCTCAAGTGTCAAGTTGTTTGTCATAACTGCTTGTGGAATAAGTTTGTGGTTTAAACGGTAAGTACAATACTCTCAGGGCACGTGTCCTACACGCACTTGACCAGTTTTTTAGAACGGAACCCTTACGGCTCGCATACACCTAATCCGTTACCGGCCGAACTAAGCTCGGGCGTCATCGGCCAAATTCGGCTAATCGGATCAAACATATGTAAAAGAAAGAGAACGCGTACACTACTCCAACCGCCATCGTCCGATGACGCTCGAAAACGGCCGACCAAACGCCGAGTCCGAACTTGTTGGGATTTTTCGCCAGTATGTCGAAATAAGTGAATTAAGTGAATTAATTTCCAAAGAACTTGATAAGTTGTAATTTGAAATCCTGAAAAAGGTGTTGGAATTCACCCAGTTGTTGTCTGTGCATAAATATTTCATTCACCCACACACGAAGCCGTCGCTGTCGACGAATTAAAAGGCGATAAGAATTTTCTAAAAGAAAATTTCTTCAAAACCCTCTATTTTAAAAACACGTCTTTACCCTGTTAAACCTTCACATTCAATAAAGACCGACAACGTCCGATGGCGGCAGTAGTACGAGTATATACAGACGATCGTCCAAGACAGTCGTCCAAACAGCTCCGATCCGAAATCGGCGGATAACTCTCTTCTGGTGTACGCACACTGTTATACTTTGTTGTCCATCTGTCAAGACTCTTTTTCTTAGCCCCCGTTAAAAAGATATCAGGTTAAAATTAGTATCTCCTCTACTACAGAAGTCTACGGCCTCATAGTGCAGATAAAAACTTAACTTAACGTAAAAAAAAGTTATTGTCATCATAATTTATACTTTTACTTGCGATTGTCGGCACTTGATGAAAATAGACAGCATCTTGCTTTTTTCATTTTCCAACCGGCTTCGGAAATTAATCCACCTTCAGTGATTAAATAAGTTTTAATATTATTTCACGAGCCATAAACAAACATCCTTTATCAACAAAGATTGTGAGAAATAGCAAAAAAAATTCGGATTTCAAATAGCAGACCTAAAATTAGTTTTAAATAAAATTAATATTAATATTATATGTATTATTCTTATTAACCCAGGTCTTATCGAAACTTTCCATTAGGTACAGTAGTGGCCAAGCGCAAGCTTTTTGTGTATAAAAAACTGATCAAGTGCGAGTAGGAAACGTGCCCTGAGGGTTCCGTACATACTGATTAAAACACAAACTTATTCCACGAGCAGTTATAAAAACCAAAATAACTTGACACTAACGTGTCCAAATAAGAATAATAAGTTTTTAGAATCATACGTAATTAGTTATGTTATGTTATGAATGACGTGGGTATATTTATTTACTATTTAATATTTACTTTACATTACATTCCATAGCAAAGATTTATGTAAATAATAAATTCCAATATTTTTTTTTTTATTAAGAAAGTTAATTCAATTTAGCGAAAATTTTATTAAATACTAGCTTATGCCCGCGGCTCCACCCACGTGTTATTCAGTTTAACGAAATGCTTTTTTCCGGGATAAAAAGTAACCTATGTGTTATGTTGGGATATAAGCTATATCCATTCTCAATTTCATCCAAATCCATTCAGCCGTTTCAGCGTGAAAGAGTAACAAACATACAAACACACACACACACACACATACACACACACACACACACACACACGCACACACACGCACACACACGCACACACACACGCACACACACACGCACGAACAAACTTTACTGTTAAACAGACAGTATAGGTAGGTATTGTGGTATTGTTAGATCCTTCAAACAAGGAAGAATAAATTATAGTATTGCTGGGACTGTCCTCTTAATCTGATAAGTCGCGTGTGTCATCAAATGATGCGTTTTCCGAGTAGATTAGGAACATATTAGAGGGAAGAATAGAAGGAAAGAGAGGAAAAGGATTTACGTAGACCAATTCAATAAAAAAAATAGACGGAACCTATATTTAGTAGAACTACACTTGCCCAACTTTTTCAGGAATGTTACAGATAGTTATGAATTTACGACTGATCCCGCTATGCCACCGTAGCTAAAACGATTTGCTCAACATTTGCTACGAGCCGCTACGTGATTCGTAACGGAGCTACGGAAAGATTTTGTTGCTGCGAACACCTTGTAGAAGATAATAAAGGTCGCCTTTGTGGTTTCGTGGTTCAAGTACTCGTCTGTTTATCCGAACGGTGCAGGTTCAAATATATTAGAGGCTTGTGTTCATCTGTTAATTCATTTTGTTCTACTGATAGTTTTGTATGGGCATGTTAACTTTTATTTTCATTTCCGCGGGGATGTGTCTTTAGGGACGATGTTCGGGATGATCAGTAGTGTATGAGGTTTCATTTTTACCAGTCCGTAAGTATGTATGATTAACACTTGCGATTATCGGCATTTGCTGAAACTTTGATAACAACATGATGATTAACTGAATTAATTTGTATACCCTGTAAAATGTGTTATCATAGATAGACCCTTGATAATGGCGTAAAACCGAAACCGATTGGGATAAATATAATAGGTTGGGGAAAAGTTTCTTCGCATTTTATATGAAAATTCAAAACATTTTTTAATAGAGTTTATTTACATTTAACTAAAGTATGTAGGTGCCATTTTGCTCGATAACTTTCTGCCATCTTGTAAGTAGGGACATGATTCCATTGCTATATAAATTCTGGGGCTTGTGATCAAAAAACCGCGACAAGTAGTTTTGGCAGTCCTCTCGTGATGTTAACCTGACACTGCCTAAAGAATTCTGAAGAGACCGAAACAAGTGGAAATCTGAAGGTGCAAGCTTAGGACTATACGACGGATGCATTAATACGTCCCAGCCAAACTCTTTTAACTTTTGCTGAGTGGCTAAAGATGTGTGAGGTCTAGCGTTATCATGATGAAAAACCACACCTCTTCTGTTGACTAATTCCGGCCGCTTTCTCGCAACTTCCCGCATTAATCTTATCAGTTGTTCGCAGTAGAGTTCAGAATCGATGGTCCTGTCTGGCGGTAACAGCTCATAATGAATAATGCCCTTCCAATCCCACCATACACACAGCATTACCTTGTTGCGAGATAACCCGGGTTTCGCCAGAGTCTGTGAAGCCGACCAGCCTTTGACCACGACCTTTTTCGCACGTTCTTGCCGTACGTGATCCACTTTTCATCACCAGTTATCAGGTTTTTCAAAAATGGTTCGGTTTTATTACGTCATAATAAAGAATCACAAATGAGTACACGGTTCATTAAGTTTCTTTCAGTGAGCTCATGAGGCACCCAAATATCGAGCTTTTTTGTGTACCCAGCTTTTTTCAAATGCGTTTTGTGGTCAATCCCCAGTTCTTCAGCTATATCGTAACTACTGATACGCTGATCTTGCTCCACCTTTTCAAAAATGGCATCCATTTTATTCGTAACAGGGCACCCAGAGCGAGGTGCATCTTTGACATCAAAATTTCCGGATTGAAAACGCTTAAACCAAATTTGTGCTACTCTCACAGACACTGCACTAGGTCCATAAACATCACAAATTTTTTTCGCGGCTTGCTTTGCATTTTTACCTTTTTTGTAGTAAAATTTTAAAATGTATCCAGTTTCTTCATTAGATTCACAAATAGAAAAACAAATGAAAGTCACATATTTTACCTAATTTGAATTTGGAATTATATTTTTTTAAATTTAAACTTTTTAATGATACCAAAACCAGCCAGATACAAATGGTATAGCCAAAGAGATTTTATTATAAGTTCATACATACTATTTGCGAAAAGAGTTTTTCCCCAACCAATACTTTCTGTGAAAATAGTAGAAGTGCAGTTAATCATCATGTTGTCTGTGTATACACGCAGTATTACCAAGCTACAACGTCACATCTTCAATAACTTTTAAAATAACGCTTTATGAAGGTCTGTATTTTGGTGGTATAACCATTGCCATAACCGATTGGTCACAGCCCCTTGTTCCTACTCATGAAGCTATCAACAGGTATCTTTTTTCTATTATGTCATGGTACTTAATACAATAAATAGAGATAGCTCTCCATACAACGAGATCATAACTGATCACATACAGAGCATTAAAGAAATCGAATACTGCCTTAAGATGGATATAGTATCTATTTACATCGATGACATTCATATTCCTGGGGGGGCGTGCCCCCCTGCTCTCTGCCTAGTTACGCCGATGGGTATACCAATCAAAAGTTTCCGTTTCGCCTGTTCTCAAGGGCCCTATTCACAGAAGTAATATTTAATTCATCCATTACGTATGACCGACTGTCCATAAAGTGTATGGCAACAACAGAGAATTAATTGGTCTGTGTATCGTATTATTGGTCGCTATAATATTACCGAATAGTTGTATCCAGTCGATCGACGGAAATAATTGAAATGTCTCATATGTCAAGTGCTCAGGCTAAATTGATTACATCAATTAACAGAATTTTCTCGTGTTTATTGGTTACTAATGAAGTACAGGTTTTGGAGTTTATTACCCTCGTTAGGTTTGGTAAATAAATGATCAGATTTTTTTACCCGCATCTTTCTCCGAACTGAACACCGATATAAACTATCATGATGTTATATTAAAAATATTTAAAGTATTTCTGTTTATATAATTCGCAAGTTGTATGTAAATCGGGGATGGATATATCAGGTGGTAGAGCTGGCGCTGGACTCGACTGTGGAGGTACCACCATCTTACTCACAAACACCTCAAAGTTATTCGGGGGAGAGTAAGAGAACAGCTCTCAGGCAAAACCAGGCGGCCCACCATTGCCTGGGACACAAGAGTATACAATCATTAGGTTTACATAATACAGTACAGGCATAACTATAGCGATCTTTGAATATTAATTTGCAAATGTTAAGCTTTGTAAATATGTGCCCTGAGTCCTAAGCTAGTTTGTAAACAAACTGTATTTTAGGTCTCAGTTTCTCCCCATTTATGATTTAGCATTGGTGCATAAGCATGAGTATGAGCATTTTTTCGCGGAAGGCCACCCATCAAGAGTGGCGAAATCTTGGAAAGGCCTATGTCCAGCAGTGTACGAATTAGGTTGATGAATGGATGAAAGAAGTACCTATACAAATAGACAGATCTACGTACCGACTATCACACAAAAGACAAAAAGTATATTTGTATAATTACATAAACGGGTCTTGGGTTTAAAAACATTTTAGAGTAAACTTTTCTTAGTTCAAGAGCAAAGAGTGGTTAGTAGTAATTTCCTTAATAGTAAATAGTAACAAACGTATACGCTTGTAACACTTATTTGCCGCTAATATTACAAGGCTTGAAGCCTTGAAGCGCGTTATATTTCAAGTAGCTCTACAGCAGTTACTTGTAAGCCTGTAGGTTACTCTAACAGTTACAAGTGTTTGGGTGGTTTGATACTTCACTTAGTGAGTCTATGTGTATATAGGTCCTAATCCCGCAACTACGTTGTCCTGAAGCCTCGAGATTTTGTGAGACTCAACTAAATGGAACAGTATTGTGGTAGATGTAGACAAATGGTTCGTTCGCCTCTATAAATTGGTATGTATGTAGGTAGTAATAATTAGCTATTAATTATCATAAGGAGGTAGTCTTGTTTTTCCCCGGCCATTACAAGTAATTAACTGAGCAGACGTGTTTCATTGATCTCTTCATTATATATTATCTGAATACTTATCACTGGCGACGATTGGTAAATTATATTCGCGTGTGAAGTTCTATTGTGTTAGCCGAACAGATAACAACAATGGCTCTCGGTAAAATCAACGAGTTTAGCGTGGAATCGGGTAACTGGGTGTCGTACTGCGAGAGACTGGAGAGTTACTTTAGTGTTAACGGCGTCAAGGAAGAGGTGAAGGTGGACACACTAATAGCCGTGTGCGGCGAGGAGTGCTACGAACTCATGGTGAACCTGGCAAGTCCTTTCAAACCTTCATCGCTCAAATATTCGGAACTGGTGTTGTTGGTGAGGGCACATCTGAGCCCTAAACGCTCCATTCTATCCGAACGCTACAAGTTTCGTCTCAGGCGGCAAGCGGTCAGTGAAACAATATCGCAGTACGTTGCGGAACTTAAAAAATTGGCACGTACATGTGAGTTCGGTAACAATCTAACAGAGAACTTACGGGATCAATTCGTGTGTGGCGTACACAGCGAGTTAATTAGACAGCGTCTTTTTGCGGAGGATAATCTAACGTTTCCATCGGCGGTGCAACTTGCGAATTCGTTAGAGTCAGCAGAGAAAGACGCGGCTATTATGGAACCTGCTTCGTCATCATATTCATGCAGCAGAGACGGCGGGGCGAGCGTGGGAGGGCCAAGCGCGCGCGGGGAGGGGTCGACGGCGCTGCACACGCTCGCAAGCGCAACGCGACCGCAGCGCGACCTCCGCCATTCGCCCGGGGCCAGTCAACGGAGTAATACAGCTGGTAGTACATCCTTTGCAAATTCGAATGTTTACGCATGTTACGCGTGTGGTGCTACAAATCATTATGTTCAACAATGTCGCTTTAAAGAAGCGATATGCAGTGCTTGTTCTAAGAAGGGGCATTTACGGCGAGTGTGCCCGGAGCAGGCCGTGGCAAGCAAAACGAGCACGGGCGCGCGTCAAAACGGCGGCGCGTACCGACGGAAAGGCGGGGCCGGCCGCGGCCGGGCGCCGCGACGACAAAATTATTTTTTGGAGCAAGAGAATAAGTCTGACAACAACATCTCGGATTGTGAAGAAGAGGCAATGTTTCAGATGTCATTAAACAAGTATAAACCGGTAAGCATACCATTAAATGTTAACGGTCGTGAAATAATAATGGAGTTGGACACTGGGGCAGCAAGTTCTTGTGTAAGCAAAAAAACATATAATGACTATTTCAGTGATTTAGTGTTGTTTCCTACAAAAGTGGTGTTCAAATTCTACGACGGTTCTAGGGTAAAACCTTTAGGCATAATAAAACCATCGGTGCGTTACAATAATACTGCTAAGCACTTAGATTTATATGTGATTGAGAAAGGGGAGACATCCCTAATAGGTAGACAATGGTTGGCGGAGTTATCTATAGACATACCTAAGTTCTCTAACTGCAACAAGGTTGAGGTATGTAAGAATATCGAGTCAGGGGCTAACGAGGTTTCTTTGTTAATCGACAGACATAAAGGAGTCTTCGAGAGCGGTCTTGGACGTTTTACCGGGGGAGAAGCGACACTGCGGGTGCGGCCTGACGCGACGCCCGTGTTTCACCGTGCGCGACCCCTTCCTTTCGCCCTGCGTGAGCGCGTCGATGCCGAGCTCGACATCATGCTGCGCGAGGGTGTCATCGAACCGGTGGACTGTTCGGACTGGGCGACGCCGTTAGTACCTATTAATAAGAAGGATGGTGGTCTTAGGGTATGTGCTGATTTCAAAGTAACTCTCAATCCCGTACTAGAAGTTGACCGTTACCCCTTGCCAAGGGTTGAGGACTTGTTTGCGGATCTCTCGGGCTGTGAGGTCTTCAGTAAGATTGATTCAGCTAATGCTTATAATCAGATTTGTTTGTCAGAAGAGTCTAAAAAATACACCGTCATCAACACGCATAGGGGTATGTTCAGATATAATAGATTGGTATATGGTTTATCTTCTAGTAGTGGAATTTTCCAAAGGATTATGTCGAATTTGCTTGCAGATATACCTAATTGCAAAACGTTTTTAGACGACGCGCTGATCGCTTCTCGTGATGTCCCTAGTCACATAAAGACTTTAGGAATAGTCCTAGATAGATTGGAAGCTTATGGCTTAAAACTAAAGCAGAGTAAGTGTATTTTCTTAGCTAGTGAAGTAGCTTATCTCGGGTACATCATCGATAAGAATGGTATCCGCCCGGATCCCAGTAAAGTGAGGGCCATTGCTAAAATGCCGGAACCAAATAACATAGGGGAGTTACGATCCTTTTTGGGAATGGTTAATTTCTATGCTAAGTTCGTACATAAAATAAGTGATCACCTTAGCCCGCTGTACGCGCTGTTAAAGAAGGCAACAGTATGGGGATGGTCGCAGGCTTGTAGAACAGCATTCAATAGAATAAAAGAATTACTGTTAAGTAGCGAAGTGTTAGCCCACTATGACCCTAATCGACCCTTGACCTTGACCTGCGACGCGAGTTCTTTTGGCGTTGGAGGGGTATTAACACAACCGGATAACGTGAGTAACGAACACCCAGTCGCTTACATATCGCGGAGCGGAATTATTCACAGATTCATCGTGAAGCATTAGCAATAGTCTATAGTGTGCGCAAGTTTCATCAATACGTATACGGCCGGCATTTCTTGCTTAAAACGGATCATAAACCGTTAGTAAGTATATTTGGGCCTTTGACAGGAGTACCAAGCATGGCGGCCAGTCGCATGCAAAGGTGGGCTCTGATATTGTCGGCTTATGATTTCAAAATACAATACGTGTCAACGGATAAAAATATTGCTGACGCTCTCTCGAGGCTACCGATAGGCGAACAAAGGGAATTTGAAATTCCGGAACAATCTTATTTGCACTTTGCTTCGAATGCTTTATTATTGGATAACAGGGAAATTATGCGAATGACGTCACGAGACCCAATGCTAGGCAGAGTAACTAATTATATAAGGGATGGCTGGCCAGACGCTGTACCTATTAAGAATTTAGAACCTTATCTCCGCAGGAAAAATGAGCTATATTTAGAGCTGGGTTGCGTTATGTGGGGCCACCGGGTAGTTATACCGGAGGCCGGCCGTGGCCAGGTATTGCAAGAACTTCATGAGCCACATATGGGGATCGTGAAGACGAAGGCTATGGCACGGAGTTATGTGTGGTGGCCGGGGTTAGATGAGGCCATTGAAACACAGTGTAAAGAGTGCGACACGTGTGCGGCAGTCGCCCCCGCACCACCACAAAGTACACCAGTGCCATGGCGGTGGCCTTCACGCCCCTACGAAAGGGTGCACTTGGATTTTTTGGGCCCGATAGCAGGGAGAACTTACCTAATAACAATAGACGCACGGTCAAAATGGGTAGAGTTTTACAATATGTCAAGCACTACGGCGGAGAATACAATAGCCAAGTTACAGGAATCGTGGTCAAGATGGGGTTTGCCAAAACAGGTCGTGACAGATAACGGCCAACCCTACGCAAGTAGAGAATTCAACGTTTTTTTACAATCAAACGGTATACGGCATATGTACGCTGCTCCCCACCATCCGCAGTCAAACGGGGCTGCTGAGGGTGCAGTTAAATTAGTTAAAAATGTAATAAAAAAAGCGATTGCCCGGAAATGTAATATCGACGAGGCCTTACATCAGTTTCTATTGTATTATCAGAACACTCCCCACAGCACTACACGTGAATCACCTGCACAAATGCTTCAGGGACGCAGTTTGCGTACTCGATTAGATTTGGTAAGGCCGGATGTTGCAGCTAGGGTTGAAAATGAGCAAGAAAAACAAAGAAAAAATTCAACGCAGATTTCTAGAGAGATTAACTTAGGAGAACCGGTTAGGTATAGAGATTATAGATCTAATAATAATAAATGGTCAGACGGAGTTATAGCTAAGCGCACAGGCAAATCTGATTATGAGGTAGCAACTAAAGAAGGCACTTCAGTACACAGGCACATTGACCAGCTAAAACGAAAGCCACGAAATTCTTGCGTTTTTCCTGGGTCTACCATTCTTTTTGACCAAGATTGTGAAATTGGTGGTAGCGGCGTCGCCGGCCCGAGTAAACATGGTCCATCGCTTGGTGTTGCCCCGTGCAGCGGTAGCCAGCAGGGCGAAGGGCGGGATTCACCTAGCCGGGGGGGCACGGGGGTTGGGTCACCACCAGCCGCTATGTTATCGCCGCCGCGGTCGACCGACTCACCCTCGGCGACCGAGGCGGGGGCAAGTAGTTTAACGGGGAGGGAGTTGAGCTTACGTGTACCACCACAGGTTATTGAACGTCGTTACCCGTCGCGCATTAGAAAACCCGTTAAAAGATTTGGTTTCGTTATTGATTAAGTATTATTAGATATAATTATATGATTGTTCTTAGATTGTAAGTCAAGCGTAGTGTGTTAGTAAATTTTCTATATCTAGGCCTATCTCCTCCTTGTTATTATTCTTATTAATTAAAAGTTATTTAAGTTGTGTGTTAATTAAGTGTGAGGGTATTGGTATGTATGTAGGTAGTAATAATTAGCTATTAATTATCATAAGGAGGTAGTCTTTTTTTTCCCCGGCCAT
Organism: Ypsolopha scabrella; assembly: GCA_910592155.1. Taxonomy (NCBI): domain Eukaryota; kingdom Metazoa; phylum Arthropoda; class Insecta; order Lepidoptera; family Ypsolophidae; genus Ypsolopha; species Ypsolopha scabrella. The sequence continues at coordinate 2,805,616 of OU342980.1, read as the reverse complement.
TACAAGTAATTAGACTGAGCAGACGTGTTTCATTGATCTCTTCATTATATATTATCTGAATACTTATCACTAAAATCGGGATATCCGATAGCTTTTAGCACATTTAGGCAGCGTTTGTCAGCAGCGTTCATCGCGGAAGCTTCTTCACACGCCCAGGCATTCTCAATCGATTTGTATCCTGATGTGACGTTAGAAAATTTGATGCGTCACATTAAGAAAATGTGCACAGGTCACATTGGAGGGAATGCGAGCGTAAGGATAGTGCCACTCGTATCTGAAACACAAAAAGATTTTGTCTTTCAAACTCCGTGTGTCCACTGCTCATGCTAGCAGTTTCCTCAGTGCTGACTTCTGGCCAGAGGGGATCGTGTTTCGACGCTTCAGGCATAGTGTTACCTATACTGTGCTTCAGGGAAGCGACAAGGATTAAAATCCCTGAAAAATAGGCTAGGTATTTTAATGTGTTAGTCTTAGTTATATTTTGTATGTATGTTAGTCTGTAAAGTATATTTTTATATGGCCCTTGTCAAGGTATGTTTGTATATTTTGTTATGTGATGCCTAAAATAAAGAATTTATTAATAATATTATTCAGTAATGACTTCTGGTGAGTCGCCAGAAGTATGGCCTGCCCACTGCCACTTCAATTTACTGATTCTGCAGGCTATGTCGGTTACTTTCGATCTCCGACGGATCTCCTCGTTTCGGATTCTATCCATCAGAGATACCCCAAGCATAGTCCGCTCGATAGCTCGTTGAGAAACCTTAAATCGGTGGATCAAGCCCTTTGTAACAGAGGGCTTACAAAGGGCTTGAACTGGGTGTGTAATCTATTTTTTTATGTCACCTGAAAAACTCATGATGATAAAAAAATACGATTAGGCAAATGGCCGAATTTGATAGAGAAAGTAAGTGCTAGTTTTACCTATATCAATTAGGTCAAAACTGACTAAATAATTAAGGTGGTAGAGCTGATGCCGGGCTCGACTGTGGAGGTACCACCATCTTACTCGCAAATCCTCCTGAAGTTATTCAGGAGAGAGTAAGAGAACAGCTCTCAGGCAAAACCAGGCGGCCCACCATTGCCTGGGACCGATGGATGGCGGTTTATCCATCCCCAATTGCCAAGCCTTATAAAAAACAGACTAGTGACGGGCAGCGGCGTCACTGGTGCAAGGGTTTCGGCACCGCGCTCACCAACCCGCCTGCCCAGCGTGTGTGAGTATGGGCATTTCTTCCAGGAGGACCGCCAAGAGTGGCGAAATCCTGGAAAGGCCTATGTCCAGCAGTGGACGAAACAGGCTGATGGATGGATGATGGATGACTAAATATTCGGTGCCCTTTATCCTGTGAACCGAGATTCAGCCATCTCCCTTAAGGTCACCAGATTTGTCCTGACTTCCTAATCCCCTAGAGTGTTTACGATTACGCATACAGGGACTTTCGGAAAATCTACGAAAGTCGGGAGGATGAATTACTGATACTACAAACTGCTTGCAACCACTTTTCCGTAGGTTACAATGAGTAATAGTAGTTTATGATTCAAGTGCGGTAAGGAGGCAATAGCTTACGAAGACGAATTGAAACACAAGTGACAAGCGAGTTTTCTAATGCATAGTGTAAGTAAGTAAATAAATGAAACAAAATTACAGAAACTTACAAACAATAAATACTCTAAACGAACTTTAGGCAGGCATTATTTTTCTTTTTATTTGCACGCAAGTTGCCAACTTGACGAAAATAAACTGCTTCCAGTTTTATGAGTTCGTAGGCTGCTTTCAGTCACCTCACATGCCTTGATACTGCCCTGCTGTCAGTGGTAGGCGGTGACGATCAAACTGAATGCAGCATACGAACGCATCTAACTGAAAGCAGTTAATTTCTGTCAAGTCTATCTATGGTACACAAGAAAAGACTGCCAACTTACTCTCAATAAATAAAAATGAAGCACTAGTGGGGAAAAAATTACTTTGCTAACTGTTTTGATGCATATAAAATTGATTTTTTCTTTACGAGCACTTGTATTGAAAAATATGTCGTGAATCGAGAAAAAAATATATGATTCATGAATTCGTGATGCAATTAATTTATCGTTCCACCAAAAAGTATCAGGATCACAGATATAGGTACCTACTGTTCCCTTATTATGGAGTTGTAACAGGCTGGGTCTCAGATTTCCAACGTTAAAAGGGATGCTATTTACATAGGGCTCGTGTCCTCGGTTCTTAAGGGCCCGTATAGATTAGTACCTATAGAAAGATTCATACTGGGACGGGTACTGTATGTAGAGATGGGCTGTGATTCGTGTTTTAATCCACTGGGGCCAGTCTGACATCTTATAAGACAGTTGTCACCCGGTTATAACCAGTTTGGGTGGGTCAGAACTAATTTCTCGCGAATTAGTTTTGACTCACCCGAACGGGTTATAACCGGGTGACAACTGGCTTCCATCCATCAGCCTGTTTCGTCCACTGCTGGACATAGGCCTTTCCAGGATTTCGCCACTCTTGGCGGTCCTCCTGGAAGAAATACCCATACTCACACACGCTGGGCAGGCGGGTTGGTGAGCGCGGTGCCGAAACCCTTGCACCAGTGACGCCGCTGCCCGTCACTAGTCTGATTTATATAAGGCCCGACAATTGAGGTTGGATATACCGCCATCCATCGGTCCCAGGCAATGGTGGGCCGCCTGGTTTATTTGCCTGAGAGCTGTTCTCTTACTCTCCCCCGAATAACTTCGGGAGGATTTCCGAGTAAAATGGTGGTACCTCCACAGTCGAGCCCGGCATTACCTCTACCACCTAAGGCTTAATACTGGGCTATGTTGTAGTACAACCACTAATCCGCGAGTTTATATAACCAGCCAGTAGCTCCTACAATTATTCAAAGTGAAAAAAATTCTAGAGATCATAGAGTCTCGCTAATAGACCACTTTGCAACAAAAATATTTTTTGCGCGACCTTTTTTGCTCTTTTTCATAGAAATTTTGTCAGCAGATTGAACCACTTTGTACTGGAAAGAAAAAATAAATACTTGACCTAATTTATTTTTCTTGTTTTTTGTCAATTAACGATACACAATCTACCCTAGAACTATTTTCACTTATTATTGTAGGACCTCATATTATTATACTAGGTGAAATTAAATCAACCGACCAAATTCATACTGGCGACTCGGTTAGTCATCAGGAACAAGGTTTAATAACCCTCCAGGTGAAATTCGAAAAAAACATTTTTTTTCCGTAGAACCTACACTAGGAATTATACTTAAACTAGTCCAACCAGTACGGGAGCAAAAAAAAATATTTTTCGAAATTGGCCATTAGTTCTTGATCACCAACCGAGTATCTAGTATGAATTTGGTCGGTTGATTAAATTTCACCCTATATGTCAGCGTGATATTGTAAAACCCAATAGTTTATAATGGCACATGATTAAGTTAGGTTTGTTTATAAAAAACGTGAAAAAACCTACCGTGCAATTATAATCTGACTACATAGAGAAAATTACAAACTATCGGATGTAACAATCTCACGGCAGATATTATATCAGCGCGTATTGCAAAGTGGCTGTTACGGCGATCGCTGCGACTCCGGATACCGCCAAATAGGAGAAAATTATACCTTCAACACAGACGCGATGGACAGAAAAAAATATTTAACAATAGTATTGTACGTCTATAAGATTGTCTTTGGTATGGTGAAAGAATCATTAAAAGGAGTAGGAAAATTCTTGCGCAAATCAAACGAAACTTCGAATTACTTTCGATTTATTTTTGTCAAAAGTAAAGACTTTTTTTTATTAAAAATGGATTATATTTTTAAATATATCATACCTATTAAGCAGTGTTTTGAGTGTTTGGACTACCGGTATGTTTTGCAGGAGTAGTTAGGCCTTCAAAGTTAGGTCTAAATTGCAGTTTGAGTATTGATTGTCGCCGCTTGGTGTCAATATCTTAATAAAAACACTGTCTCATTTATAGGAGTAATTTAGGTCCTACAATAAATATTAAGTGAAAATAATTCTGGGTAGACTCATTGAGCCTTAGATCTGAATATTATAAAAATACTCATTAAGTAGTAATCCCAACTGTTAAACACATCATTATAACCAGGGATGGGATAATCAGATCGATAATACCTAAAGTTGGAAAAATCCTGGAAAAATATTGTAGTGCACACCTAAACACCTTTCTTAAAAATATTATTTATTTTGATAGTAAAAATTACGAAATTGTTTAAAACGTTACGATCATGTACCTAATACTTAACAGATGTTACCGTAAGTATAACTATTTACGAAATTTATAAAATGCCAAGCTTATTTAGGCCGATATAATTAATTTTCGGTTTTCTGTTTTGACTTTTGCTCTGTTCGGCCTAAATCAGCTTGGCATTTTATAAATTTTCTAAGAATTGTATTCAATTCCTGAATTTATTTATTTATTATTTACATTTCCAGTAACATATCATTAAACATATTACCGTAACGTTCCGTCATTCCTAGAATTTGACTAACAAAATAATATTATAAGAAGCCGACTCCATACCTACAAACTTATCAATCCGAATATCCTATCCCTGATCATAACATCTAAAGTTTAAGCAACATTGTAATTATTTTTAAGCCTACTTGATCTTAAGATAAATAAGATTAAAAAAAACAAAAATCTGGGTTAGACTTTGTATCGTTAACTGATCTGAGGTGCAATTGTGTAAGTCAATCGTCTTCAAATTGATTGTCATATGGCTATTCGGCTTAGCAAATTAGCCCGAATGGCAATTTAAATCGTACATTTTTGGCTTTCAAATTAAAAAGATTGTCTTGTTTTGTTTGTTGACAAACAAACGTACGATTTAAATTGTCAAACGGGCTAATTTGATTAGCCGAATGGCAATATGACAATCGAATTTGATGACGATTGTCTTACACAATGGCACCTCTGATCACATTCAAGAAGAAAATATTTTTTATGGCCAAATATTTTTCGTACTTTCCAGGTGTCCTGACCACTTCCCAAGTCTCCAGCATGAATTTGGCTATATAAACGAAAGTCACCTTGTATAACAATTCTAGTTTTATCTTTTCGAAGTCAAGATATAATCACTACGTTATTTCCACCAAAAGCTGCTCTTACGAGCAAGATGCTTGTACCATTTCTTTTAAAGAGCCTTAGAAATTCTGTACCCATTCACACAATACATTTCTACGTAAATAGATTTGTCTGAAATAGGGCGTGCGGGCCTTTTATCGGTGAGCTGTTTATTTATTGAACAGTTGCCTTTTTACTTTATACGTAGAACCTTTATTTTTTATTTTTCTAGGAACCGCTGTAAGGGTTTTCTACTTAAAGGCCTTAAGGCGGCTATAACTGCTAATAACGCTTATTAAGGTAAGGACTGATTCCAGATATAGATTTATTTATGCAATATAGGTACGTTGTTTACACTTATTACGCATCTTTAATGCAAAAAATGCATAAATACAAAAGTTATTATGAATGTGATGCAATAAATACAACAAACCTGAGATACAAATAAATATACACAAATAAAAATAAAAAAACGTCTAAACGTCTTCTTAAAAAGAAGGACAAGAAACTTAATAAGATTATGTAATTTCTTGTTTTTGAATATATTTATCCTATTTTATCGTTATTTTTCTGATGTTATGTTAATAAAAAAAATTGAAAAAATCATGTTAAACTGCAGAGTATCTGAAATGAGATGGCTTAGTTAGTATTTATTAATTTTTATCAAAAACTTTAGCAAAATAAATATAAAACAAGGTCCAAATTAAGACCAAGATACTCAATGAAACAAATTCAAACTTAGTCAAATTTAATATAATCTAGCAAAAAATGAGTTCCTCTGTTTCATTTTGAAGAGCTTTAGTTATAATTAGCTTTTACCCGTGGCTTCACCCGCATTGAATTAGTTTTTGTGTACTCCTTATAAAATCTTAAATATTTTTCGGGCTGTTAAATACAGTAAAAATAGCTGGTAAAATGTGTGAATTATGCACCTCGTGTTTCCCATTTTGTATGTATATTTCAAAACTTTTCCATGGGAACTGATTTATGGAATAAATAGTAGTTTTTGTCCTTTTCTAGATCTAGAACTTTATTTGTGCAAAGTTGAAGTCCAATCGGTTCAATAGGTGCAGCGTGAAAGGATGACACATCACTTTTCTATAGATACTTGAAACCATATTTTCATCCCATGGGAACTTATTTATGGGATAAGACGTAGCTTTTGTCCTATTCCAGGTCAAGAACCACATTCATGCAAAATTTCAGCCCAATCGGTTCAGTAGCTACGGCGTGAAAGAGTAACAAACATCCATCCATCCCTACTTTAGCATTTATAATATTATTAGTGGGATAATAATTACAAATATTTATTTAAGTATATTTGAGCGCATTCGCAGCTTGATTCCTTCTCGAACGACGGAAAGATCAGTGCGGGGCGAGTTGTGTAAGAGAGTGAGACGCACGCGCCCAAGGTCGTCAGCAGTTTTAGCAGCCTTAACTCAAGTTGTTTGCCACACACCGATATTTAAATTCCCAGCGCAATTCACAATTACCAGCTATTCATTAAAAAATCACAATACAAAATATTTTGTTTGAGCTTTACGTATCAGCGCCAATTAAACAAATTGAGCTCTATTTTTAACACAGAGTACAAAGTCAAATTAATTTCATCATTTAACAACCAAATTATGTATTAAAATCAAATGAACCTGATGGCGTGTTTAATAACAATTATTATCAATTTATTGCTTGGAATACATGCCCGTGTGGTCATTTTGGTCCATTTACTAAAGTTTGTACATTTTAGGAAAGACTAAAAACAGCATAAAACCGGTCAAGTGAAAATTGTACTCTCACGCTAACGATTCATTTGGTTGAACGAATATTTTTTTTAGATTCAGATTTGTTCCTTTAAGGTGTTATAAAAATTAAAAAAGCAGATACTATGTAACCAAAATATTGACATGTAAAGATTCAAAATACTTAATTAATCATAATTACAACAACACGAAAAATAAAAATTGCCAATTAATCAATTTCGTACAGATTAGCTCATCATGAAAACCTAAAGGCACTTCTAGTTTACATAGAAACATGAAATTCCGGTCACCATTAAGAAAGAAAGGAAAAAATAGAAAAATTTGCATTATTTTATGATTTAAGGAAGTTTTAATGACCAACCTAATTAGTCCTCTTAGATAAATTGGCAATATTAAATTTAATTTAGGGGGTATTAGTGACTAACTGAATTAGACCCCTTGGATAAGTTTTCAACTTAAGTTAGTCTGCTCTAACAGTACGGGGAATAAGTTTGTGTTAAACGGTTTGTACAGAACCCCCAGGGCACGAGACCTACTCGCCCTTGATTAGAGTTCCGCGTCTGAAAGGGCGAAACGGAGCCCTACTAATGTCGCTCTGCTCTCTGTCCGTCCGTATGTCACGGGTCTCTAGCTTGCAGAAGGAATGATGTACAGTTCTAAAATTTGGGTATGTTGTGTAAATTGTTGATACATGAAAAAGTAGTGAAAAAAAATTTTTTTTCTCACCCCGACATTTTGGGCTGTCATTGTCTAGAACATATTAAGTGAATTGCAAATATATTGTTATTTATTTTTTATCGCCAAAGCTAAAGAAACTTTTGTTTCGGGGTTTATCTGAAGAACTAGTTAGGAATTTAAAGTTTCTGTTTATTATGTGGCATAATTATAATTTACACTATAGGAATTTATTGTATATAATATACAAAGTAGTAAGTATAAATAGATCTGGGGCCCTTACTACGTTCTTGCCCAGGGGCCTTCACACCTTGCAGTAGGGCCCTGTTTATGCACCCCAATGCAAATTAACCTGACATTCCTGACCTCTGGTTACATCTACAGCTAGCTTTCAAGACTTTTAAACATCACTGAAATCCCTTTTGTTGCCTGGCAACTAATTATTCTATTAGTGCAAGCTTTCCTGTAGAGACAAGGAAAAATAACTCTTACTCTTTGAACGTAGAGTCGGTTGTACCTTTGTAGGTGCCTTGCGTATATAAAGATGCATACAAATTAATTATGTCAATTAGCTCCCGTAGGGCAAAACAAATTAATAAAGTTTCTTTACATACGATGTTTATTTACCGTTTGTTTACCTTCTTTGCATGTTTACGTACTTATTATATCCCTTATTTATATATCAGGAAAGCTTTCACAACAAGTATCATGCGTGGCTGTAAATGGACAGGTGCCTCTGAATCAAACCACGTACTCTACTGATCATACTGAGTAACTTCCCCAATGTAAAACATCAGGCAAATAAAAAAAAGTTCGGGTGGGTAGAAGTATTTTTCGTGAGTTCGATGATCTCCAAGGAGGATTGTGTTTTTATAGCGAAGTCCATGTTAGACTTCATCTAGTGAAGGTGGTTTGTCAAGGATTGTTTCCTAAACGTTAAACTTATGATTGTTATTCTTATTTTTGAATAAAAGTGATAAATAATAGTAGTTTATGAAACTGGTACATAAAAAGTTATTAAAAACACGAGTGTTTTAATACCTGGTTATGTATAGTTTCATACACTACTTTATCTAAACTCATGCCTAACAACCTGTTTTCATAATCTTGGTAAAATATGTCGTTTGCCATTTTCTATTTTTCTTGTAAAAGCTCGTTCTAAAGTGTTCGTAATTTCCGTCGTTATATCCAGAATGTCAGGTGGAGTCAAATTATCATCACCATCACTGCTGTTTGTAATTTTAGGGGAAAATAATACTCTTGATTTGACCCATAAAACGACAGTAAATAGTATTTTCCACGTAAGCTACAGCGCCAAAATCCAACAGTCCACCACGCGTGTGTACGCGTTGCGTGCACCGGCAGCCATAGACAATGCAGGCCAAAAATAAAATGAAATTGTTACCTCCTTTGTCACGCCGCAATATTATATAATAACCTCATTGGTATTTGATAATAAACCTCAGACATGGCTGTATGGGCTAAGTTCCCTTTGCCTTCCTAGTTAGTATAACATATACATAATATACTGTAATCTCAGAAAAAAATTGTTTATAGCATTGTATGTTGTTTGGAGACCTGTACTATAACTTAACTTCTTTTGTGTTTTAGAGACGTTCATGAAATAAATGTTTCATTATGTCAGTAGTTTTGAGTTCGTAATGAGGATTTTACGGTGTGAGGTTAGATAAATGTGATTTTCAATACACTTACTCATAAAGTGGCCATTATTGCAGCGTTCGTAGGGTCATAATGCAGCATATTAAACACGCTTACTTTACATTATCGCACTAGTGTTTTTTACATTACAGTTTTTTTTTATCTTAGCAAAGAGTTTTGATGTCTTGAGAAATAGTAAAGTTTTTGCAAATAAGTAAACTGTCTCAGTTAAAATATAATAAATAATCATTAAATTTAATCAAATTATTTATTTTTATCAACAAATTAACTAAATTTTTTTTGAAAATTGTGTTTTTTTTTTGTAACTAGTAATATTTAAAGAAAATAAAAGGCTAAACATAGCAATTATTATTTACAAATAATATTCAGTTTGTTAATACTTGGCTGTTTGGCAATATTTGGCTGCTTGGTGGATGCGTGAGTGCCTCTATTTCCATCTGCGCGTGCAGCGCAAAGACACAATCTCCGCCGCCATTTTTCAAATAAAATTGTCAATTCATGCTGTGGTTTCGATTATGTGGAAAAATAAACGGAGACATTTCATTATTTTTCCTCGCAAGTGTGTTGAAAAACGTCGTATGAAACGCGTGAGCATTAGACATTACACTCTCGGCTCCATTACGCCCACGCCATTCGGCTCGTGCTGCAATCTCGCCTCGACTGCAATGTCCAACGCAGCTCACTTGCATCATAATGTACTATTATGGCACTACGCGACAATAATTTAATGTCCATTGGGCTTTTGTAGCAAAGTCGTGTTATTTTATGCACTACTTTGTAAATGATCTTGCACAACAACTTTAAAGCGCCGGAGACTAAACGACAAAATAACATTCAGAACGATCAAATTGTCGAGAGGAGCCGACTAGAAATATCCGTAAACAGAAACTAAAACAATATTATTCTGTAACTTTGTTACAGTGACCTTTTCGACCTTTACTAAACATTGTTGTTTCATCTCATTTCAACAAACTTTTCCTAATGTTTATTTATAAAACAGCCGATATTTTACGGTCCAGTTGGTGATGTGATAACATTACTAAAAGGTTGAGGAACCTTCGCTTATTTATCTCTCTATCTGCAGCATAGTTAAATAATCGATTGTGAAATGTCGTCACGTTCCACACGCGTACATACACCCACTTTTCAAAGAAGATTAGCGACACACTGGAAAGGACCAAGTAGAAATAGAAGAGTTTGTATGACTTAACTGAATGATGATATGGAAGAGATGAAAATGGTGTGTTAGGATTGTACAAATCTCTAGTTTACCTATGTTTAGTGTATGACTGAACCGTAAAGCGTAAAGTCCTCTGCTCAGACGTCAATAAAAGATTCAAAGGCAGTAACACTTTGTAGGTCGACATTACTCCTGGGGAAAGCGACCACCTGTCATCTGATAAGGTAATGAACCGGTGCCATTTCATCAGTTCCAGCTATTCCCGGACTCGGGAAAGTTTTGAAGAAACTTCTTCGTACTCCAGCTGGGAGTTTTATAAGCGTGTTCGGAACTAATTCAAGTTGGATTTAAATGAGATCAGTCTTAAGTTATAGGAGGTTTTGAGTATATTTAACTCTTTTGATTCTCAATATGGCTAAGACAATAGTAAAACAATATATCGCAGTCTAGAGGTGCAATTGTGTAATACCATGGTATTCAAATTGATTGTCATAAGGCTATTCGGCTAAGCAAATTAGCCCGTTTGACAATTAAAATCGTACGTTTTTGGCTGTCAAATGAATACGATTGTCTTGGTTTGCTGTTTACAACCAAAAACGTACGAATTCAATTGTCACACGGGGTGATTTGCTTAGCCGAATAGCCATATGACAATCGAATTTGAATACGATAGTCTTACACAATTGCACCTCAGATCTTGGCTCAAATCCATCCTAAAAATACATATATTATAGATACATTAACTAATAAACTATAATTAAAACAATCCATCCATCCATCCATCAGCTTGTATTCGTCCACTACTGAACAAAAGCCTTTCCCAAATTTCGCCTCTCTTGGCGGTCCTCCATCCTCCTCATACAGCCGCCACCCGCAACATCCTTCAGATCGTCGGTCCAGCGGGCACAAGGTCAGCCTATGCTACGCTATGCTGTAAGTGGTCTTCATTCTAATGTCTTCTTCGGCCCCAACAACCATTATTTCGGTGACAAATATGGCGTCCACTGCCACTTCAACTTCGATCTTCGATGGTTCTCCTCATTTGGGATTCTATCTATCAGAGATACCTCCATAGCTTGTTAAGCGAGCTTAAATCGGTGGATCAAGCTCTCTGCGAGAAACTACGTCTCAGTGCCATACGACATCACAGGAAAGACGCACTGGTTATACATTTTAGCCTTTAGGCACTGCGGTATTGACCAAGTAAATATGTGATGCAAATTTCCGAATGCTGCCCAACCCAACCGTCAGCCATTGAAATATATTTCGTAATATTATTTCAGTGTGTTTTGATTTACAATACATGCAATATAAAAATAAAATACAAAGTCGTTTAATATCCTTTAACATTATTGTATTACTAATTTTCGTGATTGTGAAGGATTTATTGCGATTTAAAGCAATTACCTAGTCGGTGCTTAAATTCTGTCACGAACAAAATTGGCTATAAAATGAAAACTAATCATGATATTCAAAAAAAGTTTTTTTTAAAAAAAAGGTAATTTAATTAGCTTACATTAAACACAAAATTTATTCAAAATGATTGCCACCATTTTTCACACAAGCCTTCAATCTTCGAGGCCAATCATCAATAGCAGCACGGACCATATTCATGTCGATATCCGCCACTGCTTTAATCAATGATGACTTTAGGCTGCTCAAATTTTTGTGAGGTTTAGAACAGACCTTCCCCTCCAATTCCTGCCAAATTTTGTAATCCAGTGGATAGAGGTCAGGGCTAGATGAGGGCCAATCTTGATGCCTTATTAGCTCGATATTCTGGCGCTCGAACCACTCCCGAGTTGTTTTGGCCTTATGAGCAGGTGTGGAGTCCTGTTGAAACACAAATGGCCGTCCTCCAAAGAGTGTCTGGGGCAGATCTTTTACTATGCGATCTAAAACCGTGTCTTGGTACACTTTTTCACTGGTTTTGACACCTTTTTCACAAAAATGCACTTCAGTAGGGCCATAGTAGGACACTCCCAACCAAATCATGGCTGATGATGGATGATGGCCGTGCTGCACTCTAGGAATGGCATTTCCAGCGGCCGCAGAGCTGGTAGCGTACACCCTGTCATTTTGTTTGTTGTACTTCTCTTCGATATTAAAAATTTTCTCGTCTGTAAACAGAAAATCGCGGTGTCTGTTTCTTGCGTACCGCTTTAGCAAAACTTTGCATTTTTTGGCTCTCATAGCTATCAGACGCGCGTTCAGAAGATGTCCACTCTTTTTTCGGAAAGCTCGTAGTCCCAGGTCTTCATTGAGTACTTTTTTTACGGTACTTCTGGTTAATCCCATCTCCAAAGCCATCAGTTTCTGCTTGCGGACGGGATTTCTTGAAATACGCGCCTTGATTGCTTTGATGACCCCTGGAGTCCTAACGGAACGAGGTCTGCCAGTTCTTTTCTCGTCATCGACACTAGAGGTTTCATTGTACCTCTTGATGGTACGGTACACGAACCTCTTTGTGATTTTTAATTTTTGAAGCAAGTTGAATATCGTCTTCGGTGGATGGCCGCAACGATGCAATGCAATTACTGCTACTCGGTCATCTTTGCGAGTCCACTCCATCGTAAAAAATGAACGAATGTAATTGTGATTTGGCAGATTATTAATCAAAAAATATGTGAAAATCGAACACCATTTCATTTTTTTTCCAGGTGTTCTATTTTTAAAATAAATGGCCAGTGACAGTATTTAAGAACCGACTACGTACACCGTCGTGAAAACTTACGACGTGAAACTATTTATTTTTATACCAAGCCTAACTAGAAAAAAAGAGTGCTTGTCCAGAAGGTGGGAAACTGAAAGCGGAGGCGTTAATTAGTCTGCTTAGGGAACCTGCAAATTCTACAGAAATCGGTAACAGAAGAATGACTGGCACTACGCGACTGCCTGTAACTACTTTACTGGTACTACTTCTCATTACGTTTGGTGGCATGGTTTTGTCATAAGGGGGGTGGTCAGCAACTGTTGAAATCTACCACAAGTTGAAGTGGAAAGATTTGTCAGTTAGTTGGGTATTAGTCAGATTGTTGTTTCATGTCGTATATTGTTTGACGGCGGAGGAGCAGCGCTTGGTTCTGCTTGGGACTATCCTATCTTGACCCTTGATTAAGGCGTCACTGTTGCATACACAGGTAGGCAGAGTGCGCATGAGGTGGGGGCGATGTCAGGTGACCTGTGCCTGTTGCGGTAAAACGTGACGATCGTAGGGACTGGTGTTAGTTGACAATGGTCGATAACATCAGCAGCGGTGCGATACGCTGCCCTTAAGTGGGAAAGAGATTTGAATTCATACTTGACTTTCAATAACTTGGAGTTGGTATTGGCAGTCCACTATACCCTAAACTAAGTAGAAACGTAGCGTGTGGCTCTGGTCAGATTGCTTAGGGTGCGATTATAAACCAATGGTTGTATTTCCGTTATAGGAAATAAGAGCACTTACTATTACAGTTCAAACAAGTAACTAGGTCGTCTTTTATTGCTTCCTGTGCATTTATCTAAAGAAATCTTAGACGTTATACATATTTACGGTGCGTACTAGGGTTACTTTATTCAAATTAAGCTTATCTTCTCGCCCGCACTTTTGTTTGAATACGAAAATAGTCTGTTGTGTATGTTTCATACTGTCTTTGGGTTCTGTCGATGTAAAAACCATTGGAGATCGTGTATCATGATATTTTTAGGGTGCCGTACCTGAAGGGTGCCAAGTGGGACCATATTGCTAAGTTTCTGCTGTCAATCTGTCTGTCCGTCTGTTACAGGGGTCTACAACTCCGAGCGTAATAGGTAGACAGTTGAAATTTACACAGAAAACATGTTACTATAGCCTCTATCTTAGACCATGTAACACAGGACTAGTCAAGCGCACTTATCCCCTCCGCCGAAGTACATGAACAATTTGTTCATGTAAGTTTGCTTGTGTGCGCGTTTTGTGTTTGTGTTGCAGCTTTAGATTTGGTGTGACATATACATTTTTCGCAGGAGTGTGCGTGAATGAGTAAATGTGTGCTGTGCGTGTTAACCTCCCCTCCCGTGGACAACGGCAGAATAATTTCAGTACTAAGAGTCGCGCTTCACCAGGTCCCGTGTTAAATGGTCTAAGGGAAAATATTATTTAAAAAAATTTTACACCGTACAAAAAATCTCGAAAAAGTAGAATTTTTAACGATATTAGTTTCAACGTTATTTTAAAGACAATAATCCCTATTACCGGAGATTCTAAACGGCATGCCTGCCGGGTTACCGCTGACCTGCCGTCTGGATTCTCCAAATGCAAATCTACACTAAAAAGATACTACCTTAGGTGATAGCATAATAACGAACTTTCGTAGCGAGTTCATATGTAGCGCTATAAACATATATGGGTTTTTAGAGGGGCGGCTTAATTCAAAAATGTTGCTTGCCTGAATAAGGTAAACTGTGCTGAACCTACTTTTGTACCATGTGTATTAGTAGGAAATTTTTAAAATGTTGGAATCGGCTTAAGAGCTTATCTTCCAATGAATAGCATTGTTCTATTGTTAAGTTCCACCACTAATTAGCAGTGCACAACGAAACGCATAAACAACAAAATATTTTATGTTAAGCAAATTTAACGCCTGAACAAAAAGGGTCAAATTTAAACTCCAAGTTGCCAATGCACGTCAGTTGCTATTAACATACAATATTTTGTTGTTTATGCGTTTCGTTGTGCACTGCTAATTAGTGGTGGAACTTAACAATAGAACAATGCAACTGACATGCATTGGCAACTCGGAGTTTAAATTTGACCCTTTTTGTTCAGGCGTTAAATTTGCTTAACATACAATATTTTGTTGTTTATGCGTTTCGTTATGCACTGCTCATTTAGCGGTCGAACTTAACAATAGATAACAATGCCATTCATTGGAAGATAAGATCTTAAGTGGATAACAACATTTAAAAAAATGTCTGCTATACCACAACGCACAAAAATAAAGAATTGGGTTCTATGCTTAGCGGGAGCCGAATTGTTCGTCAAGCACTACCATTTCAGCAGCTTTTTTTGTCTCGCCTTGATATTGTTGTTGTTATTTACCATGTTTTTAAGGTTCCGCACCCATATTGTGGTGGAAGTACGGAACCCTTTATGCATGAGCCCGACTTGGTGTGTTACTGTGTCTGTCCATGGCACAACTAAAGAACAGCTGAGCTTATTGAGATAATATTTATAATTACAATAACTTTACAAAGTACTCGTAGTACGGGAACCTCACATAACTTGACCAGTTCTTATTGAGTTATGCGGATGGACGGGCAGTCCTTACATGGTTTTCATTTCTCGTTGGAACCCCAAGAACTGTAGAGATCACTCAAGTTTGTTTGCGGCTCAGTTAAGTATGATTTATATACGCTTTGCAAAGCTTTTGCTCAACTTTTCCAATCTCTTTTGTTGGGATTGCAGCTTTTGAGGTCTGATCTTCTTTTGACATTCTAGCTTCTAGTTCAGTGGTAATAAGAGTAATAATGCTGTCGCTTGTTTTGTTATGATTTGGTTTTATGTGGGCATAGGATTTGTAAAGTTTTGATCTTTATTCTAAAGCCAGCAAGAAATACTTAAAAAGATATCAGAAAGAGAACACGTGTGGATCTTCGGTCACTATCTGCCAGCTCCTTGTATAGCAAGGAGGCTCTTGAGTTTCGACCTCTATGGTAGACTAAGTTCAGCCGCATACGCTGTTAAACTGACTGATGTAGATTTTGTTAGGTTAGTGTATTTTAGTTACTTTCACAGCATTATGTGTATATGGTATGCTGCTGTAGGTTAAGACCGCGGATATAGACGCAGTTGGATCTTTTTTTTACAAAATACAGCTATTCGGATTATATATATACATAACATGAAGAATAGGGATTCATTTGGAGAAAAATTCAAGGAAATCAAAATACTAATAGTGAATAGAATAGAATAGAATAGAATATCCATTTATTTATCTACCACAACACAATAAATTATAAAAACAAATTATAATTTGTTTTTTATATACTTATATAAAGTAATATAATACTTTATAAAGTAATATAATATAATTAAATATTGGATGGATTCGATTGATGGTTCTTGGTGGAATATCATCTTGAATAAATTATACACAAATTCTTGTACTTTTATTCCACATATATTTATTTTTATTCTAACTTAGGCTACTGGTTTCGTATTACACATCATCGGGCCAACAAATTATTAATTATTTAACATGACAGAAAGAAAACAAAAGAAAACATTTTTAACAAGCAAATATAAAAATATAATATAATTATAAATGCCTTGTGAATTCACCAATATTTTTCCTATTAATTAGATATGTTAGAAAAACTATTTTCCCGAGGCTCGGTGGGCACAACTCTATAGAAGCCCGTAATTAAAAAAATCATTGTAACTACCACTTTCGCAAGACATACTGTAAGGTTTTATAATAAAAATAGGTCCTCAGTTTGACAGATAATTAGTTTAAACTGTTTATTGTTTTATTGCAAAAGGCATATTACTCGTACACAATAAATTAATATTTGGACGATAATGAAGCATGGTGTTACAGTGAAAGTATTGCCCCTGTAGACTTAAGGTTAATTCATTATAAGATAAACTTAGTAAAAGGTTATGGACTATGCTATATAAAACCGGTAGACTAAGATATATTTTTTCCTAATGACATAAATTCCTGATGTCTTGTATTCTTTATCCCTTAAAAGGGATAAGTTAAGTTCTTTGTATAGTAAGTATAAGACTTAGTTACCAAAATGTTACAAAAATCGGTCAAGTGCGATTAGGGCTCGCGCCTAAGGGTTCCGTGGCATATCTCAGTAAAGAGACTAAAACGATGAGCTTAAAATGATGTATGAAAATGTATGAAACAAAACTGCAAAATTAAGTTGCTCGATTATTCCTTGTTAACTTGTGAAGTCTACTTAGCTATGATGGTTGTCCTTTGAATTTCGTTATATAAACTGCTGCCGTGAATATTTTCACATATCAAAAAATAACTCTTTAGCTGGCAAGAGTGGACACACTTGACTCTAACAAAATTTGCAATTTAAAGTTTAATATTTCACAAACGGATCCCTTAATCGAAAAATGGTTTTCACATACCCGTAATATTTTGAAACTACCTATCCCACACCATGTAATAGACGCGAAACAAAAAAATACTTCTACACTTTACGCGTAGGGATGGTACCTACGCCAAACAAATTTTCTTTCCATGGTTTTATTTTTCCACTTTGTCTGCGTTAAATTACAGCTTTCTGAGAGTCTCTGAGCTAAGCCGCGGACAGACAGACAGACGGACGGACATGGCGAAAATATATCAGTCAGTCGGGGTATTCTTTTATGTAAATGGATATAGATAGTGCAATCAACAAACATTGATTTAGAGAATCGTTCCGTTCAGGTAATAAAGTCATTTTGTGGGAACAACTCATTTTTGAATTCTTTAATCTGAGTATGTATAGGTATATCTATTCATGGTTCTAATTTCAAATTTTAACGTCTTATTTCTTCTTTTCAGGTACATTCATCACGATACATGATACAAACACCCGTATGTATAACATAAACATTTCATCAGTGACAGGCGATATCAAGATCAACACTCGTCTAATTAGATGAAACCAAAAACTGAAGTGAATGTAGGCGAAACTGCGTTGCTGATGTTGCGTGAACCAAGCTGAAAGTTATTTTATGTCTAACTAGCTTTTTCCTGCAGCTTCGCTCGAGTAGAAGTGTCGTTCAATCAATGTGTCGTTTTAAACTATTATTGACAGTTGTCGGCTGGGTGGTAATATTATCAACACCCATTATAGCCTATAAGGAATAAAATTTCGATATCTTTGAAAACACCAGAAATATTTGTACGCCCTGCAGGGCAGAGCTGAGGGGAGACATAATATTGTTATCTACACCTACTTTTATACCCTTGGTTCACAAATAAATAATTTTGAATCTTGAATCTAAGTCAATTTTTTAGAATAGAATATCATTTATTGCTGAGTCATACCTAGGTAGGTAGATAGATCTTTAGCGTATTTAAGTAATCTGCTGTATGCTCTGCCGTTAGGCGTACAAAATTTTTCATCTTAAAATTATTCTACATATTTACAAAATATACAAATTGATCAAATTGATTATAAAATATTAATAAGAAAGTACTGATTTTATGTCAGATTAAATTTTATAAACCCATAATAAACTAGACTTTCAGCTCTACTAGCTTGTATTAAATTGAATAAATGTTGGTAATCATAGGAGACCTATTATTCGCTCAGAATATTACTGCTTTGTCATAAGAGTTACTATTTAGCACCAAGTTAGTAAGCAACCTTTTTGCAATCGTGCTATAGAAGAAAATAGAAAAAAAAAATAGTACGTTTTGATGCAAGTGCGAAAAGGTGGTTATTTAGAGTCACGATTGACTTTTTTGCCGAGACGAGAAATATCAACACTTTCACACGTATATCAAACGACGTTTTTTAATACACACCTGCGAAAAATGAGATGCAATAATAAAATAAAAGCAATTTTGTTGCAAATCAAAACAGATACAAGTCGACAAAAGAACACCCAATCTGATTGGCGCCAATCTGTACTACAAAGACCAATGTCTGTTTCTAAAATCTTTTTAATAATAATTTCTAAGATAGTTAAAATATAATATAAATTAGGAAAAATAAAATCGTGCTGAATTTTAAAACATCTTTTACAATTTAACCTACATAATAATAAAATATAAAAGTTTGAAAATACTCATCTTAAACAGTTTTTAGAGTATCCGGTAAAACAAAGGTTTTCATTCTTACTAAACGATGTGGCCGGTTTCTCCTAGATGACATCAATACTAAAAACAAAAAGCACGAGTGCGAGCCCAAGTAGCAAAAAGGTGTTACATATAATCTTTATAAGCGAGTTGACGCCTCGAAATAGTGTATGGAATCAGCTCTATATTAATATCACTTTAAATGGCTAATGAGTGATATTGTAGCGATATACTAGCTCTATTGAAAAACAACTAGCTTGTATAACAGTGATAAACAGTCGCAGCTTTCCACTACTCTGTGATAAAATAGTGATCAAACGGTCTGTATATCGGTATGTAGCGTTATACTAGTCACTGAGATCACATAATAAATTACTTGGCTCTGAACCAGTGTCAAAAACATCACTATGGAATAAAGAGAAAAAGAAAAGATATATGTCTGTCTTTGTCAAAAAAAAAAAATTACAGTAATGTTTACCCCGCTAAGTGTTGCGTTTTTATTACCTAAATAAAATGGCGTGCGCTAACTCTAGACGGTAAAATAGAAACTTACTTATGTGTGGTTTTATGTTTGTAAGGTGATAGAACATGCGATGTAAATTTTACTGAGGAACTAGCAGGTTGTATGTGCAAAATTTTTAATGCGCCTCAATTTTGGCATCGTTTTGTAAAAAAAATAAGTAAAAAAAATATTTTTTTATCATCGGACACCTTTATATCACTAGTTGGTGCTAATGTGATTGCTTTGTCACTAATGGCGGCCATGATAAAAATGGCGCGTTGGGCAATTCAGGTGTAGCAGGACAGTTTCCTTGACATCGTTGCAATACTTTCCTCCTGTAGTACCCACTTTGTTTAACCGTTTCCAGCCTATGAAATCCATTAGAAAGAGTAATTTCACTTATTTATTCTTCGTTCAGTTTACCAACATGCGAGACGCGTCTAGCAATGGAAGTAACAGGTAATAAAAGGGAACAAATACAACTAATGTAACACGGATTAGCGCTATAAGTAATGAACTTACCGACAATCGGTTATAGTTTAGCACTATAATTTCAATTATAAATTCATTTTGACACATCAAAATTTAGAACTATTAAGTGTTCTAAACCCGCTCTCATGAAGCTCCTTAATGTTGTAAAAATGTTAAAATGGCTGATGTATAATGAATGAACTATAAAAGTAAACAAGAGAATATTAAATGATCAATTAGAAAAAAAGGTGACGTGATCACATGCTATATAGCCAACCCTCTCTACACCACTAAACTATACAAGTTACTGAACTGAAATAACATTGCTATTATTGCAGGTATAGAGCTCAGTAGTAATACAACAGTATTATTGAAAAACATTATAACGCAGCGTCAAAGTAGTAAATTTATTAGTGACATACGCCACCATATAATTAAATATGTTACTAATTGGAAAATAGAGCTAAATATAATATTTCTTTTTACTTCCAATTTAATGATTTTATACACAATGTGCGTAGTTTTAAGTTGTAGTTCTTAAGATAATTTCAAATTTCAAATGCAACATATCTTTGTTGATGAATAAATAATGATTATGATGATGAAGGAGCAATTTAAATTCAGATACATCACAGAAAAGCGATACGAAAATTCTTATTCCCTATTAAGCGATATAATTTTGGATTTATATAAATCTTTGTTACTTGGGAAATATGCAATTTTACGCACGCCTAAACAGGCACGAAATCTACCTATCATATTTTGAGCATGTGCATTAAAAAAAAAACATTTATTGCCGTGGTAATAACAACAAAAAGTGATTCAGCGGAGCTGTCTCCGATATACATACAACTGATAGCATTCGCAACGAGAACGAACCGCAACAATAAAATGAAAATGACATATCTCATCAATATTTATATTTTATCCCACCCTGGTCTGGTGTTATTGAATTTCAATACACGCGCATTTTTTGCCATATATTTTTTATTTCCGTATAATCTTTATGTACCAAAAATTTCGAAATGTCTGGCGAAAGCTTCTTTTTATTGTTTTCAATCGACTAAAAATTATTATAATTTAGACAGGGTCAAATATTGTGCTGGTGGCGGGTGGAGAAAATTAGTTAGGCAAAGAGGATCACACTAATATTATAAATGCGAAAGCTTGTTGTGTGTATGTGTGTGTGTGTGTGTGTGTATGTTTGTTACTCTTTCACACTGAAACGGCTGACCGGATTTGAATGAAATTTAGAATGGCTATAGCTTATACCCTAACTTAACACAAAGGCTACTTTTTATCCCGGAAAAAAGCATGTCGTTAAACCGAATAACACGCGGGCGGAGCCGCGGGGGAAAGCTAGTTTACCATAAAGTTTTTAGGGTTCCACATCCATACAGGTGGTACGGAACTCTTTGTTCGCGAGTCTGTCTCGCACTTGGCCGAATTATTGAATTAACTTAGTAGATGGAAGATTATGTATAATAAATCACTGATTCTTTAATGAGCCTATTCTGTCATCAAGCACCCATATTCTCCAACACAGAATCGTTATAAATCTAAAATAATCAGTCTTTGAACAGTAGTAGACTGTCTAGACTGTAATAGTAATCGATCCCTCACGATGTCACTTAGGGTCATTTAGGGTGCTAAGTTCTAGACTTGATCTTATTATCTGAACCCTATCTACGTGCCATCTCTTCGACTTGTTTCGTCACTGTTCAGCACCCTTTAACCACGACGCAATAACTAGTAGTTCGCCCCGAACTGTGAACTTGCTCTTGCACGATTCGCGCTTGACCGATTTGGCTCATATTTGAATTTAAAATTTCTTTCTACCTTATTTACTCGCCTGCCAAATTTCATGACATTCCGATCAACGAAACTCGAGTTATCGTCGAACAAACATTCATACATCCATCCATCCAATAATGTGCCAAAGCAACATCAAGACTACAAAAATCAAGCTGCGAAAATGGAAAATTTGGCATCGTCTGCGTAAAAATAGATAAAAACGTTTATTCATTTACACAGTACACAGCACACATTATGAAACATTGGGAAATAAATACAACAAAGTAAATATAACTTCAAAACATATACGTATAATTCAATCATTGCATAGACAAAGTTTTGGCATCCCGTTTTTGTGCCGTTATTCACGTCAAAAGTTCTTACAAGATTCGCTTATCATTATTAATAGTTTCGACAAAATTATTTTTACAGTTAATAAGGTTAAAAGTGTATCATTGGAGCTGTAACATTTTAATAAGAGAAAACTTGAAAGATCGACTTTCCTTTGCTCATCTTTAAGAGAAATCGAATAAAACTTTGAAATTGCTTTTCTGTTTATTTGATTCCTTATTTTCGCTTCAAGTTTGACGTAAATATTGTGAGAGATATGTTAATTTTATTTGAACGTGAATTAAGAATATCCCTCGATTTATTTTTGGTTTTACAGTTTGAAAAAACAAATCCGATAAATTTGTTTATCTCACAAAATGTATGGTATTTACATAATAAATAAAATGAAATCTGCCCCGAAAACGCAACTCAGTTTAATAATAATAATAATAATAATAATAATAAAATCATTTATTTCGGACAGGATCCATAAAGTGTTAGTAATACAATATAACTTATAAACTAGTGTTAGTAAGAGATCAGGCGAGTAAAAGTTGAATTAGAATTAAATTGACTTGTGGAGCTCTATCCACTTTTTAAGAAGGGGCGAGTCCCACCTGTCAGATAATACCTTCAGGACACTATTGGGGCTGGCCCGAGTTCGACTGAGCAACGACGCACAGCGCTTTCGCATGATTGCCGCGAAACCATCTGTGTGTGCTTCCGCGAACATGACAGAGGCGCTGCAATATCGCGGTAACCCCAACAGCATCCTGAAAGCATTATTATACTGGACACGCAGGTCGCTGTATGCCCGCTGCGTGTAGTCCACCCAAAGACTGCACGTGTAAAAGGACTGGCAATATGCTTTGAAGAGCGTCACCTTTACCTGATTCGTACACCGTGCAAATCTGCGGGCAAGCATATTACATCGGACAGCCAGCGACCTGCGCTCCCTCTCTATATCCATACAATCACTGAGGTCCTCTCGAACCCAGTGCCCCAAGTATTTGAAGTGCTTGACCCTGGACAACGAGGTACCGCTGAGTTTGACTTCAGGCACAATATGATAAGTTTTAGACCCTGCCTTGAATACTAAAAACTCGCTCTTTTTTGCGTTGTACTTAAGGCCATGCGCCTCAACATACGATTGGCATATGGAAAGAAGCCTCCTCAACGCGCCTACCGATGGACTCAGCAGCACCATATCGTCAGCGTAGCTTATGTTATTGACGCTGACTCCGTCTACATGACAGCCAACGTTGGTGCCACTGAGCTCATCGAGTAGCTTATTGATATACAGGTTAAAAAGACGGGGAGAGGATAACCCACCCTGCCTGACCCCGCATTCCAACCCATATTCATCCGAGAAGGCTCCTCCCCACATAACTTTGTTTTTCTGGTTGTTATACCAATGTTTAAAGAGACATATTATCTCGTCTGGTACAGTGGTCTCTCTTCTTAGTTTGTCCCATAACACATCATACGATACAAGATCAAATGCTTTAGAGAGATCTAAAAAGCATGCAAACACGGGGGTATTCCTGGCTGTATAGTACTCGACAGTCCGCTTGAGACAAAAGATAGCATTCTCCGTGGAGAGACCTGAACGAAATCCGAACTGCGCATCATTAAGAAAAATATGCTTATTCAAATGTCTATCAAGCAGACTGTCCAGAACCTTAGCGATTACAGAAGCTAGAGATATTGGTCTATAGTTGGCCAAGTCAGAAGTGTCTCCCGTTTTGTTTTTAATAATTGGGACTACCACTGTACGCATTAACTTTTCAGGTAGGTATGAATGGCCAAGACACAGCGTATAAAACATGGCAAGCACTCTGGGTAGATGAACTCCTGCGTACTTCAAGTGCTCAATGCTGAGGCTGTCGTGACCAGGACTCTTCCCTCTGACCATGCCTTTGATGACAGTTTCTACATCTTTTGCACTGATAGTGACGCTACGTTCCCTCACAACAGCCTCATCATGAGTCCCCAGAGACGAAGGCCCCAGTGAAGATCGAACTCTAAAATGCTCTTTAAACAGGTTAGCAATGTCAGTGGGCTCGTGTACTCCGGCTACACTCACAGGGAGGGCAGGTCTCTGAATCAGCTTGTTTGTATTTTTCCAGAATTTACTAAAATTTTTATTATGATGGTGCTCAGCAATGATGTCCATTTTTATCTGCCGTTCGTTATTTTGGCACCACTTTAGTTTGGATTTAAAGACTTTTCTTGTTTCGCACATGCGGTCGTAAAACAAGCCATTTTTTGGTTTGCCGTACCACAACCAAGTCTGAAAACATAGACGAGCCTCACCGTGAGCGCTACGGACATGTTTATTCCAACCGGTTACATGATTGCGTTTCCTTACAGATTTATCAACATAAGAAGACTCAGCCGCTTCAGAAAGAATAGATATTATGTTGTCATACATATTGTTCAATAAAATTCGATGATCCAAGTTATTACACATTATATCACAACATGAGTTAAATGTTTGATCGAAGTCAATTGACCTTAACCTAGAGTTACACAGTTCATGATACTTATTAATCTGGCTCAAGTCACGCTCACCCCATTTTACCTTGTCACACGTAACTGTCGGTATTAATATTTTAGGTTTTATGATGTTAATATTACATTCGACTTGGAGAGGCATGTGGTCAGACCAATAAGTATCATATAAAACAGAGATATTCACAATAGACTGTTTCGCCGCATCAGTCACTACACTATGATCTAGCCATCGCCGGCTCCCGTGTGCGTCACTCACAAACGTGAACGTATCATCCGGTAGTATCTCCCTGTCTACACACGACCACGAGTGTTCGTTACAAAAGTCTAATAACTCATCGGAAAACGACTCACCGGGATGTGCATTGAAGTCCCCAAGGATGTACACACATTCCACGTCCTGGCTGTCAACAATGGCATTTAACTCGCCTAGGCACTCCGTAAATTCAACTAAGTTCTCACTCTTATCAGTAGGCATGTATACTGAGAAAATAAGCAACGATCTACCGCTTATGTCTACCTTTATCGCAGCTAAACGCACACTATTACACGCTATAACCGAAACTGTGGGAAACAACGCCTTTCTCCAGAGTATCGCCACTCCACCATATGGCCTTCCTCGCAGTACTCCGACTGACGTGTCCACGGCAGACTTGCCTGTGAAAGCGAAACCGTCCTCAATAGTCCCGAGAAATGGCAAGTCATGTGGTAGCAGCCACGTCTCCTGAAGCGCAATAATATCAGCTGATTTGCATAATTTTCTAACGCAATCTACCGATCTACGAACATCTTTGCAGTTGAATGTGACAAACTTCGTATTCATCATGAATTATTTATTATTGGGCAAGGAACCGTGGGTTTTTCTGTTGCTTCTTTCTTTTGCCTATAGTTAATAAACTGGCGGTAAGCAACCCCATCGGGCCAAAAGTTATCCTGCATAAACGTTTCTATTTTATGCCTCGGCACAAAAACCTTAAAAGCATCATAGGGCTTCTGCGTCTTCATATTTATTTTATCTATCGTCACCTTTAATTTAGTTTTGTTCTCGATGTAGTTAGATATATCACACGCAGAAACGCCCTTTGCAACATTGTATACAAATAAAGGAATTTTCGTTTCGACAGCTCTAAATGCCGCTTTGGGATCCGTTACTGCTTTTCCTTGACTTCCTATAAACCTATTCTTCAGTCTATTTTTCTGTTTGTTAATCCAATCTCCATTTCTCTGCTGCAACTTCCATTCTCCCTCTTGAGCAATAACTTCAGAATATGTTTTTCGCGCGTCGCATGCGTTCAGCTCGCCCGTGTGTCTCGCGTCAGCCGGCGGCTCGGTCGGCGGCGGCGGCGTCGGCGGCGGCGGCGGCGGCGGCGACGGCGACGGCGTAGGCTGCTGCGATGTATGACTCATGTGACTCATCGCACTGATAACACACTCCGTCCCGGAGCGCTCGTTGCCGTTTGAATGCAATGTTTTGTTTACCTCCTTTGGAGAAATATTCTCGGGTTTCGAAATATCTAATGGGTAGGATGCTGAAGTGGGCTTTAGAGCTCCAATTTCATAGTTGATATGAGGTAAACCCATTGGTCCGCTGTCACAACAAAAGCTGTCCAGTACACAGGCTCCGCGTTTTTTGTTGATATTACCCTCAAAGCTGTCGAAGTTGTTAACTAATGAAGATTTCTTTAATAACTCGAGGTCCGCTGCTATCACATTTAGCTGTTCTGATGTGACATAGCTCGATTTAATATCCTCAACTTCTTGTCGCAGTTTGACGATGTCCTTGAGAAGCCTCGTCACATCAATGTGATCGAAGGACACGGGTGGTAATTTCTGCAGTTCCTTTGCAACGAAAACAGGGATTTCTTCTGGATCTAATTGTTTTAGGAGGCAGATAATGTCGTCAATATCCCGCAGAGTTTTACCTTGTCTCTTCCTGGTTATCTTGCGCTTAATTTTAGGCACGGAATCGAACAAAAGATTTTTTGCGGTCAAAATATCACTCTCCGAAAAGGCACTAATGCATATTCGACTAATGCTTTCTTCATCCATCACATCAATCCTGTTATTAACAAATGCTAACACTTCATTGATAACTATGTTGCAATGAGCACATTTTACCACGTTAGAGGACATTGTCCTTGACACGATAAGAACGCACGTCAGAACGGAACGGCTGCGCACGAGCGACTGAAGTTTAAGGCACTAGGGGATGAACGGAGATTAGGCATATACATATCACGCCCTGTCTGCCAGAGGGGTAGTTAGAGACCATAGAATTCCATCTGCTACGATCCTGGCACACCCGTTTCGGCTCTTCCACATCCATTAATCTAGTCATACTAGCCCTTATATTCCAGACTAGCTTTTGTCCGCGACTTCGTTCGCGTGGGTTTCGGATATAAATTCGAATCAGACTTCCCATAGATTTATGTAATAACCTTTGCCGTTTGCGTCTATTCAATCTTTGCCCCATTTTCGGCTTGGGCGTTATTTTATGAATACCTCTTGTAGTCTATTTGTTGACCAGGGTAACCACAATGATAATAAAGAAAATTACATTCAAATCTGTTGATTTTTTCTCGAGTTATAAAAGCATTTATTGAGTATTTGCCCTGTTTTCAGCTTGGGCGTTATTTTATGAACGCACCTTATAGTCGATGTGTTAAAAAAAGGTGACTGCAATGATAATAAAGAAAACCGCCTGCATTCAAATCTGTTGATTGGTTCTCGAGTTATAAAAGCGTTTCTTCAATCTTTGCCCAGTTTCCGGCTTGGGCGTTATTTTATGAACACACGTTATAGTCGATGTGTTAACAAAGGTGACTGCAATGATAATAAAGAAAACCGCCTGCATTCAAATCTGTTGATTGGTTCTCGAGTTATAAAAGCGTTTCTTCAATCTTTGCCCAGTTTCCGGCTTGGGCGTTATTTTATGAACACACGTTATAGTCGATGTGTTAACAAAGGTGACTGCAATGATAATAAAGAAAACCGCCTGCATTCAAATCTGTTGATTGGTTCTCGAGTTATAAAAGCATTTATTGAGTATTTGCCCTGTTTTCAGCTTGGGCGTTATTTTATGAACGCACCTTATAGTCGATGTGTTAACAAAGGTGACTGCAATGATAATAAAGAAAACCGCCTGCATTCAAATCTGTTGATTGGTTCTCGAGTTATAAAAGCGTTTCTTCAATCTTTGCCCAGTTTCCGGCTTGGGCGTTATTTTATGAACACACGTTATAGTCGATGTGTTAACAAAGGTGACTACAATGATAATAAAGAAAACCACCTGCATTCAAATCTGTTGATTGGTTCTCGAGTTATAAAAGCGTTTCTTCAATCTTTGCCCAGTTTCCGGCTTGGGCGTTATTTTATGAACACACGTTATAGTCGATGTGTTAACAAAGGTGACTGCAATGATAATAAAGAAAACCGCCTGCATTCAAATCTGTTGATTGGTTCTCGAGTTATAAAAGCGTTTCTTCAATCTTTGCCCAGTTTCCGGCTTGGGCGTTATTTTATGAACACACGTTATAGTCGATGTGTTAACAAAGGTGACTGCAATGATAATAAAGAAAACCGCCTGCATTCAAATCTGTTGATTGGTTCTCGAGTTATAAAAGCGTTTCTTCAATCTTTGCCCAGTTTCCGGCTTGGGCGTTATTTTATGAACACACCTTATAGTCGATGTGTTAACAAAGGTGACTACAATGATAATAAAGAAAACCGCCTGCATTCAAATCTGTTGATTGGTTCTCGAGTTATAAAAGCGTTTCTTCAATCTTTGCCCAGTTTCCGGCTTGGGCGTTATTTTATGAACGCACCTTATAGTCGATGTGTTAACAAAGGTGACTACAATGATAATAAAGAAAACCGCCTGCATTCAAATCTGTTGATTGGTTCTCGAGTTATAAAAGCGTTTCTTCAATCTTTGCCCAGTTTCCGGCTTGGGCGTTATTTTATGAACACACGTTATAGTCGATGTGTTAACAAAGGTGACTACAATGATAATAAAGAAAACCGCCTGCATTCAAATCTGTTGATTGGTTCTCGAGTTATAAAAGCGTTTCTTCAATCTTTGCCCAGTTTCCGGCTTGGGCGTTATTTTATGAACACATCTTATAGTCGATGTGTTAACAAAGGTGACTACAATGATAATAAAGAAAACCGCCTGCATTCAAATCTGTTGATTGGTTCTCGAGTTATAAAAGCGTTTCTTCAATCTTTGCCCAGTTTCCGGCTTGGGCGTTATTTTATGAACGCACCTTATAGTCGATGTGTTAACAAAGGTGACTACAATGATAATAAAGAAAACCGCCTGCATTCAAATCTGTTGATTGGTTCTCGAGTTATAAAAGCGTTTCTTCAATCTTTGCCCAGTTTCCGGCTTGGGCGTTATTTTATGAACACACGTTATAGTCGATGTGTTAACAAAGGTGACTACAATGATAATAAAGAAAACCGCCTGCATTCAAATCTGTTGATGGGTTCTCGAGTTATAAAAGCGTTTCTTCAATCTTTGCCCAGTTTCCGGCTTGGGCGTTATTTTATGAACACACGTTATAGTCGATGTGTTAAAAAAAGGTGACTACAATGATAATAAAGAAAACCGCCTGCATTCAAATCTGTTGATTGGTTCTCGAGTTATAAAAGCGTTTCTTCAATCTATGATCCGTTTCTGGCTTGGGCATTATTTTATGAACACCCCTTATAGCATATGTGTTGACCAGAGTCACTACGATGAAAATGAAAAAAAACTGCATCGAAATCTGTTAAGTGGTTCTCGAGTTAAAACGGAACATACACACAGACAGACAGACAGAAAGACAAAAATTCTAAAAATTGTTGTTTCGGCCTCAGTACAGTACCAATAACCCATTTCATTTAAAATTTCGCGAAAATATTTAATGTACAGACACGACTTTTTTACTACTTTATTATTAGTATTGATGCTTTTGCCTTACAAATATTTCTACGCCAAATTAAATATTTCACTTTCAAAGTTAAAAACGCTACGTCCTTCTCAAAACCCGTAGCTTTCTTGAATAATGTCCGCGACTTAATTATGTAACATGATTATGAAACCTGCATTGTTACCAAACTTGTACTAAGGCCAAGTAATAATCAGTAAGTTAACAAACCTAAGTAAACGGCCCTACTTCCCCTTTCATCCGTCGGAAAAATTTGCAAGTGGATTCGTGGTGGTTGAAATTTCGAACAAAACTGTATTAAAATGAAGTTCATATCAGCTTGTACTGCAACATGGCTGTTACGTCAATCGCTGTTGCTGACAAGTATGAAAATTTTGTGCTTTTATTTATTACTTATTATAAATAAAATAAATTGAATTTACAAAAAGGGGAAATCCTATCATTACATATTGTTTTCTATAGAAATTTATTAATTTTTAAACTGTTTGATTAAGGCGCATAGGCACGCCACCGTCTTAGTACAAAATTTGATAACCCGTTTCTCTGTTGTTTTTCGTTATAGACTAAAGGTATAGACCTCTATAGTTAAATACAGGCATTTACAAAGTCGCTATGTGGCTGAAATGTTAAATTTTGATATAGGTACAATCTGAGGCAAGAAAACAACTTTGTATGTAAATCTGTCCAGCTTGATATCTTTAAAACAAAATTAATATTCAAAATTTTGGCAAAATGGTGCCTTTTAAAATACCAGCACCAGATGATAGAGGTCACATAGTTTGGTCTATTACGAAAAACAACTGAGAAACGGATTATTAAATTTTGTACTAAAACGTTGGCGTGCCTAGGCGCCTTAACCAAACAGTTTACTTTACGTAGCGGTAAAGTTCTCCCTATTCTGTCCAAAATTCTCGAGCATATTGTTCGTGAGCAATTTTCTGAATTCCTGTCCCATAACCATCTCCTTAATCCTTACCAATCTGGATATCGTCCAGGACACAGCACTGTTACAGCTCTCGTCAATGTAACAGATGATTTAAGGTTAAACATTGAACAGAAGAATCTTACCGTCCTAACGCTCCTAGACTTCAGCAACGCCTTCAATACTGTCGACTTCGACATACTTGTTGGCGTGCTGAGGTCTCTCAATGTATCTCCAGTGGTGATTTCATGGTTCAATTCCTATCTCAGCGGTAGACAGCAGATGGTTAAAATCATTACCTTCAAATCCGAATGGTGTAACCTTACTGCCGGCGTCCCAGAGGGTGGCGTTTTTTCTCCTCTCCTTTTCTCGATCTTTATCAATTCTATTACTACCTCCCTGTCTTCCTCCTTTCATCTATATGCTGACGACTTGCAGTTGTACGCAGCAGCACCGCTAGACGACATAAACAGGGCTGTAGACACCATTAACTCTGATCTTATTGCCATTAGAGATTGGACGCAACGTTTTGGTTTGCAGGTCAATCCGAAGAAGTCACAGGCTATCCTCATTGGTAGTAACTATTATGTCTCCCGATTGGACATGTTCAAAGTTTCAGATGTGATTTTTGATGGGGAAGTAGTGCCTTACTGTACTACAGTGAGGAATTTGGGTTTGTGGATGGACCAAACTCTGTCTTGGTCTCCACATATCAATGAAGTAAGTCGTAAAGTTTTCGGCTTATATCACTCGCTTAAGTGCCTACAGAAATTCCTGCCACTGGATACGAAAATAACGTTAGCTCAATCTCTTCTTCTTCCCCTTCTGGATTATGCCGTTTATTTTTATGTTTATTATTATGTTGCTTATCTAGATCCCACTGAAGAGCTGCTTGATAAGCTGGAGCGTCTTCAGAATTTGTGCATTCGATTCATATTCGGACTGCGCAAGTATGATCACGTCTCCGAGTTTCGATGCAGGTTAAAGTGGCTCCCTATCCATCTTCGCAGGAAATTGCATATCCTTTCCCTTTTATATAATGCTCTTCACAATCCCCTCTACCCCAATTATTTAAAAGAAAGAGTTGTCCTTCGCATTGACCGTAGTAACAGAACGCTTCGCTCCTGTTACCACCACGATCTGGCGATGCCTCCGCATACCACTGATCGTTTCTCCAAATCTTTTACGGTCAATGCTGTTCGGCTTTGGAATGAACTTCCGCAAAATCTCAAAGATCTTCCTTCTGTGTCCTCTTTTAAATATAACTTAAAAAAGTTTTACCTCTCCTCTCTCTGAATGACTTATTGACTAAGCTACTTGTTTATTTGTATGTATGTATTTGTGTATTTAAGTATGTATTTGTATGTAGTATATTTATAATTAGATTATAGATTTAGAATCGACTCAGAATGTACCTATGCACTGATGTGAATTTCTACAATAAAAATGTTTCATATTTTCCCAAGGTTGACTGGAAGAAATTCCTTTTAGGAATAAGTCCGCCCTTGCCTTCTGTCTGTTCTTTGTATATTTGTAAATATCTTGTTCTGTGTGCAAAAAGTGTTTATTCATTCATTCATTCATTCATACCGTAACATGGTTATTAAATAAATAGGGAATTAGATATTAAATAAGTTAAATATAAATAAATTAAACAAATCTTATCCAATCTAATGTATATTGTTATTGTTTTACCGTGTTATAGTGATATTCCTAGTAAGAAAGTTATGAATTTTTTGGTATAATAACAAATAAAGTTACATGTTAAAATAATAATTTATGAATACTTACAAAAACTATTAAATTATATAATAAAAAAAATAATATTTTAACAAAATTGTAATATTGTAATTAAGTAATGTCAAAAAGATTTTTTACCATGTAGGTACAAGTAGGTAGCATCAACAGTCCATAAACTCCTTGACTGTGTAAGGCACAGACTTGACTAGGAGTCTTTTAAGCTTGCTTTTAAAACTAGTAAGTAAGTGATGTGGAGTATTCGTTAGGCAGCGAGTTATACCGAAAACGCGGGTATGTTTATATTACTAGATTAATCTAGTGAAATTATTTAATAAAAGGAATTCAATAATAACTAATTCCCTATCATTCCTGATCTTTTCGTAACGAAAACTAAAGATTAAAGTAAGAGAGAGTATGACCTGATTTGACACTACTTTATTACATACCAGTTTTTTATAAATTATTTACTTTTCACAATCATATTGTTGTTTCTATGGATATATATAAAAATATGTTGTTTTTTATTTGTGTTGATTGCTTGAATGACTAGATACTTATAACATACTTACTTACAACGTACCTAGGACTAGTTATAGACCACAGGTTTAACTGGAGCAAACATATCGAAAAAGTTTGCAAAAAGTTACGAGCGATTATGGCCAAATTTTATATAATAAAAAACAGAGTTCCATTTCAAATTCTATTAAAAATGCACAAAGCCTTAGCTGAGAGTATTATTTCATACGGCCTAACCAGTTATGGAAGAACTTTCCCCTCATACCTAGAAAAAATACATAGGATTCAAGGAAGAATGTTGAAACTAATTACGCCATCTAAAATTAGAATAAATATGAAAAATCCAAACTGTATATTCAAATACTGCAAGATACTTTCGGTTCATGAAAAAATTAAACTTAATCTACTTATAGAACAATATTTCTGCTCAGAGATACAACATAAAGTAGAACATAACACTATAACACGAAATATTACAAATAAAAACCTTAAAACTACGTCATACCACAATTTTTATGGCAAAAGAACCTCAAAATTTATAATACCGCGCCTAATCAATAACTTACCTCCCGAAATAAAACAAAAAATAAATTTAAAAAATCACTCGTTTATATTAAAGAAGTACTTTCTAACTCTTATCCCTGAATGATTTACTTACTATTTATTCATTAGCGCGCCGTCGAAATATGGAGCAACCTGTATATTAAAATCAGTAACTACAAGTACAAAGCCACAGTTTTGCAAGCTATCCTAGAAAGCTAAGGTATTCGATAATAGCTCTTATGTCTATGCTATTAGTAATTGTATAAACCCCCAGATAACTGTGTAACAACTTTGTCAATTTGTATTAGGGAATCAGAATACAATATCAATAACCTTTTCCAAGCTAGTATAGACCTTTTATGCATCTTAATAAGACATGTTTTTCTGTCTGAACTTATAAGTGTAAACATTTTTTGTTTTTTAATATGTAAGTATTTTTGTAAGTGCATTTATCTCGCTACCTAGAATCTAGATTATAATTAATTCTTTTGTATCGTCGACTCCAGGACCAAGACAAACCAAACATGGTTTCATGGTTCTGAATTACTTGTAAAAAAAATGTTGTTTCTCTAACTGGAAATAAATAAATAAAAAATAAAAATAAAACATTGCTGTTAAAAAAACAATGCTGTAATTTATTAAAGGCTGTGACGATTTTGTTATATATATAAATTAATTAGAGATTTAAGTTGTTTATATCAAATTTATTGGACTGTTTCATAAATATAATAATTATCTGTTGTTCACATCCGAGAAAATATTGAATATGATAAGAAAATACTTTTTTTATTTCATCCTTCCGTCGATTTATAATTATTTAACTGGATTAGTTTAGTACGATAGTTATATAACTGGATGGCAACCGTTTCATATTTATATCCCTAGGAAGATAATTATTAATCTCTTTCGTCTCTTTCGTATAATTACCCATATGTAACTATATCCCTAGGGATAGGGATATAACTGTAACTGCTTTTAGCTGCTATAGTATTTATAAGTATTTTATTAGCTAACCAACAAATTCCATTCAATAATTTTACTAGATTCAGTCTGGGAGGAAAAATATCCAACTTAATTTGAGGGACAGAAGTTTTGGCAGGACTAGGTATATGAACTTTTCGCTCCTGAAGGTGTAGTTTGAGGTGAAACCATAGAGGTAACATATGCTATTTGTTTTCTCGAAAGTCTATAACGGGACCAACGACGGCTATCAATGGACGGACAGTTTTTTTTTAGTTTTTTTAAAGTTTGATTCTAAAAATTGTCATCACCGTCTCCGGATGACCTCCTGTTGACCTTCTGTGAAAAAAATCCGTGTCAAGTTATGACAAAAATCGGCGCCAAGTATTGTCAAAATTTAAAATCAGCACTTTCTTAGGCATTGAGGAATTTTATTCAATTTTTTCGTTTTAATTTAAGTGAACTCTTTTCAAAACGACTGCGGTGCCAATTTAATTGTTCTCTCTAAAACAACTTGGTAGCTTCAAAGAGTCTTAATGATACGTAATAAAGTTTATTATTGCTTGGCTTGGATGCCATTTCAAAATGGATGATAATGGGAAGAGTCTCTGAGGGCTTCAGAAAGAGTCCACTCAATTAAAGTTGATGAACTCAGTGAAATACTCCTGTTTGTTTAAGAAATTAAAAGGTGTTTTAAACTCTTTAAAACTAGTATGGTTGTTTTGCAAAACTGCTCCGTTTTCAGATGGATTGTCATTGTGTTATGTTCAACAATACCGTTAACCACGTTTAGACATAATTTAAAATGACTAACGTGTGAAGTAGCTTGATCATTGAATTGGCCATATCATGATTTGGTTAGCCATATCATGAATTCCATTAAGAACTACCAGGATTTCCTCCCCTTCACGGTATTTGAGTTAAAATATTAATTTTAAAAATAAAAATATTAGTTCTAGACAACGACACATGCTGGGTTAAGAAAGAAAAAGACTTTGACTTCTTTTTCATGTATTTCCAGAGTATACCGTATAACTATGGCCTCTACCAAGACACATAAATAAATGAAATAAGAAAAACAAAGGGGGTCAAGAAACCTTAAAAAATACCATAATTTTCAAGGTTAAAAAGGCAGATATACCCAAGAGAAAGATATACACAAGTTTCAAATTAGATTAGATTGTCAAACGTACTGGAGGCGCCGTGGTCTCGATCCTTGCGTTTTAGTGGACTGTAGAAAATCGCGGTTTATTTAAGGTGTAGGGTCTCAACAGATAAATAAATATAATACAACAAGGGAAGCAATCGTGCACTGACCTTAGACGTTGGAAGATGCTGAAGTCTGCCACGCGTTAGCCTTTGTCTCGTAACAGCGATCACTGCGAGTCCTTATTGTCCCTTTATCCACCTCCGGGAGGCTTCACACACCTAAATGATATGAGGATCGACACCAGAACGACACTCGCGAATTCTTCTTGATAACCGAAGGGCTCAACTATAAGCGGGAGTCCATAAACGGTGCGGTGGTTCCACAATGCTTCTTTCTTAATTAGCGTCCAGAAGTAAAGTGACGTGTCTCGGGTCAGTTCCGAAGCCTGAACGTCCGCTGCCAATCAGGTGGCAGCACTCGTCGGTAAAACAGTGCAACAATTGCCTTAGGTTTAGGAAATAAAATGGAGACCATGCGATAAAACATAAAAATAATAAAGCGGCTAGAATTATAGATGGCGCCACCACGTACTATAACTAAAGTAAAAGAACAAATAATAAGAATTTGGGGTCCGTTCTCAAGAGATGCCGAATTATTTGACAGGTGCTATCATTTTAGCGCCTTTTTAATATAGCCTTGTTGCAATGGCATATTGTTGTTATTTAACATGTTTTTGTGTGGTGGTACGGAACCCTCTGTGCACGAGTCCGATTCGAACTTGGCCAAATTATTTTCTCAGATAAGACTTCTGCTAAACCGCGTTACGTCCGCAACGTTCCTCGTAATTTAATATTTTTAATCTCGTACATAAAAGCTAATTTCATTTTAAAATGCCGTGACGTTAATCTTCCAAACTTGCGATTCTGAGAAGCTCTTGGTGTGAAACGGACCAAGATATTAAGACCAGCACATCCATCGATAAACGTCTTTATTTCATTTTATTAAGGTCTTTTTAGTTGTTTTGCAACCTTGGTCAGTTGGTAGTTGCTAGATATTTTTTACGCAGCTCAGCATTTTATTAAATTAACTTGTCTTGAAAATATTGTCATGATTTTAAATTTTCTAGTAAAACTGGCACTACATTTTAAGAGACTCGCCTCAAAAGATTCAAAATGTTTATTTCTAAAATAGATACATAAAGTATACGTTTTACATGTCCAATCTAATCTTTATAAAAATAATATTATATGATTAAACTAACATAATACGGGAAATTTTAATAGGTGGTAGAGCTGATGCCGGGCTCGACTGTGGAGGTACCACCATCTTACTCGCAAATCCTCCCGAAGTTATTCGGGAGAGAGTAAGAGAACAGCTCTCAGACAAAACCAGGTGGCCCACCATCGCCTGGGACCGATGGATGGCGGTATATCCATCCCCAATTGTCGAGCCTTATATAAAACAGCAGTCTGACAATATAAAACAGCAAATGAAGAGCAGCGGCGTCATGGTGCAAGGGTTTCGGCACCGCGCTTACCAACCCGCCTGCCAAGCGTGTGTGAGTATGGGCATTTTTTCCAGGAGGACCGCCAACAGTGGCAAAATCCTGGAAAGGCCTATGTCCAGCAGTGGACGAAACAGGCTGATGGATGGATGGAATACGGGAAATATATAAAAAAACTGGGCTAAGTTGGGCTACTAAAGTTATACACATGCATAAAATAAAGACTTGTTGGAATAAGAATATTATCACACATAAAGCAATTAATAAATAAGTTTATAAATAAACTGAATAGACCATAAATAAATATAATGCCTTACCAAACATATACTAATATAAGAAAAAAAATTAAAATATTGTACATATCTATAGAATACAATGAATAAATAAATTAATAGATAAATAAACTGTGCACGACGAATTTAGAATATCAAGAAAATATGTAAATAAATATGTGGGACGATAAGTAATTACATAAGAATCCTCTTCCTCTTGGATCGCTGAGCCGTTCAGACGTGTCGATTAACCTAATCTACAACAAAACTTATAAAAACTGCAGGTCTATTTATACTAGACAGAAAGCTGATTAGTACTAAATCATCGATAGAACCAATTACTCGTGACCCCTCAGCCGCTACAGGCCTAGCTTATCTGGACGGAAAGCATTTTAGTTTGAAATCATCGATCGGTGCCCATCGAACGTGACCCATCGTGGATATCTCGTCTATCAAGTAGACACCAACTTTGCTGCTTTGGAACTACGCCTCAGTCCGTGTGAGTTACCTACCTACCTATATACCACTATTTTGTTTCCACCGTTTGGCGATTGCGTGTGCTCAGAATTTGTCGACAAAACTGATTGTTAATACAAATTGCATTAGCATTACCTCTCAATCATGAACAAATCATTATCTGAAACAGACATTAACACACAGACGTCTCCGTCTACATTCGTCTCCACACGTATAAAAAGAAAAAGGGAAGAAGAAGATTTTATTACCGAATTTTCAAAATTTAAGGAGGAAATGAAGGAGCTGTTCTCTGAAATGACGATCACTCAAGGAGATGAACTTAAAAAGATTGCGCCTACCCTTGCGGAAATACAAAGATCCAATAATAACATTGAAAATTCAATTGCGTTTTTGTCTGCTCAAAATGAAGAATACAAAAAGAAAATAGAGCAGTTAGAATTTCAGTCACAGGAAGATCGAAAATATATTGCTGGACTAGAAGAAAAAGTTGAGGACATGCAAAAGGGAATGAGAAAAGCCTGTTTCGAAATGAAGAATGTACCTAAAAAAGAATATGAGAACAAAGACGACCTAATAGAAATGGTCACGTGTTTATCTAATAACATTGGCTGTGAACTTTCAAAGAAAGATATCAAAGACATATACAGGGTCCGGGGTAAAAAACAGGGAATCCAAAATACACCAATCATAGTGGAGACCTCTTCAACCCTCCTGAAAAACGATGTCCTGAAGATGAGTAAAACTTTTAATATTACACACAAGAATAAGATCTGTGCGAAACATCTAGGATTCCGTACCTCCGAAGACACACCAATCTTTATAACAGAAAATCTGACTGCTAAATCGTCCCGCCTGCATTTTCTCGGAAGGGAACTTGTTAAGTCCAAAACCTATAAATTTTGCTGGACTTCATACGGGAAAGTTTACCTTCGGAAAGATGAAAATTCCCCAATAATATTAATTAAAAATGAGATGCACATTCAACATTTACTACAGCAAGAAAAATGACTAAACTTGCCACTTGTGAAACGTAATTTTGTGCTCGAAGTCTTTATAATTGTAATTTTAATTGTTGAATTATTTTCTAAGCTCTTACGAATTAATCATTCGGAACTAAGTAATTGCAAACTTATACACTACCTATTATCAAAACCGATTACACACCCCTTTCCCACACATACTCCCTTAAACCTTTTGTCACTATACATCCATACACGCCCGCACACAAACATTATACCTCTCTATACAGAATTGTTCTTTGGTTCAACGCTCCTAATCTACAATACCAACCTTACTCATGTTTTTGCAGACACACTCATTTTCTCCAAGGAATCTAAACATGAATAGTACATTATCAAGATTGAAAGAAATAGACGAAGTTGAAGCAGCAACTTCTGTAATATGCGATATCGAAGACATTCACCAACATATAAAAATAAACAAAACAGACTTAACAATTATCACTCAAAATATAAGAAGCATCTATAAAAATATCAGTAATCTCGAGGTTACTTTAGCTAAATTAAATTTTGAGACGGATATATTGATACTGACTGAATGTCAACTCGACCGTAATAAACCCATCCCGCAAATAAAAAAATACACAGCATTCGCTACATCTCACCATTTAAACCAAAATGATGGAGTTGTCATTTTTGTTAAAAGCAATCTAAAACCGAAAGTCAAGGAAGTTAAAATTGAACATGCATCCTGTTTGCAATTAGAGATTTTTAATTTTGTCATGCTAGGAATTTACAGATCACCCTCTAATAAAAATGCTCAAAAATTTATTGAGTCACTCAGCATGCATCTGGCTACAATTAAACACCATAGCAATATCATTATTGCTGGAGATATAAACATTAATATCATATCTAAAACTGATGACAAAAGTCATGAACAAAAAAATAGACATAATTACCTGAATATGTTAACCACATATGGTCTTTTACCTGGACATTCACTCCCTACAAGAAAGAACAATTGCTTAGATCACGTTATGCTAAATGTAAATAAGAATAACATTTCCACCAACCTAGCGGTATTTAACACTACCGTAACAGATCATCAAATGGTATTCTCTTCTTTTTCTAAAATAAAAATGGTTAACATAGTCACAAAAACTAAAACATATGTAGACTTTGACAAAGCTCTTGACAGCCTCATAAGCAAAAAAATTTCTGATCTCCTCTTTAATGAAAATCCGAATACCGTAGTTGAATCACTAATACAAAAGATAACTGAATCTCTACAGGAAAATACAACATTAAAATCTCTTCCTAAATCTAAACGAACAATTAAACCATGGATTACTCCTGGTATACTTCGCTGCATAAGAAATAGAAACAATATGCAAAAAAAATTAAAAAGTAACTCATTTGATGAAATCTTGAAAATTACGTATAAACGATATCGCAACTACTGTAACAATTTAATAAAAAAGTTAAAACGCGCATACGAGAAGTCACTGTTGGCCAAATCTATTAAAAATCCTAAATTGCTATGGAATAACATAAAAAATATTACAAATCTGAAACAATCTAAAATGACAAATACAGAATTATTTGATAGTGCTAAGTGTCCTAAACAATCAGTAAACCTAATCAATGGCTTTTACGCCAACATCGGACGTGAGCTGGCAGAAGACATTTTGACAAAAAACCCTACACTTATAACTAATCCTCCTGCTCTCACATTTGATTCCCAACCTACTTCTTTCGTACTCATTGATACTGATGAAACTGAAGTAAACCATATCCTCATGAACCTAAAATCAGACAGTGCGCCAGGCTATGACAACATCCCCACAAAATTTCTAAAACTTTCAAAAGCACACATTATCCCGGTAATCTGTCACTTGGCTAATCTTTGCTTCTCTCAGGGAATCTTCCCCTCACTGCTAAAACAATCCATTATCACCCCCGTGTATAAGAGTGGGGACAGAGATGACGTCAACAACTTTAGACCAATCTCAATATTATCGGTTATTTCCAAAATTTTGGAAAAGTTAATAAACAATAGACTGACAAAGTACCTCGACAAATATAACATATTGTCAAATTCCCAATACGGCTTCAGACAGGGAAAATCCACTCAAGACGCAGTCAGGGATTTAACATCAGAAATCGTTGAACAACTGGATAAAGGAACAAAATGCCTTACTGTCTTCCTTGACCTAAAAAAGGCGTTTGACACCGTTTCTGTCGCCACTCTTATACGAAAACTGGAAAGGATTGGTGTCAGAAATACTCCATTGTGTCTTATGAAAGACTACTTAAGTAATCGGAAACAAAGAACCAAAATTGGTGAATATATTAGTGATGACCTTCAAGTGACCTTTGGAGTCCCACAGGGAAGTGTTCTCGGTCCTACGCTATTT
This sequence comes from Ypsolopha scabrella, assembly GCA_910592155.1. Taxonomy (NCBI): domain Eukaryota; kingdom Metazoa; phylum Arthropoda; class Insecta; order Lepidoptera; family Ypsolophidae; genus Ypsolopha; species Ypsolopha scabrella. The sequence continues at coordinate 2,764,449 of OU342980.1, read as the reverse complement.
TTAATTTATATAAATGACTTATGCAACTTAAGGATTGACAGTGGACAGATTTTCTCATACGCTGACGACACAGCAGTGCTTTTTACAGAAAAGTCGTGGGATAAAGTTCATTATGTGGCGCAAACTGGCTTAGCTAAGGTTTCTATCTGGCTAAAACAAAACTTACTTACCCTTAACACCTCTAAAACGAACTATATATGTTTCGCCATTAATAACCGCAGTCAACCTAATAACTTTAGCCTTAAAATTCACAAATGCGACTACACACTAAAACAATGTGACTGCCCCTTCATTCATAAAGTAACCAGTACTAAATACCTTGGAGTTGTTATTGATCAACGCCTATCTTGGCATCCACACCTAGAGGTTACCACAAGTCGAATAAGAAAACTTATTTATACCTTTAAAAACCTGAGACATGTTGCGTCGAACAAACTGTTTTCCAAATTTACACAGCTTTAGGGCAGTCAATTTTAACCTACTGCATACCTATTTGGGGGGGTGCTTGTAAGACAAAATTCTTGGCACTTGAACGAGGACAGAGATCTTTAGTAAAAGTCATGTATTTCAAGCCTTTTAGATTTCCTACAGATGAACTTTACTCCATTACTCAAGTACTTACAGTAAGAAAACTATATATACTTCAACTACTCTTGCAAAAACATAAATTTATGCCCTTTAAATCTAATAATAAAATAAAAAGAAGAAGTTACACAGTAGACATGTATAGTGTTAAAACAACATTTGCAAGTCACCAATACAAGCGACAGTCTGTTTATGTATACAATAAGGTTAACAAGTTACTAAATATCTACCCACTTAAATTATATGACTGTAAAAATACAGTCACTGCGTGGTTAAGAAACTTAAATTATATTGAAGTGGAGGAATTATTGCAAGTAATCAAATAACTTTTAATTTTAATTTATATATATAAATATATTTTATTCTATATTTTTAAATTTTTGCACATACACACAAACACTCCCTTTCTCACACCCCCTAAATGTTAAACTAGAATACATTGTTACATACACTCCCTCCCTAGTAGCTAATACTGACCCCAAGACTTCGGTCGTAGGGCTAGGGACTCATTTATTCATACCTCTCCATTTACCACATTTTACATATTCTCTCACACCTTCAGACTAACATTTGCATGCATAACTAGGTTAGCTTAAGTTTTAATTTAAGTTTTAATTTTTGTAATAGTATTAATAATGATTATTATTATTACTGTAATATTGTAGATTAAGACACGTTTATTTTTGTAAAACTTAGATATGGAAGTGCGGGGTATCCTGGCACAGGTATTTTATGTACTTAAAAGGATACCCCATCAACTATGTAGCTACACTTGTAAGTGAAGAAAATAAACAAATTTTCATTTTCATTTCATTTTTCATTTCATTTCATTTCATTTCATTTTCAAGAAATAATGTAAACTTCGCTGAAATATATATTTTTAGGCTAAGATTGATTTTGGTTCAATTTCAGTAAGAATTTCAGGATTTCAGTTTATTTTTGTATAGGAAAAGTTTGTGTAAATGGTTAGGTAAGTTAAGGAACCCTAAAATAAAGAGTTTTCACTTGGTGTACATTCATTCAAATGGCCCAGTACGTATGAAATTGGAGAAAATGAGTGAAAAGTAAATAAGGCCATTTGACCTCCTTAAATATGAAAAATTTGGAAAAATAGAGTGGATAGAGATTAGGGCAGTTAATCTTAACTTATTCAAGAAAGTTGCATAGCTTCTCCGTGGAAAACCTAGGAGATACAGGCCCTTTTCTAGAAAGTTCTACAGAACTTTCCATTAGGTTTTTAGGCCTTCGTAAACACTGTAGGACTTAGTAAATAGGCTAAAATGCATGAAAATAAGTTAATATAGGTTTTCCAACCATTAATGTTAACGTAGCGGCGCTCCGGCGCAGACTGGCGTAGGCCCGAAGGGAGGGCGAATATTTATACTGCTGAGGTGGGGTACGAGGAAGTATAAATATGCAGAGAGCGTATTTTTGGCCGCCAGTCCGCTCCTGCGCATCGTAGCGTGAAGATATTGGCATGAGCATGTAGCCATAAGTATATAGCATAAGATAGGATAAGTTAATAATGTAAATATGTCGATTTGATACAAGTAAATAAAGAAATTGTGCTAGAGGGGGTAGGGAAAAATGTGCATGCGTGTGTAGAGAGCGAGAGGGTATAAAAATCGACGCTAGAGCGAGCGCAAGCATTCACGTTCCGAGCATTACAAGGAAAAGGAAGAAAAGCCTGAAAAGGCCTGGAAAAGCGCATAGTACTGCAGTATATCAGAATATTGGCGTTTCTCTCTGCCCCGACTGCACTCCCTGGTCGAAAGCCGTGTTTTATTTTGCAATACTTTGCCACAATCCTCTGTGAGGATTCATTCATAGTACTCTCTTGCCCCACGACTATACTCTGGGACAGCGTTGTTCAAACTATGATTCATTTTACGAGTAATAAATCCATAGTTGAGATTATAATGATCCATCGCTTTTTGGAAACTCTACATATTTTAGAGGGCATTACGAGATAGAAAAGATCTACTTCGGTCTAGGATAGAAACCTCGGTAGCTCAGTTGGCAGAGCACTAGTTTTGTGAGCAAAGAGATCACGTGTTTAAAACCTAGCTTTTTTTAAATATACGTTTTACTAGAAATTGGTTTCCAATTGATCTTTTCTATCTTGTAATGCACTCCTAAAATATTAAGAAATCCAGAGTTTGGGTCCTTCGAGAGCCGAATTGAGAAAAATCAGTGAAGTACTAGCGAAATGTCGACGACTAGGAGCCAGTCCAGCAAGGAAGAATCACCGACGGACGTGAACCCGGCAAGTAACGACTTAACGACTACCACGTCCAATACCGCGTCAGCAACCGAGATTACGGCGAGTAACCCGAGTACGATGACGATCAGTACCGGCAACTCCAGTTCCACGGATCCCGCTACGACCCGAAACGATGTCGAATCTACACATTCCACGCTGAAGGAAAAGCGGCGCCCGCATTCTCACAGTTCTGTGCCCTCCCACTAGAAACTCCTAGCTGAGTTGGAGGCCGAAGAGGAGCTGGCTAGATTGAAGCTACGTACGGAGCTCGCTAAGATAAAATTGAGGAAACTGCGTGCTTTGCGCGCCGAGTCGGAATCTTCGTCGGACGAAGAAGAAAATGAAGGAGAGAATGAAGAAACTTGAGCACACGTCAAAGAGTGGCTGCAGCAGAGCGCCGCGCCACAGGAAAATGAGAAGTCCCAGAACATTGAGTCGACGACGTTAGAAGAGGGACAAGGACGGGGCACCCATGAGGAGGAGATGCATGAGCACCGGGATGAATCCCGGCCCGCGCGTCCAGGGCACACAGAAAAAGAAGATGGACGAAGACAGGGCACTCAGAGGACAGATGAAATACCTGAGCACCGGAGCGAGGAACACGAAGAACTTCGGCCTGCGCGTCAACGGGCCAGTACAGAGATCGCGTCGTTGGCAGCGGCTATCACGCAAGCCGTGCGTATATCAAGAATATCTTCAAAAATATCTATCTCCGAAGCATCTTCAGGCGAGATTGAGAAGAAGTATCAAGGGGACCGCACTAGAAGCAGTGAGCAGTCTCCTCATCAGCCACCCGGATCCTGAAGCCCTGGAGAGAAGATTTGGGCGTCCGAACGCACTCGCTACCTGCGAGATGGAGAAAGTGAAGATGCTGCCGAGACTAAGAGATGTCTGCATCTTCGCCAACCGTGTAGCCAACATCGTCGCTACAATAGAAGCATTGAAGAAGGTTCACTACCTGTACAATCAAGAAATGGTGAAGTCAATACTGGACAAATTGACACCGATAATAAAGAACAAGTGGTATGATTATGCAGCCAAGAACAAAGAAGACATTCCTGACTTAAAAAGATTAGCTACGTTCCTGAACGATGAGGCTGACAAGTGTGGAGCATACGCACCGCCTGAGGACGTCACCGCTCCAGAAAGAACAGTGAAGAAAAGAGTGGAGCGCACATTTACGATGGAAGATAGAAGACAAGAACGATGCACTGCATGCAAACAAGAACACCAACTGGCCGCCTGCAGACAGTTTATTAGCGCCGATATCAACAAGCGCTGGGAAATAGTGAAGAAGCTACACGTCTGTTTCCGTTGTCTGCGTAGAAACCATCGCCGCGGCAACTGCAGATACAGAACCTGCGGTCAACAAGGATGCCAGATGGCTCATCACCGCCTACTTCATCACAACAGGCGGCCGCAAGAGTGAGTGTCACTTGACCCGGCACCACGAGAACCAGAGCCATCCTCATCTACGTCGCAAGTCGAAGAGGTCACTTCTACCGTCAAGCTCACCAACAACGCGAGCGACAACACGAGAGCACGCCGAGTATTCTTGAAGATAGCACCAGTAACGCTTACCAGCCCGAATGGCTCCAGAATAAATACTGTTATGTAGTACCGGCGCACGAAACAAAAATCTCTGCCATCTTGAGAACTGTCGATGGCTAGAGTCTGTGACAAAGTCTTTATTGGCTTTGGAGTATGGACCCAAATGTCTTAATCCATCGGACTTCAGTGGTGGCGTGGACTCTATTGACCAATGAGTTGTTATTATGTATTTTTTACTTTATCGTTCCGATTCATGCTTAGAATGTTTACGTTCTTTACATTCAGTTCAGCTGTGTAACTTTGTACAAGCTAAGTAACTTTATACAAATTCATATTTTGTATGTATGTTTGTAAGGTATTTAATTACTACAGACCATTCTCATAACTTGTCCCTTGCCGTCATGTTGGCATCACTGCTTGTCAAGCTTTTGCTGTCATTATAGTTGTCAGTCAGATTTTCCAAAATTATTTTATAAAATTATGTATTCTTATTGCCAAAGCTGTTGAACAATAGTGCAAAAGAGATTGTGTTGAAGCCTTTGAAAGATTGCCTTTTGTGAAACAGAAAATGCATTGCACCGTGATTCCTCTCGATCAGGTTCGATCTCGTGTCAGTGCCATGACGGGTTAGTAAAATAGGGATACCAGCTTTAAACATAAAGCCAATTTTACGGGCAAATAATATTTAGCTATTCACTTACATTTGCGGGCATATCGGAAAAAAGCGTTCACATTAAGTCTCCAGGAAATAATCGTCAAAAACCTAAAAACGGGAGCTCGACTATTTTGAACAAACGTCATCGAGTTAGAACAAGAAATAAAAATACCGTTTTGGTACAGAGATACATGTAAAGATTTATATATATATACATACATGTAACTCGATGACGTTTGTTCAAAATAGTCGAGCTCCCGTTTTTAGGTTTTTGACGATTATTTCCCGGCGACTTAATGTGAACGCTATATATAACGACACAGAAACCTCAGGGATGTCAGCAGGTGGCGCTTTGCTGGTGTCATGGATCTCATTTTTATCTACCATCTCAACTTTACCAGATTCAGTTGCTCGTACAGCGCGCCAGACCAAAAGTGAAATAATTTTTACGTTGAGAGTAAAGGCAAACTTTTCAAGAAAACCTTCTGATTGGCCAACTTGAGTTGACCAATCAGAACTCTTTTTCGATACCGCGCGAATTAGCCACTACGCTCGACGTTAACAAATCAGTAACTTCTTATTAATAATTAACTTAATGATTCACTTAATTATAATCAAAGACAATTCAATTTAACATTTTAAACAGTCAGTACAATAATTACAGACAATATAAACTCAATCCAATTTAGCAGTAACAATGAAGTTATTCAATGATTTATACCACAGTAGAAAACCAATAGGCAATGGGTTTTGATGAAACTACAATTGAATTATTTTACTGCGAACAATAAAGACAACAATCATTATCTAATTGTGTGACAATTGGATTCACATTTTTATATGGTCATCCCATAAACAGAAATGCTATCAACTTAACCTATTTTAGCAAGTGATCATTAAATTATGAAACAATTAAAACTGTACAGCGTAAAACGGATGAACGGAAAAGATTAGTAGAACAAACTTGAATTGATTAATTTATCATGTTAACAATTAGACAATGGAAATCTTAAAGTTAAGGATAATCAACAGGAAATATTATTAGATTACTTAGTGATCGAAAAGCTCACTGTTTCCATAAAATACATAGTGGTCGGTAGCGACATCTTACGGACCAGATTTGCAACAGTTCGTTCTCCGGGCTCTCAAACATAGAAGTTGCGGCGCATAGTGTCGAGTGGAGACATCTTGCGACAGATGGTTGCAACAATGAGCGCTCGCGCCGATATATATATATATTTATATGCAGTGCTACCATTTCCTAAGCCAGGGGACTTCTTATAGTGAATGATCTGCATGTGCCCTTGTCTATTTTCGTATATTTTGTCAAGTATTGCCAGAATTAAAGAATACTATTATTTTTAAACCGTCCTGTGACTGACTGACTAACACATGAAGATAGAAACATGAAATATTGAAAATTCTTTAAATAGTGTACAGGTGCACTAAGAAAGGAGTTTACGATAAATTCTAAGTCTTCAATATGTCGTCAATGTTCTTTATCAAAAGTGAAAACAGCATCAAAATATGATATATAAGATATCACACGGAGAAGACGCAAATAAACTAATATTGAAGCTTCGCTATAAGGGTTTCTACTTGTTGACTGTACCCTAAAATACGAAGACTTCAAAGCTGCGTTGCCTCGTGTCTTAATATGAATGCACGCTTCCGCCCACTACAACATAATAATTGTGTTTGGAAACATTGATAGCGCTCGCGATCTCATTTAAACTTCAGGCCGGATCAAACTGGAACAAACTAGCTCTCAACTGGACCGCTATGTTATAATGGTGATATACCTCCTTCGTAAGGTTTTATTTATGAAAGTGGGAGGGTATATCATGGTTAGGGTTGCCAGACACAACGATTTGTCCATGTCAGTATTTGATGGCTGTTGTCAGAATTCCACGCCATTTTAATTTTTAAGCCTGTGGCCGTTTTTACTAACCTGAGTCACCTAAATCAGATTCCTAAATAATTAAGTTGTTCATAAAACCAGATGTGAACTGAAAAAAATTCGTATTGCTTTAGTCAAGAATATGGGAAGTCTTTTAAATATCTGAAAAACATGATTTAAAACTTTCACATGATGGAAAAAAACCTAAATTTAACCTCTGAAAATTTTATTTATCACGTTTTCTATCTGAGATGTGTCAGAAAACTTAATGATATAACACGAATATTTTTTTGGTCATCCATGTTTTGACTTACCTTTTAAGTACTGTTTAAGTTAGTTAAGTTTACTGTTTATGCAAACATTTTGTAAAAGATTATTAGACATTAAGACACTGTGAAATATTAGAGCAGTGATAAAGAATTGTGTAATAATATATAGTATTAGTAGTGTTGCTGTACCTGATAAGGGTAGCTAAGTTATTAAGTTCTTATAAAATTGTAACATCTGTGTACACTTAGTTGCAATAAATATTTTGAGTTTGAGTTTGAGTTTGAGACTACACGTTTTTTTAATTCTGTATTTTTCATATTCATTTTCCGTCATGTTATCCCTTAATAAGGCTGACATATTATGTAATCTTGCTCACTCGCGCTCGACTCTATATAAGTTTGTCCTGCACTCTCACATCACAGCACGTTTTATCGATGTCCAATTTATCTTAATTGTTGACAAGAACAAAAACAGGTTTTTCCAACCCTAAGATCATGACAAAGTTCTTTGGTAAGCAAAATTAGGTTTGACTAAGTAGGCGTCGCCTTGTTTGTCGCTAGTGAAAACAGGTAACTACCTATATAATCTTGTCAGAATTGCGCGGCCTTTTTTTAATTATTAAAACACGTTTGAAATAGTTTTAATTATTATAACTATTGCAATCGACACAAAGGAAATTAATAAATCATAATCTAGGTACCCACTTTGGTATGAAATCTACTTTCAATCAACCAAGTGTAATGAAATACTAACAAAAGATATGATAAATCACCATTTGGTTTGAACTTTCACGGTATCACAGTAGTATACTTCACTTATCACCAACTAATCATTTATTATAAACCAAACGAGAAGATTAACCCCGTATTCTACTAAAAATCTACCAAGCTAAGAATGCCTTATTCACCGCCAGACAGCCATTTTTATAGACCTGCTGTAACCATTCCTTGAACACGTTTTTAAGATACTATAAAGTAACGAAAAAATACTTTTAAATCATTAATATCTTAAAAATCAAGTTAAACCATTTAAAAATCCGTACGTAATTAATAAAAATTCAACGAAATAGTCAAAATCACGACACAAGGTAGTTCGTTTCGGTTTCGGTAAAAATGCATAAGTAACATATTTATTATTTATGATTAATACTTGCGATTGTCGGTACTCGGTGAAACATCATCAACATCTTAAAAATACACCTGTACTGTTTCACTTTTATTCACTTTATTTAAGCAACCGGTTTCACCTTACGGCATAATCAGGATATAATTAATTAATATCTGCAATGAAAACTGTCACAATTACAATAACCATAGTTATTAGTTATTAATTTATTATATCCTGATGATGCCGTAAGGCGAAACCGGTTGTTTAAATAAAGAGAATATAAGTGAAACAGTATACGTGTTTTTTTGAGATGATTATGATTGTTATTTCTATTTTAGAATAAAACTATAAAAAAATGCGTTTCTTGTTATTTCGCGACCATTGTTTCCCCATAATCAGGATTTTGTTAAAGACATGCGTCGTTTTATGTATTATAGTTTGCGTGAATGTCGAGAAGTATCTGTAGAGCGTGTTCAAAGTTGTTATGGAAATTAATTTACCATATTTAAAACTTTTCAGGAAAAGTCCAATTTATATAAAACTACGGGCTATGGCTGCGAAATGCCTAAATCACATTTATTTCATATTTTTTAAAGGAACGAGAAAAACAATACTAAGTTGTGCATTTTGCACCAAGACCGAAACGAATCCTCTTAACACTACAATATAAACCTTGGCAAAGAAACTATTTAAACTGTGTTTTGTTCACACTTGGATAAAAATGATAGATACTTTTGAAATCAAAATCAGATTTTCCCTCTTTTATTATTTCTGCACATGGTAACCCTAATCACGCCGGCACTGTTTCTGACAGATAATATTACGGTTTGCTGCGTCGAGTGAAAAGTCGATGTGCTTGGTACAAATGGAGCATGAACCCTCGATATTTGCCAGTTTTTAGATCATACCGGGAGCGTAGAGCTACATAGTAACTTTTTAGCGCAATTCCGTATTCTAGCTCATGACATTCCTAATCAAATAAAAATTTTTTTTTATTAAAATTTATGTGAAAATTAAGACGTTTTGGAGGTTACATAATACAATTCTGATATAGTTTAATTTTTTAACACGTAAATTAATCGACATTTTAAGATGGACAGGGAGTGTAGGTTGCGTGATAGATAAAGTTATTTTTAAAGTTTAAATTTAAAATAAAAATGAAACGACAAAACTCTTTGTTTCACGACTGACCCCGAAAAGGGATTGCATTGTTTTCAGGGTGTGGGTATTTTTCTTAATTCCACCATAACTTCTCAATGCCTGAACCGATTTCGGAGTGTGTGGTATCGTTAGGATCATTATAGCATCCTGAGTGGAACAGGCTATAAATATATACAATACAGTATGAAATAAAAATAAATAATTAAAAAATATTAAAAAACACGACTGCCGAAGTAGTGGTTTAATTCGGATTTCAATGCAATCGGGGGATATTTCTATAGTAAAAAAATTAATAAAATGTGATGATTTATTAATAATTATTAAAAAAAACTTGATTTCGTCATGTTTTTGCTAGCCTTTTGCCCACGGCTTCACCTGCACACCCCTTCACCCTGCAGATGAAAAAATGCTTTTTCTCTGAAGATTTTCACTACAGTCGTAACAACAATAATAATAAAAAACACAACGAGCTATTTGCGTCGCAGAGAAAACAACATTTTTTTTTCACAAAAAGGCGCATCTAAAACAATGTAGTTTCTATACAAAATTTTAATACTGCGGGCTCTTACGACTTTTTTTAGCCACAAATCTACATGCGACTAAAACTGTACACGTAAAAAGTTTGAAAGTGAACAGTTTATTATGATACATACCCACATCATAAATGGTGAATAAAATACGATATTACGTCCCAAACGTGATGGTGATGAGCCCTATCACCGTACTTCGGGCACAAATGCACCAACAAATTAATATGCACCGCGAGGATCGAACCCACTACTTTTATGTTAACACGCAAGCACTCTACCACTCGGCTAGATGTGGTCGTGGACTGTGACTTTAATTTCAAAGTTCTCATTTGAGAACACTTCTGACATCCCCTCAGAGATTCATGTGGTGACGTGACGATATACTTTGTATATGTGTCCATCCATCCATCCATCAGCCTGTTTCGTCCACTGCTGGACATAGGCCTTTCCAGGATTTCGCCACTCTTGGGGGTTCTCCTGGAAGAAATGCCCATACTCACACACGCTGGGCAGGCGGGTTGGTGAGCGCGGTGCCGAAACCCTTGCACCAGTGACGCCGCTGCCCTTCACTAGTCTGTTATATATAGGCCCGGCAATTGGGGATGGATATACCGCCATCCATCGGTCCCAGGCAATGTATATGTGTATAAATGATACTTTGTTGTGATCTTGAAACAAGAAAGAAGAACCCGTAAAGTTCACAAAGTAGTTTCTCCGATGCTTTCTCCTGAACAAACCTAGTCTAAGTACATTTAACCAGACCAAAGTAAACTGAAAACTGCTAAGTAACAAGTCCACGAGAAACTACTCAACGAGATTTGTTAGACAAAAGGGTTGAACGTACGTGGGACGCACTATAAGTTTCCGGAATGAATATGAAAAAAATACTATTAAAGGTACAAAATTAATTTATTGTTTTTCAAAATAATCTCCCTTGGCGTCTATGCACTTTTTCATTCGATCAAACCAGTTTTGAAAACTTTTGTGCCACTCCCCTGTGGTGACCTCTGAAACGTGTTTTTCATACTCCTCGACAGCCTCTTCTGGTGATGAAAATCGTTGACCGCGTAATTGGTTCTTAATTTTTGGGAACAGAAAAAAGTCACAAGGTGCCAGGTCGGGACTGTGTGCAGGATGACTCACGAGTTCTACATTTTTCGTCTTCAAAAAGTCGTTTGTCTGTCTGGCCGTGTGAGAACTAGCATTGTCGTGGTGTAGGATGATACGGCGTTTACGGTTATTTTTACGGAGTTCGTCAATAACTTCCGGCAAACAAATGGTCGTGTACCAGTCACTATTCACGGTACGACGATTTTCTAAAGCAACAGTAGCCACGTGTCCAGTTTTATTAAAAAAAGAAGCAATCATCCGCTTAGATGCACTTTTCACGCGCGCCACTTTGGTTGGTTTCGGCTCATCTTGAAAGACCCATACGCTCGATTGCTGCTTTGTTTTGGGATCGTAGCAATAAATCCATGTTCCGTCACCTGTTGCTATGTCCCACACCAAATTTGACGCACCTTCGTTGAATCTGGTAAGCATGGCACTGCACCAAGTGACGCGGTCCGTTTTTTGAGCCTCGGTCAAGTTGTGTGGGATCCACCGCGAGCACAGCTTTCTCACACCCAAATGTTTGTGTAGGATTGATTGTATTTGACTCATGCCTATTTCTAAGGATGCGCGAATTTCATGGTAGGTCACATGTCTGTCTGTTTCAATCATACGGCGCACAGCATCGATGTTTTTGTTGGTCACAGCGGTGGACGGCCGACCATCGCGAGATTCGTCACTGAGATTGATACGACCACGCTTGAATTCTGCAAACCAGCTATAAACAGTCGTCTTGCATGGTGCTTCATTGCCAAAAGCTGTTTCAAGCCGAGCGATGCTCTGTTGAGCTGTCAAATTACACTTAAAATCGTAGAAAATCATACTACGAAAATTTTCCCGGGTTAAATCCATGTTGATGCAGACACACAATTTTTTAAATGGCGCCACAAGGTAAAAACAAAAGACAGTCAGATGAAACAAACTGCATTCTACAGCCAAAGAGTTCTATTTTCAAATGTTGCAATAAATTTTTAAATATTGTTTATGTAAGTGGCCAGTTCCGGAAACTTTTAGTGTTACCTATGTAAAAAATACAGAAAAATAACGAATTCCAAAAAAAATTTTTTAAATTATTAAAAGTAAAAGAGCATTGTTTTCTGAAAAAGTATATTTTAAGTAACGGCATGAATCAGGGCCATTTTTGGGGTTCCGTACCCAAAGGGTAACCAACGGGACCCTACTACTAAGACTCCGCTGTCCGTCTGTCACCAGGCTGTATCTCATGAACTGTACCAGTTAGACAGTTGAAATTTTCACAGATAATTTTCTGTTGCCGCTGTAACAACAAATACTAAAACCGGCCAACTGCGAGTCGAAACCGCGCACTCCCATACAATAAAATTATTTTTTTGCCGTTTTGATAGATAACGGAATCCTTCGTGCGCCAGTCAGACTCGCACTTGGCTGGTTTTTTTTAATTAAGAAAATTTTGCTGACCGATACTTAGCAAGGAATCAGCCAATATAGCGCCACAATTTATAACTAAGGACTGCTTAATAAATAAGACAAAAATACACTTAATTTTGCACCAAATACTAAAAACAAGAAAACTTAAAATTCCCAAAATGTGAAACCGAGGAGGGTTTTTTATTAGCAATCTGTCAAGTAAAACATTTCTGAATTCCAAGAATTTAATTTAATTTTTAATTTTTTCATATGCCGTGAAATCTTTCAAAAACTTTGAACTCTAAAAAGTATAAAAAAGAGAGAAAAAAGTACTGAAGGTATATATTCTAACTCTTGTCATATAGGTACTCGTATATTTGCCTATTTGTTTGAGAAATAAAATAAACCTAATACCTGACGCCGTAATTTTCAGAATACGTCCATTCATGGAATTCTCTATTTAACGAAGCGGCGAGATCTTGTGGTTGGATGAAAGGACAGGAAGGATCTGAATTTTTAATATTTTCACGTTGTTACGGCATTTTACACCTTTGCACGTGTCTTTGGTTCTTGGTATTTGTTTATTTGTACAAATTTCCTTTGTAATATCAAACCCTTTTAAAGTAAAAATTGCACGGGTAGTTATTAGGCTTTTCGTCATATTTTAACTCTTTAATACGTGAAATTAATTTCTCACACGATCTTTATCTTTTACTGTTCCGTGTCCGAAGGGGGCCAAACGGGACTCTATTACTAAGCCTCCGCTGTCTATCTGTCCGTCTATCACAGGGGTCTACAGCTTCCACCGTAATAGGTAAACAGTTGAAGTTTTCACAGAATACGTGGTGTGGAATCCACATAACCTTTATAAGCAGTAACTACTGCGTCTTCACTAACTATTTTAGTTTGGTTGTTAATATAGAGGTAACCACCCAAGTAGCACAAATATCTGTATAGTAGCCGTCTTATTATTCACATGAAAACTCTAAGCATCACAACCAGGTCGTATACAAGAACTATTTACCCTTATATATGCTTATTTGGGCACAAATTAAACAGCCTATGGTATACACTTCTGCTAATGTACGGTACAGAGGCATTATTGAAGCATTTATTAGGGCCATGAAAATATAGAGCTCGTTAACGGCTGCTTAGGGGCATCATGCGATAATTTTAACAGCTATAGTCTTGATAATATACTCCGCGACATCCTTTGTACAGCCTCAGGAATTGTAAGGTTTGCATTAGAATATACAAAGCAAGTTGAAGTTTAAGGAAAAATGTGTTTTCGGTCAAATTAATATAGTGTTTCCCGAAGATTCACAATCGTGACGATTGTCACGCCTAAGCCGAATTATAAAAAAAATGTATTATTGTTAGTTAATATATTATAAACCTATGATATGGGTATTTTTCGAAAGCTATTAAGATAAGCAACAAAAAAAATATATAATAATACAAAAAAAAAGTTGTGGATTGTAATTCTAGGCCCAAATTTTCTTTTTTTTTAAATGTATGTATAGAGTTATTTTTTTTCATTTTTTTTATTATTCTTTATTTTTTTTTACAATATTATAAAATTTGAATAGACATATATATATAATATACATACATATATTTATATATATATATAACTAAGATTTTTTCAAGAAGAAAGCCCCCCCCCTCTTTCCCCAAGAAAAAAAAATGTTTTCCTATAGGCAATTTTATCTAGTTTTAGAAAAAAAAACCGCATCAGATTTGGACAACTAGTTCCGGAGATATAGCCAAAAACAAAATTGGCGGGAAAATTTGCAAATTTGCAAAAACGCGTGTTTTCCAACGGGTTAACGACGATAGATGAATCATCAAATAAGATATTGTGCATGAGTTCAAAGATGGTGGTGCGTCGTTCGTGTTATTGTGTTTGTGTAAAATACTGAAGTGTTATTACTATTATTGCTATTGTGCTGGCCATGAAAAATGTGTAAAAATGTTTACGCAATAAATCAACAGTGTACCTATTTGTATTTGTATAAGTGTATTTATTTGTGACTTTTATGACAAAGTTTTTGTCACGGTGTGTTCTTATAACCTTTTTAACATTATTTTATTATTATTGATTGATATAGGCGTTACCTTGCGGAACTCTATCACTAACTTATGGATACAAGAATATAATTATCAATATCCCGCTAAACAATTCTTGTCATGCTATTCAAAATGTAGACTTGTGCACCGCCCGCCTGCCCATATAAAACACGCAAGAAGCAAGCAATACGAGCATAAAAGCAAAGCAATCTTAAATAACAAGCAAGAAAACTTATCGACACGTGTTTCGCCTCTGAACAACACCAGTTGCTGCGGAACGGCTGGATGAGCAACACATCAGTTGCTGCGGAGGAAGCCAAGCTAGCAACATATTCCGAAAATGCCTCGTTCAGAGTTTTATTATGTGTGATTGCTTAAGTAATTCAACAATATAGGTTATAATTATAATAGATGTATAAAATGGCATTTTTTCTAAAACAGCTGCGTGAACCTCTAACAAGCCCCTATTACATATTGATTTGCATAAACATGCACATAAGCTGTATTGTCCAGCCTATGGCTGATTTAAGGTAATTTCCAGCCTAAAGCTGGATAAAGGTAAATTTGTAGACCCTAATGCAGCCACAGGCTGTAAATCAGAATTAGAGAGGTCCACAGGAATACCAATGGTTTATTGGTGGCCTATTTAAGTGCTTGTGCAATTTTTGAATCTGTTATTCAAAACCCTAAATATAACTATTTACCATTGCTGCATTGAATTCCATCTGGACTAGAGAAGTAAAGTAGAAAAATTAAAAAACCGTAACGTATTGAAAAAGTTACAAGTTACACACATTGAATACTTTTTATAAAAAATGACTGATAAATACTACTGAAACTACTAACATACAGCTTAGTGCAATAAAACGGTCTTCCATTGTTCGTTAGTAGACCTGTTAGCATTGTAAACGTCCACAGCTATTCTATTCTGTTTAAAAATGGTTCACAGTTACACTGTATTCTGTATAAAAATGGTTCACAGTTGCAAGCATTACATGGACCCGGCGTGTTCAGTTGTACAGCCTATATAATTATGTTACTGCCACTTTTAAACGTCTCTTAGAATGCTTAGGGTATCTTTAGCCTCCAATAGTAGTAAAACAGCATTTTAAAGGACTTCTATGAACCATTTTATGGCCTTTTTACAGGCTAAAGTGTGAAAAATGTCACACAGTTCTAATATCCAGGTTTAACATGTTGAATGGACTATTGTATTTCAATAAAAAAACCTTAGGCTCTAGATAAGTACACGTGTGGTTATTTAAATTGCTTCGTGTGCTACTTGGGCATAACCACTAAACAGGTTTAGAAAATTCTTTGCCTGTTGTAGACTCTACACTTGTACATAAGCTACAGTTTGTTCCCTGCGGACGAGAAATTCCCCAGGGACATAACCAATAGCCATTCGTTTAAGTAATCTCTGGAACTACTGAACTGGTTTTGAAAATTGTTTGACTATTGTTATGATTAGACTCTTTACTTGGACATAAGATATAATTTGTTTTCTGAAGAAGCTCTTCCTTAGGCGCAAGCCAGACAGAAGCGGCGCGGCGCCCATTGGCGTGCGGCGTCATTCAAATTTCGTACAAAACGCATGGAAATAAAGTCGCAATTTAAGGTGTGGTACGGACGCCCGTTCCACGCCCGTTACATACCATTCGGTGTGTTCAAATTGCGACTTTATTTCCATGCGTTTTGTACGAAATTTGAATGACGCCCGCGCGCCTCTTCTGTCTGGCTTGCGCCTCAGGGCCTAATAACATTCGCGCAGATAAAACCACAGGCAAAAGGTTAGTAATTGATAATCTTATTCCCTGTAAGGTGAAACGGTACCCACTCGTTGCAAAAAGCAAAATTCACTTTGTTTTCTCTAATGATTTGGCCAAGTGCAAGCTGGAATCGCGCACAGAGGGTTCCGTACCACCCCAAATTACGGTTGCGGAACCCTAAAAATATTATGGTAAACAAAAACAATAGCCAAAACCTTTTTGAGGCTTCTTTTTATATATATTTTATTATTTGAATATTTTATTTTTTGTCGTGGTAGAGGCTATAGTATTTTGTAAAAATTTCAACTTTCTACCTATTACGATTGAAGCTGTTGTTGATCTATCCCAGTGACAGACGGACAGACAGCGGATAAATAGAGTGCTGTATGTCACCCTATGGGACAAAAACTTTTTGTCTGTGGCAATTTACGCATAAAGTTCAGTTTATGGAAGGTTCATAAAGCAACAGTTTCAAATTTAATCTTGTCCAAAAAAGCTTATAACAGCATTTTGTCTTGGTTTTGACAAGATCATGACTAATTATGCATTACATTTCAAGCTGATGATTTATAAACCTCACGTATGCTAAACTATTGTCGTCAATAAAGAATATGCATGTAAATTTGTAAATTCACAAATATGAATAAGAATTTACAACTTCAAACAAAAAAAAAAAAAAATTTACAACTAAATTATCAATATTTCATAGTTATAAAATCAAAATAAGTTTCATAATAATCTTCTACAATTCAAACGGCTGCCATTTTAGCGCGCATCAAGTGACGTCACATGATACTGCTCTTGCTTGCGGTGTATGGCGAGTGGCCGTTTTTTTTCATTATTTTTGATTACAACAACCGATTACAAAATATTTGAGGGTTTTTTTACATTTATTAATTATGATGAAATGTACTCACTTTGTCACAAAAGGCAGCAGCCAATGGTGACGCATTTTGAATATGCGTTTCATTTCATAAAAATGTTGTATTTTTTAAATGGAAATAATTATAAAACTATAAAATTAAATAGTTTCCCATGGTCATCATTAAATGCTACTAAGTAAATAGAATACAAAAAACGCAATATATTACTTATTTAAACGACATACATATTCTCAATTGCCACACAAAAAAAACAAACAAGTTAAGCCGTGCAGTTTGCCAAATACGTTGAGGGACTAATTACACACTTTATTCAGCTCGATGCGTCCCCAAGTGAAGCTGTTAACGGCATGCACTTCTGTGTCTGGGGAAATCTGAGTAACACTGTTTATTATGTCTGAAATTGGTGTCATTTTAAACTATATGATCTGTTATTTTTTAGGTATTTGGGCAGACAATATTATTTTATGTATTTTATTTTTGTGTATGTATTCGCTTATATTTTATGCATGTTGGATACTTGAGATAAAAAAAATCTTTTTTCCAGAGTGGAACAAGCTGGCTCCAGTACAAATATTTTGGTTCTAAGTCCTACTAATGAGTAATACATGAGATGATGAAAATTTGGTCAAGCGTGAATGCGTGTTGGCCAAGTAATTCTCATCACATGTATTACACGTTTGTGAGTTTTAGGATCTAAGTGTTTGCGTTGGATTTAGTAACTTATCTCTTTTGTTGACTATATACTCACGCCCATTTTTCTTAGGGATGGACAGACAAAAGATCTCCATCTGTTATCTCTTTTTCCTCTGTCACTACATTTCTGAAGCTGTGTTTACACTAGGAAGTAAGAGTATACGTTTTGTTATCATAACAATGTCTATTCGTTGCCTACTTGAGAAACTTTTCACGTAAATCTCAGTATGTATACCATTCGTTTGTACTGTGACTCATACATGGTGTTCAACAGATAACTTTTAGGCTAAAAATTAAGGAGTTACCATTAATGGTAGTATAAGTCTTGCTTTTATATGATTTGTATTTATATCTGACAATCATCGCTCTTTTGCCTTTGTTTTCGAGCTCGTAATTTTTTTTTTCTATTTGACCATTGGCTTGCATTCTGCCACCATTTTTTGCCAATATCAGGTAGTCAGAAAATCACAATTTTGAAAAATAAATAAGAACGACTGCGTTAAAAGGTTGCTAATATCTGAAACAAACATAACACAGTTAAGACAACACACTTCAACCCTTATAATCTAATGTCACTAAATTATATGAGATTCGCCAGGGGGCCTAGAATGAGGCACAAGAAGAGTGTCTTTTGAAAGGGTCTTTACCTGTGAAACTTAATTTTTTACATACAAAATGTCAAGTTTTACAGCTGAAGACTCTTCAAAAGACACTCTTTTTATGCCACAAAAAAGGCTTTTTTATTTTTGATGGCAAAATGAATTTCATTCCATAATAATTATTATTGTACGATATATTTGTAGGTACTGGATGCAGGGCGAGCGTATTACAAGTAAAAACACTGAAGCAAATATGTTTTTATTTTAATTTATTGTAACTGAGGAACACTTTTTGTAATGCACACAGAACGACGACGATGGGAGAGAGACAGTTTTGCAGAATTGCCATAAACAATAAATATAATCATTTGTTGGTGTTGCCAACAATTACCATCAGGACAGGGCTGTGTACATTTGTATTTAGAAATAAAGAATGTTTAAAGCTTGGTTTTTGCAAGTTTTTTTTGGCTCCAATACCTGATAAGAGGGCGGGAAAAAAATGCAGGAAAGCATTTGCGAATCAAAATATGTTTTTATTGTAAAATATTTTTGTTTCGAAGTTTAATTCCATTTTCAGTTTTCCGTTCAGAGACTATTTCATAAACACCTCGTCCTAAGGCAAACTTGTCAATATAGAGTTCGACGAAGCGTTATTTATTGCAGTCACGATTTTCATAGCGTAGGCAGCGCCACAGGAATAGTCCCGTGGGCTGGGGAAATTTAGTAATTATGACGACATAGTAAGGATAGGGATATCCAGGAAATGGGTTGACTCCATGATGCTAAGTCGGGAGGGTGGCCGTTTAATAAGGCATTCATACTCGTATTACAAAACATTTTCCTTATTATAGTGCGAATGTGTGACCAGGCTCGGGCCCCAGCTTGAACTTGGAGAGGAGGGTTGGTGAGGTTTTAAGAAAACAATACAAAATCGTCTGACATACATACATACATGCGTAGACGCCTGTCTCCCAGAGGGGTAGGCAGAGACTGCAGATTTCCACCTGCCACGATTCTGACACACCTCTTACTTTTTCTACATCCATCAAGTCATACAAGCTCTTCTATTCCGGGTACTTTTTACTTTGCCCTTCTTCAGTATGTCGCCTGTTTGGTCGGCATACGTCCTTCCACCTGCGCAGCATATATAGGTAAATATATGTATATCATACGTCCATCCATCCATCCATCAGCCCGTTTTCGTCCACTGCTGCCTTCCCAAATTTCGCCACTCATGTCGGTCCTCCGTCCTCCTCATCCAGCCGCCCCCCGCAACATCCTTCAGGTCGTCGGTCCAGCGGGCACGAGGTCGGCCTACACTACACTTTGCTGTACGTGGTCTCCATTCTAGAGCCTTTCGGCCCCAACGGCCATCATGTCGGCGACAAATGTGGCCTGCCCACTGCCACTTTAACTTACTGATTCTGCAGGCTATGTTGGTTACTTTCGATCTCTGACGGATCTCCTCATTTAGGATTCTATCCATCAGAGATACCCCAAGCATAGCCCGCTCCATAGCTCGCTGAGCGACCTTAAACTCAAACTCAAACTCAAAATATTTATTGCAACTTAATAACTTAGCTACTCTTATCAGGTACAGCAACACTACTAATACTATATATTATTACACAATTCTTTTTCACTGCTATAATATTTCACAATGTCTTAATATCTAATAATCTTTTACAAAATGTTTGCATAAACAGTAATACTTAAAAGGTATGATATCAGAAAGCCATATCACATTATTTTTCATCAGACAGAAAACTTTCTACTGTGTAGAAGCACTCTTCTACTAAATATTGCTTCAATGTTTTTATAAACGCGGACCCATTTTGTGTGGTCTTTATAGTAGTTGGTAATTTATTAAATATTTTAACTGCCATATAATAGGGACTACAATTCAACATTTTTATTTGCGACGGGGGCAAATATAATTTATCTTTGTGCCGGGTATTTATCTTTAATTTGTGGAAATAGGTTCTTGTTTTTAAAAACAAATAATCTTATATCAAAAATATATATACAAGGCAATGTAAATAACTGAAATTTTTTATCATTTATAACTTAAGTGCAGCTTGGATATATTTATAGACAGCTATTGTAGTGGATCTTGCTTTCCTAAAACCATTTTGGCTTTCATCAAAAACTTTATATTTTTCGAAGAATTTATAGATTTGGTTTGACATCGCTTTCTCAAAAACCTTTGAAAATGAAGGTAATATTACTATTGGTCGGTAGTGCTCGGGAGTAGAGGGTAGGTCGCCTTTCTTGTGAACTGGTTTTACAATGGCTATTTTCAGTCGGTCGGGAAATATTCCTTCTTCGAAACTTTTATTAATTAGGATGGTAAGTGGGATCGGTCGATCAGGCCCTTTGTAAGAGACCACGTCTCAGCGCCATACGTCATCACAGGAAGGACGCACTGGTTGAACATCTTAGCCTTTAAGCACTGCGGTATTGACGACGTAAATATGTGACGCAACTTTCCGAATGCTGCCTAACCCAAGCATATTCTTCTGTCAGCCTTGGCGTCGAAGTTGTTTTTATTCAACTGTATGACTTGAACCAGATAAACATATTTCTGAACAACTTCGATGCTGACATTGTCGACGGTTAGTGGCCCTTGGATGACGTGACAGTTGGACATGACCTTAGTCTTATCCAAATTCATCCGTAGGCCTACTCGTCTCGAAGAATCGCTAAGGCCGCGCACCATTACCTCCAGTTCCTGCAGCGATTCCGCCATTATCACGATGTCATCGGCAAAGCAAAGATGTGAAATGTTTATGCCTCGACCTATCAAATAAATAAATAAAATAAATACCAGTCAACTTGGCGTCGCTGCGAGGACTGCAGAATGCTTATTATACACTTGGGTTTTCTGTATAACCTGCCTTAGCGTGTGAATGTGGTCCCCGGTGCTGTAGCCTTTTCAAAACCCAGCCTGCTCTGGAGGTTGGAAGTCGTCGAATCGTTTAGCGAGGCGATTCGTGATAACTCTTGAGAACAGCTTGTAGGTGTGGCTCAGGAGTGCAATTGGTCTATAGTTCGTTAGTAGGATTTTGTCCCCTTTTTTGAAGAACAAAATGACCAGGCTACTGCTCCACTCCTTTGGCGTAGTACCTGTACGAATAACGGCATTAAAGAGGTCCTGTAGCTGTCCAAGTATAGGGTAACCTCCAGCTTTCAGGAGTTCAGTTGTGATGCCGTCCTCGCCCGGCGCCTTATTGTTTTTCAGCTGTTATATCCTAATCTCACCCATATATATCATACATAAAACATATAAATAATGTATATCGTTACTACATTACTAAAACTCATAACACTTATTTAAAACCCCCTCTTTTATTCCATGAGTTTAAGGCAATGCATTGATATTTCAACGGTCACTGTCACACTTTAAAAAAACGCGTAGTGCGAGACAGATTGAGGGCAAACTAGAAAAAAGTAGTTTTTATTTCTAAAAAACCCATGTAATGAAATGTCGTTGAGGTCTATGTCATTCCTATTTGTTAATATTTAAGGAAAAGCGTAAATTTTAATAATTGTTTATATCAAGTGAAAGATTTTCAATTGCATTTCTTTTCTGCCCGAAAAATAAAAAGACGGTTCCAGAAATATTATATTAAATTATTAAACCAGTAGCCTCTACTGAAAGTAGTTAAACGACTACAAAAAGTGCAAATATTTGAAAACGTCACCTTAATGTATCACGTCTTCACGTCTGGTAGGAGGTGATACTAAGCGCCGTACTTCGAACACGAGTATACGCTTTTTATGTTTGTAGAATAAAAATGTCACCTAGCAATGGCAACACTATCATAGCTCTCTATATCTTGCATTTACGCTAGCTTGTAACTACAGATCATTCACCATGACTTGTCCCCTGAAGTCATGTTGGCATCACTGCTTGTCAAACTTTTGCTATCATGTTGTTTGCCAGTCAGGTTTTTCAAAATTATTTGATAAATTATGTATTATTATTGCCAAAGCCGTTGAAAAATAGTGCAAAAGAGATTGTGTTTAAAGGTACGCCTTTTGTGAAAGAGAAAATGCAAACAATGCACCGTGATTCCTTTCGATCAGGTTCGATCTCGTGTCAGTGATGGCCCGAAATATGACGGGTTAGTAAAATAGGGATACCAGCTTTAAACATAAAGCCAATTTTATGGGCAAACAAAAATTAGCCATTCACTTACTTTTGCAGACATATCGGAAAAAAGCGTTCACATTAAGTCGCCTGGAAATAATCGTCAAAAACGTAAAGAAACGGGCGCTCGACTATGTAGAAAAAAGGTCGTCGAGCTAGAACCAGAAATAAAAAATACCATTTTAGTACAGAGATACATGCACAGATATACATACCATTAGATCATACGTATTGTTTGCAATCAATAAATAATGGATAATTTTGATTTATTCATTCTGTACATTTTATTTTCATTAAAGAGTATTCTAATTAATATATAAAAAACGCAGTTAAGTAAATATTGTGAATATGTAATAGGGTGAATGCTACGTAAGCCATTGGCAACATTATATGCAGTGCTGCCACTTCCTAAGCCAGGGGACTTCTTACAGTGAATGGTCTATACGTTATGTGCTAAGCAAATAAATTAATTATAAATCTATTATGTGCTTTAATTGTAGATAATGATGTGCTGAAACAAATTTAAGGATCGGTGCATCGGTATTCAGCGTTATCTCCGTGAAGCTGCGAATATTTCAAGTTTTTTCCAAAATTTTGCCGGCCGGCCGCGTGCTTTATCACGAGAAGCAAAAAAGCCAGTGAAGAACAGAGACAGATTGTTCCTGCCTGATATAAACTATCAACGAGTGCAAGCGAGACGCGTCAACGATTTGTGTCGGATGCGATTACTAAGTCGACACACAAAGCCCCAATATTAAGTAGAGGTTTTTAGGGTTCCGTAGTCCGACAAGGAACCCTTATAGATTCGTCATGTCCGTCTGTCCGCGGTTTAACGCAGAGACTATTAGTACTAGAAAGCTGTAATTTGGCATGGATATAAATATTAATCACGCCAACAAAATGGTAAAATAAAATCTTGAAAAAAGTTTTCATACAAGTAAACTGGGGATGATTTTTTTTTCTCGTCTATCTCATAGTGTGGGGTATCGTTTGATAGGCCGTTCAAAAACATTGAGGGTGTGTGAAAATCATTTTTCGATTTAGGGATCCGTTGGTGAAATATTAAGCTTTAAAGTTAAAATTTTAGTTAGAATAGAGCGTCCCCCCCTGCCGGCTAAACGGTAGTTTATATAAATATGAAAAAATTCACAGAGGTAGTATATATAATTAATTTAAAAGGAAAAATTTAACCGCTAAGTAGGCTTTACAGGTTTACGAGTACAGGTCGCGCCAAACTTTTGGCCCCCTATAATGTATGGGACCAGAAGTTTGGCGCTGTCTGTATTAGTAGACCAACTTATATGTACCGGGCAACTACGGAACCCTACATTGCGCGTGGCCCGACACGCATCTGGCCGTTTTTATCTACCTTTACCGTCAGAAAGTAGTAAGTATAAAAATACTATGCACATCAATGGTGGTAGAGCTGATGCTGGGCTCGACTGTGGAGGTACCACCATCTTACTCGCAAATCCTCCCGAAGTTATTCGGGGGAGAGTAAGAGAACAGCTCTCAGGCAAAACCAGGCGGCCCACCATTGCCTGGGACCGATGGATGGCGGTATACCCATCCCCAATTGCCGGGCCTTACATAAAACAAACTGGTGACGGGCAGCGGCGTCACTGGTGCAAGGGTTTCGGTACCGCGCTCACCAACCCGCCTGCCCAGCGTGTGTGAGTATGGGCATTTCTTCCAGGAGGACCGCCAGAGTGGTGAAATCCTGGAAAGGCCTATGTCCAGCAGTGGACGAGACAGGCTGATGGATGGATGCACATCAATTCCAAAAAGTCACTGGAGTATGCTTGACCGGGTTGGATTCAAACCCGGGTCACAAGTTTGACAATCCGGTGTCCCACTGACTGAGCTATCGCAAATGCATAAAAATATTATCCTTCAGAGGTTCCATAATGTAAAAGGAGATCAAGAAAGTTAGATAAGCGCAGTCTACCTGATCATATATTGCAAACTTTTGTTTTGATGTATGGAGGGAGCCATGAATTTTTCATGAACATTTGGCCGAGAAGTAGCGTGCAGGAGAGATATTGTAGGCGTGGAAATTACTGATTTATTTTAAAATAGTTCTCTGAAATAAGTATTGGATAATTTACATACATATACTCACGCCTGTCTCCCAGAGACGCGAACAGAGACTACAGAATCCCCTATGGGCGTGAGTGTCGTTTCGTGTTCAGTTAATAAAATAACAATAAATATATATTAAACTCTTCTTCAGCCTTCTTATTCATTTTGTAGCAATTAAGAGTGAAAAAATAAAATAAATTTTATATCACACTAATATTATTATTAATGCGAAAGTTTGTGTGTGTGTGTATGTTTGTTACTCCTTCACGCTGAGACGGCTGAACGGATTTGGATGAAATTTAAAATAAACTTAGCTTATACCCTAACATAACATACAGGCTACTTTTTATCCCAGAAAAAAGCATGTCGTTAAACCGAAAACACGCGGGCGGAGCCGCGGGAAAAAGCTAGTATTCGATATATTTCGGCCCACTGTATGGGGCCGTCATCAGTCGAATAGCTAATAAAATAAAGTATTATACTCGTTATTCTTTGAATACACGAAATTTGAATTAATACATACCTTATAGACATTGGCGTGACTAGGATTTGTAGCTGAAAGGGGCTGACCCCAGGCTCCAACTTATGAAGCCATAAACAAGAGTCTGTTCATTCATGTGATCGTAGTTAAATAAATAGAAATAACCCTCTTTACAATGAGATCACACGCAATATAAGCCACCGAGCTACATACAATTGTCGGACAAGCAGTTCGGAGTCTCGCCCCGCAACCCCCGCACATCAGCTCTGTCCGTACGGCTTCATTGGACAACTGTATGGTTCTTTAAACTGTGCTGGTAGAGTAGGTCTCAGAATAGTGTAAATAGCAGTCTTTCAACTACATTTGTATATTCCTGAGACACATGACAACATGTACATTGTACAGTGGAGAGCACATCAAGCTATACACTTGCAGTACGACATTAGCCCCTACAGAGAAGAATATAAGATAGGTACAAAGTCCGAAGTGTCTAACTTGATGCGGTCTCCACTGTATGGACATGACAAGGAATGTAAGCCCCGCAAGCGCAATCGCTGAAAAAGCTCGTGTATTCAACTATATCGTTACGACATGATTCCTGCGGGGTTCTTAGACCATCCAAGTGTGAACTGTGGCTTCACAGTCACGTCTACACTTGGTAAACTCGCTTTTCTCCTACGATTATTACGTTTCAAACGTGATTGCTGGTGAGCCCTATCGCAGTAATTCGGGCACAAATGGACCAACGGCTTAACGTGCCTTCCAAACCACCCATACTGAACGCACAAACCACTCAACAATCTCTGGGTTAGCAGACGTGCGCTCTACCACACAATCGAAGAGGCGGTCTATTATAAAGTTGTCATTATAAGAAAGACCAAATCATGACGTTTTTATTTGGAAAAATATAAAATATTTTCAGCATTTTGTGAAAATCTAGAAAAATACCTTTGTTTTCTCAGAATTTAGAAGTTCCATTACGTAGATAATTGTTTTACTATTCTTTTTAAATCTTCCATGTATCCAGCTGGTTCCACAAAACTTTTAATAACTAGGAACGGTCTTCCCAAAAAAATTCTTCAAAAATGTCTTCCCAACGAACATATTTGAAAGCTTGCCAACTCTGTTGTAGTAAGGTAAAAAGGAAATGTTTTCGTCGGTTATTGTTTTAGCCATCTTACGGTAAAAATACTATGAAGGCCTATTTCAGATGTTATGTGAATTTCACAACAGTCACCGCGGAAAGCGAAAAACGCGCAGTGCGTGAGGGAAGGCCTCATGGCGAAAGAGATATACCTACTCGTATGCATCCATAAAAAGATGATTTTCAGGGAGAAAAGTGTGTTTGGTGATCTCATTTAAATCATTACTCCGCATATATATATTATTCTAGAAATGGGTTCCAAAAATGTACAAATTTATCAAACTGATAGCTTCTTCTTGGAAATAGTTACAGGGCGCCATTTCTGGCATATGCGTTAAGTGAAGGCGGAAGGTGGGTGATTTTTAGAAGCTCTTTATACAGAAAGGTATCAAACTTTTATAATAAAAATTCCGTATCCATATCATATATGGCTATATCCTAAAATTGACCATTTCATGATCAGAGGTGCAATTGTGTAAGACAATCAAATTCATTTGACAGCTAAAAACGTATGGTTTTAATTATTATTGTCGAACGGCTAAGCAAATCGTACGTTTTATGTCGTATACGATTATCTTAAACAATATCTTACTTTGCACATCTGATCGATAAAATCGTAAAAAATGAAATAACAAATTTACGATAGACATCCAACAAAAAAAAACAGGTGCGACGACGAGCGAGCGTGTCACATGTTTACAAAATCAAGCAGATCGTGAAATGATCGATTCTACGATATGACCACGACGTAAATAAAGTGACTTTCGTTTATATTACAAAATTCATACCGTGGACTCGGCAAGTGGTCAGGACCAAGGTCCAATGACCCTGTTTGCGAAATACTAAAAAAACAGGTGCGACGACGAGCGAGCGTGTTACATGTTTACAAAATCAAGCAGATCGTGAAATGATCGATTCTACGATATGACCACGACGTAAATAAAGTGACTTTCGTTTTTATTACAAAATTCATACCGTAGACTCGGCAAGTGGTCAGGACCAAGGTCCAATGACCCTGTTTGCGAAATACTAAAAAAACAGGTGCGACGACGAGCGAGCGTGTTACATGTTTACAAAATCAAGCAGATCGTGAAATGATCGATTCTACGATATGACCACGACGTAAATAAAGTGACTTTCGTTTATATTACAAAATTCATACCGTGGACTCGGCAAGTGGTCAGGACCAAGGTCCAATGACCCTGTTTGCGAAATACTAAAAAAACAGGTGCGACGACGAGCGAGCGTGTTACATGTTTACAAAATCAAGCAGATCGTGAAATGATCGATTCTACGATATGGCCACGACGTAAATAAAGTGACTTTCGTTTATATTACAAAATTCATACCGTGGACTCGGCAAGTGGTCAGGACCAAGGTCCAATGACCCTGTTTGCGAAATACTAAAAAAACAGGTGCGACGACGAGCGAGCGTGTTACATGTTTACAAAATCAAGCAGATCGTGAAATGATCGATTCTACGATATGACCACGACGTAAATAAAGTGACTTTCGTTTTTATTACAAAATTCATACCGTAGACTCGGCAAGTGGTCAGGACCAAGGTCCAATGACCCTGTTTGCGAAATACTAAAAAAACAGGTGCGACGACGAGCGAGCGTGTTACATGTTTACAAAATCAAGCAGATCGTGAAATGATCGATTCTACGATATGACCACGACGTAAATAAAGTGACTTTCGTTTATATTACAAAATTCATACCGTGGACTCGGCAAGTGGTCAGGACCAAGGTCCAATGACCCTGTTTGCGAAATACTAAAAAAACAGGTGCGACGACGAGCGAGCGTGTTACATGTTTACAAAATCAAGCAGATCGTGAAATGATCGATTCTACGATATGGCCACGACGTAAATAAAGTGACTTTCGTTTTTATTACAAAATTCATACCGTAGACTCGGCAAGTGGTCAGGACCAAGGTCCAATGACCCTGTTTGCGAAATACTAAAAAAACAGGTGCGACGACGAGCGAGCGTGTTACATGTTTACAAAATCAAGCAGATCGTGAAATGATCGATTCTACGATATGACCACGACGTAAATAAAGTGACTTTCGTTTATATTACAAAATTTATACCGTAGACTCGGCAAGTGGTCAGGACCAAGGTCCAATGACCCTGTTTGCGAAATACTAAAACTATTGTTTATGCCTCTATACTTGTTCAAGAGCAACCTTGACTCAATTAGTATGGGAAGTCTTAATTTTATTTTGCGTATATCAAGAAAAAATTTGAAAAAAAAAATTTGGCTAAAGAAAGTCATCTTATATAATCGAAAAACACTAGATCTTACAGTGATTAGAAAATCATGTGACTCAATAACTGACAAAGTTATGATGTGATGACATAACCAAGGAGCAGTAAATCATTGGTCCACGGTCCGATATTTGCCGGCGCCGATATCGGGCGTCGGACACCGGAACCGGACAACAGAAGCATCGCCGGAAGACATCTGCTGTCTGCTAGTCCGGTTTTGTTTTCGATATCGGATTGAAACGTAGAGGTCTCTTAAAGCACCTACAAGGTACCTACCATTTTTGTATGGCTTCGAAGTATCAAATTTAGAAAATGTCTATCCGAATCAACCAAAACCAGTGTTTTGATTATTCGACAGATGCCAATATCATGTGAACAAACGTTCATCTAAATATATGGGTCGCTTCTTCGGTCCGTCAAATATCGGATGCCATGCCGGACTGCGGACAAACGATAGACTGCTGAGAGATACAAATATTATCGATTGTTCCTTCAGCGCTTCGTTTATAAGACCTATCCGGCGGGCTTTATAAAAACAGACCGGTGACTGGCAGTGGCGTCATTGGTGCGATGGTTTCGGCACCGTGCTCACGAACCCCCCTTTGATCCCAGCGTTGTGAGTATGGGAATTTCTTCCAGGAGGGCCACCAAGAATTAAGAAATCTTGGAAAGGTCTCTCCAGCAGTGGACAAAACAGGCTGACGGATGGATGCTTTGAATGTTCTATTACTTACCTAGTTACTTTTATACTGTATCATACAAGTTTACGTTATTTTATTCAATTTAAGCGAATATATCATTAGAAATAAAAAGTTTTATTTACGCCAGTCAACAATCAGTACCTTATTACAATCGGAATAAGGGAGAAAAGTACATAGGTCTACGCAATTTTTTCCGCTAGAGTACAACCGACGACAAAGGTGTAATATAGAAGCTCCTCAGTTGTAGTGTCTCCCAGCCACCGCGGGAGTCAGCCCACCTGCTGGTGAAGATATTGGGGCCGCAGCCTCCGCCGGAAGCTTCATTAGTTCCTGAGAACATCGGGAGACAATTGGGGAACGTATCGGAGATTCACTTATAATAATTGTCAAAATATTGCATAACGTACGCAATAATGATGATCATATTTAATTGTTAAGGTGAATCATACTCAAACTGGAATATTAGACATGTCTTTGAAGGCCTGCTCCTCCTATTCGGGTAGTCCAAATAATAAAAAAATAATACATATTAGGCATTATATAACCAAAAATAAATTCCATGTTTAATAAGGAAAGAATCTTCACTTTTGACAAAAACAAATCAAAAGTTATTGATGCTGAATGTTGTCACTTCTTGATGGAACATTTTCACATTAATAGAAAAATATTGAAAATACTTGTACATTATTATTATTATTATTTGAACAACGTACAATTAGTTTCAATATTTTTCTGTTTAATCAAAAGTTATTGATAGTTCCTATGATTTACGCAAGAATTTTCTTACCCCTTCAGAATGCTCGAAGCGATTTTAATGATTCTTTTCTCTCATCATACTGAAGACAATCTATAGATCTATACTGTTCAAACTTTTAACTACTGTTCAAAATTATTTTTTTCCGTCCATCGCGTTCATGTGAAAGGTATAATATTCTCCTATTTTGCGCTTTCCGATCCGGAGATGTAGCGATCTCGTAGAAGCCACTTTGCAACACACGCTGATAAATGTCGTTTCCGTCGATTTTTGTACTGACATACATCGAGTTGATAATTTGCGTTAAAATTAAAGTCCTAATTTTGTAATAGTACTATGGGGCTATAGACTTCTGTAGCAGGTATTAGTTTTAACTTGATTTCTCTAACGGGGCCTGAGAAAAGGGGTCTTGACTGACGGATAGAGAGACAGACGGACAACTAAGTAATTCTATAAACGTTCCGTTATTTTATTTTTATGCATTGAAACTTTAAAACTGGCCAAGGGCGAGTAGGACTCATTGCATGCATTATATAATTGGCACTACTAGCTTTTTTTAACTTGTAGTATTGCTAGATTTTTCAAACCAGGAATAATAAATTATAGTTTCGCGGCAAAGATCCTCTTAAAACTTTTGGAAATGTTAAAATTGTCATATTATAGAAGATATTATCAGCCATTTGTTGAGTTGCTTCTTTGTCTCATTTAGATATGGAATCCTACATAAGACATAAAGAAGTAGTAGGTATATAAAAAAGCTTAACGTTGTCACGCTCTTTTATCCTTTCACAAAAACCTAGCTTAGGACGAAGCGTTATCCTCTCTAATTCTAAGTAGTACCCACTGTTTTTGTCCTTTGTACAGCTGACAAAATGTTTTAAGTGAACAATTATTTTTTTAGTTATGTTTTTTGTACTCAGAGGGCATTGGTTTGAATCCTGTCTGTCAAGCACGCACGAATAAGTTTTTCGAAATTTATGTGCTTAATGCGGCGAAAGAATAAACATTTTTTGTATTTATATTTCACAAACAATTTTTTGTTGTCCGCTGGCTGGAGATTTATTCAAAACCAATTATTATCGAAATAATACATGTTGGAAAATTGTTTTCACTTAGAACATAATACAGGGAAGTAGAACTAAAGTTCGACACTCATTTGGAGTTCCTTAGGCTTATAAATATGAAGTTTCCCACTGGCTGGAAGTTCTTATCCGGAGTTCATCCATTATGTATGACGGAACGAGTTAAATTTTTTATTGTATTCGATAGAACTAATCTGGAACTAAATCACTTAATACTTACATACATCGTCACAGGACATGGGGTCCCGCTGTAGTCATACTAGTGAAACTACTACAGAGGACTTTATTAGTGTTAGAATGAAGTTTTAGTCACACCTTACAGTATAAATTACCTTTCAAGCTTATAAAGAATGAACTTTGAACAAACTTCGCCATCATAATGCTCACTTAGAATAAGGTCACCAATACTCTTAATTTAAATCACCCAGTTTTAAACTTGACGTGAGTGTACGAGTAACAATATTCAAATACTCGGATGTTCCAATATTCAAACTGGAATCAGTTCGCATTTCAAGATATTCCGGATTGTGTACATTTTGCATATGTCCTCGTTTGTGCCCGTCGCGACACGGGCAAGTGTCGTCTTCCTTCCGTTTGATATTTCATGTATTTCTTGGAGATTTGTTCGCGTTTGCACCTGAGTCTGGCCCTGACGTTTGACACAGCATTTTTGTACAATATATTGTGATATTTTTGGGATATATTGTAAGAAGCAGAACGGGCGAATATAGCGTTCTTACGTCTACATGGGAGGGCGGCGTTTACCGACAAGATTTCGAGGAAGCAATCACAACCTCTCGAATTTTATGATTTAAATCCTTTTGGGAGGGCCCAAATAATTGAAAATAGTAAGCAGTATCTTCAGTCCCAAGAAGCTTCGCGGGGTTACTAAACCATCTCTCTTTCACAGACTCATAACTTTTGCGCTGTTTTAGTATACGAGACTTGAATAAAAAAAACACAGATATAAAGGAGTTGATGCTCGTGATTGTTGGCACTTGGTGGAACTTTTGAAACATTTTTTTTTTGATAAACACTTGTACTTGTCCACTTATTTATATTAATTTCCCTTACCGGTTTCGCTGTTAAAGAATTACCAAAGGTTTGAAAAAAAAAAAAAAAACAACCAAACAAACCTTTGATAATGCTTTAACAGCGAAACCGGTAAGAGAAATTAATATAAATAAGTGGACAAGTACAAGTGTTTATCAAACAAAAAACAGATATAAAGACCTTTTATAAACAATGTTTTACTAAAACCATGAACTAAAAAGAATATTATAAATAAGTTTAGATCGCTGAAATTGATTTAATATTTTATGTCAAATTATTTATTTTCAAAAAGCTTGTTCCACTCACATTTTGATTTTTTTGCTCGTGTTCTTTGGTTTATGCGAACAGATTAACAGAATTTGAAAATGATTACTTTTCTCTATCACCATTTCAAGCAAGGGTTGGTTCTGCTTTTCTTTTATTTGATTTATTTATTTTATTTATTACTTATATATCAAGGAAAACTTACAGCACAAGGTGACTAAAAATATAAACTGAGTAACTATAATTCGGCCAATTACAAGTTTTCACTAATAGTAACATAATAGTTGAATATAATCAAACAAAGAAAGTTTTACTGACATAAATTAGCAGATTTGAGCAACACAATATTGACGAGTAATAAGCAGGTGATACGTGGGACGCACTATAAGTTTCCGGAATGAATATGAAAAAATACTATTAAAGGTACAAAATTAATTTATTGTTTTTCAAAATAATCTCCCTTGGCGTCTATGCACTTTTTCATTCGATCAAACCAGTTTTAAAAACTTTTGTGCCACTCCCCTGTGGTGACCTCTGAAACGTGTTTTTCATACTCCTCGACAGCCTCTTCTGGTGATGAAAATCGTTGACCGCGTAATTGGTTCTTAATTTTTGGGAACAGAAAAAAGTCACAAGGTGCCAGGTCAGGACTGTATGCAGGATGACTCATGAGTTCTACATTTTTCGTCTTCAAAAAGTCGTTTGTCTGTCTGGCCGTGTGAGAACTAGCATTGTCGTGGTGCAGGATGATACGGCGTTTACGGTTATTTTTGCGGAGTTCGTCAATAACTTCCGGCAAACAAATGGTCGTGTACCAGTCACTATTCACGGTACGACGATTCTCTAAAGCAACAGTAGCCACGTGTCCAGTTTTATTAAAAACAGAAGCAATCATCCGCTCAGATGCACTTTTCACGCGCGCCACTTTGGTTGGTTTCGGCTCATCTTGAAAGACCCATACGCTCGATTGCTGCTTTGTTTTGGGATCGTAGCAATAAATCCATGTTTCGTCACCTGTTACTATGTCCCACACCAAATTTGACGCACCTTCGTTGAATCTGGTAAGCATGGCACTGCACCAAGTGACGCGGTCCGTTTTTTGAGCCTCGGTCAAGTTGTGTGGGATCCACCGCGAGCACAGCTTTCTCACACCCAAATGTTTGTGTAGGATTGATTGTATTTGACTCATGCCTATTTCTAAGGATACGCGAATTTCATGGTAGGTCACATGCCTGTCTGTTTCAATCATACGGCGCACAGCATCGATATTTTTGTTGGTCACAGCGGTGGACGGCCGACCATCGCGAGATTCGTCACTGAGATTGATAAGACCACGCTTGAATTCTGCAAACCAGCTATAAACAGTCGTCTTGCATGGTGCTTCATTGCCAAAAGCTGTTTCAAGCCGAGCGATGCTCTGTTGAGCTGTCAAATTACACTTAAAATCGTAGAAAATCATACTACGAAAATTTTCCCGGGTTAAATCCATGTTGATGCAGACACACAATTTTTTAAATGACGCCACAAGGTAAAAACAAAAGACAGTCAGATGAAACAAACTGCATTCTACAGCCAAAGAGTTCTATTTTCAAATGTTGCAATAAATTTTTAAATATTGTTTATGTAAGTGGCCAGTTCCGGAAACTTTTAGTGTTACCTATGTACAAGTAAATCATAAACACTCGGGAGAATTAATAACAGTATTATACGAAATAAGCCTAGTTTTAACAAACCACACACTCAACCACACCACTATGTAGAAATATATATTTTTTATTATTTTTAAAGAAATTTTAACTTAGCACCATTCTTGCTCCAACCACTAAAGATATCAATCCCTCTTGAGCAACTGGACAGATTCGCAACTGGACAGATTCGCAACTGGACAGATTCTCAGCTGGACAGTTTCTCAGCTGGACAAATTAGCAGCTGGACAGAGTGTAGTCGAGAAGAAAAGTTAATAAACTATGAAACATAGGTATTAAATTTTAAAAGACTTTTTCAAGGAAATTCTATATAACACAAAAGCACGACGACAGAATAAGACTTGTCGTCTTGCAATTTGTTGACATTATTACAGACTCGCCATAGATAACTATTCTGTCTATATTAGTACCTACAGAGGGAAGAGAGAAGACCGGAATTTGACGACGCATCCTGTTGTGGACATTGAAATTTAATTTAGATAATAACTGAGAACTGCCAATTTGACCTAAAAAAGTCTAATTATAAAGAGAATATTCGCTATTGAACGTCGCTCCTGTAAGGGAAGGATGTGATATTTCCGACATGTTTCAAAATAGTTGGATAAATATATTTTGTTACGAAAATTCATGTGACGGAAAAATCTTTTTTGAATGCGCTGCAACCTATTAATGTAGACATTGTATGATGGATTCAATACTTGTTAAGCATAGCATAGTGAACATATACATACGTACATAAGTGCAATATAGAAACGTCAAGCACATATCTATTAAGGTATGTTGTTAGTTATCGCGAGTAAGACCCCAATACAAAGTTAATAACAGTCTGTTTCTGAATAATTCTCTCAAGGATCTTGGCAATAGTACATAATTTTGAAATTGGCCGGTAATGAGTGATATCCGTCTTAGACCCCTTCTCATGAACTGGAGTGATAAACGCCGACTTCCAAATCAAAGGAACCACTCCTTCACGAAGTGACATTTGAAAAAGTAAAAACAAGGGCAATAATATTGTTTCTGCACATTTTGACAATAGTATGGGGGGATTTGGTCAGGGCTAGCAGACTGACAGAAATCTAAATTTTCAAGTTTATTTTCAATAGTTCCAATGAAACCCTATTGAAGATAAGTCAGCCTCAATAATCGAGTCACTGGTTTGAATATAGTTACCAAAGCGATACCCAGGATCAGGCTCTGAAAAATTCGAGTAGGAGTATTTGGAGAAAAAATTACATATACGCCTGTGCTTGCTGAGACCCTATTTAATGTCATGACATTTGGCAAAGCATTAGTATTCCAAATTATTATCCTCCCGTCCTAAGAACGACACTCGCCTTGAGAATGCCGAAATTGTCTCGGTGAAACAGTTGGCATATAGTCAACAATAACAATACGTGAGTGTTAAAGCCGGTATTTAATAATAATTTAGAATGTCAGCTCACGAGAGTTTTAATAATATCAAGTGTATTCCGCCTACTCTTAACGAATGACCAGAAATTTTTAGGATTGCGCTCAATAGAATCTTCAACGGTTGAAACATAATAGTCATAGCATTGAGCTTCTAGTAATTTGGCTCTATTACGCAATATGCGATAGGATTGATCGTCACATTTATTACCGTAGGTTTTATATTTGCGGAAATACTTGGCTTTCTCTTTCAACATTTTAGTCAAAGCCGGCGTAAGCCAGGGAGGATTTATGCGTACATAGAGCCCATTGGAGTTGGTACGGTTAAGAAACATCTTCCGCGCTGTTGGATAGATATTTCCTGTATAGACTAGAATCTAGAATGTGTATACATGATAGATTGCGCGAGACTTAAAGATTTTCCGCTTCCGCGTTCCGGATAAGAGCTATGTTTTATAGAGTGAAAGTTTTATTTCAGTTTCCTTGATCTGAACGGAATTATTCAATTTCCCTGGATGAACATATCATCACGACATGAATCCCTGAGGGGGTGTCAGAAGTGTTCCAAAGTGTGAACTGTGAAATGCAAGTTTTAGTCCACACTTAGTTTACACTCTATTCACCAACGTGATATATTGCCGTACTTCGGGCACAAAAAGGACAAAAAGCTCAATGTGCCTTCCGAAGTACGTAGCTCGAACACATAATTGCGAGTATCTAATAAAAATATTTGATTCCCTGACTGTACTGTGTCATTTTAAAACTGTGTTGAAATAGGATTGTGGCATATTGAAATTGTGTCGGAATAGGATTGTGGCAATATGGGACAGAAGCAGAATAGTGTGCACCGGGATTGTATCCTAGGGCTCTGGATTTGTAGGCGAACGATCTACCACTCGGCCACAGGTTACAATCAGATAGTGAAAAATAAAAATGATGTGCTATTTTCATCTGCCTTTAGGAATAAATAGATTAAGAGCCTATTTCACCACTTGCTGTTAAAGTGCCTGATAGTATATGGGTCACATAACGCATACAAAACCAGTTCCATTTTTAAACTTATGTTCTGGATATCGCTTATTAACAGATGGGGAAACAGGCTCTAATTGATACATTTTTTCGTCCTTTTAAACCACTTTAAGATACGTTCAAGAAATAATTTGGCCAAGTGCGAGCCGAACTCGCGCATAAATGTTTCGGTACCACCCCACAATATGGGTGCGAAACCCTAAAAATATAATGGTGAGTAAATAACAACAATATACATACAAACCAAATCAACATCAAGGCTACAAAACAAGGTGCTGAAATGGTAGTGCCCGACAAAACATTTGGAGCCGTCTGCGAACAGAACCCCACTTTTTAATACTTTTTGTTTTACTTTATAGTATGTCCTACAATTTGGCTAAATTTAAAACTTGTATGAATTACCATCAGTTTTTAAGTGAGAGCCAAATAATGTTTAAGTAATGCAAGTTTTTCGAGGAACCTAATCAGTTTATTTATCAACTTATTTATTAATTGCATTATGTACTTATAATAATATTCTTATTCCAATAAGTCTTTATTTTATGCTACTAACTTTAGTAGCCCAACTTAAATATAGTTTTTTTTATATATTTCCCGTATCGTATTTGTTTCATCATAAAATATTATTTTTATACAGATTAGATTTGACATGTAAAAAGTATACTTTATGTATCTATTTTACAAATAAACAATTTGAATCTTTGAATTTGAATCTTTGAATCTTCCTTCTTTGGGGGGGGACCCACTTTAAATTACATTTTTTTTTTTCTGGCAGAGGCCATAGTAACAGAGAGACAGATAGCGGAGGCTTAATAATAGGGTTTCGTTTGGCACCTTTCGGATACGAAACCCTTAAAAATAAACCCTATGTAAATTTGTGGTAATTATTGTGGATTAACTCTAATAACTCCTTCACTCCTTCCGACGGTTGCTCCGAAGTAAAAACGTAAAGGTAATTTGTAACACATTTCATTTGCGACGAGAGATGAAACAACACTTCGTGTAATTAGATAGAGACAGACAATTCGCAACGTTACTTTTTGGCGTAATTAAAACAAAAAGTCCGCTTTATTTGTACAATAAACTTAAATTCTCTCAACATCAGTTACGTATTCCCCAATTGTTACTTTGTCCATCCCATAAAACATCTTTATTTCGAGGAAGTTTTCGTTACTGCGCCACAAAATGTTGGAATAATATCCCCCCCCTCTCAAGCTCTCTTCATCAGTAAATAGTTTGAGATGTAGGTATAAAAGATTTTTAATCAATGTCCAAAAAGAGAAGCAGCAATTTAATTGATATTTAGGTTACATATTGTATAAAATAAAGTATATTATATGTTTTCATTTATATTTATTTTTATTGTATTTTTATAGATAAATATAATATATATATATTTATTTATTTATTCATTTCTGTTTTACAAAAGTTGTTCTGTTTTTTGTGTGTTATTTATTATGTTATGAATGGTATAACTGGAACTGCTAACCCAACTTTAAAACATGGGCATCCGCTGAAAATCAGCGTCGTGGCCGTAGCTGCGATATTATGCTGAGCGGAGACCTTTTTGGTATCATTTAGTTTTTAAGTAGTTAGAATATTTC
This sequence comes from Ypsolopha scabrella, assembly GCA_910592155.1. Taxonomy (NCBI): domain Eukaryota; kingdom Metazoa; phylum Arthropoda; class Insecta; order Lepidoptera; family Ypsolophidae; genus Ypsolopha; species Ypsolopha scabrella. Next base: position 2,726,181 of record OU342980.1, on the reverse strand, counting down.
ATAAGATGTTTTGTTAATACAACTAGGTAAAAGTCTTAAGTAATTTCTGGTACCAAATAAACATTTTTTCTTTCTTTCTTTCTTTCTTTCAATTTAGCACAAGCTCGACACACATTTTCCTAAACATCTTTTATTTTACAAAGGGTTTAATTCTTTTCAACATCAAATACCCCTCACACCCCCTTTTATTTCAGCAAAAAGCTACTTTGCTCGTGACTGTAGTACTTGTATCCGGGAAAATTCTGCAAACCTAATTTTAGCCCTTATTTCCTTGATAATACGGCCGGCAAGGGTGTCTGTACAATTTAACTAGATTGTACAATAGAACAGTAGCATAATGGAAAAAGTTGCACGTTCCCAGGGTACTCAACCTTTAAATGAGCGGCTTGCACAAGACAACTTTTGATCTAGTTCCGGACACTGCACCAGCAGGTGAATTGTTTCGTTGAAATTTCAACTTTATTAAGAAATAGCCACCAACCTTAGGTATTCTGTGCTGGTTGTAAAAATCTGTTGGCTGTTGAGACAGCTATTTGGGAGAAATTAAATTTATACTTTAAATATTATTATAATTATCGTGTATCGTATCGAGGGGGTGTCAGAGGTGTTCGGAGTGTGAACTGTAAAATGCAAGTGACAGTCCATGCTCGGAACACCCGCATTTCACCGACGATTATTACGTCCCAACGTGATGGGTGGTGAGCCCTATTGCCTTACTTCGGGAACAAACGCACGCTTTTTAGGGAATGCAGGTTTCCTCACGATGTTTTCCTTCACCATTCAGCAAGTGATAAGTAAGAACTAATACTAAACACATAAATTCCGAAAAACTCATTAGTGCATGCTTGCTTGGCCGATCGAACCTGGATCTCAAGATTGAGAGGCCAGCGTTCTACCCCTGAGCTAGGTACCGCTGCAATTATAATTTAAAAAATCTTTTATTCACTCAAAAATGTAACATTTTACACACTTAACTTAGTAACTAGTAAGAAGTAATAATAACCATGAATATTATTAAAGCGTTATTAGTAATAATATAAGCCTTTCGCTGGCGGCTCCGTCCGCGTGTATACAATCTCTGCTCCGTTTTCGGCTTGGGCGTTATTATATGAACACGCGGCGCCTTATAGCCTGCACTCTATGTTGACCGGGATCGATCATAATAAAAAACCGCATCCTAATCCGTTATGTGGTTCTCGAGTTAAAACGGAAGATATATACAAAATTTCTTCCAGGAGGACCGCCAAGATTTGTTAAATCCTGGAAAGGCACATGTCCAGCAGTGGACGAAAGAGGCTGATGAATGGATACATACAGACCTTAGACCATTTAACACGGGACTGGGCAAGCGCACTTATCCCCCTCTGCCGAAGTACATGAACAACTTGTTCACGTAAGTTTGCTTGTGTGCCTTTTGTGTTTGTGCTGCAGCTTTTGATTTAGTGTATGTGACATTTCGATTTTTCGCAGGAGGATGCGTGGCTGAGTAAATGTGTGCTGTGCGTGTTTACCTCCCCTCCCGTGGAAAACGGCAGAATCATTTCAGTACTAAGAGTCGCGCTTTGCCAGGTCCCGTGTTAAATGGTCTAAGATACAGACAGACAGACATATAAATATTAAATGTTAAACCAAGAAAAAAGTTGTACGGACCGTCGGTTTAGAAGAGACACAGTCTGGTACAAACATAAAAACGTAGGTACGTACTAACATACATACACACAAACATAGATGAAAAACCTTTCTCTTTTAATACAATGGTTAAAATACGATAAAAGATCTTCATAATGGAAATTTTCACTTTTACAAACATTAGAGTTCAATTTAAATCAAAATATTTGATTAAATACGTTATATTTGCACAAAACCCAGAGCTGTTCCCCGAATTACATTTTACAATATTGTGAATACCTTTCATAATATAATATTAATGAAAATCACACACAATCCTGTTTTAAATTACAACCTGAATTCATCAATCACGTCGTTAATGACGGACGAAATTATACAGGTACAGCGTTAATTTATTCGTTATTAATTTGTAGGGATGACCTTTCCTAGCAAATTTATTCGAGTATATTCATCCAATATACATACAATTAAACGAGCAATATTTGTGTATACTCGTATATTTGTTATCGGTTTTTAGAAAACGGCTTCAAAGGATCTGTATAAAATTTGCGGTATTGGGTAGGTCTCATATCTGCGAAATCGTTTTCTAAGAGTTTTCATGAAAAATCATCTACAATCTTAAAAAATTCAAAATTTCGCATTAGTTGATAAGTACGTCAATGGCTCAGTTTATCTGTCTAGAGCGTAAGAGGTTCGAGCCACGCCAAAGTATGATAGTGTTAGGGGTTGAAATTAGATAATAAGGTCTGGGATAGCTAACCAGGGTGCTAGTCTGACTAGGTAGAACGGAAGCTGGCCAATTTCTTTAGATTCAAAAGTTCAAAAGTTCCACCAAGTGCCAACAATCACGAGCATCAACTCCATTCTTGAGATTCATTCTCTAAAATACACTCATTTGTAGGTCGGAGAAGTGGATATTTTATAAACATAACCGCACAAATGAAAAATAAATCTGAGGTGGCCAACAAAATTAAAAGCGAGTTTTTACCTTTTTTTATATTAAATGTTTGGGAATTTCGTCCACAGTGATCAGTACACCCAATGACACAAGTCCGTACGGCCTATAACTCCAAAGTTAAGGGTCGGGGGGAGCGGGGAGTGGTATTTTTGAACTCAGGAGACACAGTTCTATCATGCAATGGTGCTAACTCCCAAGCCGTTATGCTCGACCTATTAGAGTGCAGTATCTGTTGCACAAGTTGCAGCGTGACGTCTATATCTGCACATCGGTCTGATGCACATTACATGTGCATGTAGCCTAGCAGACCGATGGTAACCTAAGCTCGCAGCCAGGTATATACAACAGTTGGGATACCTACTGGACGCGGTGTCGCGTCAGCTTATCTACGTCAATAATACCAGGAAATATTGTACAATAACTTTTATTTTAAAAAGTATAAAAAAACAAATAAGCGTATTGTTCCCCTAAACTTCCCAGTATGTGTTGGGGTCTGGGCCCTCACGCCATCCGATGCGGGTCCCCAGCACCCCGGACTTCTTGACGACGTGCGACTCTGGTGGTCCTTCGGCACTCCGGCGGGACCTGGTGGGATCGGTCATCTGTAAATAGAAAAATTAACATTAATTTCGTTGAAGCTTACAAGACGTACTGAGAGTCGGGGCATAGGACAAACTCTTTGCTTAGTAGTTGCAACGGTAATAAGAAACTTGAATGGGTCGTTGATAGGAGTTTGTAGAAATTCGATACTCACAGCTTTTTGATGGTTGGGCAGCTCCAGCTTTGATTCAGGCCTCGCCGTGACCAGCATGCACACCGCCATCAGCACCAGCAGACTGTTTGGCAGCATTTTGATTCAGTAGCTGCGAATGAAAAGAAATAAAATATTGAATTCAGTCATAAAACAGGCGCTTTATCCCTGGAAAGAAGGCACAGGAGAAGTATAAAAATGTACAAAATAAATAATTTAAATATTCAATACTTACATAGAGCACGGAGGGTCACGAGTCACGGGTCACAGTATTCCTGTGGGCGAACTTGTTCACTCAGTGGCTGTCGGTGGGTTTATGAATATCAAGGAAGATTTGGGCCTTATATAGTAGCCTGCTGATATCAGCGGCCGCAAAATGAACGATCCAATGACGCAATGTAAGGAAAATTGATTAGGCATTCAGGCATTAATCCTGAAATAAAATTAATAAATAATTGTGGTTAAATCGCGAGCGGTTTATACTTTTGCGTCACCCATCAGAAATAATGCCGATACCATTGTAATAATAGGCAACTATTTCTGTGGTTTGGCTGAAACCCTGACGTCAACGGAAATTTCACCATATTTTTATGCCATAACTAAATAAATGTTATCATACCGTTTGTTTTTAAACTAAAGTTGGGTTTGTACCTAATGTAGCTAATACAAAGTGCATACGTTTTGACATGCTAACTTTTTCAAACTCCGTACAAGATTAACTTGCACGCCGACCAGACGCTCTGCACGTGACTATCCAAGGCTGCATGGAGCTCGCGGTCACACAATGGAATGAGGTGCAGCGACTGTGCTATCTTTGAAGAAAAAACCATGTATTTTACTCAGGCTTATCGACAGCGGCTTGGCGCCCATCAGCGAACACGTCGCAACATACAAAAGTCCTGCCGTGATTTTGTTTTCAAAGGTGCGCATATAGCAACGGGGCGCGGCGAGAATGTTTAATTAACTACACGATAGACGCAACCTTGGCTGAAATTCAGGTGAATTCCCAATGACATCATTCGGCCTTGCCACACATGGTCATGCCTAGCGACATACCTTTTAGTGATCGTTATCCTCATTACAACGGGTCGATAAGTCAAATAATTATTTGACCTATACCTATGGGTTTAATCGTTTGGCTAACAAGGAAAAATACTTCGGGAATCACGAAATGACGTAGCAACGAACCCGTGCTAGTTTTTATAAAACCGAAGATAAGGTATTTGGGATTATTTGGTTGCTACACAAAAGTAAAGTTTGACAACGCTTTTCGCTAACATAGCGAAACATCTCGCCGTCCGAGGGTCCGAGCAGAACGGTGACGGATAACACACAGCTTTCATAATGTAAATAATGTTTATGCAACATTACACCATCGATGTGTCTCGAGCGTTGCGGCGCATTGATACAGAGTGCATATATCAGACGTTCGTACTTGCGCTTGCTGCTCCGGCACCCTAACGTTATACTATCATTGCTGACATGCTGACTGCTACATGACGACGGTCGTAGTAAACGTAGTAAAGACATGTTCACGTCATACTATCTTACCTATGCAACATACGTGTACGTGTACGATAACTATATACATACACACACATATACACATACAAACGTGGTATGATCTCTACATTCGTCACGAACGTTTCAAGATTAAGGAATGTCTGTAGCAAAGGTCTACGAGCAGGTGAGCTTACGAACGACGTTACGTTACATATAATCTTAAAAGACTTCGTGTCGGAGTCGTCGCACCATCGAGCTACCGATAAAACCGCGGTGCAGGTGACTCTCCAACGCTGCATGGAGCTCCCGGTCACACAATGGAATCAGGTGCGGCGACTGTGCTATCTTTGAAGAAAAAATCATGTATTTTACTCAGGCTTATCGACAGCGGCTTGGAGCCCATCAGCGAATACGTCGCAACATACGAAAGTGCAGTCGAACGTTACACAGCGGGTGCTCGCCTGCGAGGCGCCCGTAAACTCGCCTACGGGCGCCGCAGTGTCGCAGTCATAATTTCTAATTATATCATTACACGCCCACATTCCGCTGAAATTTACTGGGGTTTCCTATTAAGACACTTAGCGTAGCGACACTTCGGGCGCGCCGCACATAATTTTTGTTTATGTGATTCCACGCCCAAGGTACTTGCCGCAACCTTGGCTGAAATTCACTGGAATTCCCCGTTACGACATTGCATGTATTTGCCACATATATTCAGGCGACTTTTATCGATCGTTTCATTTGACGACGGGTCGTTTATAACGAGGAAAAGCACTTTGTGAATCGATAAATGAGGTGCTAACACACCCGTGGAGTTATTATGAAAAACCCAAGATAAAGTATTTGGGTTAATTTCGTTGCTACGGCCACAAAACAAAACTAAAGTATGAAAACGCTTTTCGCTAACATATTTGCTGCTGCTTTCGCCGTCTGAGAGTCCGGCGGGCAAGACGGTGACGGATGACACACAGCTTTATAATGTAAATAAATAAAATGTTCATAAAATGTTCGTACACTAACTAGACACACACACACACACACACACACACACACACACACATATACACATACAAAAAAAAACGTGACATGATCTCTACATTCGTCACGAACGTTTCTAGATTAAGAAAGCCTAGCTAGCCTAGGATCGACGTTACGTTACTAGAAGTCTAAGTTTTGCGCCGTGGGCTTCATGGGCTATGCAACTGTGATTTTCTTACTTTTGTGCAACACCTGCAAGTCTTTTGCAGAGATTTATGTCTAGAACTTATCCAGGAGCAAGCCCGGAGGCTCGCAACCACCGTTTGTAGTGAAAAAATTCAAGTGCATTTTGAGTGAAATGCATCCTAGTGCATCGGGTTAAGATTGCAATGGCAAGATTCTTAGTCACACCTGAAACTGCATTCAGGCATTATAGACCGGACGGATCTGTGTTCCTGGCTGTAGATTATTTGGATTCATTTAAATATACCAGCCCATTTACAGCCAGGAAATAAAAGCAAGTGCATCTGGGTACTAGCCGCCATTTTGCCACTATCCATCCATCAGCCTGGTTCGTTAACTCCTGGAAATAGGGGTTTCTAAGATTTTGCCACACTTGGCGGTCGTACTGGACATACTCACTCACACAAGCTGGGCAGGCGTGTTGGTGAGCGCGGTGCCAAAACCCTCGTACCAATCACGCTGCTGCTCGTAACCAGTCTGTTTAAAAAGATTATTCACGAAAACAATTACGAAAGTATTTCAGAAAAAAGTTAGCAATAGGTGAGACGACGAACGAAGCGAAGCGGAGCGAGGCGGAGCGTATTAGGTTTACATGTAAATACATTTTTTTATACCAGAAAATTTGTTTTTACCTTTAGTTTTACCAGAAAATTATTTCGTGTGATCGCGTAATGGGACTGTGTTTCGCCATAAATTTGTTTTCATCAAAAAGCGCGCTTTTTCTCAAGAACGCAGTTTTCGCCATCTTACAAGGACAGATATCACACTATCACACTAATATTATAAATGCGAAAGTTTGTGTGTGTGGGTGTGTGTGTGTGTATGTTTGTTACTTTTTCACGATGAAACGGCTGGATGGATTTGCATGAAATTTAGAATGGATATAGCTCATACCTTAACTTAACACATAGGCTACTTTTTATCCCGGAAAAAGCATGTCGTTATGTCGAATAATACGCGGGCGGAGCCGTGGGCCAAAGCTATACCACCATAAATCGGGTCCAGGCACGGTGGGCCAACTGGTTGTTCCTGGTTTTTTTGCTATTCTCTGAGAGCTATCCTTTTACTCCTCCCGAATAACTTCTGAGGGTTTCCGAGTAAGATTATGGTAACTCAACAGTTGAGCCAGGCACCAGCTCTACCAACTCATTGCCACATGACCATATTAATTACGTAATCAAACTACGTAATAAAAAGTAATTATCGACACATTAATTTCGTCTGTTCACCAAAATCTATTTGTGATTCCGAGCAAGTTTTTCCGTTTAGGAGGAATAACGAAGTTTTCATGCAAAAAAGTCAATTTGTAAATTGGGTATCGGAGGTTCCGTAGCTTCATGTACAGACATGACAGGCTACCTCTTGGTAGTTCTTATTGCTACGTCATAGCTGATAAAATCGTTTACGAATAGGGAGGTTAAACTCCTAATTCTTATCTAGCGTAAACAATAGATCGTTGTCCTTGACCAGCTTATAGATGACACGAATAGATAAATTTTGTCTCTCGAAGAAACTTTTGACCAATGGACATGCAGGATGCGTCGTTTTGTCGAGGCGATGACCAACTAAGGACCTAGCATGGTATAGACCATATCGAGCTTAGAGTTATGATTACTCTAAGATATCGAGCTTTGAAAGCTCTGTCTGTCCCTCTTTAGGTAGATGAACAGAGTGGGACAGAGCACTGTATCAAGCGCTATCGAGCTCGATACGGTCCTTCATGTTAGAGGTGCTGATAAAGCTTAGCTGCGTTTCCATCGGTCAGACGTTTCTTTGAAAGACGAACCTTCTCTATTATTTTCATCCATGTTAGCTATGCTGGTCTACGATCTATTTTTTGAGAGTATCAAGACGAATTTAAAACCTATATTATTTATTTATGATATAAAATAAAAAAATCTTACCATGATTTCTTGCATTATAATTATAACATTATAAATTTATAACACTAACGGCTTGGCTTGAGTTTTCGGCTTGGTGGTTTATTGATCAATACCTATTTTAGCCTGGATATGTTGACCAGGGTCACTTAAAATCCGTCGAGTGGTTTTCGAGTTAAAACGGAACAGACATACGGATGGACAGACATACAGACATAAATAATAACAAAATAGTTTTGGCCTCAGTACAATAAAAAATAATATATATTATTTAAAATTACGCGTTAATATTCAACGTACAGAAACAATTTTATTACTACTTTATTATAAGTATAGGTACTTTATACAATTATCTAGTAGTTTCGATTATACCGTAGCAAATCATGGCTACAAACAAAACGAAGTTGCTTTTTATTCCTACATAATGGAACTACTTTTCCAAATGATTAATTTAAAAACCCAATGGAACTTTAAAAACGTTACTTTTCTGATAACTATGCAGATAAAACTTCATTCCGCCAGTAAACAATATTATGATGTTACGTCTAAAGACCGGGAGATGGTGACACAAAATATAAGGTCATTTGGACCAATATGTCGGTTCTTCAGGGGTCTAAACACGTAAAGATAAAAAGTAAAATGATGGTCATAGCGCTGGTACCGGCGGCGGCCTAATCGTGTGGGCTTTCATCAAACGTGTCGGATAAATAACCACTGTCGAACGATTTGTTCCACAAAAATTCTTGTATTTTCCGATAGCCGATAAAAAACAAATGACCTAATATTTTGTGTCACCATGAAATTATCTTGAACCCATGAAAACCGTTCAGTTTGATGACAAATTTAATCCAATCTAGAGCATCTATGTATAAGTTGTACATAAATTAAGCCATATGGTGTTGTTTATAGAATTAATTCACAACTTAAATAACATTAAATAAAAAAAACTAAATTAAAATGATCTAACAATATTAAAACCTAATTTGTAAAATAGCAAATACAGAATTACATTCACAAAATAATTCCAAGAGGCCTAACATGTTGCCACTTTAACACAATTTTAAACACCATTTGACAGTAAATTCCAGGTGTTTGCTGTCAAATGGTGTTTAAAATGGTGTTAAAGTGGCAACCATGTTAGGCCTGCAAAAAGAAGGATTTCTCTTAATGATCCCTTGTGTGAAGGTTCATGGTTGGGCCATCAGACAAAAACCAAAAAAGGATTTTTGTTTTTTTTTGCCACCAAATTCACGAATAGACCGCCGCCGTCAACTGCCGCTCTGGGGACTGTCTATTATCTACGGGACCCTAAAAACTTGATAGCCTGGATTTCTTGGCCGCCTCCGCGTTTTTCTTTGGAAGTAGCAATCAATCATCCTTTATGTTCCTGAAAAGCTGATATTAAAAGGCGGTTTCAGTCCGGAGAAGAACACTGTATTTGTGGGAAATACTTGAGGACTTTGCTATTGAAGATTTGTGTGATTGTTGAAAATTATCAAAGATGTCTGACAAGCATGGTTACCAGACGACAAGAATTTTTTTAACATGTCGAGAATATCGGACCTCTGTCAGGAAATCAGGCGAGAATTGGATTCGTCAGGAATTATTTTTACACAAAAACAGGCCCGTTTATCTTACGTAGTTTTATAAGAGTAAGCACGAGTAAACATCAAAGTGTAAAAAATTTCACCTTTGACACAATGCGACAACAGTCGCTGTCGGGTCAAAACCCATAAACAAACGAGAGCACTACGAGTGACGTCACACTTACCCCTTTTCTCCCTGCAGAGTCTGAGAGACTCTACGTGTGAGGGGCACCCTCAGGCAACTTACACTAATGAACTCAGGCTGGGATCAGGTGACGTGATGGGGAGCCCGGCAAATAGTGACAAAAATAATTTACAATGTAAGTAAATTTACACTCGCGATTTTCGGCACTGAAACGTCGAAAGCATAATGATTAAATACACTTGTATATGTTTCGCGGGTTTATTTCACAGTAATAATTACGGCTAGTTTCGGTTATTATGCCATTTTCTACGGATTTAGGGAATAGGGAGCCTTAAACGATTTACACTTACAGAACAATAACACATATCAATAGACGTACACAATTATTATGTCACAGACATCCAAAATTACTAAAAAATATAGTTCAGTGCAATACTAATAATAATAACCCATTTCAATTATAATTTTTTTTAAATATTTAATGCACAGTCACGGTTTTTTACTACTTTAATATAGATAACATCGGACTTAAAATCGGTTTTAATACACCTGCTCTAAATGTAATAGATTACGTGCCTATTTAGCGTGCGTAAAATGACATATTTCGCACTCGTGATTTTTGTTTTTACTACTGACGCCATCTAGGGGAAACCGGCCGCATCATTTGGTAAACATGTAAACCTTTGTTTTACTGGATACACAAAAAACTGTTTGAGATGAATATTTTCAAACTCTTATATTTTATTATTATGTATTATATATGTCAAATTGTAAAATATATTTTAAAAATTCAAAACTATTTTAGAAGCAATAATTTATGTTCCTGTTTAGCTTACTTAGAAATTATTATTAAAAACTATGATAGAAATAAATTTATATATTTTTAAACACTTTGCGATTTATCCATCTCAAGGAGACAACAAATAAAATTTATATCATTACGGTATAGAAAATCAGAAAAGTAAATCTGGACATGAAGGAAAGCGCAAGCGCAAATTCGTAGATCATGTTGTGAACTGGATAGCTCAGTTGGTAGAGCAACTGCCCGGTAAGCGAGAGGTCCCGGGTTCGAATCCCGGTTCAGAGCTCCTCACGTCCAGATTTACATTTCTGATTTTCTACCCATCCATCCATCCATCAGCCTGTTTTGTCCACTGCAGGACATAGGCCTTTCCAGGATTTTACCACTATTGGCGGTCCTCCTGGAAGAAATGCCCATACTCACACGCGCTGGGCAGGCGTGTTGGTGAGCGCGGTGCCGAAACCCTTGCACCAGTGACGCCGCTGCCCGTCACTAGCCTGTTTTATATAAGGCCCGGCAATTGGGGATGGATAAACCGCCATCCATCGGTCCCAGGCAATGGTGGGCCGCCTGGTTTTGCCTGAGAGGTGTTCTCTTACTCTCCCCCGAATAACTTCGGGAGGATTTGCGAGCAAGAGGGTGGTACCTGCACAGTCGAGCTCGGCATCAGCTCTACCACCTTACCTATTTTCTATACCGCAATGATATACATTTAATTTATTATTGAAAATATTTTAGAAAGAGTCATTGGCCTTTGTAGTACAGATTGGCGCCAAACAGACAGCGTGTCTTCTTTCGGCTTGTAGAATCTGTTTTGATTTGCAACAAAATTGCTTTTATTTTATTAATTCATGTAATTTTTCGCAGGTGTATTATTAAACGTCGTTTGATACACGTGCAAAAGTGTTGATATTTCTCATCCCGACTGATTTTTGCCTCCACTGAGTCTCGGCAAAAAAGTCAATCGTTACTCTAAATATCAACATTTTCGCACTTGCATCAAAATGTACTATTTTGATGTTGTACTAACTTAATTGTAATATGGAAGGGGATAACGTTTTTTAACGGTATAATAAGCTTGTTATGACTATGGCGAGTTTCTGCAGTTAGTTATGAATTAATTGCCTCCTGCAGATGACTACAAAGAAAACTTAAATCAATTAATCCTTTTTTGCTTCAGGTAACTTCTAACGGTGTTGCACCTAATTAATGGACGGAAGCTGATTACTAAAATTTGAATTTAATTTTTTTTTAATCCATATCTACAGGTAAGTACAACTTTATGTATTACTGTGGTATTACTAAATTTTGCCCGCGTCTTTCCAGTATTTTTCAATCAATACATCTTTTATTTGCGCGTAAGTACAAAACGATTATCGGCAGTTTTAAGCTTGGCGGCTATTTTTGAACACCTTATTGACCAGGGTTACTGAAATTATGATTAAACAAAACACATCCAAATCCGAATTGTAGTTTTGGCCTCAGTACAATATTATAAACCCATTTCTATCTTCATTTTTCTCTCCTCACTGGTACTTAATAATCTTTTTAATATGTTCAGAATACGATAGATTACATGCCTGTTTAGCGTGTAAAGGCCAACGAGGTATTTAAGGCATATTATTTGATAAAACCTCAGAACAATATGAGGATAAAACGTAGTTATGGATGTATGAATATAATTTGCAATATTCCGCTAAACAATTCTTGTCGTGCTATTCAAAATGAAGACTCGTGCACCGCCCGCCCGCTCGCATAAAAAAATGCAACAAGAAAGCAATACGAGCAAAAAAGCAAAGCAATTTGAAATAATAAGCAAGAAAACTTATCGACACGTGTTTCGCCTCTGAACGAGGCATCCTCGGGATGTGTTGCTAGCTTGGCTTCTCCGCAGCAACTAATTTGTTACTCGCCCAGCCGCTCCGCAGCAACTGATGTTAACATGTTGCTTGTTGCATGTTTTATGTCGCACTAGTCTGCATTTTGAATAGCACGACAAGAATTGTTTAGCGGAATATTGCAAATTATATTCATATATCCATAACTTAGTGATAGACTTCCGCAAGGTAACGCCTATTTCACTTAATTATAAAACGTAGTGTTTATATTGTGTTTATATTGTCTTTGATTAAATTTCATACTACTTTATTATTAGAAACAGATTCAATTATTTATTGCGTGCAATAATGCAAGTACATAAGATGAACTGAGGTTGTACAGGTGTGGAAGAAAACATTATAGTGCCCAGCAAGGGCATAGCAAAGGTTTACTTATTACTAAATACGTACCTAATGTTAAATTGTGTACAGCTTATATTAATAGATATAATTTTCATATTCAAGTCGATTCTGAAGGCTTTAATTTTAGTTTTAGTGCTGTCAAAACGTAAATTTTTCCAAAGTCATATAGCTTCTGTTGTCAACATTAAAGAATTATTTTGAAATGAAGAAAATTTAGTTTTAACAGCACTAAAACTGAAATTAAAGCCTTCAGAATCGGCTTTTTTAATATAATTATTATTTTACACAAATTGAATTATAATGAGTGATTCAGAATATAGTGACGTTTTTATCGGATTACAATTGTTATATTATACTTAATGATGGTATTTGCAATTACGTATTGAAATGGGTTATTCTACATTTCAAGCTATTTATATATATTTCTGTAACATTGTATAATTACATTTATTTAACATCAAAAATCTCTTGCAGCGTGTAAGACCTTTTTTCAGACAGATATGTACTCTTTTAAGCATTTTTTTAATTTATTTACCTTTCAACTTTAACTTCAACTGGATTGAAGGCTGCACCACCTACGGTTCAGGTCTATCAATCCCGTGTTAGTGAGAGATCATCACAAAAAGATAAAGAAGATCATATCTCACAAATGCTACAGGCACGTATTGAGGGAAATATTCGCATGGAAATTGAGCTGCTGACGTCAGAAAGACTTACATACTTCCAGTCTTTCAGGACTCGAGTGTTGGCTGTCCATGCACAATTTTTTCACAGTTCTGACTTTTTGCCAGAAGGGATAGTTTTCCGTCGCTACAGAGAGGCGCCAATGAAATGAATTTTAAATATCACATTGTTACCATTACTATATGTATGTTAGACTATAAGGCATACATCTATGGGCCATTACTTATTATAAAATAGTTGCCTGAAAATAAACAATATTATTATTATTATTATTTATATCGCTCATGTCTCTCATTTCCTTCGGAATTTCCTACAAATTTTTGTACACATCGAAAATGGACCGAAAGATTTTTAAATTTTGTAAGAGGCGGGGCTAACAGAGTTGAAAGTTTTCTTTAACGAATATACTTACTTCAAGAATGCATATAGCTGTTAAAGATAGAAGTTTATGTTTGAAAAAATATAGCCCACAGCTTTCCATTGAGTTTATGTTGACTATAATTCTAACACATCTCTTCTGTAAACGGAAACAATCTATAGTAATGGTACAATTTCCCCATAAAACGATACCATACTGAAGCCATATGCATATGCATAATAGTTTGACAATTACGTATTTAATAAAAAATAATTAAAGGTTACAATAAATTATACTAAACGTATAATACATTTGCATTCTAAAAAACTTATTTTCGTCGTTATTTCCAGAATGTTAGGTGGAGACAAAAAATCATCACCATCACTGCTATTAGTAATTTTAGGGCAAAATATTACTTTTAATTTGACCCATAAAACCACAGTAAATAATAATTTCCACGTAAGCTGTGGCGCCAAAATCCAACAGTCCACCACGCATGTGTACGCGTTGCGCGCGCCGGCAGCCATAGACAATGCAGGCCGAAAATGAAATGAAATTGTGACCTCCATTGTTACGCTGTAATATTATTTAGTACGTGTTAGAGAATAATTATATGATAACCTCATTGGTATTTGATACCTCAGACATTGCTGTTTGGGATAAGTTCCCTTTGCATTCTTACTTAGTATCACATGTATTGTAATCTCAGAAAAAGATTTTTATAGCATTATGTTGTTCGGAAACCAATACTATAATTTAATTTTTTAATTTTTGTAGAGGCGTTCATGAAAAATATTTTTCATTATGCCAGTAGTTTTGAGTTCGTAATGAGGATTTTATGACATGAGGTTAGATAAAAGACTTTACCGTCACCGGGCAGGGTACCCAAGAAGACACTGGCCACATTACCTCGTTGGGTAGCAAGGCTGATGCGTTGCCCAAGATAAGCTCCAGCTCTTGGGTCCCCTGAAGCATCCACCAGACAAATTATATTGACAAATCCTCATACGGTAACAAACATTTTATGTTATAAAAAAGGTCTCGTGATGGTTTCTATCAATAAGTATAAGCCCGAACAAACAGACATACAGACATGCAATTTCTCGCACTAAAAATAACCTATGTTGATCCGGGTACTATTATGATATCACCACAGCAAATTTAGTTAAAAACTGTCCAATAGATTTTGCGTGAAACGAGTACAGACAGACAGACATACTTCAAATGAAAAAATATGTTTTTGTATCTTAATCGATAACTATCTCCACGCCCATTACAACTTTCAAATTAGTAGCATGCTACAAGTGCGGTAAGGAGGCAAAAGCTTACGAGGACGATTTGTAACACGAGCGATGAGCGAGTAAGCAATACTGGGTCTCTCTTTTACATTATTAATTTACTTTTAAAAGAAAATGGTCCAGACTAAATAAATAAATCTTATTTGTCACTCTAACAATTTATGAAAACCAGCCCCGAAAATTCAATTTCCTATATTCTATCAGCATTTCTGTCGCAAAGCCCCTGAACAATTTTATTCTCTCAACATGAAACTGTGTTCCCAATCCGGTGATTCCGGTGATCCGGCAAGATCGATGGTCCGGCGATGCAAATCTGACACCGAAACGATCGCGCCATTTGGACCCGTGTCTTGGTTGTCACCTTCATGTCTGTCTCCAAGGGTTAGTGGACCTACTTTATTTGGGATTTGAATATACTTTTTATAGGGTAAATATGATCGCCTCTGTGGTTTTGTACGACCGCTAATCCGAAGGTGGTACGTTAAAATCCCGTCGGGGCACATTTTGTATCCGGTCTGCGTGCTTCGCAATATTTGTGCCCGAAGTACGGGGCAGGGCTCACCATCTATCACGCTGGGACGTAATAATCGTCGGTGAAACGTGAATGTACGAGTGTGGACTGTGGCTTGTGTTCTACAGCGATTTATGTAGTGACGACGTATGGATAGTTTACACAAATAATTTGGCCAAGTGAGTGTTGGACTCGCACAAAGGTTTCCGAACCACCACTATTATGGGTACGGAACCCTAAAATATAAATATTATGCTGCAAAAAGTTTGACAAGCTATTCTCAGCGCCATCTATCTTCTTACAAATGAACCTCGGTATAAAAAGGTTGACAAGCTTGAGATGGCGCTATAGTTAGCACCGAGGCTTATTGTATGGAGAAAATTGGTTCTTGGGTTGAATTATTTTTTAACTTTTATTATTTGTCGTGATAGAGGCCTTAGTAACACGCACTTTGTGAAAATTTCAATTATCTACATAAGACGGTTGAAGCTGTAGACCCTTGTGACAGACGGACGAACAAACAGACAGATAGTGGAGCTTTAGTAATAAGCTGGCACCCTTCAGGTTCGGAATCCTAAAAAGCAGCGAGTTGATACAACTGCAAATTATTTAGGGCTACTCAGGGTTGCCAGATTGGCTTTTGTATTTCTCCCCAAATTTGAAATAATTTTTCTCCAAAATAATACCATTTTCTTTATGCAAGTAAAGGCTACAAAGATTTTTTGATAAAAAATTGTAATAAACATATGAAGTACACTTATGTAATAACACGACATATTATATCACTTCATTGCACTCTTTTCTTTTTTATTTAAATAGACTAAAACAAGTTGAATTAATTGTATGAAGTCTAATTAATCAAATATTAAATAAATCGAGTGTGTTGTGTTGACGCGATTTCATCGTCCCGTTTAGTGAAAGTTTTATGCATAGAAACAAATCAAAACTATGTTCATAAAATGCGGGCGCGTTCCAAAACTAAGAATTATATTACTTAAAATTCTTCATGATATTATTTTTATCTCCTAACATTTCTCCAAAGATAACCTTTCTCCTAAATTTCTGCAAGAGCCCATTTTTTACCCAGAATGGCGAAAAATTACCAAATCTGGCAACGCTGGGGCTACTCTGCTGACATTGGTGCGCGCATCTCACTTTCTCACACGACTCACCCCATACTTATCTCTCTGTCCCTCCAGTGGGAATCAAGCTGCGAACGCGCTTAAAACCTAAATAAATAATTATAATTTTGTGACTAAAATTCTTCAATAATCAAGGATAATTATTGTGGCTTTCAAGTTCACCACCAGTTATAGCCATCTAAGTGGAATAGAAGGAATAATACGCAACCACAGCGGAATATTTATATGGAGGCGCATTCGCTTTAAACACAGACATTCAATAGTATTAAATCTGAGATTAAATATCTGTGACTTTGGGGTAATTTCAAAATTTAAATATATGGATCAAATAACCATTAACTTAAAATGACATACATATCGTCACACATGAACCCCTGAGGGGGTGTCAGAGGTTAACACTGTGTCACAGTCCACACCCATTACACCCGCGTTTCGCAGACGATCATTACGTCTCTGATGTATGGTGAGGCCCACTGCCGCTTTTTAGGGCATGCAGGTTTCCTCACAATGTTTTCCTTCACCGTCAAGCAAGTGGTAAGTTTGAGGTAAGATACTATGCACATAAACTCATTGGTGCATCGAGCCTGGGTCTCAAGACTGAGAGGCCAGCGTTCTACCGCCTGAGCTACCGCAACTATAGAATGAAGTTAATACTGTCGATTGTCGGCACTTAGTGAAACGTCACCATGGTTGAAGAAAACACTTGTACTGTTTCACAAAATTTATGTATTTCCAACTAGTTTCGACTTAACCCTTAAATGCATTGTGTTGCCAATTAGAGTTGCCATCTAGTTGCAAGTAGATGCCATATACACAGACTTTTCGAAAGCCTTCGACAAGGTTAATCACAGCATACTATGTTCAAAGCTATCTCACTATGGTATTCATGGTAGTCTACTTCGTTGGTTAGAATCTTACTTAACACATCGTAACCAATTGGTAGCTGTTAAAGGTTATCAGTCTTCTCCCGCTTTTGTTACATCAGGTGTTCCCCAAGGGTCACATTTAGGTCCGCTGCTTTTTATAATCTTTATAAATGATCTTGTACAGTGCATTGGGGGCGATTGCCTATTATATGCGGACGATCTCAAGATTTTCCGAGCCATTCATGATGCTTCTGATTGCTTGGCCCTACAACAAGATATTCAAGCTGTTTATGAATGGTGCTCTATAAATAAAATGTATTTAAATATTAGTAAGTGTTTTGCAATTTCTTTTGCTACCAAGTCGCCGAAATATGTTTATAATTATAAAATTAATAATACTTGCTTAGAACGAAAATCATTAGCGAAGGATCTAGGCATATTGTTCGATGGGAAACTATCTTTTAAACAGCACTATGATTACTTAACTGCGAAATGTTTCAAGTTAATAGGGTTTCTTACACGAATTACCAAAAACTTTAAAAGCCCCAAAAGTCTTTTAAGTTTGTATCTTTCAATTATAAGACCCCTTGCCGAGTATTGTTCTATCGTTTGGACACCATTTTATAAAGTTCATATTCATAATATAGAAGCCATACAAAGGCGTTGTATGAGTATTATATGTCGTCGATACGGTTTAAAACGTCAGCTACCAACATATGAATCAAGAACTAAATATTTCGAATTACAGCACCTATCGACTAGGAGGAACATCAGTGAATTGATTTACCTTTTCAAGATCATCAACTCTCACATAGATTGTCCTAAACTCTTAAACATGATAAATTTTAACGCAAAAATTAGAGAGCGTGCCCCGCGCATTTTTGGGCTTCACACTTTTAAGAGCAACATTACTTATAATACACCATTAGCAAGAATGTGCAGATCGTATGACGCGCTAAAAAGACATAGCGATAACTTTGATATTTTTTCAAACAACTATAGTTTATTTAAAAAAACATTGTGCTCACTTTATGAAAAAGGTTATTAAAATTTTATTTTTCGTTCAATTTAAATTTTGTAATTTTATATTTTGTTTGTATAATAGTTAAGTACTTAATGAATGTTTAATTTTAGTTTTTAATTGTGCATGTTGTGTGTATACGTTTTGGAAAGCAGCCTTGTTCAAACAGTTACTACGTTATTATAAGCAATTTTCGGCTGTAATCTGTTGTATATACCTTGAAATAAAATAAAATAAAATAAAATAAAATAAAATTGGCAACAAACCAGTATTTAATTAAATAAATAAATATAATAAATGATAACTCAAAATAATTCGTGTAAGTATGTATAAGAGAGATTGAGCAATAATAATGTTCAATGCATTTGATTCAAACTTTATTTATTGATTCTATATGATTTTTTGAAACTTCAATATTAGATTTGGATTATTATTTTGTAACGATGTCGTAACGAGACCTTTTGGAAAAAAAACGTAAAATATTTTTTTTTTTCTGGAACAATAGCAATTTTTAGAAGTTTATTCAGGTATGACCTTAGAAGCAAAAAAAAAGTAAAAAATAATAATATTTAAGCAGTATATTTAATTTGAAAAAACTATTTTTTTTTATTTTGCTTAGAAAATTTACCCTAAATATATGAATATATATATTTTTTTATTTTTTCCTTTTTATTTGAGTATTTTGCTAGCATATATTTCAGTTTCATGCAAAAAGAAAAAAATCATGTATTTAAAGGTTAACGGTATTCTTGAGGAATTATATATTTACGAGTAAGTACGTCACACAAAAGCTGTTGAACAGCGGTGTACTTACTCGTAAATATATATAAATCCTTGAAAACTAGTCGAAAATACATCAATTTTGTGAAACAGTACAAATGTTTTCTTCAACTATAAAATAAATAATATACGAATAATAACAAATAATGAACGATTAAAAAACGTTATAGCCTCTAATTATAAATTAAGTTATCCTTAGTTAAGAAAGTCGTCTCGGAAGTGTACAAGTTCTGAACATGCCTCCCTATACGAGATACGAACAAGGAAGTATCCACGTCAAAAATTTCACGCTTCGCACTTCGTAAGACTTTCATAAAATCTAACTCGTTTTACCTCAAGACATTCGTACCAATTTTACAGGAGTAGCTTCTTAATTTAAGAGTTAAACTTGGTAACGGCGTTGTAAAAACTAAGTGCAGAAATAAAGATTCTCTTAAACCATAAGGCAGTTGTGACTGGTCTCTTAATAAAACATTTTTCTTAATTTCCAATAAAAAGTATAAATGTGGTTTATGTCATTACGCGGCCATAGTTTAATGTCAGTTTATGGCTTTTCTAGTAAAGGCCAAAGTGGGCGCATAGCGGCTCACTTATTTTTTGTTTTCGATTAACAGTTGATATTACTTAAGGCGAGGTTATCCAGAGAAATCTGCCCTGTTCCAACGCTTTCATTTTTCACATGTTTATCCTGCTCAGCGGAAACGGGCTGCTCAGGAAACTCATGGTTTTGAGGTGTTTTTATTTATTGTTTTGGAATTAGGGGGATGGGATTTAATATGATGGCCGTTTTATGTCACATTTTTCACGACGTTTATTTTAGTATAAGTTTTATTTTCCAAAACTCAATTTATCTCAAATGAAATGATATGATATCGTAGTTTAGACCTATCTTTGCGATTTAATTGGATCGAGGAAAGTGTAAGCAATGCAACAATTAATTTAGGGTTAAAAAAGGGACAGTCTGAAAACCAGCGTTGTGTTGCTGATCTACAGCTCACAGCAGATGCTGAGTCTGCCCCTTTTTATCACAATTATGACGTGTAAATTCAATAGAAATGTTTTATTAATAAGTATGATTATTATTTTTTGTATGCTGTATTGTATTTCTTTTGCATGTTTTTGTTTTTGTATTTTTATGTGATAAATAAATATTTTTCAATTTCAATTTCAATTTCAACATTTAATTGTCACTTTTAATTGGTTTAAAATTCATTTGAAAAGAGAAAAAGTAGGCATAACCCCTCCTTAATTGATTGTGTGCCTTTTCAATTGTTTTTTTAATTATAACTTCATTTAAGAATTTTAGCAATGTGCCGTAGCTATAGAGTAGTTAAGAACTGTTAATTTTTTACAAACTGAATCATATTTTAAAATTTTCATTCTTACTTGTTCCTTAAGGGTGTATAACATACCTCACTTCGCTTCGCATGATCCTGCTTTATACCAACAAATACTGCAACAATCACTCTGAAATTGATATATGATAAAGTTTAGGACTAATGCTATGTCCATGCTGTTGTGAAAACTTGATTCCATTAAATTGTCTCGATAGAAAAAAATTATAAAGTTGCCTCCAACCGTACAATAAACCGATAGCATTCAATGAATACTTGAAATTAGATCTGAAACTTTGCTTAATATAACCGATATTAGTATAACTGATATTTAGTTCCATAAAAATGAAAAAACCATCAGTGTAGCCGCAATTTCAAAATAACGTAGTAGAATAGACAGTTAAAAAGCAGAAGCGTTAGAGCAGGACTGCGAATTGAGGTATTATGGGCCCTTAACTATTCTTGGTGTTTACTTTTCAATACACATCTGACGATTGTACAAATGTATATTAGAAAGAATAATATTGTCATGTTAAATGAGTACACTCCTTGAAACGCCGAATCTAGCAATGAATTGATATAATAAGCATAATTTGGTACAATTTATTAATAAAGGATTTTTTTTTGCGTTAGGTTAGAAACTTGATTTCTTAGCAGCATCATGGGGCCTTATATGGATCTCTTGAGAGATAATAGTTTCAAGTTGCTATACATATACCACGGGGCCCGAGAAAAAGGGTCTTGACGGGCAAAATGATCTTAAAAGGGTTTCCTGTTTTAATTTTGGGGTATGAAACCCTAAAAATAACGTTTCAAAACAACAGATCTCAGACTAAATACAATCTCAAGACGGAGCGCTGTCAACATCGACGTGAAGACAGTTTCGTAAACATGTGTGCACTTAGTGAGTAAATACTGAGACAGATTGCGCATGTGTGAGTTTCAAGCCGTGTACGAACACGAGCTGTCTCACTTTTGGCCTGCTTCACCCGTTACATAGAGTAAACTACGTCTTGACTTTTTATTTGGTCTGATCAACAGATCTCCAGCTGCTCCGATAACTACACACTATATACTACTGTTACACACACTCCTCGATTACTTACCCGATCGAGAGCACATCACAGGTTTGGCATCTTGCCCATTCGCCCAGTTGCCGAAGCCAAAGGTTAAGTTTTGCATAACGATTTATGGATTTGTTAAATTGTATGAAAATCCATTATTTTACCATCTAAAACATCATTAACTTTTTTGGTTGCCGCTGAAATACATAATGGTATTGCCTTATTCAATTATTGTGATGACGTATGGCGCTGAGACGTTGTCTCTTACAAAGGGCCTGATCCACCGATTTAAGGTATAAATAATATAATATATATAATATATAATGCTTGGGGTATCTCTGATGGATAGGATCCGAAACGAGGAGATCCGTCGGAGATCGAAAGTAACCGACATAGCCTGCAGAACCAGTAAGTTGAAGTGGCAGTGGGCAGGCCATATTTGTCGCCGACATGATGGACGTTGGGGCCGAAAGGCTCTAGAATAGAGACCACGTACAGCAAAGCGTAGTGTAGGCCGACCTCGTGCCCGCTGGACCGACGAACTGAAGGACGTTCTGGGTGGCAGCTGGACGGAGGACCGCCATGAGTGGCGAGGGAAAGGCCTATGTCCAGCAGTGGACGAACATGGATGGATGGATCAATTCAGTCTTAAGTTTAAGTTAAGTTTTAATTTAGCTAAATTATACTGTTTATTGTTTACCTACGAAGGAACAGAGCAGGTATATGCATTTGGAGTGGGTATGATTGTTAACTCCATTGTGACCTCGTGTTTCAAGGACGACTGAAGGATTTTTAATCTGTTTTTTTTTGGATTGATCTGTTATGGTATGCTGTTGTTCATTGCCGCAGTAAGAAACACTAAGAATTATTAAAATAGTCTAAGAATACCATTTTAAGTATGGGGAATTGAAAATCTGAGTAAAATAAAAAAAAATGGCAGATTCAAAATGGCAGGCAAATTTAAATGTGCTTTTATCAGGCTGGAAATCAAAATGACGAGTTACATTTAAACTCACTGTAACTTCTCCCCATTAAAACATACCCATCATCACTAACATTAAATCAACATTATCCTACCTCCTATCCTATCCTACTATATAATATTATAAATGCGAAAGTTTGTGTGTGTGTGTATATGTTTGTTACTCTTTCACGCTGAAACGGCAGAACGGATTTGGATGAAATTTAGAATGAATATAGCCTATACACTAATTTAACACATAGGCTACTTTTTATCCCGGAAAATGCATGTAGTGATACGCATGAATGTTTGACACAGACCGCTTTATTTAGATCTTACCCACATATTTTATAATAATTATGCAACATCTTCCTTCTTAAAATGAACATGAATACAACAATACAATAGAAACAATAATTACTTAAATAATATTACTAACATGCACAAATACATGATGTTTATGGTAACATCTTCCCACTTCTGAAATGTAAGTACAAACAACAGGAATAATATTTATTTATTACAATAATTATACAACTAACATGCACAATTACATTAGATTTATATTAATTTATTTACTTATCTCAATACCTTTTTTTTTATTATATTATCAGGTAAGTATTGAAACTGCAAAATTATATTGATTCATCCATTTTGAATTATTCTAACATGCAAATTGGTACCAATTAAATAATCACATTATTAGTTTACTTGTTTATTTTCGTACTAATTTTAGTTTAAGCTTCCCTTGCAGCCGCCCTTTCAGATCTACTGTTATCTTTAGGTAAAGGTATATTTTTGGTTATAGGTAACGGCAAGGTGGATGTCGCTGTTTGCGATATGACTGGTTCATTGGGTGTATTTTCATCTAGCTCATTACACGAGTTGTAATCTTCCAATCCACCATCTGATAGCTCTTTGTCCGATTCATCACCCTCTCCCTCTTCTTGCTGAGACGAAGTCTCAGACATCAGCCTAATAAGGTGTCGCCTATTCCTTCTAAATACTTTACCATTATGATCGGTGACGAAGTACGAGCGCGGCAGCGAAGCACGACCCGTTACGCGTGCCTCACGCCTCGTCGCGCCATCTACCGTAATCACCTTATCATTTATCTGCAACTCGGGGAGTGCACGAGATTGTGCGTCATACCGTAACTGGCTTTTGTTTTGGTTTCTTTTTATATTTACTATATCACCTGAATTGTCCCGATCTGGTTGCAACTTGACAATATGCAATGGTAAACGCGTTCTGAGCCTACGACCCATGAGAAGATGTGCCGGACTAGCAATGTCATCCCTTGGAGCTGACCTATAATTTAACAAACCTATATATAAATCAGAACCAGCATCCAATGATTTCGTCAGTAAGGATTTTATTGTACGTACCGCTCGCTCACTACGCCCATTTGATTGGGGATAGTTGGGGGAAGAAGTCGAATGTTTAAATCCCCACTCTTCCGCAAAGGCTTTGAATTCCCTTGACGAATAGGCAGGACCATTATCAGAAACCAGCTCCTGCGGGATCCCATGTCTCGCAAACTGATCTTTCATGGCTAAAATTACACTTTTAGAAGTAATTGAGTTTAGCGGACACACTTCTACAAAATTTGAAAAGTAGTCAACCAAAATCAAGAACTGCTTCCTATTATGCTCAAATGTGTCAGAGCCTATCTTATTCCATGGAAGAGACGGTACCTCATGGGGTATCATGGGCTCCCTTCTTGGTTTCGCAGCATGCATGACACAAGTTCGACACCGTCGGACGGCGTCCTCTACATCACGCGACATCCCGGGCCAGAACATGACGTCCCTTGCACGCCTCTTGCACTTACCTATGCCTAGGTGACCTTCATGTACCCTCGTCACCATTTCTTCACGCAACTTTCTAGGAATGAATGCTAGATTATCCTTAAACAACATTCCATCTACGTATTCAAATGATTCCCTATAAGTCCAATGTGTGCGTGCGCATTCATCTACCATTTGCTTGGCGGAAGGCCAGCCATTTTTTATGTAACTTATTATTGACTGACGTTCCTTATCATTTTTAATATGTTCTTTTAGATATTTAATTTTTTCCTCGCTAAATCTTACATTTCTTAATAAAAAACAAGACTGATTTTCTATTTCTTGCATCACTTTAGTATCCATTAAGTCGGGTAGTGGAGCCCTAGATAGTGTATCTGCAATAAACATATACTTTCCTGGCTTATATACTACTGACACATCGTACCGCTGCACCCTCAGCATCATTCTTTGAAGTCTCGCCGGCACCGAGTCTAAGGACTTCTTGAATAGTGACTCCAATGGCTTGTGGTCTGTCTCTACTGTGATATTACTCTTACCATAGACGTACTGGTGAAACCTCTCCAGTGCAAAGACAATTGCCAGCATTTCTTTTTCTATTTGTGCATACCTCTGTTGAGTCTCAGTTAGTGTGAGTGACGCGAACTCAATTGGTCGCCCAGCTTGCAGAAGTACAGAACCAAGAGCGCGGGACGAAGCATCAACCGACACTATTGCCGGCTCTCGTACGTCGTACAGCGCCAGCACTGGTGCCTCACAAACTGCGCGCTTCAGGTTGCTCACCACTCGCTCCTCGCACTCGCCCCAGCACCACTCTACATCCTGCTTCATAAGATTGCGCAATGGGCTAACTTTTTCAGAATAATTAGGTATAAATTTACTTACATAATTAACCATGCCTAAAAAACGTTCCAGTGCTTTTCTGTCGTTAGGACTCGGCATTTCTTTTATTGCTCTTAATTTAGACTCATCTATTCTCATGCCATCCCTGCTGAATGTGTGCCCTAAATATGTGACCTCCGTAACACCAAATTCGCACTTATCTCGGTTAAACTTTATACCAACCTGTCTGGCTCTCTCAAGCAGAGTCCTGAGGCGCTCATCATGCTCCTCCTTTGTGGATCCCCAGAGTATGATGTCATCAACGAACGAGTCTGTACCTTCCAGGTCTTCCAGGATCTGTCTGATGCGAGCATGAAAAATTTCTGAAGCTGAATTAATACCATACGGTAAGCGAAGAAATTGGTAACGCCCAAAAGGCGTTCCAAACGTGCAGAGGTCTGCACTTGCCTCGTCCAGCTGTACCATCCAGAATCCTGACCTGGCATCAAGTTTACTATAATAACATGCACCCTTTAACTTGGTCGCTATTTCAGTCAGTGTTGGTAATGGATAGTGTTGACGACGAATCACACGGTTAAGAGGTCGTGGATCTAGGCATATGCGCAAACTACCATCTTTTTTAGCCGCAATTACTATTCCATTTACCCAAGCAGTAGGATGCGTCACCTTTCGAATAACACCTAACTCCTGCATCCGGTGTAGCTCGTTCAGTAATTGATCCCTAACCCCAAGTGGTATTTTTCTGACTGGGCAAATACAAGGGCTGCCACTTTTATCTATTGGAATTTTATATAAACCGGGTAGTGTACTAAGCCTTCAAACAAATCATTGTATTCTTGGAAATCTATAGAATACACGCGCTTGATCAAGGTTAATTGTTCTAAGGCACTTTTTCCTAGAATACTTTGACATTCTTTATCCGATATTAAAAACTTTAATTTGTAAACAACTGATTTGTGCTGTATTTTAATGACACAGGACCCAATTATATTCATAAAGAAATTAAATTTATATCGCTGCGGTATAGAAAATCAGAAAAGTAAATCTGGACGTGAGGAGCTCTGAACCGGGATTCGAACCCGGGACCTCTCGCTTACCGGGCGGTTGCTCTACCAACTGAGCTATCCAGTTCTCAACATGACCTGTGAATTTACGCTTGTGCTTTCCCATACCGCAACGATATGTATAGGTACTCACTTAGTAGTAAGCCTCTTGGCGCCTAGAGGACGCTAGTGTATTCAAGACAAGTCTGAGACTATTATTTGCCCTACCGTCACCTGTTTCAGCATCGGGTAGTTAAGAATACACATTACTCGTATCGAAACTATGATAGAAATAAATTTCTATATTTTTAAACACTTGGCGATTTATCCATCGCAAGGAGATAACAAAGGCGCCAAGAGGCTTACTACTAAGTGAGTACCTATACATATCGTTGCGGTATGGGAAAGCACAAGCGTAAATTCACAGGTCATGTTGAGAACTGGATAGCTCAGTTGGTAGAGCAACCGCCCGGTAAGCGAGAGGTCCCGGGTTCGAATCCCGGTTCAGAGCTCCTCACGTCCAGATTTACTTTTCTGATTTTCTATACCGCAGCGATATAAATTTAATTTGTTATCTCCTTGCGATGGATAAATCGCCAAGTGTTTAAAAATATAGAAATTTATTTCTATCATATATTCATAAAGTTTCCACAGAAAGATTGAGCGCGTGTATTATCCGATGACAAATCAGAAAGCGAGAAACCCAGTTTCAAAAAGTTATTTTTTGACAACACATTCAGGTCAGACCCAGTATCTAACTTAAATACATGTCTAGACTTACTATCACAAATAATCAATGTCTCATACCATTTATCACCATTTGTATGCACCAATCCATCAATATATTCTATTGTTGATATATAGTATAAGTCTTCTTCGTCACTAGCATTTTTCTCACTCTCTTCTGCAAGTTCAAACACTTTGTTCAATTTTCGCCCAGGGCACATTTTCTTGTAATGACCCTTATTACCGCACACAAAACACTTCACCTTTCTAGCCACGCATCTATTGTCATTTCTACAGTATAAGTCTCCGCACGCCGCACACGCTCGTGCTCCAAGTGGCACCGCTGTAGAACTGCCCGGACCACCCCCGAAGCCAACACGACCACCGCTGCCATGCAGCCGGTCCTGCTGCGCTTGGCGCTCGACGCCGCCGCCTCCGAAGCGACGCGCCATGCCAGCGCCGCTACCGCTGCCACGGGCACTGCGTCGCGGGCCGCGAGAACTCCATAAAGAGTCCACAGCTCCACTATTCGACTCACTCTTGACAACTCCCTCGATTTGTCGACCGTTGTCACATGACACCTCGTTAGCCTGGCAGATTTTGACTGCCTTTTCTAAAGTCAGGTCGTCTGTACGCAACAACCTATCGCGTACCGCGGTGTCGTTGACCCCACACACGATACGGTCACGCAGCAGTCCATCCTCTAGCGTATCAAACTCGCATTGCTGACTAAGTAGCTTTAATGCCGTGACGTATTCATCTATTGACTCACCACGAACTTGATTGCGAGTAAAAAACTTGAATCGAACGATGGTTGTATTCGCCTTTGTCCCGAAGTGATTGTTGAATAATTCAATCAATTTTTCGAAGTTTTCACTATCTTGCGGTGTAGTAAACTTAAATGTAGAATATACGTCATAGCCCTCTGGTCCGATAAGGTTCACCAATAAACTAGCTTGAACGTCACTAGCCTCTTTGTGTACACCTGATGCTTTTAAAAACACTCTAAACTGCTTCAGCCATCTTCGCCACGCGTCCGCTCGACTGGCCGGTCCACCTTCCAAGTTTAATTCTGATGGCGGGCGTGCATGTTCCATGTTTAATGTATTACTAATGACTTTATTGATAATTTGCGAGCTCACTATGCAACTAGTACCGGCTTTTGTGCAGTAAATCAATTTAATTATCAGCCACACCTGACACCATGTAGTGATACGCATGAATGTTTGACACGGACCGCTTTATTTAGATCTTACCCACATATTTTATAATAATTATGCAACAGTTCCTGTGGGATAGATCAGTATCATTGAAAAAACAGGTGTCTAATTAGCGCGGTTATCAATCGTTTGTGGTGAAATATGCAAGGCTATGTTATCTCATCACACTTCACTTTATTATAAATGTGAAAATTTGTGTGTGTGTGTGTGTGTGTGTGTGTGTGTGTGTGTGTGTGTGTGTGTGTGTTTGTTACTCTTTCACGCTGAAACGGCTGGACGAATTTGGATATATGTAGCTTATATTATACCCCAACTTAACACATAGGTTACTTTTTATCCCGGAATAAAGCATGTTGTTAAACCGAATAACACGTGGGCGGAGCCGCGGGAAAAAGCTAGTATTAATATAATTATAACGATGATGGAAAAAAGGACATGATCTTGCTAAGTTTTTTGCCCTTCTTCTAAATTCTAAATTCGTAGCGGGGGCGATGAGTCCTGCACTGACTCTCCGTGATCGTGAGTATTGTGCACTTCCCCCCGGTCAGTCAGCCCAGCCAGGACAGCTCCTTGAAGTAGAGCCGAACAGCTTCAGCATGCTGACATAAGAACTGGAAAAAGCTAGTATTAATATAATTATAACGATGATGGAAAAAAGGACATGATCTTGCTAAGTTTTTTGCCCTTCTTCTAAATTCTAAATTAGTAGCGGGGGCGATGAGTCCTGCACTGACTCTCCGTGATCGTGAGTATTGTGCACTTCCCCCCGGTCAGTCAGCCCAGCCAGGACAGCTCCTTGAAGTAGAGCCGAACAGCTTCAGCATGCTGACATAAGAACTGGAAAAAGCTAGTATTAATATAATTATAACGATGATGGAAAAAAGGACATGATCTTGCTGAGTTTTTTGCCCTTCTTCTAAATTCTAAATTCGTAGCGGGGGCGATGAGTCCTGCACTGACTCTCCGTGATCGTGAGTATTGTGCACTTCCCCCCGGTCAGTCAGCCCAGCCAGGACAGCTCCTTGAAGTAGAGCCGAACAGCTTCAGCATGCTGACATAAAAACTGGAAAAAGCTAGTATTAATATAATTATAACGATGATGGAAAAAAGGACATGATCTTGCTAAGTTTTTTGCCCTTCTTCTAAATTCTAAATTCGTAGCGGGGGCGATGAGTCCTGCACTGACTCTCCGTGATCGTGAGTATTGTGCACTTCCCCCCGGTCAGTCAGCCCAGCCAGGACAGCTCCTTGAAGTAGAGCCGAACAGCTTCAGCATGCTGACATAAGAACTGGAAAAAGCTAGTATTAATATAATTATAACGATGATGGAAAAAAGGACATGATCTTGCTAAGTTTTTTGCCCTTCTTCTTAGCAAGACTACTCGAATGGGTGGAGTTAGGCATGTATTTATACAGTATGTCCCTAGTAAGGGTGCATATCCGAAAAAGGGTGAAACTAGACCTTATTTTATTTACAAAAATTAAAAAAGAAAATTGGCAATTTTTTTTAGACGAAGTTATTTTTTGATCTCCATTACCCTGTTTGAAAAAATAATCGTATCTTTTGAAATACGGAGTGAATCTTATTGAAACAAAAACAATAATGATTAAGAATAATTGACACATAATACCAAATGATTACCAAATTTACACAGTTAATTACAAAACAGGATTTTGTAAGAAAAACATCAAGTTTTTATGCCGTATTTTTCAGTTACTGTCAAATGTCAAAAAGTTTTCAACTTATTAAACTTATTAAAGAAGGCAAATCCAAAACCTAATTTCATTTAATATTTTCCTTTTTTTAATTTAATTATTTTAATTATAGATAAGTGTATGTATGTACTTATATTGCATAATAAAGTAAACATTCTCATTCTTATGAAGCTAAAAGCGACGAAGACGTTAGCATTAGTGTAAAATAATTCATGAGTGTAAAGCTCACAGATTGTCACGTTTTGTTTCTGATGCCTTAGAACGGAATCCTAAAACTTTAAAATATAATCAAGTCAAACAGTATTATTATAACAATTAACGTAGGTACGCAGTAAAATACAACCGATCGTCACCGGTCGTAAAACTGTGGAGGGGGTCGTTGTTTTGGAGTGACGCGTTCAACGCAACCGAGCCCGATCATTGCTACCATCCGGTTCGTGCTATCACGAGCTATCACCGTGCGATTGTTTTAAAGACACCTATCTACCGATACTGCTACGCTGGCTCGTTTATGATTTATTTATCTCGTGTTATTCGAGTATTTGTGAATATTATTAGTTTAAGTGTTGGAAACCCCATTATCCGGGATTTTAAGCTACGGTTAAGTAACGGGCCTACTCCCGTCTAGCTTCACTGCGTGAGTCCACCTGAAGCGAGCACCTGCTCTTCCGGGCGAGAACCCGCTCTTCCGTGGAAGAACCAGCTCTTCCGTAGCAGAACCAGCTATTTCAAGTCTGCCAGAAGCCGCCCTTTTAGGAGAGTGTTGTGCGGTAACCCTTATCTCCTTGTAATTAATTTTGACCGTAATCAGACAAAGGACTGCGACCCTGAATGTAAATTTGTAATTATTATAAAACTGTAATTATGTAAATTATGTTTTATTCAATATAACCAAAAAGTGGTGTAACATTGGCGCCTGACTTCGTGGTTCTGAGGGTCAATTTAAGTTACAAAGGGTGTTTAGCATGGCTATTTATCATTGGTGTTTTTGTGCATGTTTTTTTTTTTTCTGTAAAAACGTTTGCGTTGTATCAACTAATGTGTTTTTTTATCTCGGGTTCATTGATTATGCTCTATGTATAAGTTCTAAATACCAATATATTTTTTACAACTACCTACACATTAGTTGAATTTTTTTTCTTTTATTATTTTAGATACTTTTAAGAGGTGTTTACAA
This sequence comes from Ypsolopha scabrella, assembly GCA_910592155.1. Lineage (NCBI taxonomy): Eukaryota > Metazoa > Arthropoda > Insecta > Lepidoptera > Ypsolophidae > Ypsolopha > Ypsolopha scabrella. Next base: position 2,694,914 of record OU342980.1, on the reverse strand, counting down.
TTATCACCTATTTTCTTGGTTTATTAAAAACGCATTCGTTGTAATTTTTATCCTCTTTGTAACGGAAGACTTATTTAATTTTAGTTGCTTCGAAAGAGTGTTTATAAATGAAAACTTTGGAAATTGATGCACTATTTACAAATTTAAAGCTTTCGCGTGCTAGCATAGTGGTTTGGACTGTCTCTAAGTGATATATATATATATCTTTTCTTTTTTTCAATATGCCTCACACAATTCAATTTCTGTCCCTTCAAAAACCTGAGCTTGAATATGAGGTTGCGGTTCGCGGTGAAACTCCTGCTGACACTGTTGAGGAGCTGCGCAAACAGATCGTCAAGCAAATTAAAAGTTTACCTTCCGAGATCTTAGAATCTCATCTAGAACCAACTAAAGATCTAAAACAGGTTCGAGATTCATTGGGTAAATGCAAAAACAATTTGAAAGACCTAAAATCAAAATTCAATTATAACCTTTATCTGAGAACTACAAATCTTTCAAATCAAATCTATCACAGATTATCTCGTATTCAACCTGTTACAGCCGATGACATAGAAACGCTTTCTGATTATAATCGACAATTAGAAACTTATTCTAAGGATTTGAATATTTTAGCCCCCTTGAAAAGTGTCACATCTAACGAGGTTACTTCAGTTGATCCACTAGTTGCTACTGCATCTACAAACGTTTCAGTTACTTGTGATCGTGGAGTCACCTCAGATTTAATCAAACTTAAATTTGACGGAAAGTCCTGCGTTCGTGCGTTTATACAACGAGTTGATGAATTTGTACAGGCACGAAACATTTCTTCTGATAAATTTTTATCACTTGCGTCTGAAATATTTACAGATAATGCTCTACACTGGTACCGCAGTATCCGTGAAACTGTTGAAACATGGGATGATGTGATTGTTTTACTAAAAAAAGACTTTGATCAAATCGATTATGACTACCGGCTCTTATCAGAAATTTGCGCACGAACTCAGGGAGAAAGTGAAAATATAACTATATATTTTTCTATAATGCACGGTATGTTTTCTCGTCTGTCAAAGAGACTTCCTGAAGATGATAAACTTGAAATTTTATTACATAACATCAGACCTTGTTATGCTAGCACTTTGGCTGCATGTACCGAAATAAAAAGCATTGAAGTTTTGCGTTCACAATGCAGAAATTACGAGATTTTTCAATCTCGTCTCTCACAATTTCGTGAACCTCCTAAAGTTTCATCTGAAACTCTTGCTCTTGACTTTGCATACAGACCATCTAGTTCTGGTCAAAATAAAACTAGCACTTTTACCCAAGATTTACTAATAATCAAAATAATAATTTTAAAACGACTGCCAATTTGTCTGCAAAAAATTCTTATGGTTACAGTCCTAACCAAAGTTTGCCTGTTAGTGCTTTGAATGACAAACTGACAAATTCAACTAGGGCTATGTATTGCCCTAGATGTCGGTCTGATGACCACTCCTTAAAAACCTGCAAAGAACCGAGAGTACCAGTTTGTTTCAAATGCTAAAAAAAAGATGTCATCTTTCCCGATTGTCCAGATTGTGAAAAGCCTCCAAATTACCCTAATAATAGCGAACAAAAAAACTAATTGGTTTGGATTGTAGCATTAACAATTTTGACCAAGATGACTGGCAAAATTGGTTAAAATTTGTAAATTCATTTTATAATTCTAGTAAAGTAGCTGCAATCCTGAAATTTAGACCTTCTAGTGACCCTCGTCCCTATATTAAAGTCAGTATAAGTAATTTTAACTCCTTAAATATGTTTGGCCTTCTTGACTCGGGGTCTGTCGTAAGTATCCTTGGTAAAAATTCCCACATGGTACTTCTCAAATATGGATTCCCTATTGTTAAAGAAGTTATTTCTGTCACAGCTGCAGGTGGACAGAATATTCTATCACTTGGTTATATGCTATTACCCATAGTGTACAACAATAGATGTGAGGTTGTTAAAACTCATGTCATACCTGAAATTGATATCCCCCTGCTACTAGGAATTGACTTTTGGTCTAAGTTCAAAATATTTCCCAATAACCTCTCAGATGTAACTTATCTAGCTCTTGATGACCCTTGCCTTCTTCAAGTTTCATTGGATTCAGTTGATGTTTGTCTAAATTCTTACGACAACCTTAGTAATTCCCAGAAACTTCTCGCTGATGACCTTGTCGACTGGTTTAGAACTATCTCCTTTGAGCATACAGGCCTGGGTAGAACACACCTCATTAGCCATCGTATTGATACTGGTGACGCTGAACCAATAAGACAAAGATGCTACCGCATGTCCCCGGAGAAACAGCGCATCATTACCGAACAGGTTGATGAGATGCTATCTCTTGACGTCATTGAGTATTGTGAAAGTCCATGGTCATCTCCGGTCCTGGTGGTTGGAAAAAAAGATGGCAAGCCCCGGTTGTGTCTGGACAGCAGAAAACTTAATTCTGTAACTAAAAAGGATGCATATAGCCTACCGTATGTTTCCGAAATCTTAGATAATCTTAGGGAATCTAGATTTATGTCTAGTCTGGATTTATCAAAAGTATTTTGGCAGATCCCAATCCATGAACCAGATCGCGAAAAAACGGCTTTCTTTGTTCCTGGCCGTGGATCTTTAAAATTTAAAGTTACTGCCTTTGGTTTATCAAACGCTCTAGCTACTCAACAACGTCTTGTGGACTTTATTTTTGGACCTGAATTCGAACTTAAAGTGTTCTGTTATCTAGATGATATTATCCTTATTAGTAAGACATTCGATGAGCACGTGATACTTCTACAGCGTGTCCTTGAAAAACCGGAAAAAGCTAACCTTACGATCAACCTCAGTAAATGTAAGTTTTTTCGTAATAAACTCAAATATCTTGGCTATGTCGTAGATGAACACGGCCTTCGAACTGACCCCGAAAAAGTTGAAGCAATTCTAAATTTTCCAACTCCTTCTACTAGAAAAGAAGTTAAACGCTTCCTTGGGACAGCTTCTTGGTACAGACGGTTTATACCTAATTTTAGCACCATTGCTGGACCTTTGAATAAACTAACCTCCTCTAAGAAAAAATCACCCCCATTTCAGTGGACATTGGAAGCTGATAAGGCGTTCATTGAACTTAAGTCTCTGTTGGTTAAGGCACCAGTGCTTGCGTGCCCAAACTTTGGCCATCCTTTTGAAGTACACACGGACGCTAGCGATTTCGGCGTGGGGGCCATGTTGTCACAAAAAATTGATTGCGTAGAACACCCTGTCGCCTACATGAGCAAATCACTTTCTGGTGCCGAACACAACTATAGCGTTACAGAGAGAGAAGCCCTGGCTGTTCTTACCGCATTGGAACATTGGCGTTGCTATTTGGAGAACGGCAAGACATTTTCAGTCTACACTGATCATGCTTCTCTTATGTGGTTCTTATCTTTAAGCAATCCGTCAGGGCGTCTTGCTCGCTGGGGTGTTCGCCTTTCATCATTTGACTTCGACATAAAGCACCGTTCTGGAAAGGACAATGTGATTCCTGATCTACACCTGTTGCTGCTGTCTAGATCTACACCTGTTGCTGCCTTAAGTAACAATGATACTTCACTACTTCCTACTCCCCCTAACACTTCAGATCAATGGTACCTAAATATCTTTCATGGCTGTCTAAAATCACCAACCAGTTTTCCGAATTATCGTGTTGAGAGCAACACTCTTTACCGTCACATGAAGAGCAATAACGTACTTATCTCAGAGTTCAGTTGGAAGGAAGTTGTCCCAAAGGAACTCCGAGATGACGTCATTCTTAAAAATCACGCTGAACCTACTGCTGCACATTTTGGCATTTTTAAAACGCACAAGCGGTTGATTTTGCGATTTTTCTGGCCGAAAATGTATGGTGATGTTGTCAAATTCGGATCAAACTTCGATACTTGTCTTGCATATAAACAACCTACTCATGGAACCTTAGGCAAAATGGGCAGACCTAAAAATTGTTCGCGTCCCTTCCAGTTCCTTTCAATGGATTTTATTGGTCCATTGCCAAATAGCAGGAAACAAAATAGCTATATTTTGGTAATAACCTGCTGTTTTTCAAAATTCTGTCTTCTGTTTCCTTTACGACATGCTAATGCTACTGTTGTCTGTAAAGCCTTAGAGAATGACGTTTTTCTCGTCCATGGAGTCCCACAAACGATTATTATGGATAACGGATCCCAATTTATTAGCCGCGAACTGGATGCATTACTTTCCAAATATAAAGTGCCCAACATTCACTTCACACCTAGATATACCCCACAAGTAAATACTGTGGAAAGATATAATAAAACGATTATTACGGCAATTTCTACTTTTGTCGATAGTGATCATAGGGCATGGGTTGTAAATCTGCCAAAAATCCAGTTTGCGATTAATAATTCCGTCAATGAAGTAACTGGCTACACACCATCTTTTCTAGTGCACGGGCGTGAATTGGTAACTTGTGGCTCTCACTACACAGAAAATGATATGCCTAATGATTTAATATTTATGCCCCGTGATATCTATGCCGAAAATTTGGGTCACTTGGCGGATGTTTTTGATAAGGTGGAAGCTGCTTTATGGCATAGCCATCAGAGAACGGCTAAACGTTACAATTCACGTAGAAAACACGCTGAATTTAATATTGGTCATATTGTATGGAAAAAATGTTACTTCCAAAGTGACAAAGATGCTTATTTTGCGAAAAAGTTGGCACCTAAATTTGAAAAATGTCGCGTGAAAGACAAACGTTCCCCATTAGTTTACATCCTTGAAAATATGGCCGGTCGCGATCTTGGTGCCTGGCATATAAAAGATCTAAAAGCAAAATTTTATGCTTAGCATCTTCTTTAAATAATGCAATTCTCCTCTTCTACTGTTTTAATTAAGTATTTTCTTTTGTTTCGTTTTGTGAAAGCAAGTAGTTTACGGATTTTCTGTGGGTAAAATCCTTTTGTAGGAAGGGGGATACTGTCACGTTTTGTTTCTGATGCCTTAGAACGGAATCCTAAAACTTTAAAATATAATCAAGTCAAACAGTATTATTATAACAATTAACGTAGGTACGCAGTAAAATACAACCGATCGTCACCGGTCGTAAAACTGTGGAAGGGGTCGTTGTTTTGGAGTGACGCGTTCAACGCAACCGAGCCCGATCATTGCTACCATCCGGTTCGTGCTATCACGAGCTATCACCGTGTGATTGTTTTAAAGACACCTACCTACCGATACTGCTACGCTGGCTCGTTTATGATTTATTTATCTCGTGTTATTCGAGTATTTGTGAATATTATTAGTTTAAGTGTTGGAAACCCCATTATCCGGGGTTTTAAGCTACGGTTAAGTAACGGGCCTACTCCCGTCTAGCTTCACTGCGTGAGTCCACCTGAAGCGAGCACCTGCTCTTCCGGGCGAGAACCGGCTCTTCCGTGGAAGAACCAGCTCTTCCTTAGCAGAACCAGCTATTTCAAGTCTGCCAGAAGCCGCCCTTTTAGGAGAGTGTTGTGCGGTAACCCTTATCTCCTTGTAATTAATTTTGACCGTAATCAGACAAAGGACTGCGACCCTGAATGTAAATTTGTAATTATTATAAAACTGTAATTATGTAAATTATGTTTTATTCAATATAACCAAAAAGTGGTGTAACAAGATGTAATACTCGAATGCAAACACAGCAATAATGTCTGTGGATGCAATCATCTTCTTTGATAAACATGTTTAAACGCACTTGTAACATTACGCAAAAACAGGATAAGCCTATGGATTGGTTTTGTGAAAGATTCATTTAAACCTCAATAAATGACCAAGCCGCTTACATAAATGATGTGTTGGTGAAGTCGTTTGACCGAACAAAATGGTTTATGATTTATGACTCTGTTGACACGGTATGCAATGACGTCATCTTCATTAACTATAGAGTGGAGGTTTAAAATTCATTGTAACCATCGAGACTACCATACCATAGGCACACCCGTCATGCTCCTTCGCAATCTGAGGCCGCCAGACATAAGTAATGGCACCAGACTACAAGTCAAGTCAGCCAAGTTAGTTCGTAATTTGGTGGAGGCTGACTGGAAGTTCTCAAGGTGAGACAGATAGACAATGGCTATCTTGTCTGTGGTGAGACAGTATTTGTGCCTTACCCTTTGAGTTTAAAAGGCTTCAATATCCGCTTAAAGTCTGTATATCCATGACGATAAATAAAGCTCAGCGACAAAATCTAAAATACGCTGGAGATGACTAAAGGAAAGATTGTTTTTTTTACATGGCCAGTTTTACGTGGCTTGCTCGCGACTAAGTTCTCCTAAAAGCCTGTATATCTTGGCGCCCCTAAATAAAAAACCAAATTTTTTTTACACAAATTCTAGTGCCAATAAACGGCGTGGTTGAATATCACCTTAACAACATTATCAGCAACATTGAGAAGCACCCTACATTGTAGTAAAGCCTAAAATTGTTATATAAAAATCTAATTGGAATTTATATTCGAAACCCACGCGGACGAAGTCACGGGAAGAAGCTAGTTCTGTATAAAATAAGTAGGAGAGCATTTTATATCATACATTTATGATTTACCAAGCATTTGATAGATCTGAGTTCATCAGTTCCTGTTTTGGAAGTACTCAGATCACCTCTCGTTGTATAATGTAAGTTTAGCCTAGCTCAGGAAATATCATCGGGTAAGTAATTAGGGTCAGTGTCAGAAACAAACCAATTCAATTAGAGGGCAGTGATTAGGTACTCCTAACCTTATTTAGGGAACCAATTCATTGGCTTTTGCTATAATTTCTGTCGTTTAGAAGGAAAGTCTGTTCGCAACTCTTATTTATAGCTTCTAACTTAATATATCTAGGGGGTGGTAGATCTGATGCCGGGCTTGACTATGGAAGTACAGGTACCACCATCTTACTCGCAAATCCTCCCGAAGTTATTCGGGGGAGAGTAAGAGAACAGCTCTCAGGCAAAACCAGGCGGCCCACCATTGTCTGGGACCGATGGATGGCGGTATAACAATTTTAATTTCTCAAAAATATTTAATCTACTGACACGACTAATTTACAACTTTATTATTAGTAGATGTAGATAAAACCTAATTATCGATACAAAATAATATAGTACAGTGAATTTTTTCATACTCTTGTTTAAATGAACGTCCCCCAGACCAAACTGCTTAAAAGTCTAGATGCGTGCTTGGAGAATACTTTTTTAAATATTCTTTTTAATAAATAAATAATATATGTGGTTTTTAAAAGCTTTTATTTAGTATTTTATATAAAAAGGTAAATAATAAATTGGAAAAAAAGAAAAATTAGCTAAAGATATGTTTCGGGCCCTACTATATATCTTTAGCTAATTTCTCTTTTTTTCCAATTTATTATGTACCTGTTTATATAAAATACTTTTAAATATTCGGTATACGCTTACTTTTGGCCAGCACTTCCGCGGCTAAAAGTAAAAAGGCAAATTATAATCTTAAATATAATATCTAATTTAAATATTAGAGACTGTCGGGCCATGGGGAACAGAAGCACGACAACTATTTAAGGAGATCTCGTCGCGCCTGATCGACGCTTCAGGTAACCCTATCGCTTCCAGCGAGGCAATGCCGCCAGCCTTTTGGGTACCTTGTCCAACGACGGTAGTGATCTGGCCAGCATATTTTATTTATTATATTACATAGGTGTCCAAAATTTCCTTTTTTAAATTTATTTGTTTTGTATTTAAATCGCTAGGTAATTTTAATTTTTAATTATGTTAGTTAAGATATAAATTGTTATTTAAGTTTAAGATTATAATATTAATTTTAATACCTACATATCTAGAATTCGAATTTAAATATTCCATTTCATTAAAATCACGGGATTTTCCACAAAATCTACGGAAGTCGGTACACGGTAACGGACGACTGACTGATACTACGCAACTGGAACCGCTCTCCCTTTGCGGATTTTTCTGACGTTTTGACGGAACTAGGTGAGTCGTTTGGCGGCATGGTTTCGTCAAAAGAATGGTAACAAGCCTCGACGGAAGCTTACTACCAGTTGAAGTGAAAGGATTTGTCGCTGTGTTTCGGTCTAACTGTCCAGACTACGCCGGACGTATTTGGTGTAAAGTACAGTAAACAGTGGTTTCATCTCAGTTTACGCCATTCAGGGAGGCTCCATATATAAATAACAAAAATAAAAAATAATAAAAAATCTGCTAACCGAGCGATTGCTCTACCAACTGGGCTATACAGTTCTCAAAACAACTTGCGAATTTATTTATGTAATTTTCCATAGAGAGGTAGAGCAAACGCCCAGTAAGCGAGAGGCCACGGGTTCAAATCCCAGTTTAGAGCTTCTCACATCCAGATTTACTTTTCATCTGCTTTTCTATACCGCAATGATATAATATCAATTTGTATCTCCCTACGATGGATAGAAGTGCTTAAAATATATACATTATAGTTTCGCATAATATTATCTAAGCAAGTGAACATTTAAGGCATTCCATCACCTTCCAGTTTTAGCTCTTTCCCCTCGGGGAGCGCTTTTCTAATGACTATAATTACTGGATCTCACCCTAATGAGGACCTGGTGCCGGCAGTTTACCCTCTCTTGAATTTTAAACGTGACCCTTTTTATGGTTCTGTCTTTAGGGAAAAATGACTTTTTTACAATAAATAGGACACCTACAGTAATCAAAAATATACCTTCTTCTAACGTTTATGATGAATGTTTGAACCGCATCAACTGATTTATTTATTTACTGTAAATAAAATATTTTATAACCCTCTAGTTTTCTCTGTTTTAGACTTCTGATTGAGTGTGTCTTGTGTAACGATTTCGGGATTTAGTTGGTACTTTCTTTATACAATTTGAATGATATCTAGAAATATTGAAAATGACGTGTACTAAGAGACAAGTAAATTACTAAAAACTCAGTTTTTTCGATAGCGCGTGATGTTTAGGCTGTCGTAACAGCCACGATTCAGAGCGCGCTATTTTAAACAATAATGGAACGTCAATTGAGTTCATTTCTACTTGATGTAAAATGAGATACTTAATCTCGGGTCACCTATGCCCTTAACCCGTTGGAAAACGCGCGTTTTTGCAAATTTGCAAATTTTCCCACCAATTTTGTTTTTGGCTATATCTCCGGAACTAGTTGTCCGATTCTAATGCGGTTTCTTTTTTTTAAAACTAGATAAAACATTTTTTTATTTTTTTTTTGGGGAAAGTGGGGGGGGGGGGGGCTTTCTGCTTGAAAAAATCTTAGTTATATATATAAATATATGTATGTACACTATTATAATAGGTGGTAGAGCCGATGCCGGGCTCGACTGTGGAGGTACCACCATCTTACTCACAAATCTTCCCAAAGTTATTCGGGGGAGAGTAAGAGGACAGCTCTCAGGCAAAACCAGGCGGCCCACCATTGCCTGGGCCCGACGAATGGCGGTATATCCATCCCCAATTGCCGGGCCTTATATAAAACAGACTAGTGACGGGCAGCAGCGTCACTAGTGCAAAGGTTTCGGCACCGCGCTCACCAACCCGCCTGCCCAGCGTGTGTGAGTATGGGGATTTCTTCCAGGAGAACCGTCAAGAGTGGCGAAATCCTGGAAAGGCCTATGTCCAGCAGTGGACGGAACAGGCTGATGGATGGATGGATGGATGTATACTATATATATATGTCTATTCAAATTTTATAATATTTAAAAAAATATAAAGAATAATAAAAAAATAAAAAAAATATAACTCTATACATATATTTAAAAAAAATTAAAATTTGGGCCTAGAATTACAATCCACAACTTTTTTTATATTATTATAATATTTTTTTCATTTTTTTTTTTGTTGTTTATCTTAATAGCTTTCGAAAAATACCCATATCACTAGGTTTATAATATATTAACTAACAATCATATTTTTTTTTATAATTCGGCCTAGGCGTGACGATCGTCACGATTGTGACTCTACGGAAAACCTCAAAACAAAACCTCGATGTCGGCTCAATGGTCCGTTTTTCTGCAGTACACTCGAAATTAGTTTGGTTAAAATTTAGAATATACATGAATGGAGAATTGCAAAGAAAAATTAGAAAAATTAATTCTTTAATCTAATTTTGTTTTACTTTGAACAGATACTTAGGTAATTTCTTTATTTACGGAACCAAAAGTTTGCGTGCGATGTACACTTGACGGGTATTCTTAAATGTTCCAATGTAAAGTTTTAGTGTAGATTTTTCTATTGAAATGATGACTTTGGATGCAAGCAAAATCGCAATTAAGATATTTGTTTTTTGCATTTTTGAACGAACCCCTTGTGGGAGCTTCTTATATACCATGGCGGCTATTCCGGCATTATTGCGCATTCGCAATATCAGTCTTTAGATATTTGTTTAAAGTTTCATGTATGTGATAAAAATTAGAGTGACTAAATCACATCAAATAGAAGCTATGGGATATATGGAATGCTCATTATAAGTTTTCAATAAAGAAAACAATACATATTTTCGTACAAAATCACTTTTAAAATCACCCGAAATGTGCTTAGGAAATGTTTGTGCACGTGCCAGAATTGAAGGCCTGGGCCTATTCCGGCACTATAACGCATTCGCAATATTAGTCAGCTGAAGCCGGGCTCGACTGTGGAGGTACCACCATCTTACTCGCAAATCCTCCCGAAGTTATTCGGGGGAGAGTAAGAGAACAGCTCTCAGGCAAAACCAGGCGGCCCACCGTTGCCTTGGACCGATGGATGGCGGTATATCCATCCCCAATTGCCGGGCCTTACATAAAACAGACTAGTGACGGGCAGCGGCGTCACTGGTGCAAGGGTTTCGGCACCGCGCTCACCAACCCGCCTGCCCAGTGTGTGTGAGTATGGGCATTTCTTCCAGGAGGACCGCCAAGAGTGGCGAAATCCTGGAAAGGCCTATGTCCAGCAGTGGACGAAACAGGCTGATGGATGGATGGATGGATTCATCCATCGGACTGTTTTGTCCACTCCTGGACATATTCCTTTTTAAGATTCCACCTTTCTTGGCGGTCCTCGTAGAAGAAATGCCCATATACACACACGCTGGGCACTCGCACTACACTCGTATATAAGGCCCGTTAATTGGGGATGGATATACCGCCATCATTCGGTCCCAGGCAATGGTGGGCCGCCTGGTTGTGCCTGTTTGAGAGCTTAGTTTCCCCCGAATAACTTCGAGGAGTTTGCGAGTAAGAGCCCGGCACCGACTCTATCAGCTCGTATGTAAACCAATTACAAGGAAAAGCTGGATGTGTGTCATAGCAAGAAGTGAAAGAATTATTATCAATGAATGGAGACAGCTACACTGACAAGAGCTTTGCTCTTAATAAACGACAAAGGAACTTTGTGAGTTCGCTTTATTCAAGTTTGTCCGACAAAGTTTATAATGATATCTACTTATTTTGTTCATGCGATGGCTTAAGGGAATAAGCTATTTTATTAGCCGTAAGTAAGTTACGAAGTCATCTTCAATAGATCCAGATTTTGGATAAAGTTGTGTTGTTGTAGGGAAACTTCGTAAAGTATTGGTAAAATCTTTGATGAAACTTTCGGTGGAAACTCAAAAGTATTTGAATTAATTAATTTACAATATGTTTTTAAAGTCGCCTAAACAAATTGTGTAATTTATAAAGTTATAAAACTTAGATTCACATTCAATCTTCATAATACCTCGATATTTGATCTTGAACATGCACCGAACGAAACAAAGGGATATCGAACATATTATTTTAGTTTTATGTTTGTGTATCAATATTAGAAGCCATATGATGGATAGCAATTACAACTCGAAAAAATGAAATTGTATTTTTTAATGGCGCAAAATGGCTAGTATTTACCACTGATATAACAAAAGGTTAGATAAGGTACATTCTTATGTCGTCAACTGAAAAATTGACCTCTTTTTTAACAAGCGCAACCGAATGATAGAGATGGAGCGACAAACATCGACAGTAGCGTGAGCGAAACAAGCTACACAACATAGGCCTTGGGCACAGATAAAATAATTGGGCCTATATTTGCAGTGCCGCGCGCGAGAAGTGGGTTACCGTATCTTCCTTTTGTTTTATCTAAGGTATGTGAAAGTTGTTCCGGAAAAATGTGCTTAGGTACAAAAGTTTCGTTTTGCTAACTGTTTGATTATAATAATAAAACAAATGAAAAAACAAATTTTTGGCTTTTATTTTTTACCCTGTCTTCAAACTCTGTGCACACCACTGATGTGTTTGTTTTAAAGTAGGTAGGCGAGATTTTTTTTTTCGTATAGGTGTATCTAATTGTGACTTTTAAAAACATGAGCAACTGAGAAAAAATAAGCCGGAGAAAAATATTTTCTCTTTGCTGCGTTACCAGGCTTGTACTTTGGATTAGTGTCACAAATTAATCAGTTTGTTTAGTGTAGTCAATGTAAGCTCTAGTGTAGTCGAGAATAAAATTTACTTACTTATACATTTGTTTATATAATATAAAGCACAAATAAAAGGTGCAAACACGGTCAAAAAACCTAATAAAGCAAGATCGTAAGAAATACCTTGCAGTGAAAGTGTTAATAATCATAATACGAAACAAAAATAGGCAACGAATTAAGTTTCTAATTCCTCCCAGTCTGTCAAAAAGAGCAACGATATATCAAATCTCACCACGAAACTAAAAGCTTCGACTTTCCGAAGCTCCATCGATCATGGCGTGTCCATCAGTCATCAATGGCTTATGGGCACCACTGTATATTTCAGCCCAGAACAATCGGCGCGCATGAAGATAGCCGTCATGCGCATAGGGTTACCAGATAGAAAATTGAAAAGTCCTGAGATTTTGTCGCAAACGTAATTCACGACTCTATGTTGTAAAAGTTAATTTTACATAAATCTAAAATCCAAAGAGAGTAAATTAGATTATGTTTTTATATTATTATGTTTTTATAGTTTTTTTAATATTTGATATATTAATTTAATACTTACATGTGGTATCATTGTATCCTCACATTTTTTTTTGTGTTGTGTTTGAGAATTTAATTTAATGCCGTTTTCTTCTTCTCAGTTCAAAAATAACTTGTTTTTTTATATTGATTATGTGTAAAGCTAAATTTCATACCGTCAGTAAATTTTATTACTAATATTTTACGTAAGTGTTATTAACTTATTATGTTACTAGTCGTGAAAACTTGTAATTGGCCGTAATTTGTTTACTCTGTTTTATAATTTAGTTATACTATGCTGTAAGTTTTCCTTAAATATAAATAAATACATTTTATGTTGATCTTAATTACATTTATTTGTGATATTAAAGGGTCGTTGACAGTTTTTCTTTATTTCCCACGGCACTTAATTTCAGGGACCTTGAATCAACACAAAGCAGATGTTTTCTTACTCCACAATTGAATTGTACTGGTAATTAAAAACAGTAGCTATATATTATATATATAAATAATGCACTCTAATCTATCACTCATTTAGAGTATTCCAAAGCGATGGATGTCACAATAAAAATCTTACTTAATCTAATAATATTAGTATATATAACATCTCATACTACAATAAAAGTAAATCAAAATAGTATGACATACATAAGACAATTAATCTTTACTTTTCTGAGGAGTCTTATGTCTGGTTTGTTCACATCACCACTTTCATGATGTCGATATAGTAGGTAACTGACGAATTTCGGCGCTGAACTTGCTCCAGTTCGAAGCTACGATGTTTGTGTCTGACTTGAACTCAGGTATAGAGGAAACTAGCCAACGTTCGAGTAGCAGGCTCCTAGATGTAGATATGTCCTAACCCTATATTGCTTCAAGACTAGAAAGATTTCCATGAGAAGCTTTTCGCAGCGATACCTGCAGTAAAATTAAAATTTTCAAATCACTTTAAAAAGGGAATGGCAGGTCTAGTACTGAACTTGACCTGATGTTATTTCCATGAATACTGTGATGTTGAATGAATGAAATTAAGTTAAATGCAAGGGATTTAGCCGATATAAAAGCTGTGGCAAAACCATGAATATCTAAAAGTATGGAGAAACGAGATATTTGCGTTTTTGTGACATGCTCTATACATGAATTTGTATAAACTTACTCAGCTTGTACAAAGTTACACAGCTGAACTGCCTGTAAAGTACGTAAACATTGTAAGCATGAATCGGAACGATAAAGTAAAAAAGAAATAATGAAAGCTCATTGGTCAATCATAAAGTCCTCGCCACCACTGAAGTCCGCTGGATTAAGGTATTTGGGTTCATATTCCAAAGCCAATAAAGACTTCGTCGCAAGACTTCAGTGGTGGCGTGAACTCTAGCCATCGACAGTTCTCAAGATGGCAGTCATTCGTACGTTCAAAACCATTTATTTGGATAATTTTTTCAGAAAAACTTACTTTGCCCCCCGGACTTTAAAAAATCATGCAATTTTTTCCGAGATAAAACTTTTTGCGCTTTGTATAATGCACGTACTTTGATTTCTTAAACATGCTAATAAAACGAGGAAATTGCGGGCCGCCAACTGCCATGATTCTGCAACTAATTACACGACGTAGACGACTACTACTACTACTATGTACTTTAGGTATATACCTCTATATTTCGCTCGATTGGCTCGTTAAAGTTGAAATAACTCTTGAAACTTGTTAATGGGAACCTAAGGATAAAAAAATTACTTGTTGCCATTTTTTTTATGAAAGTTTTTTTTTTTTGACCACGTACAGCAAAGGGTAGCGTAGGCCGACCTCGTGCCCGCTGGACCGACGATGACCTGAAGGATGTTGCGGGGGGCGGCTGTATGAGAAGGACGGAGGAACGCCAAGAGTGGCAAAATTTGGGAAAGGCTGTCCAGTAGTGGAAGAACACAGGCTGATGGATGCATGGATGGATGGATAGACATAATTAAGCAATTAATAAATAATTTGATAGATAAATAAACTTTAAATAAATATAATGCCTAATTCCGTCCATTCGATTAGTCTTGCTAAAAGGGCAAGAAACTTAGCAAGATCATGCCTTTTTTCTTGGTATGTGGGTAGCGGTAGAAATCTTTATGTTACTTATAATAAAGTAGTAAAAATGTCTGAACATTGTATATTTTTGTTAAATTTTTTAATGAAATTTTGATTTAATCAAATACAATTTGTATTGCACTGAATACAAAAATACCATTTAAAAAAATTTTGTCTGTCTGTATGTATGCGTGTATATGTATGTATATTCCGTTTTAATTCGAGATCCACTCAACGGAATTGGATGCGGTTTTTTATTATCATTGTAGTGACCCTGGTCAATACATAAGCTATAAAGGATATTCATAAATAACGCTCAAGCCGAAAACGGGGCAATGATTGAATAAACGCTTTTAACTCTGGAACCACTCAACGGATTTGGATGTGTTTTTTATTTTATGATCTTTGTGGTGACCCTGCTCAACACATAAACTCCTATAGCTTATGTTTTGAACAGGGTTACTACAACGGTTTTCATAAAATAACGCCCAAGGCAAAAACGGGGCAAAATTTCAATGAACGCGGGTGAAGCTGCGGGCAAAGGCTAGTCACTAATAATAATAAGTCATAATATAATTCTGCAATGTATACATAGTTATATTATGTATAAAACACACCTTTTCGCAGGTAGTCTTTTAGGTGGTAGAGCTAATGCCGGTTCGACTGTGGAGGTACCACCATCTTACTCGGAAATCCTCCCGAAGTTATTCGGGGGAGAGTAAGAGAACAGCTCTCAGGCAAAACCAGGCGGCCCACCACTGCCTGGGACCGATGGATGGCGGTATATCTAACCCCAATTGCCGGGCCTTATATAAATCAGACTGGTGATGGGCAGCGGCGTCACTGGTGCAAGGGTTTCGGCACCGCGCTCACCAACCCGCCTGCCCAGCGTGTGTGAGTATGGGCATTTCTTCCAAGAGGACCGCCAAGAGTGGCGAAATCCTGGAAAGGCCTATGTCCAGCAGTGGACGAAACTGGCTGATGGATGGATGGATGGACGCATTTTAGTTGCGTTTTAAGCTAAAACCCCCCATTTGATTTAGAAAGAAGAGGTGATAAAAATGGCAACAGGGAAGTTTTTACTACCAAACATATTGTTGAGAATGTAAAATCAAGAAATCACTTTTTTAACACTCAGATGTGTGAATTCTCACAAACTATCCCGCACTATTAGAGCTCATTACAAGTTTTTATACTGTATTTGATGGTCAATAACAAAAAAATAACCAAGTAAGAATCTTTCATATTCACTCAACTTTAAAAACCATCCTTAGCTCCGTATTAATCTGAGAAAGTTTTCAATTAGCCTTGTTCAACAAAAAGTCCTTTTCCTCAAAGCGAGGACGTTCCTTTTTGCTACTGAAAAAGTGGTTTTTACCCCGCAAACAAGCAAATACTCTCTCAAAGAAAAACGTGTTCCATGTCCTTGATATTAGAGTTAAATTTCGACAACGTGTTGTTCTTACTTAGATCGCTGGATGGCTGTGGTTGACCAAAGCTTCGTGTGACTTTAATACATTATAGAAAATAAAACCCCTTAAGCCTTGAAACTGATAGGAAAATAAGAATCTTATTTTATCTTATTGGTCTGCTATAGATGGTAGAGTTGATGCCGGGCTCGACTATGGGGGTACCACCATCTTACTCGCAAATCCTCCCGGAGTTATTCGGGGAAGAGTAAGAGAACAGCTCTCAGGCAAAACCAGGCGGTCCACCATTGCCTGGGACCGATCGATGGATGGCGGTATATCCATCCCCAATTGTCGGGCCTTATATACTCGTATAAAACAGACTGGTGACGGGCAGTGGCGTCACTGGTGCAAGGATTTCGGCACCGCGCTCACCAACCAGCCTGCCCAGCGTGTGTGAGTATGGGCATTTCTTACAGGAGGACCGCTAAGAGAGAAACAGGGTGATGGATGCATGGATGGTCTGCTTTGAATCTTACATACAAGAATAGGAAATTTTATATTTTTATTTCTATGTACGAGTATCAGGGGTAATATTCTCCCTCATGCATTTTAATCGAATAATTTTAGTGTTGCGAGGTGGTTGCGAGTTCGTGAATTTTGTTTTATTTTTTCAGAGTTAACAAAGCTTTATAAATATTTTTGCAAGATTCCCATTTTAGCTGTTAGTTTGCTACGTCGTAGAGCTTTGAGGGCTAAGCGTGCTACGCCGTAGCATGCAATGTCGCGGGGTTATTGTCCAAGTTATATTTCCCTTAGTGACATTATAATTGCACGGTAGCTTTTTGTTAGGTTTGTCATAAGCTAGCCTAACATAACCTCGTTTTTTTATAAAAAACCGGGTTTAACAATAACCCTCAGCTACGACATATATACCTAAATACATACACCCGCATACTTCGATTGCATATAAAGTAGTAAAGAGTTAAACAGCAGCGGGTTCTGTCAGAGATACAAGCATAAATTATTCAGGTAGACACTTCTTCTACCGCCTCTTTACTCAATCAAAGATGAAGTAATTAATGACCAAAGAAAAATAATCACTCGTGTCAATAGTAACGCATTCGCTTACGAAATCATTTCAACATTCTTAATATCCCAATCAAGTAAGCGGTAACTTATCAAGAATATTAAGATTTTATCGGTAAAAACGATAAAAAAATGTAAAAATCAGAAATCAAATTATCCTTTGCAAAAAAATTTGGCAAAGTGCGAATTAGACTCGCGCACCAAGGGATCCACCACACAATAAGGATACTTAATCTTATGGTACATAACAATAAACGCCATAAACAACATTAAGGCGAAAAAAACAAGGCGCTAGAATGGTAGCACCTTACAAACAATTTGGCACCCTCTGAGTAAGGAACCCTAATTTTATAACTATACTTTAGATTATGTCAAACAACTTGACCAAATTTGAAAGTTGTATCTATCACCGTCCTTAACACAGAGCTGAAACAAACAACATTAAAAAATGCATTTTTTTAGGTTTATTGTAAGGGGTCTCCTTGGTTTAATTTTTTATTTTATTTTATTGTTTGTCGTGATAGAGGCTACGGTAACACGTATTCGGTGTCAATTTCAACTTGTTACCTATTACGGTTGAAGCTGTAGAACCCTGTGACAGACGGACAGACAGACAGACAGCGGATGCTTAGTAATAGGGTCCCTAAGAACGTCGCACCGAAAGTGAGCTACAAGTTCTGAACATGCCCCCTCATACGAGAGGTAAACAAAGAAGTAACAACTTGAAAAAAAAAACTAACCCTTTATTTGCAACGTAAAATACAAAACATGACCTCACTAATAGAGACAAATATAATATAAGCATGAAACAAACCCATTAATATATCCTTTATCCCAGTAAATTGCGCTTTTTGTAGGATAAGAAGCTAAATCTATTTTTTCCTTTCCACTAAGTTTAGTAAGGGTACATTTTTATAAAGCTGCGGATAAAACTTGTCTGAAAGAGGATACATAATTCAAGTAAATGTCTTTTAGTGATAGCCGTTTTTAGTTTATCATCAGATATTCTGGTTTTTGTTTGGGTTTCAAGCTTTTAGGAAGGGGTTTTGTTGTTAATGTTTAAGATAAAATTTGTTTTGTTTGCTTAATGCATGAAATGAGAATTGAATTAAGCTAATTTTTATTCGAATTGCCTACTAAATTTGTACTTAATATGATTAAGTTGTCGCTTTAACTTTAACGTAAATATTAGGCGTTGTCCTAATTGCTATCGCTTGTGCGATCATTTGAAGCGATTTTGTTGTGCGATGGAACTGCTCGCGCGATAAAAAAACATGGTGTCCGAATTGGTAAGCGGTTGCACTGCAATTTCGTAAACTGAGCTATATATGGTTCTCTAAGGTTAGGCACTTAGGCAGCGGCGTCACTGGTGCGAGGGTTTCGGCACCGCGCTCACCAACCCGCCTGCCCAGCGTGTGTGAGTATGGGCATTTCTTCCAGGAGGACCGCCAAGAGTGGCGAAATCCTGGAAAGGCCTATGTCCAGCAGTGGACGAAAGAGGCTGATGGAAGGATGGAGGCACTTTTGGGCCGTATACTAGATGATAGCGATTTCGCCGCTCCCCGCTGTCATCCAGTATACGGCTTTAGAGTTACATAAATAGATTATTTTATAACTTTTACACTTTCAACTTATGATATGTGACATAAACCTCTTTTCTATATAAAAAACATTAAAGAGTTGACAATTCTAAAAAAATATAGAAATTCCTCTCTGTCCTACACAGATATTTAATACTTCCCTTTTGTATCTGTAATTTTCAACTATGTCTTACCTTAAACTAATTTTATAAGAACCAGATCAATTAGGTATTCAATAAAAACTACAATAAACAAGACTCTCAAAAATAGATGTCAAGTGACGGACGACCAGTTTTAATGTCTAAAATTACCTAATATCGAAAGGATAATAAATAACAACTAGGTTGCTTCGTCCCTGATTCCTCAGAAAAATATCTATTGAGCATTATTGTTTAAAAAAAAAAACGATTTCCATTACAATATTGAAATCAGAGTAGAATGAAGAGAAAGGTACAGAGGCATAAGCGCCTTTGTGCACATTGATCCAATCCGATGTTGGATGTCATTCGTTGACAGTACAGTAGTGAAAAAAAAAAGAAAAAGTAGATCGTCCAATATGGAATAGCACCAGGACGGCGATTCTCACACATGCGACAATTTGCGAAGGCCGAAAGCGGGTGATTTTTACAAGCTCTTTATGAAAAACCTTATCAAACTTTTAAAATATAAACCTGTTATACGTATTCATAACATGATTTAACAGTGCGCAAAAATTGCGAAGGCAGATTGCGGGTGACTTTAAAATGGATTTGGTACGGATATGTATTGATTTTTCTTGATCGAAAACTTTTAATGAGCATTCCTTGCATCGTATAGTTTTTATTTGATGTAGTTAAGTCATTCTAATTTTCATCGTATGGCATATATCAACCTTTAAACAAATATCTAATGACTGATATTGCGAATGCGCAATAATGCCGGAATAGCCGCCCAGGTCGGCTATTGTGTTAAAAATTTTCACACGCTTTTTTTTCGTGAGTGCATTGTGATGATAATTCTAGTGAGAATTTCAACTCAATTTATCACTAAACACATGTTATGAATCCGGGTCAAAGGTTTTAATTTTAAAAGAATCATACGTTTTTGTATAAGAACTTCTAAAACACCCATCTTTCGCTTTCGCAAATTTTGCTACCAGTACCAGATTACTGTAAATCAACAATGACTTCTATATGCACACTTCCATCCGAGACAAAACAGCAGCAATATCTTAATTACTTCAGCACCTCTAGCATGGTAGACCATATCAAGCTTTGACAGTTTGATGTACTACTGTCTCTCTTTAGGTAGATCAACAGAGTGAGACAGAGCACTCAGCACTGTACCAAACGCTATCAAGCTCGATATAGTCCTTCTTGTTAGAGATACAGGAATAGCTGCCGTTGCAAATACCTACGACAAATGAAAATGAAAAAAAAAAAACAGGTTGCCACGAAATGTTGCCGGAGGGTGTTCCTATGTGTGGGCTGTCCGTAGAACAGAGAACAGAGGTGAGTCGTACCGCCGCACTTCGGGCACAAATTCTTTTTAGCTGAATATATTCCTTCACTGCCATCAAGTATATACCTAAAATACTATGCACAAATTCAGAAAATCTCATTAGCGCTTGCTATCTGACCTGGACAGAATACAGGTCTCAAGATCGAGAGTCCGGTGTCCGACCACCTGAGATCTTACCTACCACCTTAATTATCGGCTTTCTTCTGCGCTGAAGGATTTCTGAAAAACTTGTTTGTCCTAACAACTTTGTCCATTGTGACATTTTTGGGTATTATTATTGATAAAGACTTAAATTGGAAAGAACACATGCTAAAAGTTTGTGGCAAATTAAATAGAATTGTTTTTGTGTTAAAAAAGCTACGTAAGACAGCTTCTAGTTGTACTGCTCTCACGGCCTATCACGGATATGTTGAATCTGTTCTTAGATAAGTACTTATTATTTGGGGGAATGGAACGTACTTATAGAAGGTGTTCATAGCACAGAAAAAATGTGTTCGTGTGATTTGTGGTATAGCACCAGACCAATCATGTAAACCATTTTTCAAAAAATGTAATATACTCCCACTGCCCTGCTTATACATTTTTGAAATTTGTAAGTTTGTAAAACTACATTTGGATTTATTTACAAAAGCAGATAATTTTTATCAAAGAAATACGAGGAATCCTAACCGACTAGTGTTTGACTTCACACCGCGAACAACACTTTATCATAAAAATTGTTCACATACCTATGTGCATAAAAATCTACAATGGCATTCCTGAAGACATTAAGTCACTACCAATAAATAAATTTAAAAGTAAACTTTTCAAATGGTTGCAGGGACATTGTTTCTATACAGTAAAAGAATTTATGGATTTTACATACATAAGGCATTA
This sequence comes from Ypsolopha scabrella, assembly GCA_910592155.1. Lineage (NCBI taxonomy): Eukaryota > Metazoa > Arthropoda > Insecta > Lepidoptera > Ypsolophidae > Ypsolopha > Ypsolopha scabrella. Next base: position 2,673,465 of record OU342980.1, on the reverse strand, counting down.
GAAGGTAATTAATTAAGTGTATTTAATTGTAAAATTGTAAATAATATATGACGAACATAATTTTAAAATATTTGCATGCTATTATACTAGCTGATTAAGGCGTTTATCTTCTATATTATATTAACTTCTTGTACCCTTATGACAGCAAATAAATATTTTCTTTCTTTCTTTCCTTAACTTTGGCTGGTCACATATACACGTACCGGTAGACACCGATGTAAGTTTCTTAGGTACAAATGAGTTCAATACAATACAAATCAGAGGCGAAACACGTGTCGATGAGTTTTCTTGGTTGTTATTTATGATTGCTTTGCATTTGTGCTCGTATTTCTTCTTGTGCATGTTTCATGCGGGAGGGCGGGCGGTGCACGAGTCTGCATTTTTAATAGCAAGACAAGAACTGTTTAGCAGAATATTGCAAATTATATTAATATATCTATAAGTTAGTGATGGACTTCAACAAGGTAACGTCTATTTCAATCAATTATCAAATACAAATCGTTTATTCCACAACATAAACTCATAAAAATTATAAAGTGGTTGACGTCTCCATTTCAGTAAAGAATTACCTGTAATAGGAAGTCATTGTTTACTTAAATGGAGATGAACAGACTCTTCTTGTTTACTTTTCTATATATTCCATCCTCCTAACAATGTTTTAAAACCTAAATAAAACCTTATACTGATGTAAGTTTTTGGCTAACTACATATCACCACAGACAGTATAAAAAACTGCACAAACAAAAAAGTGCATTTACTTATATTTGTGAGTAATGAAACGTTCGAAAAATTGTACATAATTGAGCATTTGCTGTACAACTAGAAATGATAAATATTTTTATTTTCAGAAGAATATGAGAAAAATCGGTAGCGAGTATTTTTTATTATAGCACACCGTGCGTAAAATGACCGCTTTACGCACGCTGCGCTTGCGTACAGTTGGCATTTTCCCCACTTGTGCTTTAAAATATTATATAGCACGCCGTGGGTAAAATGACCACTTTACGCACACTGCGCTTGCGTAAAGTCGGCATTTTCCGCACTTTTGCTATAAAATATTACACGATACTCGTGCGAGAAACTTTTTCTCGACTCGTCAGAAAACGTTTCATCGCTCTCGTATTGTAATGTACTATTAAAGCTGTCCTTATAAATTTGCAAAGTATATGGTTTTGTAAATACCTATATATACTTTATTACTTATATTATAATCTATAGTAATAATAAAGTCATAAGAATGTCGTGTTTGTACATTTAATATTTTTGTGAAATTACACTGAGGCCAAAACTAAATTTATTGGAATTTTTGTCTGTCTGTCTGTATGCATGTATGTATGTTCCGTTATAACCCAAAAAGCACTCAACGGATTTGGATGCTGTTTTGTTTTATTATCATCGTAGTGGGCTTGGTCAACATGGTGTTGGTTGATGAAATAACACCCAAGCTGAAAACGGAAAAAAGATTGAATATACGCGGATGGAGCAGCGGGCTAGTTAATTAGATTTTTTTCAATTCTTAGAATACCTAATATGAAAAATATCGGTGGCGAGTATTTTCTTAATAGAGCTGTCAGGTGAAATTAGCAAACTATATGATTTTGTAGGTCTATTTCTCCCGACATTGCGTAAAATACCACTATATAAAACTGCTTTCCCAAGCACGACGGCTCACGTAAAATAAACCTCAGATAATATAAAGCCATTACCCTAAATGAGAAGCCTCCACAAACTGTTTTACTTGATAATTATATTAAACAAAACATTGCCACCATAAACGGTTAAGCGTCTGTTAAACCTCTGATGAAAGTTGATCTTAGTTAATTACTATGATAGAAATAAATTTCTATATTTTTAAACACTTGGCGATTTATCCATCGCAAGGAGATAACAAATTAAATTTATATCACTGCGGTATAGAAAATCAGAAAAGTAAATCTGGACGTGAGGAGCTCTGAACCGGGATTCGAACCCGGGACCTCTCGCTTACCGGGCGGTTGCTCTACCAACTGAGCTATCCAGTTCTCAACATGACCTGCGAATTTACGCTTGTGCTTTCCCATACCGCAACGATATGTATAGGTACTCACTTAGTAGTGAGCCTCTTGGCGCCTAGAGGGCGCTAGTGTATTCAAGACAAGTCTGAGACTATTATTGCCCTACCGTCACCTGTTACAGCATATGAGTAATGTGTATTCTTAACTACCCGATGCTGTAACAGGTGACGGTAGGGCAATAATAGTCTCAGACTTGTCTTGAATACACTAGCGCCCTCTAGGCGCCAAGAGGCTCACTACTAAGTGAGTACCTATACATATCGTTGCGGTATGGGAAAGCACAAGCGTAAATTCGCAGGTCATGTTGAGAACTGGATAGCTCAGTTGGTAGAGCAACCGCCCGGTAAGCGAGAGGTCCCGGGTTCGAATCCCGGTTCAGAGCTCCTCACGCCCAGATTTACTTTTCTGATTTTCTATACCGCAGTGATATAAATTTAATTAGTTAATTACTTTACGTAAGCACTCTTGAAGGAAATAAGAAGAATACCTGAAATAAAAGTTTTAAAAACAATTGTTCAAGAACACAACTTTGTAGTATTTATGGTGTGGTTTTGTATATAGTCAATTGCAACTATACATACACAATGACACACATAACTAGCCATTGCATTGGTTAGGATTCACAACTGGAACATCTGATTGAGTATTAAAGTATGTATTTTTATTGTTCTTTGAAATATTTTAATGGATTATCTTATACATTGTAAAACCGTAATTAGCATCTTTTTAGTTAAAACACGGCTGTGGTTTTTGTTATAAATAAAAAAAAAATGATTATGTTTCTTTGTACTAAAATATATAGTATAACATGATTGCGTTTCATTTTTTTTTCTACAACTTACAAGAAAAAAAAAATCAAATAGATGAATTAAACAAACAAACAATTCAATGAGAACTACTTTCTCTGGGTATTGTGTGGGATCCTGGAGACCACATGTGGTCGGGAATGCAACATTTATTCACCTGGTCTGCAGAAAATAAAAAATACAAATAAACCAAAACTGTGCGAAGCGTACGTTGGCGACGATCGCGATACGGAAACCGTAGTTTCCACCAACGTGGATGTAATCTGTCTGACGCTAAACTTTCTAAAACATTTACAAAATGTAATTTTACATATTTTTTCCCGGTTCTTGTAAAAATGTTCTATCAACAGACAGACAGACACCGTAGCTTTACGTAACTCTATAGCAGTTCGTTAGGAACACACATAAACTGAAGTCTCCTGCAAAAATCAGGATGCAGATGTAAAATGGTGAAGAACACTTGGCCTCGAGAGAGCCTCGGAGCGTTCAGTAAATTTGCTTCCATCGGAGCAAATACTCTCGAACCTGATCAGTGTGATGCTGAACTCAGGACGTGAAATAACGTTATCCAATCCAAGACCATTCAAAACAGCCATCATGCGCAAACACCCATACAAACGCAAAACCAAAATTGTGAGGTCACTATGGAATGATTTTGTAATATCTTAGGATCAGTCCATTGATATTAACTATAGATCTATGTCTAATTAGGAGTAAAAATTGGGAAATTTTAATCATATTTTAACAACGAACTCATAGAAAACGTAAATTTCACGTTTTTTTACCAAAAGTGTAGCAGAATGTGTTTTTATTGTTTTAGATAACATCAAAAAATGTACACTAGTTAGGCATCGAGAATGTTATTTAGATTAATATGAATCAAAAATATGTTTCTCCTAACACAAGTTATACTAATGGCAATGGCAAAGAAAGCTTTTAACAATAAAAAGTACCTTTTTAAAACCCACATATCACGGAATATCCGGTAACGTCATATAAAAGTATAAAGTGGACCATGACAAAAAGTGACAGAGAAAGATTGGAAGCTTTTGAAATGTGGTGTTGCCGAAGAATGGAAAGAATTAGTTGGGTGGAAAAGAAGAGCAATGAAGAGGTCCTGCAGATTGTAAATGAAAAGCGAGATTTGATGAAGCCTATAGATAATAGAAGGGGAAAGATATTGAGACATCTGATACGACACGACAATTATATAAAGAAAGAGAGGAAGGGCCGGGAGAACATTCATGGATCAAGTGAAAGAAAAAGTAAATGTCATGTCGTATCAAGAAGTTAAAGAGAAGGCAGAGTGCAGAAGTGAATGGAGAAGACTTCACCGACAAGAGCACAGCTCTTAAATTATGATGATGAACACAAGTTATAAATTTAGCGCTCGCGACGAAAGCGGCAAGATTGTATTGCGTACGCAAGTTTCGTGGAGCGTGCACGTAATAGCTAAATGAAACAGCATTACATTTGGCCGCCCTCACAACTCAGTTGATCGCGACATGATGATGTATGTTCTTAAACGAGCAATATTTGTATGTACATTGTACAAGTAATACAATTTAAATTATGCGTGTAGAAATATTCGCTACTCCTCAGCAAAGGCCATATTTCCAGACGCTTTCTATACAATCTATGAGAGTTTTCTTACTAAAAGAGTAAGATCTTGGTTTAGATTCATATTGAGATTGAAACGGCGACTCACGATTTATTAGTCAGATTAATTCTGTTAACAGTGTCAAACGAACAACCACCACGTAACCGTGTTTGCCTCCGAAGAAACTGTACGAATACAGTGAAACTACTCAGGCGAAATCTGACTATATAAAAATCGTGAGTAGCCGTTTCAATATCAATATGAATACGTAACAGATTGTACACATGTAGTCGCTCGCGTGTAGATTTCTATGCGCTTTATATCTGTGACAGATCTGTATATGTATTTGTATTTGTTTGTTATTGTTCTAGAAAACGGGCTTTAAGATTTCGATAAAATTTACAATAACTCTGTGAAAAGTCGTTTGGAGGGTATGCGGGTTTACTTCAGAAAGTATTTCTTCATCGTCCAGCGAGTCAGTACTCAATAAAAATACTATGCATGTAGGTATATATAAGGTGACATTTATTTATGTAGCCAAATTCGTCCTTAAGATCCGGCAAGTAGTCGGTATTAAAACTCGATGATCCTTATTGGGAAATACGAAATATTTTTTTTCCTTTTCCCTACAAACGTAAGCCCAGCTACGAGACAGTCAAAATTTTCTTTTTCAAATTACGTAAAAATGTCTATTGATCCGTTATACAAATGACTTGCAAAGCCTCCAGTATGAATTTGGCTGTATAAATGAATTTCACCTTGTATTCCGAGACACTCATTGGTGCATGCGTCCGGCAGGATTTAAACCCTGGTTCAAGATTGAGAGGCGTCTTAACGACTGAACTACCGCTGCCTTTATTGTCAACAACACATTAAAAACTTCTTACACCTTTAAGTTAACCCTTTAAGTTCTGCAAAGGGTGTGTGTAAATTCAACGCTGTACGAGACAAGATAAATGAAGATCTATAAGACAGATGAGGATTGCGGAGACAATAGGGGCAGGGGGCGGTTCAAGACTCCATTGTGCAGACAAATGCGTCTTCAGTTTGGAAGTGTTTGGTAATTTGTCTGCACATTGAGGGTAGTGTCGGATTAATTGGTTCCTTTTTGCGTTTGGTATTCTGTTTTGAAGAGGGTGCATTGGATACATTGAATGGTGGCTCAACCGGTAAGATGCTGGAATCTTTATCGTGGGACAAGGTCCGAGTCCTGCTGCTCCAAATGTGCCAGTGAGTATTATTGCTGAACACTAAAGGAAAAAAGTTTCATAAAACTTATATGTAATAATTTGGCCAAGTGCGAGTCGACTCGCGCACGTATGGTTCTGTATCACCACAGAGTACGTTACGGAACCCTAAAAACATGGTAAATCATAAGATGACACAAAAAAAGCTGCTAAAATGACAAACAATTTGGCTTCCGCTATTAACTTTAAAATATGTTCATTAATCTGACCAAATTTAAAACTTGTTTATATTATTACCGTTTTTAAGTAAGAGTCATGAAAGAAAAAAAAGCAGAAGGAATTTCGCGAACCAAAAAGTGAAGCACCCATAGCGTGTTCGCTCGAGCCCGGCACGCACACATTCACATCATAGTAAGTCCACTCACACACTTGTAGACCACCGCCATTGCTATGCTTCAGTTGTTTATTAGCGGCAACTCCGTACGCCTTTTTTTGTACGTTTACGTTGGAAACGCAAAAATGACTTTTCTCATTGAGCTTCAGCTATAAAATTATATCATAGCTAGAGAATTACACAAGCATTCTTAGTGTGTTATTGAGTAGTAGGTACTTTGTTTCTAAGAATTTTGATTAATTAATAAAAATATATTGTAGGTGGTAAAGCTGATGCCGGGCTCGACAGTGGAGGTACCACCATCTTACTTGCAAATCCTCCCGAAGTTATTCAGTAGAGCATGTGGTTTAATTTAATGAGCACGTCAAGATTACACACTGTTTATAATGTGACTTTAATTTATGCAGCCAAATTCTTACTGAAGACTCGGTAAGTACTCAGTAACATGGTTCGATGAGCCTTTTTGTGAAATTCGTTAATTATTCTTTTCGTGTTCCCTACAAACGCAAGCCCAGCCCCAAGTCTATGGGACGTCGAGATTTAATTTTGCCAAATTAGCAAAAAGTGTTATCGATCCGTGTTACTGATCAATTACCAAACCTTTAGTATGAGTTTGGCTATATAAATAAAACTCACCTTATTTATGAATATTTTATTATTTCCTTTAAAACCCAACTGTCCACCGCATTCACATAAACAAAAGAAACAAATAAAATTACGTTTAAAGTTACACAGTTCCGGTGTAAATGATTTATCTTAAACAGCTGGGGAGTCTTAAAGCGTCTGGAAAAGTACTGAGGAAACCACCTCGGTACACTGCGAGACAATTCAAAGTATACACCGCCGAGTTTGTATTGTCTCGAGAGCGAGCGACAAATGAAGAAGGCAATTATGACGACACAAACAAAGAGATACACTGGCGAGATCTACTGGGACTGCTTTGTTTAAGTATTGCCGAGGAAAGGGTAAATTGAGGAATTATTAACAATTATGAATTTAAATATATGACAATGACGAGATTTACATTTTTAAATGAGTTAGCTTATATAGTTGATGCTTGTGATTGTTGGCACTTGGTGGAAATTAATACACATTATGTTTATTTATAACTCATGTACTTATCCACAATATACTTATATTAAATATTATACCCAACCGGTTTCGCTATTCAGCATTCTCAAGGGCTTTACTACAATACTTATTTAATTACATTTTCAGAATCTACAAATAAAATACGTGAATTGCTTGAGAATGCTGAATAGCGAAACCGGTTGGGTATAATATTTAATATAAGTATATTGTGGATAAGTACATGAGTTATAAATAAACATAATGAGTTAGCTTATTCTATAGTTAGGCATTACAACATAGTTTTTGGCTGAATACGTATCTACAGTGACTGAATACATATGTATAATTTTAATCCACATTAAAAAAGGGAGTGTACTTAAGTAAATTTTCAGAAAAATTTAGTGGCACAAAAAAATCATAGCCTTAAATTTTAATCGGGATTAATTTATTTAACAACAAAATATAGGTAGAGTTCAAAACAGCAATTTTTGAATTTTGTATATGTTCGTAAATTATTGGAGCGAAATGACGTACAGTGCGACAAGGATGTTATGGCGCATAGATTGACGATGAAAGATCCTTTTTGCAATGTATAGAAACCGAAACTTCAAACAAAATCCTGCAAAACCGTATCAAGTTAAAAATGATAGACAAAATTTATTAAAACTGCACACCCTAAAGATCATACTGAACCAACTTTCCCAAACAAAATATACAAATGAAAGAAGATTGTACTCGTCTAAAAAAAAAGACTTCAAGTTTGTATGTTTAGTCAGGGTTTATTTTATTTTATTTATTAAGGTAAGGAAAAACAACAGAAACAAACTACAGAAAGCACTACAAAGTGCTACAAAAACAACCAAAAAAGCTTTGGTAATGCTATAACAGCGAAACCGGTAAGGGAAATAATATAAATAAGTGGACAAGTACAAGTGTTTTTCAATCAAAAATGTATCAACAGTTCCACCAAGTGCCAACAATCACGAGTATCAACTCCACTACAAAGTGTTAAAAATGTTTGACAAGTACATAAGTCTACTCCCCATAACATTTTTCATAAAGATATGAACTTATAAAACATTTTGGTGACGTTACAAATGAAAGAATATAATCATAAACCTAACTTAACTAGGTTCAGCAGAATACCAGTGCTGTAGCTTCTGCTGCAGCATTTAGCTGAGCTGCAACCCTTGTTTATTTACCTCTAGAATTTCGTTATGTTTTTTTTTTGTTATATACATATTTACACTTATGTACTGTGGTTGTAAGTGGTGGTATTTATTCAAGTTCAATTTTCACCCGGAAATCATAACACTTATTGTCTTCACCGCTAAGGGGCACAGTATCTTGCGCCGCCAGTGTACCATTGCAGTGGAAGTGCTGACAAACAGTGTATCTTCAGCCTTCCAAGATAGATAAGGCTCTTCAATTAATTACGAGGACGGCTAGCTTCACTTTGTTGAAGGTTTAGAAATAAGTGCCAGGCTTGTACGGAGCCTGGTTGATATTGTTGGCGGAATCTTATTGGTAGAGAGTAGATACTTTTTGTAACGACAAAAAATGAATCGTTTTACAGCGAGGGCTATCCTTTTGACGGTCCATACGAAAAAGGAAAAGAATAAATACCGGTATAGCGAAGAAAAAAATATGATTTTAGTATTTTATGACGATACAAAATTTTAATTTGGGGTCAAAAAATGCCTTTCAAACATAACATTGCCAAACCCATGTGTTGTGGTTGTTTAGTGCTATTCATACTAAAAATATAATAGAATAGAATACAACAGAATAGAATATTGTAATTAATAATGTATAGTCCATGTTTGTTTAAAATAAACATATTAAAATAAATAAAAACCGGCCAAGTGCGTATCGGGCCACGCGCAGTTCAGGGTTTCATAGTTACCGTCAAACTTCTACTCCGCTCGGAAGTCGCTCTTCCGAAGGACGGCCCATACATTTTGTTCCTGCCGATACGAATCACCCCGAGTTTAGACGGGATTAAAAGCTTGGCGCGACCTGTACTTGTAAACCTGTAAAGCCTACTTAGCTGTGATAGTTTTCCTTTAAATTCATTATATACCTATATACTACTTCTGTGAATTTTTTCACATATCCGTAAATGGTTTTCACACACCCACAATGTTTTGAACGCCTATTTAACGATACCCCACACTATGGGATAGACGAGGAAAAAAAAATCATCCCCAATTCGGTTGCTTTTTAAAGATCGATGTGCTTTTTTTGTCTGCTTTTGGAATAAATAGATCAATTAAGGAATGTACAATACAAATACAAATACGTTTATTGAATTAGAAAAGAGAGTAACATAAGTTAGTGCATTACAAATGTACCCTGGACTAGACTATTCTGATTTTCAGGGTACGGTCCAAGTTATACATAATCGATCTTAAACCTTATTGTTAAGCGATAGTTTCTCTATCCTATAATTAATCTTATTAACTTAATGTTTATTACATTTTTAAGCAAATTATACTACTTATATACATGGAAAAATCAAAAATAAATATAAATAATGAAAAAACTTATATGATATTTATTATAGACTAGATTGCAAGGAATGGGTGGTGGAGTGATGTGGAATTATTTTATGGTTTCGATATAATTTCAATATTTAATTTTTGGTGCTTTTAAACCGATTTTATAAGCATTTTAGTTTTCACAGGAAATTACGTCATCGTATTAGGTTTAATGTCAGATCCTTGCCATACTTTAGGATGCGTTCAAGAAATGTTTTTTTTCGTATGGAAATGTGTTGTGATGACGTCACTGAAGGTCAAATGAAAGATGCCGCTTTTTTTCATTTAATAAAGGATACGCACGGTTATTTTAAAATCTGTGTATCAGAAGCAGTTAAGGAAAGCGAAAACGAAAAAAAATCGAAACGGTTTTCAAATCGTAAATATTGATGAAAAAAAGAACAGGCCAATTTACGTGTATGTGTCCAAATATAAAAAAAAATATTTGTAATTTTATTTTAAAGAAGAAAAGATATTGTAACACATGCTCCTAAGTCAAATACACAATTTGCTAGCGCACAATATAATACACGTTCAGCTTACATATATTAAACAAACAAAATTTATCCTAAATCTTATTTTGAATGTAAAAAGGTAATAACAAGTTATATAAAACCTCTAAGCTATGAGGAGACGGAAAATCTTTTACAATATATAAGGTAAATTAATGCATATCACAAATATACTACTGATATACGACACTCACTCTCACACACACACCTGCTCACACTTATTCACCCTCTCTTTCCCTTTCACACTCACACACACCCATGCTCATGCACATTTTATTTATTTTGTTAGTAAACTTAATCTTAAATTTAATTAAAACTTAAATACTTGTGTTAAACTGTACACTGGAAGAGCGGAGCTCTTCTTAATGCTTATATGAATAATCTTATATGATTAAATGAGGCTTCATTCATTCATACATTTGTTTAAGGAACAATAAAAATTTATTATTTAAGGAAAAATAAAAATGTATTATTATTATATCTTTTCTAGTTTGTAATGCACTCTAATAATAATATTTAGAGTATTCCAAAGCGATGGATTTTGCAATAAAAACATAATCTTAGTTTTTGAGGACTGTGAATTTCTTAACTGTCCGAAGCAACATAATATAATGAAGCGACGACAGCGCCATCTGTTTCTTAACAACGGCGTGAAATCACATAACGTCCTCGTGAGCGTTCAGTATGTGCATTAGAAACTGGTTAGATCAAATAGTTATAAAATAGTTAAAATAGTTATAAAATATTATCTTATCATAAATATATATTAATAATATTATATTATCTTCTTAGCAAGACTAATCGAATGGGCGGAGTTAGGCATGTATTTATATATGTAACCTATTAGTATCAAAATCAAAAATCAAAATCAAAATATATATTTTGTAAAATAGATACATAAAGTATACTTTCTACAAGTCAAAGTTAATCTTTACAATAAATATCTTTAGAAGAAAAAAATAATATGAATATACTAATAAGGGAAATACATACAAAAAATATTTAGGTTGGGCTACAAAAATTAATTTATACACATACATAAAGTAGAGAAATCTAGGAATAAAAATATTATATATACATAATGCCTAACCATCCGCACCATTCGATTAGTATTGCTAAGAAGAAGGGCAAGAAACTTAGCAAACATGAATTTTTTCATTTGTTACATAAACCTTAATCTATACAATTTTCTTGTACCAAAGTAAAGGCAAATATAAAAACATTGGAATTATGTCCAAGAGAAAAAAAAAAACTTGATCTTAGTCTATCCGTCTTACATTGTCTATTACCTTTTACAGCAAAGTCAGTTTACATATTAGTTAACTATAAAGGGCTTAAGATTAGCCTTTAGAGGAATCAAACATTTCGTATTAAAATTTGCTAATTATGACTTACAATTTTGATAAAGATTATTATTATTTATTACACCATGCTTCATTATCGTCCAGATAATCATTGATTTTATAATAAGCTTTTTTAAGTAGTCCCTGTTTAATGTATAATTTAAACTTATTTTCAGGCAAACTAAGGACCTCCTTTGGAAGTTTATTGTAAAATCTTATACCATGTCCTACAAAAGAGGTACCTACCTTGGCAAGTCTGAATTTTGGAAAAGCTAGTTTATGTTTGTTTCTGGTTTCAACAGAGTGGTCCACACCAAGCCTCGGGAAATTATCAATATTTTTTCTGACATATCTAATAACTTGATAAATAAATTCACATGGGACCGTAAATATATTAATTTCTTTAAACTTTTCTCGTAATGAATCTCGGTACTTCATGTTATAAATAGACCGAATTGCTCTCTTTTGCAAAACAAAGACTGCTTCTATATCTTCTATATGCTCCACGCAGATATTGTTAAGCAAAACTATCTTAACTATATAAAAAGATATAGGTAATGTCTTTATGGAGCCGCAATTTCAAAATTATTGAATTATTGCACGCAGGGCAATCGATAAGAGCAGGATAGACAATTAAATAATTTGGCCGAGTGCGAATCGGGCTCGTGGAACCCTAAAAACATACATATCCACAATAGAGATGCCATTATACCGGGTGTAAATAGATTGCTATATATAAATATTGCTATAGATAGAAATAGACCTCAAACAGCTGGAGGTTTCACAGACGACGCTCTCTCTAAGCTCTCCCGTATGTCGGTGCGTTAGGATTCACGCATTTTTGTTTGGAACTTAATTATTTCCTAAACTAAGGGTGTCCGCGGGTATGACTCTTGGGAAAAGTTGTTCAGTAGGGTCGGTAGAATATGTGGTTTCATTTAATGGTAGCAGTCTATTTACACCCGGTATATGTCGTGCGTGATCAGATCATAGAAATGGTCGCATTTCATGAAATATAACATTGTTTGTTTGTTGACAATTTCATGATGTGGATTGACCAAATCAATGAATAGAGATCGTTTGACGATATAATATACTAACACAGGACCATTTCATAATCTGATCAAACATCGTAAGATCATATCGTAAAATAGTTCGAACATTTCATGAAATAGTCGACCATTTCATGAAATCATCGCATTTCGTCAAATAGTCAAACGTCGCTGACCAAATCGTTAAACGTTGAACATTTAATGATCTGGTCAGTGACAGTTGACTATTTCATGAAATGCGACCATTTCATAAAATGATGGACTATATTTTCATGAAATATTCAGTTCTATGATCTGGTCACGACATATCCATAATATTAAGGCGACAAAAAACAAATCGCTAAAATGGTACCACCTGACAAACAATTTAGCACCCTGTGAATGCGGAACTGTAATTGTCTTGTTTGTTGTTTGAGTTTAGAGTATTTACAATAATGTGTGCAAATTTTAAAAGTTGTATGTATTGCCGTCTTTAAGATAGGTCTAAAAAACAACATTTGTCTATTCAATACAGAAAGAAAAAGACAGAGTCCTGTCAAATAAGTTCAGTCGTGTTACGCCGAACCGATACCACTATCAACAAAAATTCATCAAAAATTAATAAAATGTATTCGATTGTGAAGCAAATCTAGTGGAAACCATTTTCCTTGTATCACTGGAATTGATTCGATAACACTGACACGAGTGGCAGTAACTCAATAATGGATATTGTAATTTCTCCATGACAAATAAAACGTTGAATTTCAATAATATCCCTTTGAAAAATTATTACCTCTCCTCTCACTGAATGGCTGACTGACTCAGCTTCTTTGCTTGTTGTAAGTATCTGTATATATATGTATGTATTAGTGCGTACTATATTTTTGCTCAGATTATAAGTTTAAATTAACTGTAATTTTATCATGACGTATACACTTATGCAAATTCCTTAAATGAAAATGTAAATTTAAACTTTATGACAGTGGCCAGTGACGATATATAATATAATAATACGTTATTTAATAATAATTTAGAACGTCTGCTAACGTGAGCTTTAATAATACTATAAAAATGTATGTATTCATGTTTTACCCAAGGTTGAGTTGAAGAAATTTCTTGCAGGAATAAACCCGGCCTTGTCTTCTGCCTGTTTACTATCCTTGTAAATATCTTTTGTGTGCAATAGAGTGATAATTAATTTAGCATCCTACTTCTGAAGCAACAAACCTCATAAGAATCACCAGCGGCGCAACTCAAGAGTTTCCAACTGCACCAGGTGATTGCTTTAAATTCTCAGTAATACTGACCAATCACAGGCCACACTGCAATTGGCTGACCAATTACTGGCGAAAACGATATGCTTATGTAACTACAAATAGCGCGCGAGTTAAATGCAAAGCTAAGGAATGCGCTATATACAGACACTACAACTATGCACACAGCACTACCGCAGTTTAAAATCCATACAATTGTCCAACGAACACGCTCCGACAGAGCAACTGTGCGGGGCCTGAGGCGAGACGCTAAAGGTAAGCTACCAAGCTACAATTTTCAAACAAGCAGTTTGGAGTCTCGCCCCGCACAACCACTCCGTCGGAACGGCTTCGTTGAACAACTGTATGGATATTTTACTGTGGCACTACACAGCAGGCGTGCGAGGGAGGTGTGCGGACGACGGGGGGACGTGCTCCCGCCCTTTGCCTCCCCCCCCCCGAGTGAATTCAACTCCGACCATATTCAACTCGCGCGCTACCTGTACACCTACTTACCTGTATTTAAATTTTTCAAAAGCCTTTTACCTAATTGACTAGAACCATATTATAGGTAATTACAACCTGTTTAGTCACGGCTCCGACGACGTTGCTATATGGCAAACTAACACTTTGTATAAAAAAATCACAATATCCTTTGTTAGCGGTTGTCTTGTCGTATATTTAAGAGCAAATCTTTCATCAGTGTACCTATCTTCATTACGTTTTATTCATATCAATGGCATGAAGCGGTTGTCTGCGTTGTATAAAAACCAGCCAAGTGCGAGTCGGACTCGAGCACAAAGGGTTTCGTATCGTTATCTTTAAAATCGGCAAGAAAACCTTGTTTTTTGTATGGGGGTGCGCGGGTCCGACTCGCACTTGGCTGGTTTTAGTATTTGTTGTTATAGCGACAAGAGAAATACAATCTTCGTCTTCTTCGAAAAGTTCGTCAGAAAATGTTCGAACCTGTAACGTGCATGATAGCAAAAATCTTCAACCAAATTAAGACGTTATGTCGTTAACATAAGATGTAATGCCAGTTGTACGAAATCGTCATTTGAATTTGTTACCCCATAGCGGTGACAAGATGTATTGCGGTCTTTTTTGAGCGAGATTGTGAATATAGTTGTTTATGAGAGGTCAATGCTTATAAACGACACTATCGGATGGTGCAATAATAGGATTGATTCCTAGACAATGAAATTGTAAAAAAAACTAATAATTCATTTTAGATTTTTTTTTGTTTGTTTGAAAAACACTTTTACTTGTCCATTTATTTATATTATTTCCCTTACCGGATTCGCTGTTATAGCATTATCACGAGCGTTATAGCATTATTACAGCGAAACCGGTAAGGGAAATATTATAAATAAGTGGACAAGTACAAGTGTTTTTCAATCAAAAATGTATCAAAAGTTCCACCAAGTGCAAACAATCACGAGCATCAACTCCATACATTTTAGGTTTTCATCAAAATCGGCCCCGAGACTTCTTTGATCATCAATGTAATAAATTTATTTACCCAGTCATACTGTGCGAGCTAAATGTTCTACAGAGAGACTTTCCACCAACTTTGTTGTACACTCCAGATATTACATGCAGCGTAGACCACTTTAGTCAGGAGACTACAAGAGGAGTTCTGAAACTGGAATGAGAGCCGGAAACTCTCTGATGAGAAATAAGTGAACTTGTAAGAGACGCCGCAGTTTTCAGTTTTACTAATAAGTGTAATAAAACTTTTGAACCTATTTATAGATACTACGATATGTAAGGTCCTACAATAGTAAGGGAAAATAATTCTAGGGTAGATCATGTATCGTTAACCGATCAAAATCCAGAAGGAAAAAAAAATTTTTGCTTAAATAAATTTTTCACTTCCCAGTACAAAGTGATTCAATCAACTGACTAAATTTCTATGGAAGGTCAATAAAAAGCCACGGCAAATTTTTTTTTCCGGTGGAATGTGCTCTATTAGAGATACTCTATCATCTGTTATTTTTTTTTTTCACTTTTAATTTCACCTTATAATACTAATAATTTGTCACTATGCCCAACAGGTTTCACTATTCAGCATTGATAAATACTTGCCTTTGCCCACGGTTTCCCTCCCGTGGAAGTGTCTTTCAATTAATGTATCTCTTATTTGCTTATATCGATAGTTTTAGGCTTAGCAGTTATTTTATCAACATCCCACATGGCCTTGTCTTGATCAGAATTACTGAGATGATAATAAAAAAACGCATCCAAATCCGCTGATGGTTCTCGAGTTAAAACGGAACATTACCCTGACAGATAAAATTCTAAAACTTATAGTTTTGGCTTCAGTGACCTTTTTAAAATTTTGCTCTTCACGATTTTTTTACATCTTAATTATTAGTATTACATCTAAAATAATTTTATACAGCTTCTTCCACCCAAAGGTTGTCCAGAAGATATCGCTTTAAGCCATAAAGCCGCCTGTTTGTTCTTACCGTAATCGTATTTTAACTTCAATGTTATTGCTTTCTTTTCTTTTGTGGTGTGACAGTAAAACTGTACATATATTGTACAAAGGGTCCATATATTTCCACGTTTAGGAAATGGCATCCATACTACATTTCTTTATTCCGTGCTCTTCGCTTTATCAAACATTTCCATAAATCTTTATACGACAAATACGTACACTTGGCTGACAAGGAGTTGCAAAGTACAAAAATTTTCATGTTTTCTTTGGTTGCTTTTCTGAGTAAGGCAATTTTTTTGTCCGGATTCTCTTTTTAAAATGTTCGACCTTCGCCACTTTATATTGTTATGTTTTTATAGTGAAATCCCTCGCTACATAATCCTAGTTAATAAGAACTGTGAATTTCATAACTGTCTGAAGTATAACACATATTGTAGCGACGACAACGCCTATTACATGAAAATATTATTAGCATGAAATCACATAACGCCCTCGTGAGCGTTCTGTGTGTGCCTTACTAGCAGGAACATCATCAAATATTTATAAAAATTTGGTGTACAATGAAATATGGTAGAAAAATTCAGCGGTCTAGGATAAGTAACTCGGTGGCGCAGTCGGTAGCGCGCTTGTCGTGATAGCATGAGGTCGCAGGTTCGAATCCTGGCCCGAGGACTTTTTCAAATTCTTGTCTTACTCCAAATTTGTTTCTAATTGATATTTTCTAATTTGCAATAATATTATTTGTAGTATATTGTATTGTGATTTCATGTAAACCTACCAGGCGATATATTTCAACATCTACCCTCCATACTACAAATAGAACCACAATTTGTTTACTCTTCACCATAAGCCTGAAAACCAATTCCTATAAAACCTTCAATATAACCCCCCGAAGCCGTAAAACACGTGCAGCGAGTACAATAAATAAGACCTTGACCTTGAACTCTGGTATCTCTCAGCTACTGATCGATCTGTGGAGGATTCGTCCTTTGAACATGGGGTCTCAAATATGGGAGTTTATTGAATTTTAACTTTTCCGCGTGGCTGCACTAGCGTTTATGTGTCTTTTAGATAAAAACTATTTATCAATAGTTTTCAGCTTGGCAGTTATTTCATTAACATCCCTTATAGTATAGTCTGTATGTTGATATAGATAACTACGATGATATGAAAGAAAACCGTATCCAAATTAGATGAGTGGTTCTCGAGTTGAAACGGAACAAACATACATACAGACACGCAAAAATTCCAATTAAAACTAATTAAAAATAACACAACATAGTCTCAGTTTATAGCTGTAGTATTGACCCTTCAGTTTGCGCTTTATTTCGTAAAACGTTAGTGGGCGATTGGAGAGCATTTCGCCCCTAATAATAAAATGATTTACTTTCGTAAATAGAGGAAATGAAGAGATATAATATGTTCCTATCTAGAATCTAGATATGTATAACCCAGATTCCTTTAGAAAAGTAAATAGGTACTTTCTGAGTGAGTGCACTTCATCCTTGGTGGTTTTGCCGACGCTTTCCATCGGCTGACGCAGTAGCAAGCGTAAGCCTATTGTGAATAAAAAAAAGTTCTTCTATCACGGATACGTATGATTTGGTCCTTCGTCCTTCTAGATTGATTTGATCGAACTTTCTTTACCGATATTCTTCACCAAGTGAAATGTTTTAAGGATTACTTTAACACTTTACATTATAAATAAATTAAAATCTTGTTTTAGCAAACGAAAAAACAACGAAGTCTGATCGGGGCAAAAATACCAATAAACTGCGGGATGAAATAAATGTTTAGTATGGCGTCGAGTTGAACTTCAGTTGACGATTTTAGTCTTAAGAAATCGGAGGGCCTTGATTTTGAAACTAACATATCGTAAACTGAACAATCAACTGTAATCATAAAAATTAGAAAAAAACTGTCGCTGTAGGTCGGCCAATCACGACTGGTCCACTAACGCACGGCAAACAGTACGAACCAATCTGTCTTTCTGCCTTCTGAGGGTCTGATACTATAGGTATTTTGAAAATGTCAATTTGTTAAATAAATGCGTTTTGTATTTGTCTTTCATTCGCTGCTTGTGACAGATAAATACGATATTTTGAAAAGTAATAAATTACTAACTGATAGAATGGAATACACCTATCGGGCTTTTTCTAGAAAGATAAATGTCTGAAAAGCAATAAAGGAAGGCTACATTTCACGTCACACCCAAGCAATATCGAATAAACAAGTCTTCAATAAAGTCCTCCAAATCATCCCACGCCCGAATAAAAACACAAATATATATAAAAATATACCACATTCAATACATCGGAGTAATGAAAAGATTTGCGATTTAGTAATAAACTGTAGAGGTAGTTGCTCAGTTGATAAAACGCTGGACTGTCGATTGGCAGATTTTTGGACCCAGGTTTGAATACCGTCGGTCGTACATAAACCAATAAGTTTTTTGGAATTTATGTGCAAAGATAGTATTTGAAAACTTACTACCATAGACGTACAAAAAAAAGAGAACGGAGTCGCCGCTAATAAATAATTGAAGCATAGAAATGGCAGCGGTTTACAGTTAAATGAAATGAATACTTTTCAATGTAGGTACATAAATACACTTATCGCAAGTTAGGATTTATTATATAATAAAAATAAATAAATAGAAAAGAGGAAAAATACAATCGATTAAATTCGTTTTTGGGTTTGCTTATATTTAATAACTTAATACACATACATGAACTAAAATAAAGGTATGTTTAATTTATACAATTATGTATATAAGATGTGATAATATTAGCTACCCATATACTAAATACTAATACGTTACTTATATAAATAAATGCACCTTGTGTGAGTATACTTACTATGGTAAATAGCTTACTATGATGTGAATGTGTGGATGCCAGACTCGTGTGTACACGAGAATACACCTACCATGGGTGCTTTCGTTTTTGGTTAGCGAAATTCCTTCCGCCTTATTTTGTACTTCCATGCTTACTACATGCTGAACGGTGAAGAAACTACCATTGAGGTAAAAGTACATGCCCAAAAAAGGCCGCATTTGTACCCAAGGCACGGCGATAAGGCTCAAAACCGGGTATAACATTTATACGTTAAATATCGTTGGACTGAAATACCACTGACTCCTCATCGTCCCGAAGATAAACCTGATGACGACATGGGTATGTTTGTTGTACTGGAAAATATAACATTCGAGGTATGGTGTGTATCTTTCTATGAAGAGACTTCCTTATAATGATTTGTTCAGTAGTATATTGATAAACATGAAATTATTTCAGGGATATGAAAAAATATTTGATCAATTCCCGAGAGATGTTGAGATAGAAACTCGACTTTATGATTTCTCCAAACTCCAAAGAAGTCTCATGATTTGATCAAATAACAAAACTTTAATTAGCACATAACCAATATTGGTTCATTCAAATACCTAGGATAAAAGTAAATAATTAGTGCAACGACGAGCGAGGCGAGGGGAAGCGTGTAAGATTACTTGTGATGTTTATTTTGGTATTTCACTGGTACCAGTTTTGGGATTTGATCAAATAACTAGATCAAACACCTGTCAGAAAACTGGAACAGAAAAAGAAGAAAAAAAACCACTTGTCTTTGCACGCTTGGATAGATACATAATTATTATCGATATTTACTTCAATGTATTCGTTACCCTATAGCCGAGAGACCCTCTGATGGGAGTGATAACAGCCAGCCTTGATAAGAATTCGTTAAACTTAACTAATTAGAAGATTTGTCGACTCCGCAGTCCTTAAGCTCTGTTGAGGTGGAAACCAGATATCTACTTTTGAAGTAATTATTATTTACCTGGTAATATTTTACCTTCGGTCTCTCGCCAGTCTCATCCATTGCCTACCGACAGTCTTGACGATATCGTCTCGCCTTCGGGCCATCGGTCTACCCACTGAACAAACGGTATAACCTTTCTATTGACCTCCGTAAATACTCGTATTCTATTTAAGCAAAAAAGTAAAAAGTACCTATGTGTGGCCCAGTTACGCTTCAAATTACATTATTGATAACAGTCCATCCACCCATCCATCCATCCAGCCATCAGCCCGTGTTCGTATATTACACTACCCAACCGGTTTCACTATGTGAGCATCATCAGGGGCTTTTAAATTAAAGTTATTACATATTTTTACAATGCTTATGTTGCTAGATGTCCGTTCATCCGTTTCCCAAATTTCGCCACTCATATCGGTCCTCTGTCCTCCTCATCCAGCCGCCTTCAGGTCGTCGATCCAGCGGGCATGAGGTCGGCCTACGCTACACTTTGCCGTACGTGGTCTCCATTCTAAAACCTTTCAGCCTCAACGGCCATCATGTTTGCAAAAAATATGGCCTGCTCACTGCCACTTACTGATTCCGCAGGCTTTGTCGGTTACTTTCGATCTCCGACGGATCTCCTCATTTCAGATTCTATCTATCAGAGATACCCCAAGCAAGCAGCATTGATAACAGTAATACTTACTTACTATCAAATTTTCTCCTTTATGTACCAACTGCTTACTAAATCAACACATTTGTTGTGACGAAAAACACTTGTACATTTCCACAAATAATATTTAATATTACACTACCCAACCGGCTTCACTAAGTGAACATTATCAGGAGCTTTTAAATTAAAGTTCTTACATATATTTACAATGTTTATGTTGCTAGATGTCCGTGCATCCGTAAATCAACACCCCTGCTTTCTTTTTGATCAGGACAATTTTCTTCGGAAATTTTAACTATTACGTTATTTTTTTGTATTGCCGCTATCTTTAACATTTTAAGTGAGGAACACAATAAATTATTGAAATTACCAATTGGCATTATTAGATTACAGTTCAGATCGTAGCTTTGATGCATCTTACAGATTATAATAACCGTATATACTGATAAACAAGTAGTAAAAAAAGTCATGTCTAGACATTGAATATTTTTGCGAAATTTTAAAAGAAATGGGTTATTTTAGTACTGAACTATTGGTTAATCTTAATGTGTTAAGAGTTCTGCAATCCATCAGTCAACAACGATGACACTCTTGCAATGAGTTAGACTATCACTGGGACCTACTTTTCTTCGCCGAAAATCAGCCAGTGTTATAGCGATTAACAAAAACAATACCTACGCAGGCGAAGTCTTGTATAATTTAGTAGCTTCAATATAATTTCTAGTGCTTTATACAAATAGTCCACACTGTAACATTTGTAATTGGTGTTTCGTATGCAAATCACGGAGCTAGATTTGGGTCTAGAACCAGATCTCTGGTTTTGCTAGTCTAGGCAAGTTTATTTGACTGTCTCAGGTCGTAGAGCAATTTTAGATTTAGCCAGGCAGATTGCAGTGTTGGATTTTAGATGGGGAATTCTCTCTCCAGTTTAAAAAGATAGGTTTCTGTTGGCTTTTGTAATAAGCCGATCCAAAAAAGACGAAGATTGATGTCTATTATTTGCGAAAATAAAGTGAGTTAACATTATGAATGTTAAAAATGGATAAACTCGTTTATGTTATGAATCGGTAATTATTGCTGAATACCAAATCCATAGAGAAATTGCTTGCCTCTCGGTTTTTATTAGCAATATCTTGGATAATATGCACGGAATTATACGAGCTAAGATCCTCCCATTCCTCTTCTACCACCGGAATTGTCAGTTGCAGGAATGTATTCCCCATAATATATTAGTATGTTGTCAGTACTCCATCTTTCCGAACGTTTCAATTCTTCGTTTATCAACTGTACATTAATTCACACTTCCCGATTGTTAATATTCGTTTTAGGAAATAAAAGAAAAAAATAAAGGGAGGAATAATAATTTGAAATTGGGCTTAATTAATATAAGATCCATGAACACGGGTCAGGATGAGTTGTTGATCCATCCATCCATCCATCAGCCCGTGTTCGTCCACTGCTGGACATAGGCCTTTCCCAAATTTCGCCACTCATGTCGGTCCTCTGTCCTCCTCATCCAGCCGCGTCGGTTTCGGTCCAGCGGGCACGAGGTCGGCCTACACTACACTTTGCTGTACGTCTCCATTCTAAAGCCTTTCGGCCCCAATGGCCATCATGTCGGCGACAAATATGACCTGCCCACTGCCACTTCAGCTTACTGATTCTACAGGCTATGTCGGTTACTTTCGATCTCCGACGGATCTCCTCATTTCGGATTCTATCCATCAGAGATATCCCAAGCATAGCCCGCTCCATAGCTCGCTGAGCGACCTTAAATCGGTGGATCAGGCCCTTTGCAGAGGAGGTGGCGTAGGGTTTTATAGCCGTCATGGTTTGCAAACGCGCGTACGTGCTCATCCAAATTCCGACCTCGAACAGATGTGGGTAGAACCATAATATTTTGATAAAGTCCATGGCATACGGTTGTTGTATGTGCTGCTAACAGAAAAAAAAACAAATCTTTCTTGCACCCACAAATATCACGAAAATTAGTCATTAATTTTAGCTGTTTCATTTTGGTTTTGCGTACCTATTTATAATTTTGTTTGTAATTGAATTTTGTCTTGCTCTGCTTATTTCATACACCAACACAATGAATTAGACTAACGCATACTGACTCCCGTGAGTCACTTCCATTGGGTATTAATCGAAAATCAGTGCTGCAAAGCTAAATTTTTTGCAGCAATATGCTGACAATAGTGCCCTTTTCTTGCCACCAAATTATTTGTAATCATAGTACCTAATCGATGATTAAGCATATCGGCTGGTCGATGTTTGTGGGGACCCGAAGGCTGGTGCGTATCTTGGCCAGAGAATTAGCCTGGCCATTCAAAGAGGATACGCTACCAGTCTTCTAGGTACCCTTCCACATGACGGTGGCGATTTAGATAGGATTTTCTATTTAGTTTAACTTATTTTTATTAAAGGTTTAACAAGGATTTTAGGTTAGTTTTACTCTTTTTAATTTAGGTAAGTTTTATTTATAATTTATATTCTATCATTGAGTACCTAATCGTACTAAATCTTGGTACCTACCTTCTTGTATCTGTTTGTAAAATTATTTCATTTTTATGTATCTGTTTTATTACTGTCTGAGATTTGAGTATTACCATAAGTGTGGTGGCTTGAAATAAATTGCTTACATACTACTTACAGGTTTACGAGTACAGGTCGCGCCAAACTCTTAGCCCCCTCTAAATACGACAATCTATGGGCCGTTCTTCTAAATGTATGGTACTAGAAGTTTGGCGCGGTCTCTTTTTTCGTAGACCAACTTATACAATGTACCGGGTAACTACGGAACCCTACACTGCGCCTAGCCCAACCCGCACTTGGCCGGTTTTTTTACCATTCATATTCAAGTCACTATGTAAACTTCATTTGCCCATCTTAACTTATATATTTTTATTCCCTGCCATCTACTTTTATGACATATTTTATCACCAATGCTAGTTATAATTATATAAACCTTATTATTTCTGTATTGCCACACAAAAAAACAAAAAATGAAAGCAAAAAATGTCCAGTGAAAGGATTACACTGAAAGTAAAGCTACGAAGAAAACAAAAACCTTCAGACTCCACTGTATAAAGATTAATTTATTCAAAGCTAATTTATTTCAAGTATTAAAACAAAAGGACATAGAAGCGATAACAATTTTCATTCTCGAATACAAAATTTATTCCGCCTTTAACATAAAAAGCATTGAAAATTAGATATTATTCTGGCTACTTTTATCTCAATTTATTTTGTGGGGCTTTAGAATTGATCCCGCATTTTAAAAGGGAATCCCAATTTACTGAGAATGGAGACGGTAATAAAGTTTAGGTGGATCTTAAGGGCACTTGTACTTTTCTTTTGTGTTTGTACATGGAGGGTAAGAATAACTTTGCATTTGAAGCAAAAGATTCCTAGCCGACTTAGTCTTTCAACTATCGCCTTTCTGGCTAGTAGATAAGAGTTAGCTATGCGTCTTGTGTTAGAAATGTAAACGGAACGCAATCATCTGCTGTCTCGTTCACTTATGTGTCATCTCTTTCTTGCACTGTCAACCGCCGCCATGTTAACTTGTGTGTCACCTCTCAATAATAAAATCCCTTCTAAATAAATCAATCTTGTCTCATTATAACCAATTCATCAGGTTATGGGCACCAGCTTGCTTCCCTGTGATTAAATTAAATATATTTTTTGAATTCAGACAGATTGTCATAGTTTTCCCCCAAGTTCGTAATTCCAAGCATCATGGCCGACCCCAAGACGACCATCGAAAAACTACGTGGTGTCGACAATTACGGCACTTGGAAGTTTGTAACAAAGATGTTACTGATACATGAAGAACTCTGGGACGCTGTGGAAGAAAAGAAGGAAAAAGATGACAAAACACAGAAGAAGGCATTAGCTCGTATTTGTCTTCTTGTTCAACCATGTGTATATCCGCACATAAGAAACGCGAAGACGGCACACGAGGCCTGGAGCAACCTTGAAAATGTTTATGAAGGTAAAGGCCTGAGCAGGCGCTTGTCATTGTTACGCACGTTGTTCGGGATGAAGCTCGATTCTTTCTCAAACATAGAGTCATATCTCACGAAGGTGGCCGAGATAGGCCAACAGCTTGACGATATAGGCGCTGGCGTGGAAGACAATTTTCTAGCTATCGTAATGCTGAGCGGGCTCTCATCAGACTACGACCCACTCATCATGACTTTAGAAAATTCGACTTTGAAACTCACAACTGAGTTTGTGAGGTCAAGATTAACTCAAGAATATCAGCGGAGACAAGAAAGAGACGATGCAAGCACAGCGCTGATAGTAAGGAAACAGGCAAAGGTGTTTCGCTGCTTCAGATGTAAGAAACCGGGCCACAGCATCAAGGATTGTCCTCGCAGAGCCAAGGATGATGGTCATTCAAAGGGAAAGAGTTCAGATAAGGCCTTGTTATCTGCGTTATCTGTTGAATTATCCAGGGATGTTTGGTATGTGGACTCGGGTGCTACCAGTCACATGTGTAATGACAAAGACATGTTACACGATTTCGTGTTTGACACTCCAGTATCGGTGAGTGTTGCGAATGGTGAAAAACTGATGTCATCGGGAAGAGGAAATGTGAAAATTCCTTTACAGAACACTTTAAGAACTGTAAGTGATGTGTTATATGTACCTAAGCTAGCGACTAACTTACTTTCAGTCAGTGCAATGGCACGTAAAGGTTTTAGTGTAACATTTCAGGGAAAATTGTGTAAAGTTTGTGATGGCCATGAGGTAGTTGCAACGGCTAGATCTCAAAATGGTATTTATGTACTCAATACCAAAGGTGAAGCTTCTTTTGTTACTAAAGAGAAGTCATGTGCTGCGTCTGTGTGTGGAAGGGGGACAGATTTTGTTTTACCAACAGACCCAGTTGCAGAGGTGGCCGTGCCAGGATCTCAGGCTGCATCCAGGGAGTCGCAGGAGGTTTGGCATAGAAGGCTTGGACATCTCAATGTGCGAAGTATGCAGCTTTTAAAAGGTATGGCTACTGGCATGGATTTTGATAACTCAACTTTCAAATCATGTGTTGCTTGTATTCAAGGTAAACAAACAAAGTTACCTTTTCCAAAGAAGTCCAAGAGTAGGGCAAAAGTCTCGTTAGGGCTTGTGCACAGTGATCTTTGTGGGCCTTTTTCAAAGAATTCATTTAGTGGATCGAAATACTTTCTAACATTTATTGACGATTTCACTAGGAAAACCTATGTGTATTTTCTGAAGTCCAAAAATCAAGTTTTTGATAAATTTAAAGAGTTTAAGGCTATGGTAGAAAATCAAACAGGGAATAAGATAAAGGTATTGCGCACTGACAATGGTGGTGAATATGTAAATAAATGTTTACAGGATTTCCTAAAGAGCTGCGGGATCCGTCACCAGACCACAGTACCGCACTCACCGCAGCAAAATGGAATTGCTGAACGAGCCAACCGCACCATAGTGGAGAAGGCCAGGTGCATGCTTCTCGATGCAGGCCTTGATCAGCGGTTCTGGGCAGAGGCAGTTAATACTGCTGTTTACCTGAAGAATAGGACACCAACCAAAGCTGTTCTGGGCACTACTCCTGAGGAAAAATGGTCAAATAAAAGGGTAAATATTACTCACCTTAGAACTTTTGGCTGTTTAGCTTATGCAATGATAGAAAAACGTAAGAAATTCGATTCAAAATGTAACAAATACATTTTTGTGGGTTACTGTGAAGAGACAAAAGGGTATAGATTACTAAACCCTTCACGTCCGTCAGAATGCATTAAAGCAAGAAATGTAACTTTCTTAGAAAATGAATTTTATTTACCAAAAGGTAAAAGTGATGAATTCACTGAGCTAATTCTAACATATTCTCACAATCAAAACTCTTCAACTTCTCATGAGATTGAAGATAATATGGGCAATGAAACTGTTCCAGAGTCACTAGACCAGTCCATGTCAGATCAGTCACAAGAACAGTCCATATCAGATCAGTCACCAGAGCAGTCAAGACTAGATCAGTCCTTATCAGATTTAAATGATGTAACAGGGATACCCAGTAATGCGGGATCTGATAAATCTACTATAATTCCCCGGGATAGTATTATATCAGTGAGTAGCCTTGAATCAGATGATTCGCGCGATGAAACTTACGTTCCAGGTGACACATCGATGGACAGTTCAGAAGAGTACACTGAAGTTGTGAACTTAGCATCGCAGTCTCCACACTTGTCCGAGATAAGCCGCTTTGATGACGAACCAGAGACAGTGGTACAAGCTTTGCAAGGAATAGAATCCAAGAAATGGAGAGATGCTATGTCAGATGAGTATAAATCATTTTTGGATAACAAATGCTGGACCATGACTGACTTGCCAGATGGGCAGAGACCTGTAAAGTGCAAGTGGGTTTATAAAAGGAAGAGAGGATTGAATGGAGAAGTATTGAAATATAAAGCTCGATTAGTAGCAAAAGGTTATACACAAAAATATGGCGTAAATTACAATGAAACTTTTTCACCAGTGGTGAGGTACTCAACTATTAGAATCTTGCTTGCTTTGGCCGCTGAGATGAATATGGAGATAGATCACCTTGATGTGAAGACTGCATTTTTGAATGGAGACCTCAAGGAGACCGTCTACATGGAACAGCCGGAGGGCTTTGAGGATAAAGAGAACCCGAACAAAGTCTATCGCCTGAATAAAGCGATTTATGGGCTCAAACAGGCTTCTAAGAGTTGGTATGAGAAGATAAATACAGTTTTAATAGAAAAACTTAACTTTAGAAAGTTTTCTTCAGAGCCATGTGTTTTTATGAAGAATCATGTTGGAACTGTGACTATTATAGCACTTTATGTCGATGACATAATCTTATTTTCGAATAACAAACAAGAGAAACTGAAAATTAAAGAGAAGCTTATGACTCAATTTGAAATGAAGGATCTAGGGCCAGCATATCACGTCCTTGGCATGAAACTATGCAGAAGAGATGGAAAGTGGACTTTAGATCAGTCTAGTTATATTCAAAGAGTGTTGGAGCGTTTTAAAATGTCTGATTGCAAGCCAGCATGCACTCCTATGGAATCTGGGCTGAAGCTTGTAAAAGCAGATTGTAATGAAAATAATTTTCCGTATAGAGAATTAGTAGGATGTATAATGTACATTTCAGTTTGCACGAGGCCAGACATTGCTCATGCAGTCAGCATACTCAGTCAGTTCAACGATAGTTATGCTGAAATACACTGGAAGGCAGCAAAACGGGTGCTTAGATATCTGAAAGGTACGGTTAATCATTGTCTTACTTATGAAAAGAGTAGTATGGATGTCAGCGCCTACGTTGATGCAGATTGGGCCGCCAATGAGATAGATCGGAGGTCATTCACTGGGTTTGTCTTTAAAATAGGTAAGTCTACAGTATCATGGGAAAGCAGAAAACAAAAGACGGTCGCTCTTTCTAGCACGGAGGCGGAGTACATGGCACTCTCTGACGCATGTAAAGAGGCTTTGTTTATCAGAACTTTCTTGTATGAATGTTTAGGTACAAGTTGTAAAATTACTATGTTTAATGATAGTCAATCAGCACAAAAACTTTGTGTTAATCCAATGTATCACTCTAGAACTAAGCATATTGATGTCAGACATCATTTCATTCGAGGAATTGTAAACAAAGGTATTATTGATTTAAATTATTTGTCTACCGATCAAATGACGGCTGATATTTTAACTAAACCTTTAACTAAAGAGAAAACTGAAAAATTTGTCAGTCAACTTGGCTTAGCGGAGACAATTTAAATATTGTAAAATCAATTAATAATGTTACCTGTTCATTTTAAGTTGCATAAAAACTTTATAGCTTTTGTTTTAAGGGCCAGTTTGATAAATGATTGCATTGTTTAAGGGCCAGTGTTAGAAATGTAAACGGAACGCAATCATCTGCTGTCTCGTTCACTTATGTGTCATCTCTTTCTTGCACTGTCAACCGCCGCCATGTTAACTTGTGTGTCACCTCTCAATAATAAAATCCCTTCTAAATAAATCAATCTTGTCTCATTATAACCAATTCATCATCTTGAAATTATGGGAACAGGATTTACATCGAAGAGCTTGTATGAAAGCTAATAGCGCCACGTCGGTTCGTAGCTGTTGCAATTTGCTACGAATTGCTACGTCGTTTTGTAGCGCCTTTACGCTCTATATAAACTAAAGATTTATACGCACCCCTGTGTCCGAGTCGTAGCGTGGATTAAATCACTGTGGTTAAATTAATTTGTGTCCAGTCTTTGCCTCGGAAGGCACGTTAAGCTGTCGGTCCGTTTGTGTCTGAAGGACGGCGGTAGTGCTCCCTACTACCCACTACTACTTACCCGTTTTTTTATTATCATAGTAGAAACCCTGGTCCAGCACATAGGCTATAAGGGTTGTCTATAAAATGACACCCAAGCCAAAAATGCGACAAAGATTCAATAAACGCGGGCGAACCGACGGCAAAAGCTAGTTAATAAAAAATACATCGTCACGGCTTTAATACTCGAGGGGTTTCAGAGGTGTTTCCACCTTTCACCGACGATTATAACGTCCTAGCGCAAGTCCAAATAATAACAAATAATTTGGCCAAGTGCGAGTCGGGCTCGCGCACAAAAGGTTCCGTACCACCCCACAATACGGGTGCAGAATCTTAAAAACATGGTAAATAACAAAGAAATAAATGCCAAAGCAACATCAAGGCTACAAAAAACAAGGCCCTAAAATGGTAGTACCTGACAAAAAACTTGATACTTGAACCATACTTTTAAGTATGTCCTACAAATTATTATTATTAAATACCGTGTTTAGCACTTACGTATTATTATTGTTGACTATATGCCAACTGTTTCACCGAGACAATTTTGGCATATTCAAGTCGAGTGGCGAGAACGAATTTATATTATATAAGGTGCTGTAAAAATATCTGCCACGGCTGTAATGGGAGAGTGTATTGTGTATATAGATAACAATAGTAACGATATTTTATTGATCTAAAGTCATAAATTTATTCATACAAAAAAATGTGCGCATAAGTTAGAATTGGTTTACTTGCATAAAACCGTCCTGTAATAACACAAAACTGTTGGAAAGAGATATTAATGATTTTCATTGATGAAATGACACATCGCTCGTAGTTTTTGCAATATTTATTTATTTTCTCAAACTTATACAAGGTGTAAATGCAAAGTCAAGAATCCCTTTCGGGTATGACAGTATACACTATTCTGATGTAATTACGAGAAAAAAAAATATACCTTGAATTTTCACCAAAAATTCCATCATTTTTCTAAGCTATGGCTACACAGCTCACCGGTCTCCCCACACACCTAATTGCACCCCGCAACCCGCATCCCTCATACGAGTGGCCAGCGACCAGTGAGGGTGTCAACGCGATTAGTGTATTTGGAGTAAAGAAAATCGTCTTATTATGAGGTACTGGTACTTTATTTAGAGCTCCCAGTATTTAAAATAATATCTTTACCGATCATACTAACACACCCTTAAAGAATTCTTGCCTTTGCTTTTACACCCTGTATAACTATTCCGGGGTACAAAATTTCTTCACTATTGTAATCTACATACACAATACTATCTCCCATTACAGCAGTGGCAGATATTTTCAGAGCACCTTATATAATATTATGTGTCCTACAATATAACTAAATTTAAACCTTGTATGTGTTACCGAAACCAATGAAGTTAAAATAATACAATTTTTTCGAGGTTTCTTGTATAGGGCCCAACCTTACTTTTTATATTTCATTATTTGTCTTGATAGAGGCCATATTAACACGTACTCTGTGAAAGTTTCAACAAAGTCTTGTAAAGTAACAGACGGACAGACTGACAGCGGAGGCTTAATAATAGGGTCCCGTTGAAACTCTAAAACTATATTACCCATCAGTATTATTTTCAAGGACGGAATCTACAGCTGAAAATTAAATTTGAATTGAAAACCCATCAATAACAAGAATGAAACTGAACCGTAATGACAAAACAATAAAGACCTAATTTCTATAATACTTAGTACAACATTTCAAAAGCTTTTTTCGGACATGCCAATGTTTTCGTAATTATCGCCTCTGGCTTTTTCTCAACTGTGATAAACTAACTTAACTCTTAGGTGATGGATAATAAAGCGATTTTTCTTTGCCTCGTGAGCTATTTGACATGGGGAAGGTTAAATCATGGTACGCAGTTTAACCCTATTCATTTCAATTTTGAAACATGTTTAGTTTTAACAGTGTAAGGTTTTTAATTAAATTCTACCTGTTGACTTTAGACTTTCATCATTGGGTCTCAGGTTAAAAGCTTGCTTTTGTGGGGTTCCGCACCTCAAAATGACAAAACGAAACCCTTATACGATCAATTTGTTGTTAGCTTGTCACGACCCTTTTTCTCTGGCTTCGTTAGAGATATCAAGTTGAAACTTATACCTCATACAAAAGTCTACAGCCATAAATAACTGATGAAAAATCAGGCTTCTAACGTATTGAAAAAGGAAGTTATCACTCTTTACGTAATCAATTTCATACATATTGGCAGACCATTAAAATCTATAAGGTTCTTCGTTGGGTTTTTCTGGTTGACTTAGAAAGGCACACATCTAGAAAAATATCTGAAAACTACAGATCACACTAATATTATAAATGCGAAAGTTTGTGTTTGTGTACGTGTGTGTGTGTGTGTGTGTGTGTGTGTGTGTGTGTGTGTGTGTGTGTGTTTGTTATTCTTTCACGCTGAAACGGCTGGACGGATATGGATGAAATTTAGAATGGATATAGCTTTTACCCTAACTTAACACATAGGCTATTTTTATCCCGGAAAAAAGCATGTAGTTAAACCGAATAACATGCGGGTAGAGCCGCGGGCAAAAGCTAGTATTTAATAATTTAAGAAGAAATACTTTTCCAATATAATTAGACCCCCTGAGGAGTTTAATAGATGGTAAGTGTCAAGTTAGTTTGGAAAATTATAACTGCTCGTGGAATATGTTTTTGGTTTAAAAGGTATATACTGTGATACCGGGTTATTGAAATAATAGAGTTTCTTTAACTTTTCACTATTTATCTAATGGTTTCTAGCACTTTTTCAGATCAATTACTCGCTCAACGGGACGCTCAGAGTGGGAGTCTGCTGGTTTTTTTTGGAAGATCTCGATAAATCTTTAAAAACGACGAAAAAAGATTCATAAGGATTATCGATTGTCAACCAATAACGAGCCCAAATTTTTCTTTAACCTAACTATATGACCTAAGTCTTGCCTATCTGGGGCACGACAGTACCCCCGCCAAGTCGAGCTAAAAAGCGGCACGCCGCCGTACCATCCTTTTCTCGAAGCAGTTCAAGCCATTTTCGACCCCCCTATAACTTCGTTGTGGATAAAACTAGAAGCCTCATTTTTCCCATATAAATAAATATAATTACAAAGTTAAATTTGCAGTAAATAAATCAGTGTGCCTGTCAAGAAGTAGAATGGACCTGAATGGAAAAAAAGTGGGAATATCTACAAAAAGATATCAGATGCAATCAAAACCAAATCTTGTAAAAAAAAAACAAATCTCGCAACTTGGTTCTTCTACCGTAAAAAGTTGTGAGATCCATGTAAAT
Organism: Ypsolopha scabrella; assembly: GCA_910592155.1. NCBI lineage: Eukaryota > Metazoa > Arthropoda > Insecta > Lepidoptera > Ypsolophidae > Ypsolopha > Ypsolopha scabrella. The sequence continues at coordinate 2,641,144 of OU342980.1, read as the reverse complement.
CCAAGCCGGTTAATTTATTCAGTCCGTACTTAAGGGAACTTCTGTCTTAAGTTATTACGTAATTAGCTAACCTAACAATATCAATATTAAAAATCTTTTATGTTTTAAATAAAAAGATTGACTTGGCAATCGCACTAAATAATCTAATTTAATATATTAATATGTATTACTTGTGAGATACATTGTGTTTTCAGTATAAGTTTTATCGTCCAAAACTTAATATTGTTAATAATTCAACTCTGTTGAAACCAGAAACAAACATAAACTAGCTTTTCCAAAATTAAGACTTGCCAAAGTAGGTACCTCTTTTGTAGGACATGGTATAAGATTTTACAATAAGCTTCCAGAGGAGGTCCTTAGTTTGCCTGAAAATAAGTTTAAACTATATATTAAGCAGGGACTACTTAAGAAAGCTTATTATAAAATCAATGATTATTTGGATGATAATGAAGCATGGTGTAATAAATAATAATAATCTTATTCAATATTGTAATTAATAATTAGCATATTTTAATACTGTACGATTCCTCTAAAGGCTTAAAATAATTAATATGTAAACTTACTTTGTTAAAGGTAATAGACAATATGAGACGGGTTGACTAAGATATATTTTTTTTTCTCGTGACTAATTCCCGCAGTCTTATATTTTTTTATGCCTTTATTTGAGTAGGTATGTATATGATTTTGTATCATATGTTTTATTTTGAAAAAAGGAATGTTTGCTAAGTTTCTTGCCCTTCTTCTTAGCAATACTAATCGAATGGTGCGGATGGTTAGGCATTATGTATATACAATATTTCTATTCCTATATTTCTATATTTTATGCAAGTGTATAACTTTATTACATTTTAGTAGCCCACCCTTAATATTTTTTGTATGTATTTCCCGTTTTTATTATTTCTTCATTGTATTATGTATATATAATATTTTTATTCCTAGATTCCCCTATTTTATTTATTTTTTATTTATTTATTTATTTAAAAACTTACGACTATCATTTATTAATGCAGGTGTATATTTTATTTCCCGTATTATTATATATTTTTTTTATATTCTAAAGACATATTATATTGTGTAAATTAACTTTGACTTGTAGAAAGTATACTTAATGTATCTATTTTGCAAAAATAAATATTTTGATTTGATTTGATTTGATTATATATTATATTATATAACTTATATCATTTTTGTTTTTTATTATATTAAAGTATATATGTACACAAAATAATAAAAAAATAATAATTTCAAGATATATTTCGGACCCTACTGGACCCGGCATCAGTTGATATAATAATGACATTTACAATTAAATGATGGCACATAAAATGACATGGTGACAATTAGTATTAAAAAGAGATTGAAAAAAAGGAAATCTATACCTACCTACCTTTTTTTAGAGATGAGAATGTGAGTGGGGTATGGAAAGAGGGTGTTTGTGAGTGTGTGTGTGTTTGAGAGGGGATGTAAGAATGTTAGTATGAGTGTTAATATCAGAAAATTTTTGATGAGGTTGGTCTGTCTGTAAGTTAGTGCTGTTTATTTAGTCCAGGTTCGTAATGGGCACCAAGCGACCAGATGTAAGACGACTCCCAGGTCCTGAGCTGAATATCAGTCAATGGTGGGTGGAATGATTTTATAATGCGGACGGTGAACTCCTGAAAGCTGAAGGTTACCCTATACTCGGACAGCTACAGGACCTCTTTAATGCCGTAATTCGTACAGGTACTACGCCAAAGGAGTGGAGCAGGAGCCTGGTCATTTTATTCTTCAAAAAAGGGGACAAAATCCTACTAAAGAACTATAGACCAATCGCACTCCTGAGCCACACCTACAAGCTGTTCTCAAGAGTTATCACGAATCGTCTCGCTCAACGATTCGACGACTTCCAACCTCCAGAGCAGGCTGGGTTTCGAAAAGGCTACAGCACCGTGGACCACATTCACACGCTAAGGCAGGTTATACAGAAAACCCAAGAGTATGATCAGCCTTTATGTCTAGCGTTTGTGGACTACGAGAAAGCCTTCGACTCCATCGACACTTGGTCTGTTCTGCAGTCCTTGCAACGATGCCAAGTTGACTGGCGTTACGTGGAGATGTTGAAATGTCTGTATGACTCCGCTACGATGTCCGTCCAAGTACAGGGTGTACAAACAAGACCGATACATCTTCAGCGCGGCGTGAGACAGGGAGATGTTATTTCCCCAAAACTGTTTACCGCCGCGCTGGAGGACGTCTTTAAAACACTAGACTGGAATCGACGAGGCATAAACGTAAACGGAATATTTCACATCTTCGTTTTGCCGATGACATCGTGATAATGGCAGAATCGCTGCAGGAACTGGAGGTAATGGTGCGCGGCCTTAGCAATTCTTAGAGACGAGTGGGCCTGCGGATGAATTTGGAGAAAACTAAGGCCATGTCCAACTGTCACGTCATCCAAGGGCCACTAACCGTCGACAATGTCAGCATCGAAGTTCTTCAGAAATATGTTTATCTGGGTCAAGTCATACAGCTAGATAAAAACAACCTCGATGCCGAGGCTGACAGAAGAATATGCTTGGTTTGGGCAGCATTCGGAAAGTTGCGTCACATATTTACGTCGTCAATACCGCAGTGCTTAAAGGCTAAGATGTTCAACCAGTGCGTCCTTCCTGTGATGACGTATGGCGCTGAGACATGGTCTCTTACAAAGGGCCTGATCCACCGATTTAAGGTCGCTCGGCGAGCTATGGAGCGGGCTATGCTTGGGGTATCTCTGATGGGTAGAATCCGAAACGAGGAGATCCGTCGGAGATCGAAAGTAACCGACATAGCCTGCAGAATCAGTAAGTTGAAGTGGCAGTGGGCAGGCCATATTTGTCGCCGAGATGATGGCTGTTGGGGCCGAAAGGCCGACCTCGTGCCCGCTGGACCGAAACCGACGCGGCTGGATGAGGAGGACAGAGGACCGACATGAGTGGCAAAATTTGGGAAAAGCCTATGTCCAGCAGTGGACGAACACGGGCTGATGAATGGATGGATACTTTAATATAATAAAAAACAATAATAAAATAACAAGCTGGTAAAGTTTATATCCATCCATCCATCCATCAGCCTGTTTCGTCCACTGTCCTTTCCAGGATTTCGTCACTCTTGGCGGTTCTCCTGGAAGAAATGCCCATACTCACACACGCTGGGCAGGCGGGTTGGTGAGCGCGGTGCCAAAACCCTTGCACTAGTGACGCCGCTGCCCGTCACCAGCCTGTTTTATATAAGGCCCAGCAATTGGGGATGGATATACCGCCATCCATCGGTCCCAGGCAATGGTGGGCCGCCTGGTTTTGCCTGAGAGCTGTTCTCTTACTCTCCCCCAAATAACTTCGGGAGGATTTGCGAGTAAGATTGTGGTACCTCCACAGTCGAGCCCGGCATCAGCTCTAACACCTAAAAAAAGTTTATATACATTTATTTTATTAGAACTTATATTAATAATATAATTGTAAGTTAAACATAAATATACCATTTTCATAAGCCAAACAAACGATTTTGCATTTGGGTCGGGCTGTGGGAAGTTGGCCGCACCCACTTTTGAATTTGTTCTTTTTACTCTTCCGATGTCAAAGAAATGCAAATTTTGTGTAAATAAACGTAAACCAACCGTACAGAACCTGAATCAATCACGAAACAAACCTTTTATACTTTGGGTCGGGTTGTGAATAAACTAACCGCAACCAAATTAATTTTTCAAAAATCACCCTTTGGATACCAAACAAACGATGATTTCAATGAAACAATCGTAAACTAACGGTAAGATTTAATTTTATTTTTATTTTTTGACAGATGTCAAAGTGACAGATGATTTAATATTTTTAAAATTTTGTGACAAATGTAAAAAAAGACAGATGATTTAATTTTATTTTGACAGATGTCAAAGTGATGTCAAAAGAATCATCTGTCAAAAAATCTTTAAAAAAAACATCTGGCACTCTCAACGGTTACATCTTTCAACGGTACTTATGCTAATTTTGATATTCGCAGTAGTTTCATTACATATGTGCTCCACGTTAGTTGTAGTGTAATACTCTTTTAAAAATAAAAATCAATACCTATTGTACCATTGATGGTACTATTGGGACAAACCAGTACCACTTGTACCATTGATGGTACTGTTCAATGGTACTAGTGGTCCGGAGGCAAACAAACGATCTAAATAACCCAAATTGTCAAATTTTGAGTGGGTCGGGCCAGGTTCACATGCATCCTAAAGTTTCTTGCAAAAAGCTAAAAGGTGGGCAAAATGCTAAAACTGTTATAATTTTATCTGATTCGTGTTTTCTTATAATTTCAGGTACTTATCTGAAGTCAAAGTTTAGGACTGACTAAGTAAGGGCATTCCTATCTTTGTCCTTCGTAGCCACGAAGTCAAACGGTAAGAAAATTTGCTTACATTCGTTTCTGCAATTTCTGAGAATCGTGCCTTTCAAGCTATAGAGTGGATCTGGCCCTGTTTTTGTTGTATAAAAGTAAATAACGATCGATGTTTTTTGAAGCTTTTTTGTTTTGGTTTAGAAAATAACTTATGTATTTAAATACGTACAAAATTAGAATGTACTATCCGTTTCAAATGCTATTAGGACAGGACCTTTTGCCTGTGTGCGTTAGCACACTATGTGCATCTCTTTCACTCACGCACTTCAGTTAACGTTGCTAACGCACACAGACATCAAGTATGACAAGGTCCTATCTTAATAGCATATAAACCGGATAGAACTGATTGAAATCATCATTTCGCAGTTGAGTTATTTCGTATTGAAACGTTTTGCGTTATGTACAGAGATCGGGGTAAGCTAGTGTGATTTTTGAAATTGGAACAAAATGTTTATATCAATAAGGATATACCGGATACCCCAAGATTCTTAATCTGAATGATTGATTTGATTATTTACATTGTACTTACTTACATTTTAGGTAGGGATGCCATTTGTACTACACCGAATTAAAATAACTCTTTAGTTATTTATTTCTCTAATTAGATCAATACAACATAAAAGTACTAATCATAAATGACAAGTAATAATCATGGCAGAAGAACCACACTAAACTAAACTAAAAACTACACTAAAAAGAACATTACAATCCCGGGTAAGGTAATGTCCATATATTTTTTTATTCCTCACTCCGACCACTGGTTATATGTAACGTAGATTTCAAAATGCAGAATACGATTTCATCAAAACAAAGAAAATTATGGAAATGGGGAATTATTGCGTTTAGTTATGGACCTCCTCAAATATAAATAGGTCATCCATCCATCCAACAGCCCATGTTCGTCCACTGCTGGACATAGGCCTTTCCCTCGCCCCTCATCGCGGTCCTCCGTCCTCCTCATCCAGCCGCTCCCCGCAACGTCCTTCAGGTCATGGGTCCAGCGGGCACGAGGTCGCCCTGAACTACGCTTTTCTGTACGTGGTCTCCATTCTAAAGTCTTTCGGCCCCAACGGCCATCATATCGGTGACAAATATGGCCTGCCCACTGCCACTTCAACTGACGGATTCTGCAGGCTACGTCGGTTACTTTCGATCTCCAACGGATCTCCTCATTTTGGATTCTATCCATCAGAGATAAATAGGTTACAAACAAAATCACATACATAGTGCTGAATACTAAACAACATTCCTAAAGATGCTTAAGTGAGAAAATTTTTAAATGGACATTTTTAATTCACAGTAGACATTGAACATTTTGGTAGGTGGTAGAGCTAATGCCGGGCTTGGTAGGTGGTAGAGCTAATGCCGGGCTCGACTGTGGAGGTACCACCATGTTACTCGGAAATCCTCCCGAAGTTACGGTGCCGAAACCCTTGCACCAGTGACGCCGCTGCTCGTCACCAGTCTGTTTTATTTAAGGCCCGGCAATTGGGGATGGATATACCGCCATCCATCGGTCCCAGACAATGGTGGGCCACCTGGTTTTGCCTGAGAGCGGTTCTCTTTCTCTCCCCCGAATAACTTCGGGAGGATTTCCGAGTAAGATGGTGGTGCCTCGACAGTCGAGCCCGGCATCAGCTCTACTACCTAATAAGTAATGTAATGTAATGTATGTAGTTTTATTAAATTTCTTGTGCATTTTTTACACGCTGTTTTTTACCCACACGACAACAAAGAACAGACGAAATCGTTTTAGACATGACATATTTTTTGCCATTACACTTGTCTACGGAATAAAAAACTCCTTTGTTTTTATCTCACATCCCCAGAAAGGGCTAAAAATATACAGAATGGTGTCTAGAGTGTCTCCATTAGTCATGTCGTGAAGATATCAAATCCTTTACGTTGTTTACTGACATAACTCTTGTTCATAGTGAGCCAGACTGTTTGTGGACGTATGTGGAGTCTAAAAAGATGTATATTTTAGTATATGTATATTTGTCGTATCTAGTTAAGTGCCCAATTTCTCTGGATTTACGGTAGATATGATAATATTAAGGCGGAATATGTCCATCGTACGACGAAAGAGACAAACATATCTGAGAAAGTGCGCGGCCGAGTAGCGCGGTGAATCAAGGAAAGGAAACGAATACTTTATTTTTGTAATGTAGGTATACGTAAATACACTTATCGCACTTTATATTAAATAAGTAAAATGATTATGTTTTTATTACGTAATCCGTCGCTTTGGAATACTATAAATAATAATATTAGAGTGCAAACCAGAAAAGATAAATTAGAAACAAATGTAAAGACAAGAATTTGAAAAAAGCCCTCGTGAGCGTTAGTATGTGCATTACAAGTTAGTTAGATCAAATAGTTACAAAAATATTCGGTGGACAAGTATGGTGGAAAAATTCAACGGTCTAGGTAAGTACCTCGGTGGCGCAATTGGTAGCGAGCTTGTCTTGATAACAATAGCTCGCAGGTTCGAATCCTGGCCCGAGGAATTTTTTCGAATTCTTGTCTTTACATTTGTTTCTAATTTATCTTTTCTGGTTTGTAATGCACTCTAATAATAATATTTATAAGTAAAATGGTTAAATTTAAAAGAGGAAAATAAAATATATTCTATTAAGATTTGGGTATATATACTTAATAAGTTAATACAAGTACATAAACTACATTAATGGTATATTTAATGTATACAATAATATATACACCTACTATATGATAATAATAGTTAATCATATACTAAATACTAATACGTTACATATATAAATATATGCCTAACTCCGCCCATTGGATTAGTCTTGCTAAGAAGAAGGGCAAGACACTTAGCAATATCATGTCTTTTTTTTTCGATCGAAGGTTGGATAATGCCGTTTTTAGTGAATAAAATTTTATACAAATTCACACGAGGGCGTTTAACAAAATACAATTTTATGTTTTAATATTACAATTACAACAGTAATTATTGCCATTTTTACTATATTAGTTTGGGCGGACTAGTTTGCTTTGAACTGAAAAAACAGCCTTCACTTTGCATTTTTTTTCGATGCAGCGAATTTTTCTTTACCACGTTTTGCTGTTGTTTCGAAAAAGGCCTCCTTTATAACAGGTTTTGTTTTCGGAACCCTATCTATTGTAGTATTGGAGTTCACTGTTTTGAAATCTAATTTTTTACTACCTTTGTCGTTTTAAGATGAAACCGTACCCGCTCGGTGCAAAATGCACAACTTAGCTGTTTTTCCTGTTTAGAAGTTAAAAAACACGAAATTTATGGTCTGTGGTATCTGACGACAATTAAAACAGTTTAAAATTGAATGCACAATTATCTATGATCTTGTCCAGATAAACTTAAAACAAAATTTTGACGTGTATTTGAAATTATCCTAAAATTTTGAGCTGTTGCTTTATAAACCTAACTAATACTTAACTATTTTCGGCATTTGCTATAGACCAAATCATTTTCAACATAAACATGAAAAACAAATTCAAGTTATGCACTTTATACCGAGTGGGTACCCTTTTACCTTACTAAAGTGCGTGTCGGGCCACGCGCAATGTAGGGTTCCGTAGTTGCCCGGTACATTTTATAAGTAGGTCTACTAATACAGATCGCGCCAAACTTCTAGTCTCATACATTTAAAAGAACGGCCCACACATTGTCGTGTTTAGAGGGGATTAAAAGTTTAGCGTGACCTGTAGCCGTAAACCTGTAAGGCCTACTTAGCTGTGATAGTTTTCCTTTTAAATTCATTATATACCTATATACTACTTCTGTAAATTTTTTCATATACCCATAGACAACAGTTTAGCCGGCAGGGGGGGGGGGGACACTCCACTCTAACAAAAATTAGCAATTTAAAGCTTAATATTTCGCCAACGGATCCCTAAATCAAAAAATGGTTTTCGCGAAACCGTCATGTTTTTGAAAGACCTATCCAAGAGGACAAAAAAATCATCACCAATTTAAGTGGACAAGAGACAACATTAAAAAAAAATCTTGTGATTTTTTTTTGCCGTTTTGTTGGCGTGATTAATATGTATACCCATACCAAATTACACAACTTTCTGGTAAGTTCTAATAGTCTCTGAGCTAAGACGCGGACAGACGGACACACGGACAGACGGACATGGCGAAACTATTAGGGTTCCTTGTCGGACTACGGAACCCTAAAAAGTGCTAAATCTAGCACCGAAGCAAGCTGCGTGCAATGGACAAAAGAGTTAAAAATTAGTGTTCTTTGATACTTAACGCTTGCTGACAGTGAAGGAAAACACTGTGAGGTAAATCTGCATGCGCTAAAGCGCATAGTCGTGCCAGAATTACGGCGATAAAGCTCACCCCGTACTACGTTGGTACGTTTAAATCGGCGGTAAAGAAAAGGTGTTAAGTGTGTTAACATTTTACACTCGGAAACACCTCTGATAACACTTCGGGGATGCGTGTTGTGACGTGTTGTTTAATAGTACATCACGATACGAGAGCGATGAAACGTTTTCTGACGAGTGTGAGTGTGAGCCTTCGGCTCGTGCCGCAATCACACGAGTCGAGAAAAAGTTTCTCGCACGAGTTTCGTATAATATTTTATAGCACAAGTGCGGAAAATGCCGACTTTACGCAAGCGCAGCGGTCATTTTACGCACGGTGTGCTATAAATAATATTAAATTCTGGTTTATGTAATTAAACTTGACAGATTTAGTAATCTGCCAAATTATTATTTCAAGTCAGATTACAGGAATGCAAAGTGTGATGTGTGCTCTCTTAAATGTTTGCTGCCTTTATCAGTGACGTATTCTTTGCAGGATTAAAAGGGTGATCGCCCGAAGCGCCCTGTCCCGAGAGGTGACCCTCCAGTTTATTAATTTAGTTAGAGTCTTTATTCATCTATTTCATTATTGTGAAATACCGTCTCTAACAGTCACGTATTATTATTGTTGAATATAAGCCAACGGTTTCACCGAAACAATTTCGGCATGTGTCGTTCTCAAGACAACGACGCGGCGTTTACCAATGTTTTCACACGGCCACATGTATCTTAATGTTCACTTTAAAAAAATACGTGATGCGGCCCGTCTGTACGTTAATATATAATTTTCAATTACATTTATGTAATTTTTAGTGCTCCGTACCTCAGTAGAAAAAACGGAGCCATTATAGGATCACTTTGTTATCCGTCTGTCCGTCCGTCTGTCCGTCCGTCTGTCATGCAAACCCATTATCTCGGGAACGCGTGGAGGTATCGAGTTGAAATTAAAACCATATACCTACTCAAGTCTACAGTCTCTTGAAGCTGTGAAAATATCTAACTTCTAAGCTAACGTGAAAAAAAGATACGGCTGTTTATGCCGCAAAAAACGTACATTTCGACACTCTCAAGGGAATGACAATTCATAGGGTGTTTCTCGTTAACCTAGGACTATGAAATTTTGCAAGTAATACCGTCTTATACTTACTACAAGTATAGGGAAAAATCTGAAAACTATACATTTGTGATTAAATCATAAAAAATGTAGCCTTTAACGGAGCCCTCGATGGGCGGGTCCAACTCGCACTTGTCCGGTTTTTTCATTTTTATTTTGCGTATTCTTTTGGCAGCTGGTTAAATGGCGGCCCAATCGTATTCATCCAGGGCGTAGAAATCCGAAATACGTCTCTACACGACGTCCAATTTGGCTACAGACATGTTTTAGTTGAGAGTTGTGTAATATTTCCCACGAAAATAAAAATATCTACATACTTTATTGTCTATTTAAGCGATCAGGATTGCTTACTTCTGACTTGTTCGTATTGTATAATTTTGTAAATTATCTGTATTTACTACCTTCTTCTATCCAACACTGTTTTTTGATTATGTATATGTTCACTTATAGGCGAAAACTTCTTAAGGCTATTGTTACTTTTTTGTATCGTTAATATCGTTTTATAGAATAGCTGTTTGTTTTCCTTAAATAAATAAATAAATAAATAAATAAATAAATTCGTAAATAAACTGAAAACTGGACTTTTAGGTACTATTATCATTTGTTTACCAAAACGTTTCCGGCAACTAGTTACTGACACACAAATAACAAAATGTAACATGTGACCACGTACTTTGTGTTATTTATTACCCGTTTTATGTGTTTGCGATGTTATTTTGAGCTAGTTTATTTTCAGTTTGATATTGTTTTGGGCTGGGATGTTTTTACTGTTTCTCCGATACGGAAACTGTTGTGGGGTCAGCGCTCGTTGTCCAGATGTTACGGACGGGAGTTCTCACGGGGTAGAAGTATAGTAAAATGGAGAGTTTTTATTCTAAATATATGAGTGTTATTGTTATAACATAGTTAATATAGACATTACTTTAGTCTGAAAATCGTTGGATCGAAAATACGGGGCAGTAACCGTTGGAATAAAGTATAAAATGTATCCTACTCAAACTTCTACAACTTTTTCAAAAAACTCGTTGCAATATAAACTTATACCGTATAATTTATAACTGACTACAATATACATAATAACTAAGTTACTACTTATTTTCGAACCAGAGCTATTATGATAATCTATGCCGGAGCGAGCAATGGGACCATCCTTTTTCGGACTAATTATTTTGACTCAGCGCTCATTGAGAGTTTAAAGTTCGATCAACATAGGATATAAGTAGGTATATGTTTGTAAATAATCTTTACTAGTAACTGACAAGTACATCAAAGAAACTTACAGACGTTTTCTGCACTTAAATTCAATTATTTGTCATTCTATTCCCTGAGAGGGTAAGAGGTGTATCAGGACCGAATCAGATGGAACTGTGTAGTCTCTTCCAACCCTTCTGGGAGACTGGTGTGAGTATACGTATGTAAATAGTCTTTTCAAGCAACTGAAAAGTGCACTAACGAAACCTCCAGACTTTTCCTGCATTTAAATTCAGTTATTTGTAATTCTGTACCCTGAGAGGGTGCTCTCGTTGAATATTCAGCCCACAATTTGTTTTGGCAGCTGCAACCGAGAACTGCTAGAATTCACTTTGTTTACGTGTTTACTGATTTTGTAACTAGGAAGTTGTATCTTTGAACCTGTTGTCTTTGTTTTTCAAATCGGCCTGGCTTCATATTTTGGTGTTAAAATATAACAGGACAATGAAATTTTTCAGATTAAATTTTTTTTTTGACTTCGTTTGTAAATCTGCTAGTACACGTTGGGCCAATTTGCTGGGACAGTGGGTTGGGCTAATGTGGAGACGGGGTCTTGGCGTAGTTTTAGCCTTATGGACCAAAGCTGGCCGGTCATTTAAGTGGTGTCGGTTATTCATCCACACAATCAAAGGATGTTGGTGCCAATACGCCAAGAACATTAAAACGCTGGTGGTGCAAAAATAAATCGCTGCAGCAGCAACGGTTTCCCCGTAAATTTTCATGAAACGATCAATGAAATGAGCAACTCACCAGCATGTAAGCGGGTTACAACCCTAGGTCTTGTTGAATGACCAGTGACTGGCTCAGCCTATAGCCCAGTGTATATAGGGGCCTAGTTTGCTGAACTGACCAAAAGCAAAAAAAAACATTACAAAGCTGAGAATACTTTTTTAAATTATTAAGTATCAGTAAGAAACTGCCCTTAAAACTGGGCAGAAAACTGCCTCCTCAAAATAAGATTTCGTTACTGAGATCTAAGTCTTTTTAGTCAGAACTTACCGTTTATTTTTTTAAAGCTTATCATTATTAGCTATTTTATTAAATGAAAATGCGAGGACTATTTTTGCTTCATTATTAGTTTACAATATCAGAACGAATTACATGCAAAATAGTTAATGTAAGTAAGTTTATGCATATTTCATTATAAACCTTCCAGCTTGGGCCACACAAAATTCGATTCTAATCAGTGTTTGTTAAAAATAGTTATTTTTCTGGAAGAATAACGCTACCATCTTGAAATACTTGTCAAAATTAAGAAATTTTTTTTCGATGTATTTCTTGGTTCTTCTTCATGCCATGCTAGGCCTGCTGAACGTCAATGTGCGTGGTTGTCTTAAGTTAAACTATATACTCACGCCTATCTTCAAGAAGGGTAAGCACCGAATACTTACTTGATACGATCTTACCACATTCCTTCCTCACCACATTCCAAACTCGTTTATCATGGTACTCGTATATCCTAAAATTGTTTATAGCACACCGTGCGTAAAATGACCGCTTTACGCACGCTGCGCTTGCGTAAAGTCGGCATTTTCCGCACTTTTGCTATAAAATATTATACGATACTCGTGCGAGAAACTTTTTCGAACTTTTTTTTAACGAAAACTCACACTCGTCAGAAAACGTTTCATCGCTCTCGTATCGTAATGTACTATTGTATATTTTTTGTTTGATAAACACTTGTACTTGTCCACTTATTTATATTAATGCTTTAACAGCGAAACCGGTAAGGGAAATTAATATAAATAAGTGGACAAGTACAAGTGTTTATCAAACAAAAAATGTTTCAAAAGTTCCACCAAGTGCCAACAATCACGAGCATCAACTACTATTGTATATTCTTTGTCATAATATACTCTTTGTCAATCATCCGAGAATAAGAATAATGAAGTGTCGTGCAGAAAACTGGGTCCGTTGATGTATGACCAATATTTATGGAAGCCAGTGTACGCTTTGAGTACATTTCAGATAAAACTCTGACGTTGATCGATAGAATAGGTTTCTTAAAGAAGGTCTTAGCATTTTTGCATGACAAATGTTATTGATGCATTATTATACTATCTCCTTCAGATTATAAGCAGGTACCAATTTACCATGCTACCGTCTTTAAATAGCAAATTTGTACAAAATTAAAACAGATTCCCGGGCAAAAGCTAGTCAAGTACAATGTATGAAGAGGTGTGACGTGTAAAGTGTGGACTGTAAATTGTGAACTATCACACTAATCACACTATCACATTAATATTATAAATGCTAAAGTTTGTGTGTGTTGTGTGTGTTTGTGTGTGTTGTGTGTGTGTGCGTGTGTTGTGTGTGTGTGTGTGTGTGTGTGTGTGTGTATGTTTGTTACTCTTTTACGCTGAAACGGCTAGACGGATTTGGATGAAATTTAGAATGGATATAGCTTATACCCTAACTTAACACATGGGCTACTTTTTATCCCGGAAAAAGCATGTCGATAAACAGTATAACACGCGGGCGGAGCCGCGGGCAAAAGCTAGTGAAGTATAAAGTATTGATGATAGATAATAGATGACTGTATTGATCAAATGTTATTAAGACACACTGCGCAGAACTTAAACAGCTTTAGTCCACTAATTAAGATTTTGTACCGCATTTTACATAATGTGTCTCAAAAGATAAAGTTAGCAGATTGAACCTAAGGTGTGTTAAGTCTTATATTAGACGGGATAGCAAATGTTATGATTTTTTTGATTTACCCGATAATATTTCCTAGTTTTGTTTTGATAAAATATTTAATTTTATATTATCTTGGTCCATTTAATCTCAAAAATTTCATCACGAAAACCGGCCAAGTGCGTGTCGGGCCACGCGCAATGTAGGGTTCCGTAGTTCCCGGTACATATAAGTTGATCCACTAATACAGACCGCGCCAAACTTCTTGTCCCATATATTCTAGGGGCGTTTGGCGCATCCTGTACTCATAAACCTATAAAGCCTACTGAACTGTGGTAATTTTCCTTTCAAATTCATTATATATACTACTTCTCTGAATTTTTATCACATTTCTATAAATAACCGTTTAGCCGGCAGGGGAGGGGGACGACGCTCCACACTAACTCAAATTTTCACTTTAAAGTTTAATATTTCGCCAACGGATCCCTAAATCTAAAAATGGTTCTCACATACCCACAATGTTTTTAAACGGCCTATCCAACAATAACCCACACTATGGGATAGACGAGAAAAAAAAATCGTCCCCAGTTCACGTGCATGAGAGGTACACGTAAAAAAAAAACAAGATTTTATTTAACCATTTTGTCGGCGTGAGTAATATTTATATCCATATTACAGTTTTTTAGTAATAATAGTCTCTGCGCTAAGCCGCGGACAGACGGACAGACGGACATGGCGAAACTATAAGGGTTTTTTGTCGGACTCCGGAACCCTAAAAATCAACTTCAATAATTGTTCTAGCTCAAGACTGCGGTCTTAAAATCACGTCACGACTTACATTTCACATTCGGGAACATTTCTGACTGCCCCTTAGGGATTCATTTCGTAACGATATATTTTCAAGCTAAAATTATACAGAAATTTTAGTGAAACAACCTTACTAAAGCAACACGAATATTAAATAGACGGAACAAACTAAAATTAGAGACTGCAATCAAATATAAATTTTACTGTCTTGTAAAAGAGTCTTTTGCCTGTTTAGATGCGAATGAGTTTCAAATAGACACATTTGGGGTCATGCCTATATACTTTCAACTTTGAATGAAGTGGCGTGTCCAGAATGAGGCAAAAACTTGTCTCTTATTTTCATAATCTATACATATGAAATCATTATATATTATTTTAAAACAGACTGGTGACGAGCGGCGTCACTGGCGTGAAGGTTTCTCATTGAGTTTTTATAATAGTTTCTTATCATCATAGTTTCGTATCGATATCTTCCTCAGAATTGCAGAAACTTCCGTTTACGGAATCGATCCTCTTCATCCACAGCTTCACAGAATGTGACGCAACTTGCACTTTCTTTGGGAAAACTCAAGTGCTTCAAGCAACTTCAACAGCGGATGCTATCGCCAAAGCTAAGGAAGAGATGTTCCTCATCATGTACCAGGCTCCACCGAATCAACACGATTTGAACAGTCACCGTTACAACTGTTTAATAAACTCCTCCACCAAGGTGAAAGCCAATCTGGCTTCCTTACCGCCAACCAAATGCGCAGCACAAAAACACTCGCTTCGAGTGTACTTACAAGTACAGATATATCCATCCATCAGCCTGTTTCGTTCACTGCTGGACATAGGCGTTTCCAGGATTTCGCCACTCTGACGGTCCTCCTGGAAGAAATGCCCATACTTACACACGCTGGGCAGGTGGGTTGGTGAGCGTGGTGCCGAAACCCTTGCACAGATATATATGCCTGGGCAATTCTCTAGATCCAGAACGGTGGGATTGGGTTCGAGATGATACTGGAGTCCTCAACCCCATCAAAACAAAATACTCTCCTTGTCCTGCCAGCATCCTGGAATCCATTTTTTGTCGTTGTGCTGCCAGCTGCGGTAATAGCAACAGTTTGTCGATGCGAAGAAGCCTGCCTCAACCAGCCCACCATTTCAAGAGGAATACCTTATGGAGGAGGAAAATGAGACAATGGACCTTGTTGAGGCTATACTAGGTGAAATTAAATCAACCGACCAAATTCATACTGGAGACTCGGTTAGTCATCAGGAACAAGGTTTAATGACCCTCCGGGTAAAATTCGAAAAAAAATATTTTTGTTCCCATAGAACCTGCACTAGGAATTGAACTTAAACTAGTCCAACCAGTACGGGAGCAAAAAAAAATATTTTTCGAAATTGGCCAAAAAGGATTACTGAACCTAGTTCTTGATCACCAACCGAGTCTCTAGTATGAATTTGGTCGGTTGATTAAATTTCACCCTATATATTACCTCCTCTGTAAATATTTTTTTCAGCTTTACTGTCCTTAATTATTTTTGTTTAAAAAGCCATAAATATTAACGAATACTTAAACACTGCTACTTGCACGACGTTTTTACGTAATTTAGATACTTCCGTATGTAGGTTGCTACGAAAGTTTTTGCTGTATAAAATAATAATAATAATAATAAACACTTTATTGCACGGAAAACACGGATAAATACAATTCACATTATAGAAAAACATGGCAAAGGCGGACTTATTTCTAAAAGAAATTTCTTCCAGCCAACCAAAAAAAAACGCTGATGGAGAAAATATTTACAATTTGGCTCTGAAAATTATTTCCAGTACAAAAGATTAAATATGTTTATAAATAAGATAACGTACATACACTTATTAACCTAAAAGTATGCCTAACCTAACACCCTAAACACTAACATACCGTACTAAATTAGTACATAATATATTTATATATATAAATTTGAATATGATAAACTACATAAATACTTACAATATATACATATTTAGTAGCTAAGACTGCTGAGAGGACAAAAAGTGCTTCTTCAGGTTAAATTTGAAGGAAGCAATTGAGGCAAATAGTAGTTTTTTCCAAAGAAAACTTTAATATTTCTCAAAATAAACTCCTCCAAGGTCTACATATCGCCACATTATCAAAAACCAGTCCTCAAAACATTTAAAAAACGCGTTGTGCGGAAGGTCGAAGAAATCCATCCATCCATCAGCATGTTTCTTCCACTGCTGAACAGAGGCCTTTCCAGGATTTCGCCACTCTTGGCGGTCCTCCTGGAAGAAATGCCCATACTCACACGAAGAAAAGCCAATTAAATTCGACCGAGTTCATGAGTGTGCGGCCACGCATAATTTTCTTTACGCTGGGGAATAAAAAAAGTTACACAAGTCAGACTGTAGAGAGGATTGTCAGATTCCGTTAATGTTAAGTTTCTTCAATATGTAATCATAGAATATCATCACGAAACGATTTTCTTGAGAGCATCATTGCAAAAACAATCCTGCGGCTCTAGAAGTAAAGCCATTCGGGGCTCACTCGACTCGTCTTCGACAAACGGCAAAAGAAACAAACTTACCCGATTGAGCAGAACACCTATTATTTGTCTCTCTTACTTGTATACATTTGTCTCTTTCGTTGTTTGACGAAGACGAGACGAACGAGCCTCGGACGGTTGTGCTTCTAGACCCACTGGACTAACTTAGTCAGCAAAACATAAAAAATAAAATAAAAAATTGGCCAGTATGCAGTTTTTATTACACAAAGAGATTAATTGTTAAATTAACATTAGTTTATTATGCTCTTTGAGAAATACCTGTTGATAGTTTTGATACAGCTAAAAACTTTCGTAGCAACCTAGGTATAGTTCTCATTAATGAAAATCTGTACTGAGTGGTTTTCTAGCAAAATAACGATTTTGGGCAAAAACCATAACAACTCAGTTCCTCTTGACGTTTTCAATATAACGGCACATATAAATATAAATATATATATATATATATATCGTAAAGGAAATATATTGTTCTTCAACTTTTTTGTGATGATGTTTCTGTGAAACGAACGACTGAGGACCTATGTAGATGAGTAAGTTTGATGTAAAATGTGACGCAACCTATTATTTTTTCTAATTTACCTATTTTGAATAGAGTAAATCTTGAAAACCATAAGTCTTACCTTAATTTTTTAAAAACCAAATTTTTCGGAAATTTACTAAGCTTTAGTTTCATACTACAAATATTCTCTCTATGGCATACCGTTTTCGAGTTATGAGCGAAAAACTAAACAAAAGACACCTTTTACTCCCCCCACAGCCCAGCTGGGGGTATTCGAGAGGACTTTATTTGAGGTTTTTTAGGGGACCTTCCCCTACACAATCCTGAAATTCTGGGATTTTTGGTTCAATCTGCTTGGATTAAATCCTAACTATAACTAGTTTAGTTTTTGAGATAGACCCCCGTAACCAAAACGGTCTACAATTTACAACTTTGATGGTCCCCATTTCTTTATTTTAGAACATGAACATGTAAGGACTCTACTTAATGTGTCTTAGGCAATAACACCCCAAATAACGGGGCAAAAAAGAACTTTTTATTTGGCTTCTTTACCATGTATGAAAGTTTATTCCTATTGCAAGCTAGAGAGCCGTGACGGGCAGAAAGACAGCAGAGCGACCTTAATATGGCTCCGTTTTGCCCTTTGGGCGCAGAACGCTAAAAATGCACGTATTTCGGTAGATATTTTTGAATCGTCGGGCCCTTAAACTTACATTGCTATTTAAAACATTTTAAATGCCAGATAAATTTTCAATTTTCCTACAAACACGCTCACTTGCAGCATAGTTTAACTTGCAGTAACATTTAGGAGGGCGTTAAATCCGATTAGGTCCGTAGTTTGAAAGCAGCGTGCAACGTGCAGTTTTTACCAATTTTATGGAAAATCCCAGCTTTCAGACAAATGGATGAGCCAGACATTTTTAAGACTTTCAAAGTCTCTGTTGAACACTGTAAGATTGTGTTAAAACCTTTTTCCTTTTTCAACATTCACGTCATTATCTTAGTATTTATAAAAATATCTCGAATGGAAGTTCTTGTTAAAAGATTTCGTCGATATTTTCATACTCCTATTTATATTTATAAACTGCCTCCTAGAGAAGTAGGCAGCGACTGCACCATCCGTTACGACCCTGACACACCCCTTTTACTTCTTTTATTATCGATTTATACAAGCTTAATATGTTTAAGAGCTAGTTTTTATCTAATAAACGAGTCACCTAGCTCTCATGATCCAAGAAGAACAACAGACCATTTTTGTGTAATATCTGTCAATATGTATTTATTTTTTCTTATCTTTCTTAAATGTATTGAGTTCTATTTATTGCTAAAACAACAGAGAACAGATAGTAGTTCGAATCCATTAACGGGTTCTACTTTGTTTTCTTTTCAATTCCCAGGCTAATTAGTACAATACCTTAGTAAGTTTTTGCTTCGTTGTAAGGTATTTGTATCAACAATATTTGTTTAAATTGTACCGTAATAAATAAACGGAAAAAAAGAAAAAGTATAAATTGCTTCAAAACGTATACTTTTGTTTTAAATTAAGATTAATTATGCATTAATACACCAGCGAGCTTAACATGTTTCAATTACTTGAATTTAAACAATTGTTTTAAAATGTACATATAAGAACAACGAGAAAAAAAAACACAATTCATTCTGTGGACTGAGCTAACAAAATTACAGTAATAATTCTTTTCCTGAAAAAGTAACTGTTGTATTTTAATTTGTAACAATTTCGCGAAGAATGAACAAACGAGAAAAGAATAGGCTCGAGAACGCACGTGGGCCTTAACAAAGAAAGGGAAGTAATATTTTCATGTTAAACACAGGTGGGCGCCGCAGGCCTTAAAAGATAATTTTACATTTTATATATAACATGTGTGCTAGATCGACGCCTGGCATCGCCTGGGAATGTCCTGTAAAAAGCGGAGTTAAGTAATTAATAACTTTTCTTTTAAGGGTTCCGTACATTAAACGGGAAAATGGAAACTTTCGTGTCTGTCCGTCTGTCTGTCATAGAGGTAACACAAGTAACAACTAAAGAGCTTACGAAATTCCTTCTGTATTGCTTCTAAAACTGAAGTAGACACAAATAGTTTGCTTTAGGCAAAAAATACGGATTTTTAATGGAGTTAATTAGTACTGTAACATTGTTAAAACAATGTGTCTTTATTATATTGCTGAGAGATGGTTAAAGGATGTTGTATTTTTTTTATTTATGTTACAAATCTCAAGAATAGTAGGAGTCTAGTCTAAACGAGATAGACATATATTTATTTATTTGACGTATTTATATTTATTTAGAGTTTATTTTTACATGAGTTAAGATGTATTTATTATTTTATTAAATTTAATTAAAGTTAAACGTCAACTATTTTTTAAACTGTACTTCTTCGTTTTATTTTATACTAGCCTTTGCCTGCGGCTCCGCCAGCGTTTATTCAATCTTTGTTCCGTTTTCGGCTTGGGCGTTATTTTATGAGCACCCCTTAAAGCTTTTGTGTTGACCATGGTCACTACAATGATAATAAAAAAAGATAGACAAAGATTCTAAAAATTGTAGTTTTGGCCATAATACAATAGTTAAAACCCATATCATTTAAAATCATCCGAAACTATTCAATGTACATACATACACGATCTTTTAATTGCTTTATTATAGGTATATACATATATAGATGATTAAAATTGACGTGTAGTAGTGAATATAATGCCATCAAAAACAGAACTTGTAAAAAAAAAGTCACGAAACTTAGTTCTTCTACCGTAAAAAGCTGTGAGATCCATGGTATACCAAGTCGGTTAATTTATTCAGTCCCTACTTAAGGGACCACCTGTCTTAAGTTATTACGTAATTAGCTAACCTAACAACATCTTAAAGTGACCATATCAATATTAAAAATCTTTTATGTTTTAAATAAAAAGGAGTTAAGTTAAAGAAGTAATACCGGAAATATTTCCATACCTATGGCAATGTTACAGCCAGTCGTCAAAATTGCTATATCAGGATCATCTCCTTTTATCCTCAGTTGGTTGTCAGCAAGGCGATCCTCTAGGACCAGCAATATTCAGTCTAGCAATCCATAAGATTATCACATCCATGCATTCAAATTTAAACATGTGGTACCTAGATGACGGTACCTTAGGAGGGGATTCTAAAACTGTACTGAATGATTTAAGAGACCTATCAGAAAAATTTCGTCTGATCGGGCTGGAACTAAATAGCTCCAAGTGCGAGATATTTATCACCGATACTGTCCCTGATACCCAAAAAACCTCAATTTATGATGATTTCAATTCCTTAGCTCCCAATATAAAGATTTTGGATAAATGCTCACTTCGCCTCCTAGGAGCGCCAATCTTGAAAGATTCCATGCCTCAGTTTTTAGACTATGAGAAATCAAAATTCTTTGACACTATTCCACATCTCACAAAAATAAATTCACACATGGCTTTCCAAATAATAAGATATTGTCTGTTCGTTCCCTGCTTCACTTTTGTTTTAAGAAGCAGCCCTATGTTTAAATTAAAAAACTTGCTATCCACAGTAGATTCACTAATTCAAGTAGCTTTAACTCGAGTACTGAACCTTCCCATTACCGATCGTTGTTGGCTTCAGGCTTCCCTTCCCATCAGATTTGGGGGGCTTGGAATAAGAAAAGTGTCCGATGTCGCGCTACCTGCCTTTTTGTCTTCTATTCACAGCACTGAGACCTTGTATAAGAAACTTATTCAGCCTTCTTTGGTTGATATTGAGGTCTCGTGCTGTGATGAAGCCAAACAGGCATGGTCTGTGGCCTGCCCGTGTGAGGACGTCCCCGATAACTTTTCATCGCAGCGGCAGTGGGATGAGCCTTGTTGCAAATTGCAACAAAAAAAACTGCTTGCCTCAAGTAGGAATATCACAGAGCGAGCTCGGCTTCTTGCTGTGGCAGAGCACGAGTCGGGTCTCTGGCTCCACGCCCTCCCATCCGCCAACATCGGGACACTATTAGACGATCGGTCCTTCACCACGGCCGTCGGTCTGCGAATAGGGGCTTCATTAACTGAACCTCATCACTGCCCTTGCGGGGCTAGCGTTTGTCGGGCCGGACTCCATGGACTTTCTTGTCAGCGCAGTGCCGGCCGCTTGTCTCGCCATGCAGCCCTCAATGACGTTATCCGAAGGGCCCTTGTCTCCGTCGGTGCTCCGGCTACTCTTGAACCACCCGGAGTAGTTCGCGATGACGGTAAGAGGCCTGACGGTATGACGTTAATACCGTGGAAGCATGGGAGGCCGCTCGTATGGGACGCAACCTGCGTGGACACGCTGGCGCCCTCTCATGTTTCCATGAGTAGTAGGGCTGCTGGTTCGGCGGCGGCCGCTGCTGAGCTCTCCAAGGGGCGTAAATATGCGGCAATAGGTTCAAGCTACATGTTTACACCTTTTGGGGTTGAGACAATGGGAACATGGGGTCCAGAGGCGTGACAATTTATCAAGGACCTCTCTGTCAAGCTGATAGATACCAGCGGCGACCGGCGGGCTGGCTCTTATCTGGGCCAGCGTATAAGTCTTGCCATACAGAGAGGTAACGCGGCCAGTATTTTGGGTACTCTCCCGCAGGGCAGTGATCTGGAGGCAATCTTTTTTTGTGATTGTTATGTGTGTACAGGTTTGCGTTTTTTTTTTTTTAGGGTTATTTAGTTTCTGTTATTACATCTTCTGTTTTATTTATAGTTAGTTTATTTAAGTTTTTGCTATAAGTTGTTTAGTTTAGATATAAAATGTTATTTAAGTTAGAATTTGGGTATAATATACTTTATCAAGAAATTAAAATAATGCGAAATATTAAAAGTTACAATTCAGATTCAAAAGGTTGTCTTTTAAACCAATTGAATGAAAACCTGCTTGGTTACTGAAAATTCAGGCTTCTAGTTTTATCCACAACGAAGTTAGAGGGGAGTCGAAAATGGTCTGAACTGTTTCGAGAAAAGGACGGTACGGCCGCGCCACTTTTATAGCTTGACTTGGCGGGTGCACTGCCGTGCCTCCAGATGTACTACATAAATGAATCTATTTCATTATATTTAATTCCAAATGCAGTGTATTAAAGCAAAATTTCTAATGTTTAAGTATTCATCCAAGTTATTATTATGGCAAACATTATGTTGAATTTGCGAGAAAAAAGAGATCTCTAGTTTTTCTGCCACAAAAACATGATAGAATAGTCCAGACATCGCAGTAAATGACACAGCAAAGACTCCATCACACAAACGTGGCACATTATTAATACCCTGGCAGCTAAACCCTGGCTGTCAGCCAACGCGTAATCCTTAGGTCAACGTATGGTGGGCTCGTGAGGGAATAAGAAATATTTGACCTCTTCTGTTGAGCGAGTGGAAACTAAGTTAATGTTTGAAATATTATTTTGTTTCAACTATTATGCAGCCCAACTCGTACTGAAGACTCGGTAAGTAGTCTGTAGTAAGGTTCGATGACACTTCATCCAAAATTCAAAAATTATTTTATAATATATTTATAATAGGAACACCCTACAATCGGAAGCTCCCAAGTCGATTGCTATGGGAAGTTAACATTTTATTTTGCGAAATTAGCAAAAAGTTCGATCTTACCAAGCCTCCAGTATAAATATGGCTGCATAAATTAATGTCACCTCACAAAATATACTACAGGATCAAGATGAGAGCAGTGCTATCATCTTAAGGAGCAATAGGACCAATCAGGTCCATCGCACAAAGGAAGAGATAAACATACCTGAAAAAGTGCGCGCCCGGGTAGTGCGGTAAATAAAAAAAAAACTGATACTACTGTTTTTATTGAATAAAAGTTTATTCACACGAGAGCGTTTATAAAAAAACGCGTTTCTATATATTAGACATAGGTTTATATGTTTACAACCATCATCATTGTTATGTTTACTTTTTTTTTATTACAAATGGATTGTTTTATTTAAAGTTACCATCTTCTAATATACATCTTATAATAAAAACTTAAATAAACTAAATACTTACAAATAAATAATAATCTTAAATATACCTAAATTACTTTATTAGTTTGGACGGCCTACTGTTTTGAACTGAAAAAACAGCCTTCACTTTCCAATTTTTCCGATGCAGAATTTTTTTCTGTATCACTTTTTGGGCTATTTATCGTCTAGGAAAAGTCCTCCTTTTTTAGAACCCTATCTATTGTAGTATGTAAGTAATACTGTTTTAAAATCTCATATTTTGCTTCCTATGTTGCCTTGAGAATTATCTCAATAGTGTTGGAATCAGCATTCACGATTTTAGGTACATAATAATTGAGTTTCCATTGCCACCAGCAATATTTTGTAATATTCAAAGAGAAAGCATGTAGTACTCGGAGGGATATAGGCCGCCTTCGTCCGTCTAATGTCACCATTCCATGTCAGCTCTCGACACGGCTTTTCATCATACCAAAACACGACGAGCCACTTGTTTATGAGAGTGGTGACAAGCTGTGTTATTGTGTCACCAGTTGAAGTACAAGAACTGTCCAGGCTGCGCCGGGCGAACTTGGAGTGATCTAATCGTCATAATTCTGTTATAGTATACGATTTGTGATAATACTAGAAATGCTAACTACAGTGTCCTATCAAAAATACTAACTGCACATCAAAAGATTATGTTTTTGTTGCGAAATTCATCGCTTTGGAATACTCTAAATATTATTTAAAAAAAAACATAATGCCCTCGTGAGCGTTCAGTATGTGCATTACAGGCTAGTTAGATCAAACAGTTACAAAAATATTCGGTGGACAAATGCTGGAAAAATTCAACGGTCTAGGTAAGTACCTCGGTGGTGCAATTGGTAGCGCGCTTGTCTGGGAAACAAGAGGTCGCAGGTTCGAATCCTGACCTGAGGATTTTTTTTAAATTTACATTTGTTTCTAATTTATCTTTTCTGGTTTGTAATGCACTCTAATAATAATATTTAGTGCACATCAAAAGGTCAGAGTGTCGATAAGGGGGCAAAATCTTCTGCGGTAAGGGATTTCTGGGTTGTCATAAAAAAAAACCGGAGAAGTGCGAGTTGAACTCGCCTACCGAGGGCTCCGTTAAAGACTATATTTTTTAATGATATAATTACAAATGAATAGTTATCAACATTTTTCCCTATACTTGTAGTAAGTATAAGACGGTATTACTTGCCAAATTTCATAGTTCCATGTCAACGGAAAATACCCTATAAATTTTGATTCTCTTGAGAGTATCGAAATATCTTTTTTCACGTTAACTTAGAAGTTTGATTTTTACACAGCTTCAAGGGACTGCAGACTTGAGTATATGGTTTTAATTTCAACTTGATACTTTCACGCGTTTTTGAAATAAGGGGTCTTGACAGACTGACAGACGGACAACAAAGTGATCCTTTATGAGCCCCGTTTTTTTCTCTTCAGGTACGGAGCCCTAAACATAGCACGAACGTAATGTACAACGGTCGCTCCACTACCAATATTCGATATATCTGTCCTTCTAACATAACCTACCGGCTCACTTCTGCGTTGAATTTGAGTTAGCATTTTTGATATGCAATAAAATATTTCTCATTTTAAAATACATACGTTATTTTAATCGAATAGCTTAACGCTTTGGCTACATGAAGCTAAATCGAAGTTTGTATGAAACTTTGGTATCACTATCTTTATAAGCCTATGTAGGCCTAGGTACTGCTGTCTCTTTGGTAATATCAACAAACAGAGCTAAAGATCAAAACAATACAAAGTCGGGGGAAGTTCGTTCTATTACTGTTCAATAGTTGGACAGGTCTGATGAGAGCCTTGGGGAATCGTTATTGCTTCTGTAAGTTACTAGCCTTTTCCTGCGGCTTTTCTCGCGTGATAGTGTCTTTCAATCTTTGGTTGGTATCAACAACGTTCGGCTTATAGTATATGTGAACCAGGATCATGATAATAAAGAAAACTATATTCAAATTCTCTAATAGAGCTAGCCTATAATTTCGTGGTAGAAGATACCCATAAAATTTTTTTTTTCAAGATTTTTGGCCGTTTTGTCGGCATGATTATGTTAATTCATTCAACATTATTTCATATATCAATGTACATGTCACGGTTTAAGCCGAAATCAGTTAGATTAGAACCCGTTTGATATACAAAAAAAATACAAAATAGATTGCAATGTCGAAGCGGTTAGGTTTCAAATTCAAATTTATTTGCAACATACCTATGTTTGAAAGGTCTTAAATAACATTAAGTATTGTATCAATTACGGACCCTGTTGGGCAAAGCAAAGTAACTTAAAGCTAATTAATAACACAATTCCATCCATCCATCCATTAGCTTGTTTCGTCCACTGCTGGACATAGCTATGCCTTTTCAGGATTTCTCCACTCTTGGCGGTCCTCCTGGAAGAAATGCCCATACTCACACACGCTGGGCAGGCGGGTTGGTGAGCGCGGTGCCGAAACCCTTGCACCAGTGACGCCGCTGCCCGTCAACAGTCTGTTTTATATAAAGCCCGACAATTGGGGATGGATATACCGCCATCCATCGGTCCCAGGCAATGGTGGGCCGCCTGGTTTTGCCTGAGAGCTGTTCTCTTACTCTCCCCCGAATAACTTCGGGAGTATTTGCGAGTAAGATGGTGGTACCTCCACAGTCGAGCCCGGCATCAGCTCTACCACCTATAAATAATAACACAATTATTCTTATTCAATTACCTACATACTTATGTGATATAAAGGAACATATCCAACTTATATTAAAGTAAATATCATAAACATGGCATAAATTTGTGCTTAAAATGTAGGTAAAAACAATTTCTCTCTTTTATTTCTTTATAGTTATTTAAGTATTCTTCAATTGTGTAGGGACATTTTTGTATTAAATATGTTTTTAGTTTTTTATTATAAGTTGTAGGGTTTGGTTAATTTTTTATATCATTTGGTAGTTTGTTAAATAGTCTTATTGCCCTATAATATGGACTACGGTTAAGCATGTGAATTCTAGATTGCGGCAAATTTAATCTTTCCTTATGACGTGTATTGATATTATGGGTATCTTTTGCTTGGGGAAATATTTGATTCCCGAAGTTTTGTATGGCCCAACTA
Source organism: Ypsolopha scabrella (assembly GCA_910592155.1). Lineage (NCBI taxonomy): Eukaryota > Metazoa > Arthropoda > Insecta > Lepidoptera > Ypsolophidae > Ypsolopha > Ypsolopha scabrella. Next base: position 2,614,466 of record OU342980.1, on the reverse strand, counting down.
GTTAAAACTAGTTCTAACCGATTTCGGGTTTTAACTGTAACGGATATACCTTCATCATTCGGTCCCAGGTATGGCGAGTCAATTTTGAGAGCTGTACTCTTACTCTCCCCCGAATAACTTCAAGGAGTTTGCGAGTAAGATGGTGGCCTCAACAATCGAGCCCAGTATCACCTCTAAGACTCTGTATCACACCTTTAAAACTTTAATTTCGCTAAGTCTGTGCCTGTGTGGCATGGAACCTTTCAAGTTTGTACTCTCTACAGTTTTGGAAATTTTGTCGTCAGTCAGTGAGTGGTGACGTGAGTATTCGTGGGAAAAAAATAATAAAAATAATATACTCGTAAATTCATTCTTTTGAGGGTTCCGTACCTTAAGAGGAAAAAACTGAGCCCTTTATAGAATCACTTTGTCGTCCGTCTGTATGTCCGTCCGTCCGTCCGTCCGTCTGTCTGTCTGTCTGTCAAGACCCTTTTCTTTATTTCTGCAACGCGTGGAGTTATTTAGTTGAAATTAAAACCATATCCTCAGGTCTACAGTCCCTTGAAACTATGAAAAAATCAAATTTTTAAGTTAACGTAAAAAAAGATACGGCCGTTTATGCCGCAAAAAACATATATTTCGACACTCGCAAGGGAATCAAAATTTATAGGGTATTTTCCGTTGACCTAGAACTATGAAATTCGGCAAGTAATACCGTCTCATACTATAATATAGTATGGGGAAACATCTGAAAACTAGTTATTTCTAATTAAATCATATGAAATATAGTCTTAAACGGAACCCTCGATGAGCGAGTCCGGCTCGCAGTTGTCCGATTTTTTTATAATTTATCTTTAATAGCGCAATGCGCCAAATCTTTAAGTATTAAATCTGACAGCTAACCACATCAGAGATATAATGTTTTAAATCTTTTAAGACTACAAATCTGAAACAAGATTGCGTTCAAATAGACAGACGAATTAGAGTTTTCGTTTTTCCTTTTAAATATAGGTAGTCGAAATACGAGGCTTATAATATAGCACTTTTATGAAATTTCATTTCATTTCACTCCACGAGTGACAGGTAATCTGATGAAAAAACTGAACATAGGCGTCTTAGAAGACGCTACGAAAGAAAAATCGATGTAAGATCTGTTAAATCACGTAGAATATAATAACAGACCCTCAATGTTTCCGTCTCCTGACGCATATACCGGCTGTCATACATATACTCACGCCTGTCTCTTAGAGGGGTAGGCAGACCCAGATTTCCATCTGCTACGATCCTGACACACCTCTTTTGCTTCTTCTACATCCATCAATCTAGTCATACAAGCTCTTCTATTTCACGTGCTTTTTACTTTGCCCTTCTTCAGTATGTCGCCTATATGGTCGGCATACGTCCTTCTAGGGAGCCCCGGTCGAGCTTTACCTTCTATTTGTGCAGCATAAATTTCTTTCGTCCCTCTACTTTAGTTCACCGGCTGTAAATGAACTGCTATCTTTAAATTAAACCAAATAGTCTACTGATTATGATTATGATTACACTAATCAACTCTCCTAAAGAAAAACCCGCGCAAATAATAGTAGATAGCTACACTAGGGAGATAATTGATCACTTATACCCGTGTTAAACATTTTATTTTATTTATCCATTGAATAATATACATTGCATTAGAATTTCATGTACTTTATTTAGAAACTAAATTAATATGTACATTTATAAAATAAAAATAAAAACAAATTTAAATTTAAGAACATGTCATTTTATAAATTAAAAATCTTTAATCGTTTGTGTTTAATAAAACAAGGCTATGTTGTCTCATCACATTTCACACCAATATTATAAATGCGAAAGTTTGTGTGTGTGTGTGTGTGTATGTTTGTTACTCTTTCACGCTGAAACGGCTGGACGGATTTGGATGAAATTAAGAATGGATATAGCTTATACCCCAACTTAACACATAGGTTACATTTTATCCAGAAAAAAAGCATGTCGTTAAACCGAATAACACGCGGGCAAAAGCTGGTAAATAAATAAAAACCGCAGGTGTTCTTTGATATATTGTATAATAAAGTATAGATCATTAAGATAATTAAGTATAGACTTAAATATATATCCGTTTATTCGGATGTCTATAATCCAAGATTCCTTTAAAATGAAGGTACTTTCTTGAAAAGCTCCTTTCCTCGACGGGCTTATCGACACTTTCCATCAGGTAAGGTCACTATGAATAAAAAGAAGTGAACTGAAAATCTGTGAGTTTCAGAGCTACTAAATTGAAACTCGTAGTTATAAAATGTGTGCTTTTAACTTATCCATTATTCAGGATATCACATTTAATTTTACAGTTAAACTTTTCCGCGATCGCTTTGCTCGCATTTAGCTACGTAAAAAGTAACAGTGAAAAACTACGCTTTTGAAACTTTTATATGTTACAGTTAAAACCCGAAATCAGTTAGAACCCGTTGTAACTAGTTGATGTTCTACAAAGCTTCGTGAGGTTGCCTCATTCCACTCCGGTTTGCTCGGTTTCTAAAAGTATTAACATGTGAACCTAACCCCTTCGCCTAGCTTCGCTCGTTGTCGCTACCTATTTTTGTATTTTTTTTTGTATACCACTAACTATTAAAAACGTGTTCTAACTGATTTCAGGTTTTAACTATTTATCTAACCTTATATCGTAAAATCCTCTTTATGAACTCAAAACTACTTGCATAATGAAAAAAATATTAAATTATAGTATAAGTCTCCGAACAACATAATGCTTTAAAATAACTGTTTCTGAGATTACAATACATGCTAACGAAAAATTTACAAAGATTATTAAAACAGATTAATGGGCATGAGTTTAGATAAAGTAGTGTATGAAACTATACTATGGGTACATAACTAGGTAACACTCGTGTTTTTAATAACCTTTTTATGTAACAGTTTCATAAACTACAAATAGGCCCGATTTTTCAATCCTCAGTTAAAGCCCCAGTTGGTTTATTCGATCAATCCATCCATCCATCAGCCTGTTTCGTCCACTGCTGGACATAGGCCTTTCCAGGATTTCACCACTCTTGGCGGTCCTCCTGGAAGAAATGCCCATACTCACACACGCTGGGCAGGCGGGTTGGTGAGCGCGGTGCCGAAACCCTTGCACCAGTGACGCCGCTGCCCGTCACTAGTCTGTTTTAAGGCCTGGCAATTAGGGATGGATATACCGCCATCCATCGGTCCCAGGCAATGGTGGGCCGCCTGGTTTTGCCTGAGAGCTGTTCTCTTACTCTCCCCCGAATAACTTCGGGAGGATTTGCGAGTAAGATGGTGGTACCTCCACAGTCGAGCTCGGCATCAGCTCTACCACCTACATCGATTCGATCAATAGCCCACACAAAATTCGTTCTATTTGAAAATTATTCCTGTGCTTATCTGGCGATTGAAAAATTTGACCGTAAACGAATACTTTAATTGACTGACTGATCTATAAATGCCTAAACCAAAAGGCTGGATCTAGAAACATGAAATTTGGACTTTAGATTTCTTGTAACGTATGTCTTGTCGTGTTGACGAAGAATAGATTCCTAAGAAAATCCCACAGGATCGAAAAAGTGTCCACTAATGTGAAGATCATTTATGTAAATAAAATTTCGCAAAACAAAACCCGTAGGTACACGGATGACATAAGCCACAGAGCGCAAAAACAGATTAGATCCCATTGCGGGTCATTTGCGTCCTGAATGATATATCTGCGTCACGTCCTCGCTCGCGCCTCCTTCGCTCCCTGTGGCCCTAGTACTCGTAGCTTAGACAATTACCTGCCCTCGTTATTTTCACTTTTAGAAATAAAAACCTTTTTTGTACCTTAAGGGTCGATTTTTCACTTAGCAACAAAACCTTTATAGCAATTTTCTGCAACTGTAACGTAATAAAGGCCATTAGGACACAAGTGCTTGGGAAAACTGAATTTCAGAATAAGTTGCTTGCCCCAATGGCTAATTATGTACAGTAGGTAGGACACAGTACTTTATTTACGACCATGATACATTTCGTCTTCGCTTGAAAATATTGGAATGGAACAGGTGCGATTGGGCGACTAGCGGCGTGAAGTTTGCACAGGAAAATGCAGTCTCTACTGTTCCAGCAAATATGCCCTGAGCAGGCGCCTAAAAGCAAACCGTCTACTAGAACTTCAAATAAAGAATAAAATACATAATAATATAAATACATGACAATATTTAAATAGATATTTCCGTAAACTGCCATAATTCAAGTTGTAGTCTATAGTTCTGGAGATATCAGGATAAGTAATTTCGCCCCAATATAGTATTATATAAGAGCCAAAGCCATCACAAAATATATTAACGGACGTCCCGCAGCATCTCGTTTCTCTCAGTCTCGGGGGAATAGCCTAAAATATATTCTTAGCAGATATATAGGGTTAATTTTTCAAGTAGGCGTACATGGCCAAATCCGAAACTATATAGTCCGGGAGGTACCGTTGCAAATAAAAAAGTCATAGTAATCCGGCTGATATACCTCAATCGTAGATCTCACATGGCTGATATGTGAATCGACCGTCAGCTGCTCAAGTAACGGTGGGTTTGGGAGTTAGAGGTTGCAAAAGTGGTAAAAAAAAGTGATAGTACGCTGGCTGAAACCTTTTTTCAACACATATCTGGACTCAACGATGGCATCAAGCATCTTCTGTTTTGGATTTGGTCATCCACACCCACTTGAAAAACTAACCCTGTATATCTGCTAAGAATATATTTTAGGCTATTCCCCCGAGACTGAGAGAAACGAGATGCTGCGGGACGTCCGTTAAATCCTAAATTGAGCCGTTTGGTCTAGGCTTTGATAGATCAGTTAGTCAGGGAATTTATATTTGTATAGAGACAATGTTTTTAGAGGACAATTAGCCATTATCACATTCATTTTCAGGCCCTTTTTTGCAAAAAGTGTTCTCAAATATGGGTAGAGATGTGGAAGTACCTAGCAAAAACAAAAAGCCCATATCGTCTTGCTATATAGCTTTGCACTACGATCCTTATGATTTTAGAAGGGTTAAAAGTTCGCAACATTCTCAACCGCTGTGATGGTGGTGTTTTTAATTCAGTTTGCATATGGATGCCACTTGAGCATTTCTAAAACTATTAAAAACACTTCGTTTATTCAGTGCTATAATCTCCCTTTACCAATAACCTAATTTGTTACCAAACGACACGGCAGTACGTTTTTGATACAAAACACAAAAGAGGTAAATAAGTGGCCAAAGTAGCTATATACTGGAGTATATACTTATATATGAAGAGGCTGTGGGACGTAAATCAATTTATTAGATTGCTTTTACCTAGATTGTGTCGGAAAACCTCACCGAACTGTCTGTAGAGCTGGCAAATTATATCAAATGTATAAATAGCCAATAAGTATAACATATTCGTATATTTACATTTCGTCATCTCCACGATGTCCTGTCTGAATTAAGTAGAATTTGGCTGAATTTGAGTTTCGTTTTTTAAATTTATCGTGGAATGTCGTCAAAATGCAAACAAGACCATTAGAAACGGTAGAATGATGAAGCGCTTTAGGCCAGTGAAAGGAATAGGAAAATACGACATTTGATACTTAAAACAAGTTTTCAGTGGATTCACGACTATTGCATACAACTGAATAAAATTCGCCTACTTAAAATATTAAATCTAACTTTTTATTACTTTATTATAAACAGTATAGAAAATACCTACGACATCAGTGAATCAATAGTTAAAATTATTATGTATCATTACAAATATGACGTAATTTTTATTTAAATTCAATTAGAAATTTTGAGATATATAATTATATTGATGGTAATATCTCCAAAAGATATTTTTGAAACAGCGAAACAACAAAACAAAAATCGGTCAAAAGTTACCGGAGTGAAACTCGCACTTAGTCTGTTATAATAGAGTGTATGTCTTATTAGACTACGGGTCTACTATTTGAAATTATACATTTGGTTAATTTTAGTAAAAGTCACGTCAAAGCAATTTTTTCCAAACAACACTCTTCTCAGAAGAGATACATTTAGGCAAAGTTATCCAGAAAAATCTGTCCTGCTCCAACGCTTTCATTTTTTTCATGTTTATCCTGCTCGGCGGAAGCGGGCCGCTCAGAAAACTCGTGGTTTTGATTTGTTTTTATTTATTATTTTGGAATCGGAGGGATGAGTTTTTAATATGATGGCCTTTTTATATCTCATTTTTCACGACGTTTATTTTAGTATAAGTGTTATCGTCCAAAACTTAATATATGTGGCTCAAATGAAATAATATAAATTTTTATATAAATATATATATATATAATTAATAATAATAAAATATTATATATATATATATAATACGACATTTGATACTTAAAACAAGTTTTCAGTGGATTCACGACTATTGCATACAACTGAATAAAATTCGCCTACTTAAAATATTAAATCTAACTTTTTATTACTTTATTATAAACAGTATAGAAAATACCTACGACATCAGTGAATCAATAGTTAAAATTATTATGTATCATTACAAATATGACGTAATTTTTATTTAAATTCAATTAGAAATTTTGAGATATATAATTATATTGATGGTAATATCTCCAAAAGATATTTTTGAAACAGCGAAACAACAAAACAAAAATCGGTCAAAAGTTACCGGAGTGAAACTCGCACTTAGTCTGTTATAATAGAGTGTATGTCTTATTAGACTACGGGTCTACTATTTGAAATTATACATTTGGTTAATTTTAGTAAAAGTCACGTCAAAGCAATTTTTTCCAAACAACACTCTTCTCAGAAGAGATACATTTAGGCAAAGTTATCCAGAAAAATCTGTCCTGCTCCAACGCTTTCATTTTTTTCATGTTTATCCTGCTCGGCGGAAGCGGGCCGCTCAGAAAACTCGTGGTTTTGATTTGTTTTTATTTATTATTTTGGAATCGGAGGGATGAGTTTTTAATATGATGGCCTTTTTATATCTCATTTTTCACGACGTTTATTTTAGTATAAGTGTTATCGTCCAAAACTTAATATATGTGGCTCAAATGAAATAATATAAATTTTTATATAAATATATATATATATAATTAATTAATATTCTTTCTTTATTTTTTTTCTAATATTAATTTGCAAAATAAATTCAATATTAAACCAATAATATTCATTTATATAAATAAATAATTAAAATATTTAATAATTATTATTCTATTTTTATTATAATAATATATTAATATATTAATATATTTATATTAATATGTTTATATAAAAATTAAAACATTGTAGTTTAGGCTTATCTTTGCAATTTAATCGGATGAAGAAAAATGTAAGCAAACGTGTATCGAACAGCCGAAATATTAAGATCAAAGAGTGAAATATGACAAACATTTTTGCAAAATTTAATCGTTGCTCTTTATTGGTTGAAAATTAATTTGAAAAGAGACAAAGTCGGATAACTCCCCCTTAAACATAATCAGTAGAATTCAAAACTTGCCTCTTGTGAAGCGAATTCAGTTGAAAAAGTAAGTAATTTTTTTTTGTAAAAGTTAATATAAATTTATTTAATTCTTTTCTTAGATTAAATTCTAAAGTTCCTTAATTCACGTTTTTTTAAGGCGTTCAGTCTTATTATTATTTTACACATTTTAATTTCGTCTCTCTCTCTCTCTCTCTTGGCCAAGACGGTGCACTCACTCCTGGCAAACGTACATTTACCTGTTAAACGAACAAAACCCTCTGTTACCCAAAATATATCACCGCAACGTAGCCAATCGATTTTGTGTCCACATGAGCTCGTGAAAGCCTAGTAAAACTCCCCTACACTTCCTTTTCCTACTAGGTTTATTTTAATTTTTTTTAAATCTCCGCCCGCCTGTTATTCTGTTTAAGGACATGCTTTTTTCCGGGATAAAATGTAGTCTATGTATTAAGTTAGGGAATATGCTATATCCGTTCTAAATGTCATCAAAATCCGTTCAGCCGTTTCAGCGTGAAAGAGTAAGAAACATACACACACACACAAAATTTCACATTTATAATACCTATATTTTTGTGATTTATTTAAATTTTATTTACATTAGATAATATTCTCATTCGTTACACAGTGGCATAAGTAAATTAAAATAAAATAATCAGTCATATAAAAATAACACGATCACAATATTTAGAATATATTATATACAGCTAAATCTTTTATTTTAACCATAACCATTGTATAAACATTTTTCATTTATGACTTGCTCGTATTTATTATTTATAGAGATTTTTTATTACGCTTTGTAGAAATTATTATTATTCTAATTAATTTCATCTTCTCCTGCTTAAAAATGTCACCTTGTTTCCAACAGTCCATAAACATCTTGTCGGTATGTGCAGAAAGAGGGAAACAATTTGTATAAAAACACGATGAAATAGTAAATAGGCTATACAGTTAAGATTTTATTTTTCAGTTTTTCGGTATTCTCTGATAACAAATACCTTATTGTTGATTTAGGGAGTGATTTTTGTAAATCAGTTTTATCAAATAATTGAATTCGTAAACTTTATTTTCTAATAAAATATAAAAATACAACGTCGTAATTTGATTTGTATTATTGAGGACCCCGTCCGTCAGAGATATTTCTAAGTGTGGATTTTCAAATGCAAATCACAGTCCATACCCGTACATCCACGTTTCACAGACGATTGTCGCGTTCCAGCGTAGTAGATTTTGAGCCCTGTTACTATATTTCGTAGCAAATAATGGACCCACAGCTAACTTTTCTTGCGAAGCATACATCACAACCACCCCTATCGGATCTAAACCTGGGATCTCCAGATTAATGATTGAGGTGTTCGAACCACTTGACCAAAGAGGTGGTCGGTAGATTTTTTTTTATTACAGCGGTAACTTAAAATCAATCAGTACCTAAAAGTTCAAGTTCTCAACTTTAAAAATATCAAAGAACAAATTAAAGATTACCATTAATTTTTCTATGAAGTATAAGTACCTATATATCAGTGTATGTAGGATATTTATGTTTAGATTTTAGTGAATTTTAAAATAACTCTTCAAATTCAAAAATGTTTATTCTCATAAAAATACAAAAGAAAATTCCAAACTGCCAAACTGCATGGCTGTTTACCTGCAGTTGATGCTCTCATTAAACTGTACAATTAGCAGAACTTATATACTGTATGATTTAACAATTACTTAGTTGGGAACACCTAAGAGGCCTCATACGATTTATAAAACAGGTATTTAGTGGCTGCGGTTGACGCAACGCTTGAACACGTGCAACGAGAGCCGAGCTACACACAGGTGTCGATAACAGTCTTGAGCCTCTACCAACACATTTTTTTCTTGAGTAATTTTTTTTTTTTTAATATTTAGTCTTTACAATATTGACAAATATTTGGCAATATTTGACTTGAAATCAGGGTTGTATTGATAACATGGTCGTGTTTTCATACTTTGTTTTTAATTGTTACAAAAGTAAAATACCGGCCAAGTGCAAGTCGGACTCGCGCACGAGGGGTTCCGTACCATTATCTATAAAAACGGCAAAATATTCATGTCTTTTGTATGGGAGTGCGCAGGTCCAACTAGCACTTGGCTGGTTTTAGTATTTGTTGTTATAGCGGCAACAGAACTATCTATCACGGTTATGAGATACATCCTGGTGACAGATGGACAGACGGACAGACGGACAGCGGAGTTTTAGTAATAGGGTCCCGTTGGTTACCCTTTGCTTAATAATATATAATGCATTGATGTAAATCTGAACCATAAAAATGTTTATATGTTTTTCCAGGGTTGACTGGAAGAAATTCTTGTAGTTAAGGTCCGCCCTTGCCTTCTGTCTGTTCGTTATATCTTATTTTTTGTGCAATAAAGTATTTATTCGTTCTTTCACTCAAGTATATCAACATGATACAACATTTTCGCCCCAAGCTTTACTACACATTTTAGAGATTCATGTCGTGGCAAGATATTTATTTTAATTTAAATCTTATAAAATACGACTACCAACCTCCAAAACTTACAAAGTTTACAAGCGACCCCCGCGACAACTTGATAAATAAACTGGAATATTTTCAATCAAACTTTTCAGACAAACCTATTAACTGGTAAATACAGATTCGAAGTAATTTTGCTTCAGCCGTCACGAAAATTGAACCAAATTGGAGTTCATTCAAGAATGGTGCCTTCAATTATACAATGATTGTCTTTTTGCTGTTAAAAGGTTAGTGGTTTGCGGGTTTCTTGCTGCTGAAGAACAGAATACGCGGAAGTGTTTATAAGATATTTTTTTTGCTTCTCTGCCAGCATTGGGCAAGGTACAACGTTTGGTTCGGGTTACTGTCCATCTTGTATTACCATCTTAGTGAAAGCAACTTAGTATAGGTCTAGTAAGAAATAATGCGACTTCGTTATTTCTCGGCATGCTGCTCCATGGTCGCTGCTGTCCGATCTATGAATAATCGTATTTATGACAAATTAATACTTAATTTTACAGACAACATTAGTTTACGTCAAAGAGATACCATGCAAACTTTGAATATCTATATAGAGCGGTCCTTACAGAGATTTTTATATTAATGAAATAAGCGAATAAATGATTTTTATGCTTTTTTTTCTTATGAATTGTGCGATATTAGGTTTTGGATATCATAACTAGTCTCAAGTATGCCGTGGTTCCACCCTCATAGTTCTTAAATTAATGTGGTATTGATAAAAAACTGATGAAAAATACAAGGAGATATTGAATATGATTTCACGGGCTTGTTGCTCTACTATGCGTTTACCATTTCCGAAAGTTTTTGGCATATGTTTTTCCATCCATCCATCAGCCTGTTTCATCCTCTGCTGGACATAAGCCTTTCCAGGATTTCGGCACTCTTGGCGGTCCTCCTGGAAGAAATGCCCATACTCACACACGCTGGGTAGGCGGGTTGGTGAGCGCGGTATCTAAACCCTTGCACCAGTGACGCCGCTACCCGTCACCAGTCTGTTTTAAATAAGCCCCGGCAATTGGGGATGGATATACCGCCATCCATATTTATAGCGACTATAAAAATTAGTATATTATCCAATCTACAAAAATATGAACATGCATCGATGCAACCTAACCCCTACGTTGTCTTGAGAGGCACTTGGAGGCGCTGATGATACCAAAAGAGAAGCAGAGAAAACAAAATGAAACGAACTTGGCTGCCAAAACACGAAGTAGCAATATTTCTCACTAGACCTGTACTAAATTTTAATGTGTCTTTTAGATCAAACCATAGAGATAAGGGCTAAGCACAAAAAGTCAGTTAACCTTAAGTTATGTGACTTTACGCAGATGTGTCTAAAATGATAACCCTTCCTTGTTTTAATTAAATCTTATCTTTACGAAATTAAAACCAACAAAGTTGACGCGAGTCTTAATTCTGAAAAAACGAAAATGTTTTTTTTTTACATATACATATAATATTGTCATTTGTCTTCTGAGCGTGGTCAATCATTGGATAGGTTAAGTTGCCAAATTTGTGTTTTTTTATATGAATTGTGTTCCATTTTTTCTCAGGCATAACGCATAACAGAGCCTGGTTAAATAGACCTAGCATCCAATAGAAATTTAGCAACATAAACAAAAGTACTACCGTATCCTCGTTTCAAATCTCAATAAAAGATAGATTCCGGATTAATATTCCGCTGTCTGGAAACTTCCATTTGTTTAGACAAATAAATCTTCGAGATTCCTTTAAACAATATTGTCTGTAGTTTGATTCAATTTCGTTTTGATTTTCAGAAATTTTTCCGTCAGACTGGAATTGATTGTAGGATATTTGAAATAAGAGTAATAACTTAAAACGTATACTTCTTTCAAATTAGCAACTCGATGTGTACCGGTACAAATGTCGCAGGGATATCAAAAAACAGAGAATTGATCAATTCCCGGGAAATGTTGAAAATGGTGACTCGACTTTATCATTTCTCCAAATAAATCTATTTATGTTTGGATTTCATCAAATACCAAAACTACATTTACCACATAATCAATATTGGTTCAATCAAAACCACTAAAATAAAAGTAAAAATAGGTGCGACGACAAGTGAAGCGAAGAGGAGCGTGCTAGGTTGCTTGTGATCATAAATTCGGGAGCCGAGCGAAGTGGAGCGGAGCGATGTGACCACTTTAGTATTTACAGATTCTATGATATTGCGATCAGTTCATGAAATGACCAATTCTACGATATGGCTACGACATATACAAAATAATACTTTCTTAATTACATTACATAAATAATGATTCTAACATATTTCAATATTTTTTATTTTTTGTATTTACGACTTTTTATGTACGGACGCCAGTAGTTAAGATACTGATATAAGAACTGCCAATGGTAACCTATTAAGCAAGCGCCCGTACTTCGTCTCGGTTTATTATTCTTATGTATTCAATTTAAAAACGATGTCTTATTACTACTTACCTGTACGCAGATAAATATATAATAGTGTATAATGAAAACAGACATGTACCGAGAGTATAGCCGATAAACTGCTACGCAGTTTGACTTAAATATTTTGTAAACAAAAATGTCTTTTTGCTGAATAAATATTCATTCATTCTCGCGGACTGTGGTCTTTCAACGCCTAGATCACTAAAGACCACAAAATTTGTACTTTTTAATTTGTAATTTTAGGAAATCCCACGGAATCGAGAGCCAAGGGCAATATGTGCCGTAGACTTCTGTAGGAACTATCAGTTTCAACTTGATATCTCTAACGGGGCTGAGTAAAAGGGTCTTGACTGACGGACATCAAAGTGATCCTGATCTTTTTTTCATTTTGAGGTACGGAACCCAAAAAATAACTAAAATGTATTTCTCGGCTTATTTTTCGCAAAATGTAGAAGGTTCAGCTATGCTGCCAGATTAAAAACTAACAAACAGGACGGCTATTCCGGCATTATTTCTCACTCGCAATAGCAATCATTAGATATTTGTTTAAAGTTAGATAAATACCATGCGATGGAAATTAGAGTCACTAAACCACATCAAATAGAAACTATAGGATATAAGGAATGCTTACTCTAAGTTTTCAATCAAAAGAATCAACACATATCTGTACTAAATCCCTTTTAAAGTCACCCGCAATCTGCCTTCGCAATTTTTACAGAAGAATAGACATAGACATAGACATTTTTTATTGGTAATTTTCAATTACAGGTCAAACTTATTTCTATTAATTATATAACATACATCAAAACTTATAATAATACAATTAGTCAATAAAAATACAATACAAAATTTAATTAGAAATATTAATATTAATTAGCATTATTTTTATGTCAGGATTACTTGATGTCATACTCTTTATGTCCATTTAATAACAATTAATTCATAAATTCACACACATTGTAGAATACCCGCCCAGTGCTGTTTTCTAGCGCATCCCTTTTGAACACAAAAAATCTACAGAGGTGACCACAGTCAGGTTTAATTTTATCAGCAAAATAGAACGCTTTTCAATTTGATGGTACTAGCGATTGAAAATATCTATTTACTGATCATTCACATTCCTGTTTGATATTCATACCGTGTGAGTCCATAAACATGGCGGCCATGTTGTTTATTTTGTTAAATTAATTCTTGAATCAGACAAACACATGTAAGCCGGTGTAAATATACAAGGAACGTGAAATGAAACCTGATGCTTTCAAACAACAACATTAATTGATAAACATTCTCAAAGAAACATAAAATAAATACGTTTGTAATTTTTACGTACATTTTTACATTTATATATTTTTAATTACCTATTTCTTACTTTTTGTTGAAAGTCTATCGTTTTCTTATTTCATATTTATGTAGGTATATTAATTGTTTATATAAAGATGTCATGAATGTAATGGAATGTATTTATGCTGTGTATGAAGACGTCTACTTAATTTTTTTTTTTTTATAATTATATAAACAGGTACAGCGTCCTTACAGGCTAGCCTATTATTTATCGGAGGGGTTTGCTGTAAGAAATCTCTACTTATAGATAAGCTCGCCTATGTACATCCTTTTTCTAAGTGCAAATGCAATGTGTACAATAGAGCATAAAGTAAATACTTTACGTTATTGAGTATCATATCATGAAATTATCAATTCGTCACCCTCTTTACATACAGGCGTCCATCCATTCATCCATCCATCAGCCCGTGTTCGTCCAGTGCTGGACATGGGCCTTTCTGAAATTTCGCAACTCATGTTGGTCCTCCGTCCTCCTTATCCAGCCGCCACCCACAACGTCCTTAAGATCATTGGTCCAGCGGGCACGAGGTCGGCCTACGCTACGCTTTGCTGTACGTGGTCTCCATTCTAAAGCCTTTCAGCCCCAACGGCCATCATGTCGGCGACAAATATGGCCTGCCCACTGCCACTTCAACTTACTGATTCTGCAGGCTATGTCGGTTACTTTCGATCTCCGACGGATCTCCTCATTTCGGATACTATCAATCAGAGATACCCCAAGCATAGCCCGCTCCATAGCTCGCTGAGCGACCTTAAATCGGTGGATCAGGCCCTTTGTAAGAGACCACGTCTCAGCGTCATACGTCATCACAGGAAGGACGCACTGGTTGTAAATCTTAGCCTTTAAGCACATTGTGTATTATTTTCATCATATTTGGTATCTTTTTATCATTGACGTAACTTTATTGAAGAGCTCGTAGTAAGACTTAATAATAGACAAAGGTCTAGTTACCATGCGCAACATAATAGTACATTATGATACAAGTGAGCTGCGTTGGACATTACAGTCGAGGCGGGATTGCAGGTCGAGCCAAAGGAGAGGCCGTAATGGAGCCGAGAGTGTAATGTCTAATGCTCACGCGTTTCATACGACGTTTTTCAACACACTTGCGAGGAAAAATAATGAAATTTCACTGTCTATTTTCCACATAATCGAAACCACAGCTATGAACTAACAATTTTCTTGGAAAAATGGCGGCGCGGCGGAGGTTTTGTTTTTTTTTTCCTTTCGTCCCGTTATACAGGCAAATGTATCTAGGACCAGGAAATAGAGGCACTGACGCAAAAAGCCAAATATTGCCAAACAGGCAAATATTAATATTAACAAAGTGAATATTTTTGTATTTAAAACAAAAATTCAGTTCATTTGTTGATAAAAATAAATAACTTGATGAAATGAAATGATTATTTATTATATTTTAACTGAGACAGTCTATTTATTCCCAAAAATTTTACTATTTCTCAAGACATCAAAACACTTTGTTAAGATAAAAAAAAAATTAGTGCGTTAATGTAAAATAAAAAACACGCGTGTTTAATATGCTGGATTATGACTCTAAGAACGCTGCATTATGAGCCACTTTATAAGCAAGTGTGTTGAAAAATGTATTACAATCAGGCAAATCAATTTTTTATTTCTTACAAAATTGCTGAAAGTGAGATACGCCTGTATGTAAAGAGAGCGACGAACTCTACGATATTACCACCACGTACATATATATTAGCGGACGCCCCGCAGAGTTGCTTGCGGGGTTAACGTTTCAAAGAATCATACAAAACGTTCGTCTTTCCCTTTGCACCTTGTAATGGTGAAAAAAGTGATTGAAATCAAACAAAAGAAAACTGCCCATCAAAAGTCTAGTTACAAACTCGTTAACATACATACATATATCCGCAACTTGTATAAATAAACAACAATGTATTAACCACATGTGTGACGAAGCAGTTTGTTTCATCCAAAGTTAGATAAGACCCATGGGGTGGGTAGATAATCCCTCAGGCAATTTCTGTTTTGACGTAATCATGGTGATATACTCGTATCACGTATAATACGTCTAAATTCAGATGTACTTATGTTATTTCTCTGGATTTAGGGTGTGTGATACTTCCATGTACTACATTTGAGTGAGGTAGACAGACATCATGATGGCAGCCAAAATGTGGCTTGGCAAAGTTAAATAATAATTAAATAAATAGGACTATATGTTTTATAGCGAAATAAATCGCTTGGATATGGATACTCTTAATATTATATAAATCTAAATATTGATCTTCAATTCAAAACCATGAATGTCTAGAGTGTGGCGAAACGAGATATTTGCTTTTTTGTGACACGGTAACAACATGGCAACAAAGTTACTCGCAGCGTAAATGTTAATAGAATAAATTGGAACGCAAAATTTAAAAAGATATTTTGACAGTACATTGGCCAATTACAGCCGTTGTCAACTCTCAGATTGTAAAATACTCGTAAGATGGCAGTTATTCGTACGTTTAAAACCGTTTTTGTATAATGCACGTACTTTTATTTCTTGAACATCCCGTAAAACTAGAAAATTACGGGCCGCCAACTGTCATGATCCTTTCAAGTAAATAAATATTTAAAAAAATATCTTCCAGACAATATTTGAACCAGCGGCCTCTTGCTTTCACGACAAGCCCGCTACCAACTGCGCCGCCGATGTACTCATCATCACATAACGTAAAGTTAGTATGAGCGCATACTGAACATACTGAAATGTGAATTCCTAGCTAGTTTATCAAGTAGTTACAAAACTGGGTGTACAGATTGATGGAAAAATTCAAGGGTCTAAAATGAGTACCTCGGTAGCGCAATAATTGTGACATAATAAATATAACATAAATAAATATTAAACGTGATGATTATACATTGAAACTCAATTGAAATTATTTATTTAGTTCATTTTGTTTCCCTGAATTTGATTCTGCTTAGCTATCTTATCTATGCTTCTTGTTCACAGTCTAATAAATCATAGTATTTTAGGATCCTTTGTCTGGGTGGGTTGCAATAAAAGTCTTATTAAATTCCGTTAAAACTTAAGGAGTTTTAAAATTATGAGCAAACTAGCTTTTGCCCGTGGCTCCGCCCGCGTGCTATTCGGTTTAACGACATGCTTTTTCCCGGGATAAAAAATATCTTAGGTGTTAAGTTAGGGTATAAGCTATATTCATTCTAAATTTCACTAAAATCCGTTCAGCCGTTTCAGCGTGAAAGAGTAACAAACATACACACACACACACGCAAACTTTCGCATTTATAATATTAGTGTGATAGTAAGAGTAATAATAATTTATTCACACAAGTATATATGACTTACGATTGCAACTGAATCCTTTTTTAAATCTTTTTTTCATAAATCAAATAATTATATCAAATATTTAATAAGAGGTCCATCCATCAGCCTGTTTCGTCCACTGCTGGACATAGGCCTTTCCAGGATTACGCCACTATTGGCGGTCCTCCTGGACGAAATGCCTATACTCACACACGCTGGGCAGGCGGGTTGGTGAGCGCGGTGCCGTAACCCTTGCACCAGTGACACCGCTGCCCGTCACCAGTCTATTATATAAGGCCCGGCAATTGGGGATGGATATACCGCCATCCATCGGTCCCAAGCAATGGCGGGCTGCCTGGTTTTGCCTGAGAGCTGTCCTTTTACTCTCCCCAGAATAACTTCGGGAGGATTTGAGAGTAAGATAGTGGTACCTCCACAGTCAAGCCCGGCATCAGCTCTACCACTTAGTACTAAAACTAGGAGTACGTGACACAGATATAAAAGGCGTAGTGAATTGCGGGCAGTTCAGTTCTGTTTTAGCTTCGATTCGAAAAAGTAAAGCGAAAAAGTACAAGTACAACTCCAGTGAGAAGTATAGTGCAAATATAGTCCAGGATTCTAGTGAGTGATTACGAAATATAGTGTGGCTAAAATAGTGATTCCAGTCCGGTCCAGCTATTAATTCCAGTTGTGATTTAGTTTCAGTGTAGTATAAGATTGTGTTTTAATGGTGTGTGATTTCAGATTAAGACAGTCAATGGTTTTAAATTTTTTATTTAAAAATTTTTAAATTTTTTTTATTAATCTCAAACCCCAGCTCGTAACAATATTTAAAAAAAGTTTTTGACCTTAAAATGATTGAACGGAACTCTTTCTTATACATTTGTCCGTCAAGACAAGGCCTCTTTTGTCGGGCCTTAGGAAAGATATCAAGTTGAAACTAATACCCCCTAGGACAATAATCTAAAATACGGCCTCGGTATTCTTAAAAATCAGGCTTCTAACTCAACGCAAAAAATGAATTGCTCTTTACGTAATCGACTTCATACAAATTGGCTCACCATAAAAACCATAAGCCAATTTCAGTTACAACAACAACAACAACAACAACAACAACAACAACAACAACAACAATTTATTTATTTAAAGTTTTAACATGGTTGCATCCTTAATACATATTTATGTAGGTACAAAATTAATACTTATGTATGTTTCTATCGTAACTTAAATAACGTAGCAAGAACGCAATTTTAATTGTGAGCTTCAGATTTAAAGAGGCCTACGGCCCTTAACTAAATCTTCCGCGAGCGTCGCTTTGCTAAGAAATATAATAAATAAAAATTTATCTATAAGAACGCAGAGTATACAAAAGGAAAAAAGGAACCACCACCACACAAAAGACAAGCCCACAAACACACAAAAAATTGTACCTATCTGCTGATCGGGGAAAGCTCCGCCGACCCACCACCCGCTAGCATCACCACGATCAGAGCGGAAAGCTGGTCCGCACAGCCTTACCAGACAGTTATTATCGATCGGCATGTTTTCTCATAACTCGTTACGTTGCTAAATAAGAAAAACTTAAAGCTGAATAAACCTATTTGACCCTATTGTATTTTGCAATACAGCAGAATTTTAACTTCGAATAATAAAGTTTTTTTTTATCACAGTAGTCCTGCGAGCCAGTACATTGTTCAGACAGTTGATGAGTGAGATTAGTATAAAATCAAAACACATGAATCCCGACTTTATTAGGATTAAAATAGGAACCAGTTCACAAGCGAATAAGAATAATGATAGGTTCAGTTAAACAAGTTTTATCACGATGAGATTAGGACTACCCACATATTTAGCAACAATAATCGATGAAAAATTGCTTACTTCAACTTGAAACTTGAAACTCGTTCGCTGATAACCGCGCTATTTTTAAAGGGTGCTGAGCAGAGATCATTATAGTATAGGTATACCATACCAACCAACAAATACAGATCCGAGGAAATTATTCTTAATGTAAAAATAAAGTTTAGCAAAAATAAGGTTTAGTAGTAACATATCATAATTTGGCCTAATAAATTATGTTTATAAACCTGCTTTCACTCTCCTTTCGACCTAGCTCCTTCAACCACAATATTCATTTTCTGCGGAAAGGTTTTTTTGTTTTCCGTAATAACTTTAGGCTGTGATCAACGCGGTTGTATATTCGTGGACCTAAAAAAGATAGTGCTCTTTGCCCAAAAATAGTACGACACAGAGGTTGGAAAAGATGCCCGTCTCTCACTGATTTAGTTGCAATTTTATGTTGGTGTGTTTCGAATGAATTATGGTTAAGATGAACGAATGTAGCTACCTGAAGTATGTAAGTTTGCCTGATATTTAAAACATCTGCTTCTTTGTATAGTAAATCAGAAGAGTAACGATAGTATTTACGTAAAATTACTTTTAAAACTGCACGTTGCGCCAGTTCTACTACCTCTAAATTTATTCTTGCTGCACCGCCCCATGCAGTGATCCCGTACAATATGAAGGAATGACATAGAGAATGATAGACTGACAAGTTGACTTACAAATTTGAATTTTCGTTCACAAATAGGTCTTATAGCACACATATGAGAAAGAACCTAAATTCACTTATATTTAATCCTTTATTAAAAACTTATATAGTCCAACTTAATTAGCTCCTGTACAATTTATGTAAGTGTCAAGTTAAATTGTTTATAATAACTGCACGTGATGTAAGTTTGTGTTTTGAACGGTTTGTACGGCACCCTCAGGGAATGATTCCTATTTGCGTTTAACCGGATCATTAAACCTTAGTCCTGACCACTAACCGAGGCTCCAGTATGAATTTGGCTGCATAAACGGAAGTCACCTTATACAGGATGTAATTATGACGAGCTCATTAAATTGAAGCACATGCTCTACTGATCACCCTGAACCACTTTCATAGAAAAACGTTTGATAAAACGTGGAAAGGAAAAAAGGTTCCTTTAGAAAATGAATTTATATGGGGAAGTGAATTTTTATTTCGCGTTTTATCAAAAGTTTTTCTATGGAAGTGGTTTAGGATGATCAGTGGTGCATGTGGTTTAAATTAATGAGCACGTCATGATTACATCCTGTATATGGATAAGAAATACGACATTGAGGTGGCTGCTCCGTGGTTCGTTCCCAAACTTACAACTTGTGATTGTTTTTATAATTTTTGAATGCGATTTATGTCAATAAGTGACATTATTTAATGTCAATAAGGCTTTTTTTAGCAAATTTGTGTTATTTTACACATTACTTTTTAAATAATCCCGTTCAACAACTACGAGTGTAACAACGCTACTTACAAAAAGTTTTTTTTATCAAAATGAAAATATTTATTTTTTATAATAGATACATCAAGTATACTTTCTACAGGTCAAAGTTAATATTTACAAAAACAATGGAATATGAAAAAAAAAATAATAATACGGGAAATACATACAAAAAATATTTAGGTTGGGCTACTAAAATGTAATAAAATTATAAACCTGCATGAAATAAAGAAATATAGGAATAAAAATAATATCTATAAATAATGCAATGAACAAATAAGATAATAAATAAACAAAATAAACCATAAATAAAAAAAATGCCTGACCATCCGCCCATTCGATTAGTCCTGCTAAGAAGAAGGGCAACAAACTTAGCAAACATACCTGTTTTCAATTTTGCATTTTTTTTCAGTAATTGTTGGTATATAAGCTTGTTCTATACAATTTTCTTATACCTACTTAAGTAAAGGCATCAAAAATATAAGACTGGAGGAATTATGTCACGAAAAAAAATGTATCTTAGTCAATCCGTCTCATATTGTCTATTACGAGCTTTAACAACAAAGTCAGTTTACATATTAATTAATTTTAAGCCCTTAGAGGAATCATACATTATTATAAGCTAACTATGAATTACAATTTTGATAAAGATTATTATTATTACCATGCTTCATTATCATCCAAGTAATCATTGATTTTATAATAAGCTTTTTTAAGTAGTCCCTGCTTAATAAATACAATAGTTTAAACTTATTTTAAGTCAAACTAAGGACCTCCTCTGGAAGTTTATTGTAAAACCTTATACCATGTCCTACAAAAGAGGTACCTACTTTGGCAAGTCTGAATATTGGAAAATCTAGTTTATATTTATTTCTGGTTTCAACAGAGAGGTGCACACCAAGCCTCGGGAAATTATCAATAGTTTTTCTGACATATCTAATAACTTGATAAATAAACTCACATGGGACCGTAAATATATTAATTTTCTAAACTTTTCTCTTACTTCATGTTATAAAGAGACCGAAGTGCTCTCTTTTGCAAGACAAAGACTGCTTCTATATCCGCGGCTCTACCCTACAACATTATGCCGTATGACATAATGCTGTGAAAATAACTAAAATATACTAATCTAGCAGTATATTCATCAGTTATCTGCCATGCGTCTAACAGCATATGTGGCTGAACTAAGTCTACCACAGAGAGCTACTTCGGACCCCACTGAAGACGAGAGTGTATAGTAATACCTAAAATTTTAGTTTCGTTATCTAACGCAAGCTTGGACCCCTGCAAAAATAAACCGTTATTTATAACATAATTGGTTTTGGAACGATACCCAAATTATGAAATTTGTTCGTCTTTCGTTAGAGTAATGCATAAAATAACACAACTTTTACAGAAAAGCCTAATTGACATGAAATTTTTATCCATTAAAAACTATTTTTTTTTGTGAAGTCATGTACTCTAGTATAGGCAGCCTGCCCTGGCATCATACAAATAATCATTTTTCAAAGTGACATTTAAATTTTTTCATATTTTTTTTATTGCCAAACTTGACCTTCTCATTGCATTTCCAGCAAGTTCTATGCACGCCACTGCGAACCGCGCAGGTTGTTGATCCAAGTATATTACGTTTCTTTTACATAAAACAACACAGCGTGAAGAAAGAAAGTAAAGAAAGATATTTCAGCTCCACATAAATCGGAATCAGCGTTTACAATCTACACAGAGAGCTGAATAATACAGGAGCAGGAGCGTTTGCCAAACAAAACTGTGCACTCAGCCACACAAGTGCTTTAGACATAATGCATACCAAGCTTTTAAAGTCAAAATATCAAGTACAATGTCATACAATTGACATTCACTGATGGATGATCATTCTGAATAATGTAATACATCTATACCAATAATAACGTAGTTAAAAAAGTCGTGTCTGTACTACTCTGTACATTGAATATTTTCGCAAAATTTTGAATTATTGAATGTATTGTACTGAGGTCAGAATTTTAGAATTTTTGTCTGTCTGTATGTCCCGTTTGAACTCGAGGACCAATCAACGGATTAGGGTGCGTTTTATTTTATTGTCACCGCATTGATCTTGCTCAATACATAGGCTATAAGAGGTGTTAATAAAATAACACCCAAGCCGAAAACGGGGAAAAAATTCAATAAACGCTTTTAACTCGAGAACAACTCAACAGATTTGTATGTGGTTATTTTTATTATCATCTTAGTGACCGTGGTCAACATATAGACTATAAGGGTTATGCATAAAATAGCGCTCAAGCCAAAAACGGGGCAGAAATTTAATTAACGCGGGCAGAGCCGCGGGCACGCAAACACTTGTACACATTTTCCAAATGTAATAAAATATAAATGAAACAAGTGTACAAGTGTTTTTGTGAAAAATCAAGATGCTTTTGGAAGTATAAGTTACTAATTATTTTAAACGCCATTATGTGGCGCAGTGGCACATTATGCCAAAGTAGTGAATTTGATTTTGGAATTCACAACTATGATAAAACGAATTGCTTAAAAAAGGTACTATATTTTCGTAAAAATAAATGTTGGTTATGAATATGTATGATATTACTGTTATTATTATTACTCCACAGATATTATGTGCCATCTTTATTGAGCTTTTTATTCATCTGACAGATACGTTAAACTGCTTTTTGTATTGCTCTGTATATATATATAAATAAATGAATCTAAATACGATCCAAAATCACATTCATCATCTCAAAAGTATTTAAAGATAAGTATCAATAAATAAATGAAAATTTTGAGAATAGACTGAATACTTGAAAAAACCTCGATTGGTCGATCGAATTAGCATTCTAAAAACCTCAAAATTTTATTTTCTAAATTATTCAGGATGGTCGAATTTGAATAGGGGCTCAATTGTTAGTTAGTATAAGTACGGTAATCTACTATATTATAAACATGGGTGAGTTCTTCATATTAATAAATAAATAAACAAATAAAATAAAAGATACTTTATTTGTCTTAGTAAAGTAACATACAAATACAATATCACTTAAAAAAATGGAAAGACAAAAAGGTCTAAGCTCGCCATAAAGCTAGCTGACACGCATGCAGACAGCCGCCGATTTTCAGCTTAGCCTTGTATTAACTAAAAAAATACATGATAAAATAAGAAAACTACAATGAATACTTAATTTAAAAAAAAACTAATCCAACAAAACGAAATAAAACGAAAAGACTACAATTTTTTTTAAATAACAGAACACAATATATAGTATTAAGTACTATTAGCTTTATATAGTGTATTAAGTACTATTTACAATATATAGTATTAAGTACTATTAAACTTATAACCAATTTGGGGTAAAATTTTAAGTCTCACTGGACGCAGGAATACGTAAGCATCTAGAAAAAAAAATCTTATGACATTACATCACTTTTAGTTCCGCCTGTACTCGTAAACATTCAAAATACTGTCTGAACAAAATGTGAATATTAGAAGGCGCGAAAAATTCGCTCCCAATCCATGCTTTCAAGCGGCGGCCATTTTGGAATGATTTTAAATGTTCCCATTTAGTGAAGAGCACCTTTTCAAAAGCTTTTATGGCTGAGTGTACCTTTATTTAGCATTTCTTAGACAAGATTTTATGATTTGGAAACAGTTTTTTGGTAAATTCAAATTATATTAACTAGAAATATTATAAAGCAGCGCTCGGTAGCTCAGTTGATAGCACGCTGGTCTCTCAATTTTGTGACCCAGGTTTGAATCAGCAGGAGCGTCCAGCGTGCTTTCAATCTGATCATAATTATTATTAATGTTTAGCTGGATATAAAAAATGTTAAATTCAAACCTTCAGCTTTTGTAGCGTTTTTTTTTTCGAGTTATGGAACTACAATTAAAATTGTACTTGAAACTTTATTTTCATCAAATCCTCTTTTAATAGATAACTTTAACCTGAAAGTTTCAGGTGCAACCGACTTAATTATAAAACTCATTTTTAATTAAAATGTTTCACTTCGGAAATATAATACGAAACGCACCCGGAATAGAAAACCTTTCATGAAACTTTTATTTTGTGTATCTTTTCTGATGGAAAATTCTTTGTCCCTTGCCTTGAAAGTACATCTTCACGTAAGATATTCTTGAATTTTCTTAAAAGGGGAATGCCGCGTTATATATGGCACGTAGTACCGAACCCAAAGTCGTGGCGTCAAAACCAAACTAAATTAATTTTAGGGACACTAAAATTTACTTACCAAATCACCAAGTCTCATTTAAATCAGTATCCGCAATTCGAATTTACTGTACACTGACAGGGGCAATTGCAAAGACTTTATTACCTTGTGATAGAAGCGATTATTAGTTGGTATCCTAATCATAGTAAAGCGGCAACCAAAATGTAAATACCGAAGTATTTTTTATTATGATATTGGAATTCCGGATTCAAGTAAAACTCTTTTGGTCCAAAAGATTTTGATCGGATTTCAAAATATATAAGTAATTTTATGGCTTTTATTTGGTTGTGACGCCATTTGATACAATCGTGTGGCATTCTTCCTTAATTTGACTCTATTTTTCAAGTTTTGTATATTTGGATGCCTTTACCGCGGAACATAGCGCACTACGTTTTAAAACACCACCTGTCTTTACTTATGTTAACCCTTTATAAGGCTCTGGCCATATATTGGACACCACATTTTCGCCCACATCCCGAAAAAAAAATCAATAAAAAAAAAATTGTAAATTGTCATTTTTATTTCAAAGTTGTTGGAAAAGTCAGATAAATAAAAAAATACCTTAGACCAATAATAAACATAACCTTAAAATAAAGAAAAAAATAATAATAAAAATAATTATATATTTAATTATTATAACGCAAGTGTTTTTTTGACATACATATGTTTTCCCGTTTTCTCTGCCCTATAAAGGGTAAACTAATGAATGCTTTGATTTAATTTGAAAACAAACGATTAATCTGGAAGAAGAAAAGGACATGACAGTAGCGGAAGGCGATCTGTAGTAGAAAAATGTATGATTTATTGCCGTATTTATTTCTGGTTGATAACATACAATTAATAATACTTTTTAGGATTCTAAACGGCAAAACGGAGCCCGTATTAATGTCCCCCTGCCGTCTGTCCGTCTGTCTATTTATCCATATGTCAGGAGGTCTCTAGTTGGTAGATAAAATTAGCTATACACATGAAGTTTGATATTTTTTGTAGAAGGTTGACCTAAAACTGCATATTGAATTAAAAATTAAATAAAATTGTTTTCCAGTTCCATACATGAAAAAAGAGCCATTTTATAAAGAGAATGTTATAAAGTAGAATCCAAATTTTTCATTTTATTTCATTGCCTTGAAAGATGGAAAAATATGAGGCCGTTAAAGTTGTCAGTTTCAGACCATTCTTGTTACAAGGTCTATCTCAAAAACTAAACTAGTAAGGAATCTGGAAATTTCTGTATTTTATGCGCCATATACTGCATTATACAACAAATACTTAAAACTGCAATTTATAACGGTACAGAGCCCTCCGCTACCTACCTGCGTTACCTAGGGCTACGAAACCTTGAAAATACTGAATTTTGTTTCACTGTATGTGATTTAGGTACCTATTTACCCGTAGTTTTGAAACTTTACAGATCATTTATATTTACTATTGAATTGAATGTACAGTGAGAGTCTACTCAAATATAATGTTTGTACTTTTCTCACGTCTACCTCTCATATGCAAACAACCGAACATATTGCCACCATGAAAATACTGTTATAACTCTTAACAAAGGGTTACAAAGATGATTTTAGTTTGGTTAATGGTCAACTATTCATGGTAAGTAAGCTACGTGGGGAAAGCGCAGAGTTTCATCCGTGTTCCATATGAATAATGTGCACATTAACTCACGTCAGGAACTCAGAATTAATTTGAGGAGATACCAGCCTTAAGTAGTAATGGTAAGTGGGATTCTTTATTCTGAGGTGGATACTTCTTTGTTTGCATTTCGTGGGGGGTTGGCATCTTAAGTTGTCATGCTTGTACATAGCAACTTTTTTAAGAAGGATAATTTTATTTCTGATTGTTCATTATTATTTATTATATTTAAAAAATCTTACGATTTTTTAAATAAGTTTACGTTAACGTACCCGAATACGCGACCAATTTAATTATGCAGTTTTGTTTGAAAAATATTTTTAGGTACTAATAAGTTTGTAATTTTTATTCAAATCATTAAGTCTATTCCATCCATCCATCAGCCCGCGTTCGTCCACTGCTTGACAAGCCTTTCCCAAATTTCACCATTTTTGGCGGTCCTGCGTCCTTCTCATCCAGCCGCCACCCACAACGTCCTTCAGATCGTCGGTCCAGCGGGCACGAGCTAGGCCTACACTACTTACGCTTTGATGTACGTGGTCTCCATTGTAACGCCTTTCAGCCCCAACCGCCATCATATCAAAACTAATATCACTGATTTAAATGGTTGAAATTTAAATTTTAAATGGTCTTAGGGCGCGCGTTCTACCTTGCACTTGACCGGTTTTTAAATTATTAGGGTTCCTTTCCACAACGAAAACTACATACGTATCTCTGTGTTTATTTGGGATATACGAACAGAACTTCTACGAGCGGTGTAAACTGAAATATCACCACTGTTGACTTCAAATACGCCCGGCATGCCCTGCAACAAAAACAGAAAAAAATGAACTTCCAAGATAACCTTCAATGGGTGTTGAACTATTTACGAATTGTGACGTCATTTCAAGTGCGATCGTATCCTTAAATAAGCGGATATAACGTATTAGATATTAGACGATCATGGAGCTGGACAGTTTAACCAAGACTCAACTAAGTGACAAATCCATTCAGCAACCGGTAGTAGACTACGGCCGTGGCTCGTCATCACCCTCGTGATGAAATCTCTCATCCGTATCAGTCTTCCGTACGTTACTGGCTTCCTTTGATTTGGGGAAGCCCCGACAGTATTGATCTCGGTGCAAAATGCACAACTCATGATTGTTTTTCTTAATATTTAATAAAAAGTACTGAATAAATGTTATTTATGGCATTTCGCGACCATGGTTTAATGTCAATTAGGCTACCAAAGTTGTGTAATTTTATGCATTATGATGTAAATTAATGCCCACAACAACTTTATACACGCTTTTAATTCGATACGGATGTTCACGCGAACTGCAATCTGTAAAGTGACGTAATTCTGCTAAAAACCTCTGATAATTATTAAACAATAGTCGCAAAATAAGAGGGAACTATTTTATTTTACTTGTTTTACTAAAACACAAATAATAATAATAATAAGAGATTAAAAATCATAAGTTCTGCATTTTGCACCGTTTTGGTTCCGAAGGCATAGGCAGCTACCTGCTACAAGATTAACACACCTTTTCGCCTCTTTTCGGTACGTGTAAAATACGACAAAAACGTCTGGTTTTTTAACAGAAATCTACCCTCATGAAGTAGATAGTATCATACGGGAGGGGCCTCAGGGACCCGTTTTGGTTTGAAACGCATTAATCACGGGGATAAAGGCAGATCGCATAGAGATCGGGACACTGATTCTGTTATTAGCTGGAACGATCGGGTGCTTTGATTATAGACTTAGAGGATTATACACGATACGGGCAGCTAGCAGGCGTGATAGATAAAACATTTATTTAAAAAAAAACAACACAATATACATTCAATATAGAAAAAAAAAATATCCAAGTACGAGTCAGACTCGTACATATGGGGTTTAAATATTACGTTTATTATTACGTTTTTTAATCGTGTAAATAAATAAATAAAGTCAAAAAATTGACGCCAATGAGACGTCCCGGATTCGAATCCCGGTTCAGAGCTCCTCACGTCCAGATTTAGTTTTCAGAATTTCTATACCGCAATGATAATGATAATTCGTATTTTATACTTAGGTTTTTTAATTTATTTTATTTCTGTGAATCTTTGTGTGTGTATAATATAATGATTTTTACTTTTTCATTAATTATATAATATTCTGATAATAGTATAATATATTTGAAAATAATTATTATACTTTTATTATTATTTTTTATTTTATTTATTACTCTTTTTGTACATTCACATATATATTTTACAACACATTTTAAAATAAAGGACATATATTTTGTACAAAGGTGGGACTTATTGCTTATAGCAATATCTCCCAGGCAACCTTTGGGTGGAAATAAAAAGAAAATATATTAACAAAATTAATAATAAAGAGGGGAATGTAAATGCAAACAAAAATTGCAGAGTGCTTTTTACATGAAACATAAAATTAACATAATAATATCATAATACATACATATCTCTTATTGTTTAACACATATACTTAAAAAATATACATAAACGTATTAAAACTAAAATAAAAATAAATATAATTATATAAATACATGTACATACTTACTTAAATACCGGCTTTAACACTCACGTTTATTACTGTTGACTATGTGCCAACTGTTTCACCGAGACAATCTCGGCATTCTCAAGGAGAGTATCGTTCTTAGGACGACGACGCGGCGTTCACCGACGTTGTCACACGGCCACTCAAGCTATATAGTGTTTAATAATAATTTAATATGTCAGCTGACGTCAGTTTTAATAATATAATAATTATTATGTTCTGTACCTGTAATAAATATTAGTAATAAAGATATGTTTTTATCATCTCATAATGTTTTTTTAAACAAATACGAAGTAATGTTTACTTACCTTATTTTATTATTCGATCATCTATCAAACGTTGATATTTAAGCATCATTTGCTAATATTTTTTACAAGTTTGAAATGAGAGTGCAGTGTCAAGTTGCCACTGTACTTGACTTGTAAATGAGACTTCCCCGATACTGCGACCGGATACGAGTATATTATGAAAATAGGCCTACCATGACTTTTATTTATTTATTTAGGTTACAAACGGTCATTACATATTAAGAAGAAACAATAGAGAAAACATTAATATAAACAGACCTAAAGAACCCTTATAAAATAACACACATTCTTAGAATAAACACTGGAGCTTACATGGTTTGTTAACAAATACATTACATACAAAGTTTCAGATGCATATTATACATATACAAGCACGAGAATAATTAAAAGTCACTTACACAGTATTTTATTTGCTTTGGCTTTAAAACAGTTTTTACTTTCAAGGAAGATGTCGATGTCACCCAACATTTTGTTATATAATGCCGGAGAGCGAGAGAAAAATCGGTTTTTATTGTAGTTCGTTCGACTCCTACTAATGTGAAATCTTAGCGAACTGCAACGAGAGGAGGGGCGCGGTATTTGAAAAAATAATAATTCAAGCAGGTGTGGATAATCTAGTTCGTTGTTTACTAGTTTATATAGAAATGTAGCATCAATGACTTTACGTCGACTAGTCAAGGTAAATATATTGTATCGAAATGCCGAAGAGGTATAGTCCGTAAAATAATTCCCTGTTCTATAATCAAGGGCTTTAAGAAACTTGTTCTGTATCCTCTGGATGCGGTCCACGTGCACCGCATAAAAAGGACACCAGATCACACTACAGAACTCAAGAATACTTCTAACATATGCAACGAAAAGTACCTTGTAAACAGAAGCACGCCTGAATGGTTCACATATCCGGAGAATGAAACCCAGTAGTTTAAATGCTCTTTTTATTATACAATCGATATGGATGTTGAAGTTCATTTTAGCATCCAAAGTAATGCTAAGGTCTCGTATATGTTCAACACGTGTTATACTTCTGCCTGAGAACTGATAGTTATATGTAATTTTTTGCTACCGTCTGGTATAACTTATAACATTTGTTCACGTTAATAAATAGAGAATTTAGCCCACAATAATACAAAAGGTCACTCAGATCTTGTTGAAATTTGAAACAGTCCTCAACAGAGTCAATTAGAATTTTTGAAAACAGTATCCACATCGTTAATGTATAATATGAAAAGAAGGGGACCCAAATGGGATCCCTGCGGCACTCCAGAATCAATGGGAAGAAAACTTGACAAGAAACCTTTAAGTGCTACCGCTTGTGAACGTCTGCTAATATATGATTGGATCCACCTAAGCAGGTTGCCGTGAATACCGATCTCTAATAATTTTGATATAAGCGTCTTGTGTCTAATTTTATCAAAAGCTTTTGAAAAGTCGGTATACACGGCATCAACTTGATGGCCATCCTGTATAGCAGTGACAACAAAGTCAGTGAAGGTCAATAAATTTGTTTCTACGCTGCGACCCTTCATAAATCCATGCTGGTTAAGGGAAATTTGCCGGCTCACGGCGCCCGTTATTTGATCTGTCACAATTTTTTCAAATACTTTTCCGAATATGCTAAGTTTAGAAATTGGTCTGTAATCATTAGACATTATATTTGTCACCTCCCTTAAAAATAGGTGTAATAAGCACCTTTTTCCAGACATTAGGAAAGCATCCATCTCGGAGTGATTTGGAAAAAATAATCGATAAAGGGACACAAATTACCTTTGCACATCTTTTGATAACCAGGGGGTGTATACCGTCATGTCCAGCGCCCTTTGTAATGTCTAGTTGCTCTAATTATTTGAGGACAGAATCCTTAGAGATATTTATATTCAACGGAGGTATCAGCAGATGAAACATTATTGATCACATTAGACTCACAAGGTGAGGTATTATCATCTTTAACAAAGACAGAATGGAAATATTTATTAAATAAAGCACAAATAACTTCTCCTTGGTCGGAACTCCTGTCTCCATAAGTGACTTTTTCATTAAATATGACATTTCATGAGATTTCTGCTTATGTCTAAGTGATCGTGAGGGGTTATCGAAGGAGACGCGATTTTTCAATGTCCAGTAAAATCTACAGAACTACATTTTGTTTCGAATTTGACAGTTCATTTAAGATTCAACGGCCAAGAAAGGCAATTTCGTCATTGGGATCCAAGAGAATGATTTTAGATATGTTAAAATAACCATTTTTATTTGTTACATGTAATTGTAGTAAATGTTTAATTCAAGCTGAAGATATTCCGCCTCAACTGAATGAATACTGATTTATTGGACCCCAATTCATTTTATTTCAAGAAAACCTTTTGAGTTGAGAATTTTCAATATATCTGTCAAATTCTTAATATTTAGATCAAAGAATCTTATCTGAACTGTTTTACGCTAGGAAAATTTCCTTAAATACCCCTGTTTCAGACAATAATACTGACGTAAGTACAGTAAGAATTCCTGTTTCCCAGAGGAGTTGGCAGAGACTACAGATTCCCATCTGCTACGATCCTGATGCACCTTTTTCGCTTCTTCAACATCAATCAATCAAATCAGACGAGCTGTTCTATTCCGGGTATATGCTCCTTTTTCATTATGTTGCCAGTTTGGCCGGCATATATCCTTCTATTACGGCCCAGACAAGCTTTACCTTCCAATCCATAACATTTCAAAATACTAGACCGCTAATTTCATAAGCTCTTTAAAAAGTAGGTAAAAAGCTAAGGGACTTGTATTAATCCCTTTTCCAAAATTTTGAATTATACATACTTGAAATGATTTTTGTAAACTTTGACTTTCAACAAAAGACTTGTAGGCATAATGACTTTCGTACCAATGTCAGTATATATTTTGATTGTATTAAAAAAACGAAATGGCATGACCATAGAGCTTAATATATCAAATGTCATTGACACTTGACATTGACAGCAAGTATTTTTATTTATTGCTAGAAATAAAAAAAATATTAAAACGCTTTTCAGAATAAGAATATTTTTTAATTTTTTTACCTCATCAGAAATTAAAACTTGTGGATTGCGTACCACAAATTAATTTATTCGCTCTACTTTCATTCGTCCTCTCTATATATCCAAATTTATTCCTGCTTTCAATCTGTAAAAAGGCTTCTCAGTCAAAAAATAAAAATTATTTAATTTATTTGCTTAATATTTCTTTCTCTATCTGTATGTTCCTATTTAATTTGTGAACCACAGTCAACGGATTTGGTTTTCTTTATTATCTGATTAATACTTGCGATTGTCGGCACCTGGTGAAAATCATACCATCTTAAAAATACACTTGTACTGTTTCACTTGATTCACTTTATTGAACTACCGGTTTAGCCTTACGGCATCATCAGGTTATACCTATAATATCTTAATAACTTAAAACTGTTACTTAAATACAATCTGCATAGTTTTAAGTTATTAAGATATTATAGGTATAACCTGATGATGCCGTAAGGCTAAACCGGTAGTTCAATAAAGTAAATCAAGTGAAAGAGTACAAGTGTATTTTTTAAGATGTTCTTTATTATCATTGTGGTGACCCTAGTCAAATATAGGCTATCAGGGATGTTAATAAAATAACCACCAAGCCAAAAACTGTCGATAAGGTCTTATAGTATTTAACTTATGTGTAAATAAAAGGTACATTGACTGAAAGACACTTCAACGTGAGTGAAGCTGCAGGCAAAAGCTTTTCGTAAATACGTTGGAATGTGACTCAAGCTGTACGTACATGATAGGCAATTTAATTATATTATTACTCATGGCTTTACTTTAATCTCCCGTAGCGCTCTCGTATCAGTTTATCCCTTGTAAGCAAACACTTAAATTGCATAATTAATTAAGATGAAGGGTAAGGCTGAGCGGAGTTTGGTAATAGCAGTCGGTAGTACGTCGGTCGGTCTCTCCATCTAGAGAACTAGGTTCGAATTCTGCCACCCTGCCGGGTGATTACATAAATATACTCACGCCTGTATCCCAGGGGGTAGGCAGGTACTATAGATTTGTAGCTGCTACAATCCTGACACACCTCATTTGCTTCTAAATCCAACAATCTAGTCATATAAACTCTTCTTTTCCGTGGCAAAAGAAAAAAAAACAGAAAGTAAATATGTCAATTAGAAGTGTGCCCACTGAATATTTCGACATACATACATACACATACATATATTCAAGCCTGTCTCCCAGAGGGGTATGCAGACACTAAAGATTTTCATCTGCTACTATCCTGACACACCTCTTTTGCTTCTACATCCATCAACCTAGTCATACAGGCTCTTCTATTCCGGGTGTTTTCACTTTGCCCTTTTTCAGTATATCGCCTATTTGGTCGGCATACGTCCTTCCAGGGCGGCCCGGTCGAGCTTTACTTTCCACTTGTGCAGCATAAATTTTCGTCACTCTACTTTCATTCATTCGCTTTAAACTCGGAATTTATAATAATAATATTTGACCACCTCTTTGGTTCAAATACTTGACTACTGATCTGGAGGTCAAGAATTCAAATCCCAGGGCACGTTTGTATTAGGTCTGCGTGCTTCATAAGGCACGTTAAACAGTGGGTCCAACCAATTTGTGTCTAAAATAAAATGGTAGAGCACACCACCCATCACGCTGAGATGTAATAATCGTTGGTGAATCGTGGGGACTGTGTCTTGCATTTCACAGTTCAAACTCCTGGAAACACGGATTCATGCCGTGACGATGTGTTTTATTTAATTTTTATTATTTATTTATTTTTTGTTATGGTTCATAGTTTATTTACACTTGCCAAAAAATGAAGTAAAACTGGCTTGGCCTGAAAATCACGTATTTGCGTCGGAAGTACGGCTACAGGCTATTTTCTTATAACATTGTTTCGTAAAAATCGTCGAAGAAACGAGGCTTCATAAGTGTTGGTTGTTTAATAGCCATAATATATCTCGAATAGATGTCGTGACGATATGTGTTTCGGCGGTAAAAAATAGACAGGTATTGGTATAATGTTGTTCATATTTAAATAATTGACGTTTCTTTCTACCATTTTTAATCCATTTACGAACCAAAAAAAAAAAGACAAACATATGAAACATTTGAACTGCGGTAATTTTAAACAAAGAACACACAATATTAACTTTGTATTGGAGTCTTACTCGCGATAACTAACAACATACCTTAATAGATATGTGCTTGACGTTTCGACGCCTCTGTATTATATGGCTTGCCAAAAGTACATAAGTCCAACGTTCCCTTGCGTCCAATCGTAAGTCAGATTAGTTCTCCTACTTACGA
Organism: Ypsolopha scabrella; assembly: GCA_910592155.1. NCBI lineage: Eukaryota > Metazoa > Arthropoda > Insecta > Lepidoptera > Ypsolophidae > Ypsolopha > Ypsolopha scabrella. The sequence goes on along the minus strand of OU342980.1, from coordinate 2,580,076 downwards.
TCTAGCAAAACACGTTGCGGGAGTACTGCAGTCACTGGTTGTAAACATTTTGCTACGATAATCACAGATATGAAGCTGGAACACAGTCAAGTCATGGTGAGTTTTGATGTCGAGTCTTTATTCACCAATGTTCCAATAAGAGAGTGTCTGGATGTTGTCAAAACTAAACTGATTGAAAATGATCTATCTGAGGAGTATATTGTTCTCTTGAAACATTTTTTAGATGGTAATTATTTCCTTTACCAAAGTCAGTACTACCTCCAGATAGATGGCGTGGCTATGGGAAGTCCAGTCGCACCCGTTATGGCTAATATCTGGATGGAACACTTTAAAGAAAAGGCTTTACGATCCGGGCCATCTACAGTACGACTTTGGAAACGATATGTGGATGATATCTTCTGTATTATCGAAGGAGGTAATGAGCAAGTAGAACAGTATAGTAAACATCTAAACTCCATTCATTCAAAGGTTAAGTTAACTTATGAATTGGAGAAGGATAGATCCTTGGCTTTGATGTAAAGATAATGGTGAGAACTGACGGTTCATTGGCACACTCTGTATACAGGAAGCCTACAAACACAGATAGATACCTGCACGCGTCTTCACATCACCATCCTCGTCACCTACAATCTGTTGTGACCTCTCTCACAAACAGAGCATACGATCTCTGTGACCCTGAGCAATTAGGAGAGGAACTTTCACATGTTCAGGAGGTACTTAAACGGAATGGATACAAGGTGGGAAAGCAAAGACGAAAACTAAGGAAGGGAAAGCATCCTGAGGTCAGCCAACAGAAAGCGTTTATGCCATATGTGAAAGGAATAACGGACAAAATCGGAACAGGTACTAGGTAAATACTCCATCAAGACTGTATATACGCCGTTTTCTAAAGTAGCGCACCATATTCGCTCACCAAAGGATGCTATACCATACATGACTCCTGGTGTCTATAAAATACAGTGCAGCTGTGGAAGTGTATATATTGGCCAAACAAAGCGAACCATAGCTGAGAGGGTCAAAGAACATAATAATGTAATGTAATAGCTGTAAAAAACAGGCAAATAAATAAATCAGCGATTACAGAACACCTGCTAACGGCTGGTTCAAACCACTGGATAGAACTTCATGACCCCAAAACCCTTTCCACTGACCGCCACTACTACCCGAGAATTGTGCGAGAAGCAATTGAAATTAAAAAACACCCAAAAAATTTCAATCGGGATGACGGGTTTAAGTTATCTTCGGCATGGAGTTCAGTCATACAGAAATTTAAACCTCGCGATTTATCTTCGAATATTTGCCTCGATACTGTTAGTGTTCTGTGTCGTGTGTGACGAAAGAAACAATTAATTAACAAAAGACAAAGTGCGGGTAGGAAAAAAAAAAATAATGTGCTACCTACCGCCGGCTCGCCAAGGACATTTTTGCTGCTACTTTCGTCAGTTAGATTGTGACCACGACAGCCTACAGAGGCGTCGAAACGTCAAGCACATATATATTAAGGTATGTTGTTAGCTATCGCGAGTAAGACCCCAATACAAAGTTAATAATGTGTGAAAATCGCGAAAGTTTAAAGTTTACTAAGAACACACAAGTTTCTGAGAGACATTTAACACCCGTACACCATCTTTTCACTTGCGATTTTTAGTCCCAACGTGAAGTGTGCCTTAACGCCGTTTTCAGGCACAAATACAGTGTGTATTCAGCATGTTTACATCAGTGTTATTTTTTCAACGTCAGCAGGTTGTATTATAAGATTTATAAATATACCAATGCTATGCAAATAAACTAAAATAGCCTAAATTAGCAACTCGATGTGTGTCCGTGCAAATATATCGACGGAAACGAAATTGAAATAACGCTCGTATCAGCGCATGTAAACCGCGCCTCCGGATAGCGCGCAATAGGACAAAATAATACTTTTCACACGGACGCGATATAAGAAAAAAAAACTATCTTTTTTTATTATAGTAAAAGGATCATTAAAATCGCTTCAAGCATTCGGAAGATGTAAGGACATTTTTGGGTAAATCACAGCAAAGTTTCGATAAGTTATGGTTTGTTTTTGGCAAAAGTATTTTTTTTTTATGGAATTTATTTGATGAATTTTATTTTATGCGTATCATGTATTTTTTTATTAGTTGGAGCACCCGTATGAGAGGAATAGGCTTTCAAGGTCTAATATTGCAGTTTGAGTATGCAGTCACCTTAAGGGGCTGTCAGAGGTGTTCCCAAGTGTGAACTTTAAAATGCAACTTACAGTCCAAACTTCGTAACTTTCACCGACGATTTTTGACGTTCCCAACCTTTTTCACCTTACAAAAACCTGTATTTTAGTTTTTTTTTACTTTAGGTTTTCCCCACTCTACCCTACGTCAATCAATCAGCCGGCGCCACACTGGCGAGTTCGTCCCGAGGGGAGACTGGGGATATCTGGCCTCACGTCAACACAAAATACTACCACAGAGATAGAAAAAGATCTCATTCTTGCCTTGTTTCCTCTAACTGTTTTTCTCTGGCTACACAAAGAGTGCACAGACTTGAACTTTGTAAAATAACCTGAACTTTAAGAACGAGAGCAAAATTATACGATAACTATAGCATTTTTAGATTAGATTATTTTAGATTATTTATTTATTCAGCAAAAGACATACAGATTTTTGTTTGCAAAAAATTGAAGCCAATCTGCGTAGCAGTTTATCGGCTATACTCTCGGTACATGTCTGTTTTTATACACTATTATATATTTATTTGCGTACAAGTAAGTAGTATTAAGACATAGTTTTTTAAATTTAATACATAAGAACAACGAACTGAGACGAAGTACGGGCGCCTGCTTAATAGGGTACCATTGGCAGTTTTTATATCAGTATCATAACTACTGGCGTCCGTACATAAAAAGTCAGAAATACAAAGAATATTAAAAAATATCTTACAATCATTATTTATGTAATGTAATTGAGTGAAGTAGGCACTTTGTTAAAATATTTTTAAATTTAGTTGTACTTATTTTACTATTTAAAGTTTCGTCAACGTCCCCTGGTATTGAATTAAATATTTTTGGTATTAAGTAGGCACCCGTTCTTTTTCCATAATAGTTTGTATTAGGGTTTCTTACTCAACAAGGAACCCTTAAAACTTCACCTTTTCATCCGTCCGTCTGTCTGTCTGTTGTTCCGCGCCTTAGCTCAGTGACTTTTAGAACTAAAAAGCTGTAATTTTGCATGGGTAAATGGGTATGCCATGGTTGGTAACCACGTCAAAAAACGAATGTTGATCAGAACAATATAATTATAAGAAACTAAGTAGATCTACAGAGAGAATTGAATTGAATTTGTTTATTGTTCTAGAAAAAATACTTAAAATTATTACAATTTTGCCAAACCACTATCGCGGTTTGTCGGCAAGCTCTTAATTTAACTTAATTTATATCCACACTATACAAAACACTTTTTAGTAAACAAATGGTACAATATTTATTTAACAATAATAATATTTTTTTCTTGATTTAAGTCTTACATAAAAGAAGGCGCTTGAGTTTGGTCTTAAAGACAGATTTTTTAACATTAGTAACACAGAAGTCTGTTGGGAAGCTTTTATAAATTCTAGGTAACATACTGATACCCATACGGGATCCGTAGTAGTTACAATGTTTAGGTATTAGGTATTTGGTTTCGTTTCTTTTGGTACTACGGGTAGGATAGCTACAATTTGATATTTTTAAGAAATTTGGTTTTCCAAACATTTCTATGGCTATCTCATATTTTACTCTCGTATCTATCGGCATTATTCTACAAATTTTGAAGAGGTTTTCATATTCACCTTTACATTTACTTTTAATATTTTTACGCACTATGCATTTAAGGAACCTTAACTGAAGTCTTTTTATTTCATTTAAATAAGTGGGAAATGTTCGACCATAACTAGCCAACCCGTAGTTGATCACTGATTCAACAAGTGCGTGATAAACACAGTATAATAAAGATCTATTCACAAAATATTTAAGATTTCTGAACTTAGCTAATAATATTCTAAGCTTTGCACATATTTCTTTTATATGTAATTTCCAATTCATATCTTTTTCTATTGTAAGGCCCAAATATTAAATTTTATCTACTTTTTGTAAACATTTACATTGACAATTAACATTATTTTGATGGAAGCACTCATATGAGTGCCCGATGATATTAAACGATAATTCCTTTTCTCGGCTTCGTTGAGATCTAATATGCATAAATTTCGTTTTCTCTGTATTCAAAATAATGCCATTATCATGAGACCACTTGACTATATTATCAAAATCCTCTTGAATACATTTTTCTATATTATTCACATCTGTATCTGAATACATAATACACGTATCGTCCGCGTACATATAAGCCTTACAATTTTTGACAACATTGCTGACACTATTTACGTGCATTATGTATCCAACGGGACCGTACACAGAGCCGGTTGGCACACCATGTTTTATGTCATAATCGTCACTCGTTGTTTCATTAACCTTTACTTTTAATCGTCGATGCTCCAAGTAATTCCGAAACCATACTTTTACAGGACCTCTTACTCCACATTCATCCATTGCTTGTAATAACGTGCAGTAGTCCAGCGTGTCAAACGCCTTCTTAAAATCGATAAATAAGGCGATCAAATGTTGTTTCTTATTTAATAAAGAGTAAACATCGTCAGTAAACTCAAACAAAACAGAATTAGTGCCCTTATTTTTCTGAAAGCCATGTTGTGAACTATTAATTATTTTATGTTTATTTAAAAATTCGGAAATTTGTCCGGCTATAACCTTTTCTACAATTTTATTTATTGTTGACAGTATTGCAATTGGTCTATAGTTAGTATACTCAAAATGACTTGCCTGTTTATATATTGGTCTTATAATCGACAATTTAAGTTCTGCAGGATAAAGGCCTCTTTGAATGCACAGATTTACAAACTTCGCAAGCAAAGGGCTAATTTTTTTCTTTATTACTTTTATGTCTTTCATTCTAATCCGGTCGGAACCAGCTGATTTCTTTTCATCCATGCTATCAATAATTTTTTCTATTTTGTTTGCGTTCACCTTCCGAAAATTGAATGAAAGAGGTATTTCCTTTACATACGACGATCTTTCTAAAAACTTTTTATCACAAGTATGTTTGATGTTATTAATTTCATTTGTAAACGTTTCTGCAAATTTATTACATATTATTTTTGTATTTTGTTCCTTGTTTCCTAAATATTTATTAATTACACTATCCAAACCATTTTTTGATTTACCTAGCCAATTGTTCAAATTTTCCCATATTTTTTTAATGTCTGTCTTACAGTCCTTAATTACTTGTTTTCTGTAGTTATTTTTTGAAGTATTTATGATTTTTGATGTTTTGTTTCTCCATTTAGTGTAATCTAATCGATAAGTCATATTTTTTGGTTCTTTTTTCCATCTTCGAAATAACTCATCTTTTTTACAAAGCATGTAATAAAGTTGTGTAGACATCCATTCTCTATTTACTTTATTTTTGTTATTAGGCACCTCCCTATAGCTCTCATCATAAATACTTCCAAAAATATCACAGATAGATTCGTACAATTTCAAAGGACATTCTATACTAAAAAGAGCATTCCAGTCGTAATCAAGTAGTTTACTCACAACAAGTTTATTATTGAGTACTTTCCTCATAGTTTCACCACCGTCTTGCACTGTAGTCCCGCTCAACATCACACCTGTTAGATAATGGTCAGATATCTTGCACGTCAGTAGATGCGAACGCACACTATCATACCGCACTCGCACATAGATATGGTCGATACAGGTTTGCGTTATCTTGCCGTTTATGATTTCTTCGCGGGTATAGTCTCGTAAACCGCACTGCAATCCATACCGACATAAAATATCTTCATAATTGGTTACGACTGTGTTTAATCCCTTATTTTTTATATCTATGTTAATATCTCCCAAGTACAAAATATCCTCTTTTTCCGGTATATCCCGTAAAATATCGTTCAGTTCCTGTATATATCTAAATTTATTGGACTTTGGTGGTCTATACATAGCTAATATATGTATCAACTTGTTGTTTATTTGAAATCTGCCTTGTATCAGTTCAAAACTGCAACCATTTCTGTTTTGACATTCGAATGAAAGATGGTCCTTTACATAAATGAGAACGCCCCCACCTTTCTTACTTGGACGCGTATTAGAAAAGGCTGTAAAACCAGGAATCTGGAATAGTGATACGTTGTGTTCCTTGATATTTACATCTGTTAATATGATTATGGATAAATTGTCCAAAACTTCCTTAATCATTAGAATAAATTGGTCAAACCCTTTTTGGATTGATCTTATATTAAACTGCAATATTTGCGTTTCACCGCTGTTTTCTTTTATATTATTTATCCATGTATCTGTATTTATATACTTGGTGTATTTTATATCACCAGTGTCTGAAAGTGATATTATCGTATCAAGCTCTGGAATGATAATGTTTTTACTTATCTAGTAACATATGAAATAAAGTAAAACTATTTATTTTCTTCCATTACAAGAAAGTTCTTTATTTCTTTCTCCCTCTTTATGTGAATAATTTTCGGCTCATCTTCACTCTTTTTGATAAGGATCTTGGAGTTTTGTATCCATATGTATCTGAAGTAGGTTTTAAGCGAGTTTTTAACCTGCCAAAATAGGTCCCTAGTTCTCTTAGACACGTTTTCATTTATATATATCTGGGTTTTATTATTACCACCATTAATTTGAGCGTTAGTCACTCTGTTGTTTTTGCGCGCTTTTATCCATTGTTCCCTGGCCGCGCGCGAGCGCATAGCAACCACAATCGGCCGCGGTCGGGCGGGCTGTTGGCTCTGGCTACCCGCATTCTTTTTCGGGCGGTTCGGAGCGCCTACCCTCCAAGCACTTTCTATATTATTTACACTTTCTTCACCGATATCGAGCCCCCTAATGACCTCTTTCAATACGTCCTTCAAGTTTTCATCCTTTTTCTCTTCCAGGTTCCCAATCTCAATGTTCTTTTCAAACTCTTTGTCTTCCAACATACAAATTCTTTCTTCTAGGGACTCATTGTATTTACTGAGATATATATTTTGGTTAGATATATCACTGACCTTGTTTTCCAGCTTTTTCATTCTATCTTGGGACTCCTGTTGAAGTTTTAGCATTTCCTGGTATTTTTCTGCATAAAAATCCACACTTTCCGTAAGTTCCGTCATGTTTTTTTCAATATTAAACATGATTTCAAGCTTTTTGTTTAACTCCTTCAGCAGACATTCCACAGACATCGAAACATCGCTTTTAGTCAGAGTCGGGGGTTTCTGTGGCGTTTTATCAACGCATTTTGGACATACCCCGTTTTTCTCAAAGATCTTCAGGTCTTCTTTAATACATGCCTTGTGAAAGTAGCTACCACAGGCTCCCTTGCATTGCACAACATCTGGTTTGGTAGTCGACACAAAAAGCCTACACTTTTTACACTGCACCATTATCGAAAAGTGCGCGCGCGTGTGGATAAATAAATAACAATTTACACGTCCGTCCGCCAAGAGCACCGGCGGCGACTTTTTGAGAGATTGAGTGGTAACAATGAAACAAATAAAAATCCACTCTGAGAATCACTGACAAACAGCTTACAGATAGAAAAACTGGTGTATATAATATTCCACCCATCCATCCATCACCCCGTGTTCGTCTACTGCTGGACACGGGCCTTTCCCGAATTTCACCACTCATGTCGATCCTCTGTCCTCCTCATCCAGCTGCCACCCACAACGTCCTTCAAGTCGTTGGTCCAGCGGGCATGAGGTCGGCCTAACATTAAAATAATTTAATATTCATGATTATTTTTAGGTATCAATCATAACTTATATCATTGCGGTATAGAAACGCAAAAGAAAAGTAAATCTGTATGTGAGAATTTCTGGAACAGGATTCATACCTGGGACCTCTCACTTACCGGGCGATTGCTCTACCAACTGAGCTATCCAGGCCTCAACACAACTCACGAATTTACTCATGTTGATATAATTTTAATGTGTATATTCTTGCGATGGTTAAATCGTCAAGTGTTAAAAATGTAGAAATTTATTTCTATCATAGTTATTAATAATAATAAATAATTGGTAGAGCAACCGCCCGGTAAGCGAGAGGTCCCGGGTTCGAATCCCGGTTCAGAGCTCCTCACGTCCAGATTTACTTTTCTGATTGTCTATACCGCAGTGATATAAATTTAATTTGTTATCTCCTTGCGATGGATAAATCGCTAAGTGTTTAAAAATATAGAAATTTATTTCTATCGTAGTTTAGATTAATAATAATGGTTGAAAGCACAGACAATCTAATAATCCAGACATACCGTGTAACAAACGCTTCCACACAATTTACCTTACCAAAAACAAGGCAAATAATATGCTCTATATTTTTCATTATGCGGCGGGTGCAACGTACAACTTTGCGCACTATAAAAAATATCCCTTTTTGATTACACTAGTCGTAAGAATTTTTCATTTTACACTGCACAATAGAAATTCTTTTTATTTCTGAGGAAAGTTGTATGTAGCATCGTTTTGTCGCGAGAAATTAAATTTTATTTCGGTGACATAAGCTAGATTTGCCTGTGTAAAAAACAAAATGTAAATGCATTTTTCTGTGTGTATATGTTTTCATATCTTATCATTATAAGTAATTAACAAAAAAATAACTTACAATTTATCGACTGCAATCTATTTTCTTTGAATATAAAACTAAACATGAATTACTTATTTAATGAATGTTAATATTTTTTTCTTTTTAAATAATTATTTACAATAATTGTGTAAGTATATAACTTGTCGTAACATTAAAAAAAGAAAAAAAAAACTAAAGCTGAAAATATACAATGAATTATTTCTTTACGGAAAATAAATAAACATTAGGGTATAAATAGGTCGGCAAAAATCGACCCGGGTTCGCAAAGTTTACGAACCATTGGGTTCCTGTCAACCCGATACGATACTGGGGGAGCTCGCTACCATGGTCTTCTCGTTTCAAATAAGTATAAAGAAACGCAGGAAAATATTGAACATGAAACCAAACCTCTCGCTTTTTAGGATCCTCGCACATTTTATTTCTATTCAGAACGGTTTTATACCCTAGGCCACTACCGCACCAGATGGAAAGCGTCTACGGTACCTAGGACGGAGGACGCTCGCCGTGATAGTACTTATTTCCTCTGATGGATTTTTACGTGATATGAAAAACATCCGCCTAGATTTTTTTATCATACATCTGCATCGGTCTCATGGGAACCTGTGATTGCAAAAATAAAAAAAACAAAGACAAAGCTTTTGGAAAAAATAAAAAACAAATGTCGTAATGATGTGTTCTAATTGTTATTTATTTTATAAGCACTACCTTAATGTTTTGTCTTCTTCACCTCATTTCCACCCAAAGGTTGTCTGGAAGAAATCGTTTTAAGCGATAAGGCCGCAAATTGTAAACTACTGTGTATTGTTTTCTACTGTAAGTTTTCTTTTTAAATGGTGCATAATAAAGAGTATTTGTCTTGTGTTGTTCTTTTTCAAACAAAACCACTTAAATCAAGTATTTCAGTCGAGTAACGAGTTGTGATCGACCTTTAATAGTTCGGGAGTAAGGTACGCATTAATGTGAAGTCAATCGGAAAATGAACAACACGTAGAACAATTTGTAATTAAGTCTGTAGATTAAGGAAAGGATTTGATTTGTTATTTATTGCTGAAAACGCGTCTCAAGACGACTCGCATGTAACATGTCGCAGTAATTTATTCTCGTTTATAATGGATACAATTCTCGTATCTTTATAGTGTGAGAGCTGGTGGTGACAGCAAAGGTTTAAAAATAGTTATTTGTGCAACAAGAGAGCAAAGGTGGTTTTTGAATCCCGAGCAAACGAAGGATTCTGTTAGAAATTAGATTAGAAGTTAGAATCCTGAGTATTTTGGCGGATTCAAAGGCACGAGAAAGAAAATTACCTTGCTCTCGCGTGACACTTACAACTTTTCACCTCACTAGCGAGAAAATACAAGATGTAAAAAAACACATGCATACTACGAGTATATAATCACGCCTGTCTCTGCGAAGAGGGGTAGTCAGAAACTAGAGATTTCTATCTGTTACGATCCTGACTCACCCCTTTCGCTTCTTCCACATCCTAATCATACAAATTCTTCTATTCCAGGTACTTTTGACTTCGCTCATCTTCGTTTGGTCGGCATGTGTCCTTCTTTAGGGCAGTCCGGTAGAGTCACTCTACTTTTATTCATTCTTTCATCACTCTTCTATAAATATAAAATTTAATTCAATATATTTTTTTGTTGGACTGACTTTCGAACGATAGTTGAGCGTGGTGAATGTGGTGGTGGTCATGACCATAGCCAATGAAAGATTCGACCACAGGTCAAACTAATAAAAAAAAAAAAAACTATTTCGCGACCACAGTTTCCTCTGCGTTTGCGATATTCTTAATTCAAAACACTTTTTCTAACTGAGTGAGCAAAATTGACTTTTGCTGAAAATGAAAATGTATTTATATGTACCAATTTTACAAAATAAATAATATGAATTTGAAAAGCTTTTTGTTATGTCATCAAAACGTTACGTCCTCACATTAAATCTTAAGGCGCATCGTATAAGTATGCCACCATTTTAGTACAAAATTTGATAACCCGTTTTTTTTGTCGTTTTGCATTATAGACTAAAGTTTGATACAGGCATATACAAAGTCACTATCTGGCTGAAATGTAAAATTTTTGTGTAGGTAAAATTTTAGGCAATAAAACAACTTTGTATGCAAATCTGTCCAGCTTGATATCTTTAAAACGAAATCGATATTCAAAATGTTTGGGAAAATGGTGCATTTTAAAATATCAGTACCAGATGATAGAGGTCTTATAATTTGGTCTATAACGAAAAACAACAGAGAAACGGGTTATAAAATTTTGTACTAAAACGGTGGCGTGCCTGTGCGCCTTAAATCTTCGTTTATTATGCGTACCGCTGCAATGTATAACTCCCTGCCTGTCCCGTTTACGGATATATTTAACCCAGATATCTTCTAAAGGAAGAGAAAACAGATACTTTTTAGGCGATCGTACTTTATCTTCAATCTCTTTGACGGTTTCTTACAGGCGCGGTTATGTTCAAGCATGAACATATTTCTAATATTGTTAATCTATACTAATATTGTTAAACCTGATACTAATATTATTACCGGTAAGTGGCATAGATTTTACAAATGGCGTCAAATATCAAGTCGGTTTTGACATTTGTGAAGCAAATAGAGTTAGAATTTGTGTGAATAAGCAATGGAACGCTATACTTCTGTAGTTACGATGTTTTCATCAGGCGTTTCCGGGTCATCAGACATCGCGTTTTGTCGATTTGCAGTGGTCCGCAAGATTAACCGATTCAACCGCTCTAGACTCCTTTCTATAGGGTTATTTAAAGTCATGGGTTTCTGTGAAGAAGCCATAGGCTCTGACAGTCCTCAAGGAGAACATCCGTCAAGAAGTGGAGAACCTATCGCCCGAAGTTCCGAAGAAAAACATGGATAATGTCATAAAAAGTTTCCAAATGGTTATCAACAATGTTGGTGGCCACTAAAGCTGTTCTATTATCTAAACTGCGTTTGAAGACGTTTTTGAATCGTTTTAAACTTTTATTATGATTATCACAAAATTTCGAAGTAAATATACCTAATAAATAAATGTACGTAAGTTTATGGTATTTATTAGGTATACTGTAAATTATATTAGGTAGGCAATATTTTTTATAAAATACAAGTATTTAGATTTATATGTATATATTATATCCATACTTACTTTCTTTGATAAATTTTAGCATACCGCGTAGTAATTTTAGAATAGCAAATTACAAAATATTCACCATAAACAGATCGAAAACTAATCTTGGTCGTAAGATCGTGCTTTCCAGAGTCTGCAGTGACTATAATAACTTGCATAAGGTTTGTGAGCTTGATGTATTTTCTCAATCTTTAGCCAGATACATAAGCTGTATATATAAGTTCATTTACTTGAAGTATTGATAAATTCCAGTTTATGAGATAAAGTTAAGTAATGTGTTAAGTTAATTATTTTTCTAAATTATTTTCTAAATTGTTGTTTGTATTTACTAGTAACTTTTATTAGCACGTAAGTGGTCGTAGTTTTGTATACAGCATGTTGAGTTTACCTTTTATTGGATGTACACTATAATTTTAATATTTCTACATTTATCTATATGTCGCAGTAAAGTAGTTAAATCAGAGAGTTAGTTGAATCTCTAGAGAGTTAATTAAAGATCGACATTCAATCAAGTCGCTAAAGTTCCGTCAGACAAGTGAGTGAACGAAACGTTTAACGAGTTTCCTAAACGTTCCTAGGCGCATTTCAACTTTGGTAGGGTGACCTTTGTGAGGCGTCCCCGAGTAGGATACTAAATAGTCGCATAATGGATAGGTCGAAATGTATTTAAAAACACTAGGTTAGGTTAGGTTTGAACATTATGAAACAACTCAGAGCCGAGCGAAGCGGAGCGGAGCGAGGCGTCCCCGAGTAGGATACTAAATAGGTGCATAATGGATAGGTCAAAATGTATTTAAAAACAGTACGTTAGGTCAGGTTTGAACATTATGAAACAACTCAGAGCCATCATCTTGTTTTACATTATTAATCAATCAACACGCTGGCTTTCGGTCAGACAGATAGTTAAACGTTTTCGACGCTGCTTTATTTGAATCAAAATGCTAGCGACTTGATTGAATGTCGATCTTTAATTAACTCTCTAGAGATTCAACTAACTCTCTGATTTAACTACTTTACTGCGACATATATACTATGTTAGTGTGTATATATGTTGGTAGACCTTAAAATATATATATATATATTGATATTATAGGTATTGAATTTTGACTTTATGAAATGAATTTTTATTTCATTGTTGTCTGTCCCCATTTACTTTTATTATTATAATTTCTTCACGACCCAAAGTTTGGTTGGAAGAAATCGCTATAAGTGATAAGTTTGCCTTTGTGTAAAATTTTGTTTTTCTCTTTTCTTTGTACAATAAAGTGTAATTTATTAATTCAAGGAAAAACACTCGAATGTAAAAAAACCGCATTATATTTTTTATTCTAATTTAGATGCCAAAGTTATTTGCCTAGGAAAATAGTATCATACGTACATTATGGCCCAGTTTGTATAATAACTACGCACAAATTTTCAATTTTTAGAATTTTCATCTGTCTGTCTTTCTTTCTGTATGGTCCGATTTAACTCGAGAACCACTCAATGGATTTGGATGCGGTTTTCTTTATAATAATTAAAGTGACCCTGGTCAACATGTACGCTTTAAGGAGTGTTCAAAATATAACCGCCAAGTCTAAAACACTTTTTAATTTTACTTCCACGTGGGTGCGAAGTCTACAAATAAACGGATGGGCAAAGGCCTTCGCCAAAAGGGTTTTTTACGAAACTCTCAAAAGTTATTGTACGAAGAGCGTTTTGGAAATCGATCACGAACGCCGTTTGACCAGGCTCTCGAAGGATTATCTTCCCGGTTTTGTGATAAAGCCACGAGCTAAATGGGAGTCATGAAATATTAAGCGGACCCGTGTAACCGAGTAGATTTAGATTCCCCTATAATGGTGTGTCCCTTTCCAGTATATTTTTCTGAGAGAATATGTTATAAGTACATAGAATTTGAAATAATATTGGAACTAGTCTCGTTTTGTCATTTACACAACTTTGCCCGTTTCTGATCTGATGTAGAACTATTTTTGTAATTTGTTTTACAAATAATAATTTTCATTTATACTTTACATATTTCATTTATTAAAGAAAGAAAGAAAGAAAGAAAAGAAAGAAAATAAATTTAATGCAAGAATAATAAAATTACAAAAATAAAACATAATACAAATTTTGGTACATTGCACATAATTTAAAAAGTAAATTTACCAGGGGTCACCAAACTCAGCTACGCTAGTAACTTGGGGTACCAGTGAAATATTTGTGGCAATAGTGGATTATTAATTGATTAATTACTTATCATTATAAATAATAAAAGATAACAATCGATCTAGGTACATTTTCTTACACAAAAAAAAACACAATTGAGAATAAAACTTATAAAATAAGTATGTACACAAAACACAAGGAAAAAAGAAAATTAAAAATAACTTTTTTTTTTTTACATAAATATTGCTAAAATTTAATGTTTGAAAAGTTATCTACAACGAAAGGATTAATTAACTTTTCAGTGTCCTCGTAGTTAATAGAATAAAGCCAATTTGTTATCTTTGCTTTTGCTTTAAAAACAGAACACTCTTTAAAATCGCAGTGCCTGAGAGCATTATTGTATATACGAGAGCTTATAAATTTGCCAAACCTACTCGCAAAAGCTGTTTTTACTTTAGGCCCTTGCATTCTAAACACCCGTTTGTTTAATAGGTAGCTGTACTCTGCCGAGGTAATCATGTTTCGATGGGAGTCAATACAGGTTTTAAGAATGAACAGTTGTCGTACGGTAAGGACCTGAGCTGTGTTATATAAATCGTCTGTGGGATAACGATAGGGTTTTTTCAGCATTACTTTTAGTATTAATATTTGTTTTACTAGAAATTTGTTTTTAATTCATAATTTCTTGTTTGTAGTGCACTCTAAGTAACAATTAGAGTATCCGAAGCGCTATAAATTATGTAACGTTATTTTTATATTGCTTATTATTTATGATATCTGATATCTATACACTTCTGGACACATCAATTGGCCCACCTTGCATTTTCAGTTTCGTTTGGTCCTAGCTAAAAATTTATATTAGGTCGAGCAAAAAGTTTAAGACAATACGATCGAAAAAGATGGTAAAATGTATCAGGTTTAAAACTGGATCAATAGTTTTTGTTCAATCTAGCAATCATATTTAGGTAGGGGCCATCGAAACCTGAACTCTAAGGTGGGCCAATAGATGTGTCCAGAAGTGTATATAAATTATTTAATTTCTGTTATTTTAAGATGTATATTATACTTTATAGTTGGTTTGTTGTTAGAACTTTATGTTTTACAAATTAATATAATTGTTAAACTGATAAATAATAAAAATTCTGGTACATTAATATAAAAATATATAAAAAATAAAATGTTCTCAAGATATATATACATCAGTTGAGTATAAAAAAATATCGACATTGACAATTAAAATATATACACATTTGGCATAGACAAAGTACGGAACCTTATTGATATTTAAATTAAATTTCTTGTATGTCTGTCTGTCTGTAAGCTTAAATAAATTTAAATTTTTACATTTTAAACTTTTTCCGTCTGTCTGTAGGTTACCTTATATGTAAACTAGTGATTGTATTATATTATTTATAATGCCTTATATTTCGACCCCTCAGTGGGGTCGTCATCAGGCGAATGGAAAAAAATATGACATATACATCAAAAACGTAAAAAATTTCTTAATATTATTTATGTGTGTTAATAAATAAAAATAAAAACTAACAAATAAAAGCCACTAACAGGTTTTTTGAAGAAAATAATATTTTTTAAGCTATTTATAGTGCCTGTGTTATTAAGTATTATTTTGATGATGATGACAGCTGGACAGGTAAAAAGAATAAAAAAAATAAATGAAAAAAAAAAGATTGTTTTAAGGGGGTTTATCCGGACTTTGTCTCTTTTCAAATTAATTTTAAACCAATAAAAAGTGATGATTAAATTTTGCAATAAATATATGTCATATTTTACTCTTTGATGTTAATGTTTCGGCTGTCCGATACGTGGCTGCTTACACTTTCCTCGATCCGATTAAGTCGCAAAAATAGGTCTAAACTACAATCTCAATATCATTTCATTTCTCAAAACAGCCATCATATTAGAAACCCATCCCTCTTATTATAACCGCGAGTTTTCTGAGCGGCCCGCTTCCGCTGAGCAGGATAAACATGTGAAAAATGAAAGCGTTGGAGCAAGACAGATTTCTTTGGATCACCTCGCCTTAAGGTGATGAAGAAGTTTAGGTGGGGTTTTTTGTGTTGATTTCTCGTAGAGTTCAGTGTTGTCTGTTCAGACCTGGACCGTAATGGACACCAAGTGACCAGATCCTTCCCGTGTCCGTAGTTGGGTGTCAGTCAATGGAGGTGAAAATTATCAAACGATCAGTTAGCGACACATGATCTACCCTAGAATTATTTTCACTTATTATTGTAAAACCTTATATACAGAGCGTCTCATCTCAATTACCCAATATAATCTCTCATTCATGTTTCAACACGATTTCCCTCATTTCTGAGCCACGGCGCTCGTAAAGGAAACAATTTTCCTTCAAAGTTTCGTAATTTAGGTAACAAAAGGTCCAAACGATTGCCTTTGGGCCCTTTATTTATGTGGTTTGAAGCTTTAATAATACGAAGTTCGTCCTTAAAACCGTTTATCTTAGAACTTGTAAGAATTTTTATTTAATAATTAATTATTATTATTAAACTCTTACTCTAAACTCTCTTTTTGTGATCAATAGTGTTTATCTTCTAATAGGCTAAATCACACATACTGCGCTGTTAAAATTCGTCTCTATTTCTTTGACGAGTACGACTTATGATTATGACACGTATCGCTATCCAGGGCAGCTTCCGTGAATACACGTCGTCACTTAAAAGTTTGAAACGTGCAGAAAGTGGTATAACATCTCTGCGAGACATCCAAGTGGACGTGGCGAAACTATAAGGGTTCCTTGTCGGACTACGGAGCCCTAAAAACCTAAAACCGTATTGTTTTTTTCTTCTTACGCTTGGTGATTAACATTCCTATACTGTGACATTACCAAGCCTGATAAAAAGCTTCGATGAGACCTAGGATAAAGAGCGCTTGCCCAAAACTTAGGAGAGTGAAAAGAAAGTAGACTAAGCGACAGTAGAAAGCAATCTGTAACCACATCATCTGAATTATTTATTAAATTGAAATAATCTACATAATATAGATCGAGTACTTTCGATAAGCAAGTGCTCGTGCAGTTGAACAGGGTAAACAAAATATTATTTTATTTAGTCCGTCATTTAGATTATCAAAAAATATTGGACACGTATTTTTTCTTTTCTCAATCAAACAAAAAACAGAGATAAAGCGCGTCAAAGTTTGGGAGTGAGGTAAAATGACGTCACTTCTAAGTAAAATTGTACCTAGATGTAACGTCACGCGGATAGGATTCCATAGTCAACAAGGAACCCTTATAGTTTCGCCATGTCCGTCTGTCTGTCAATCTGTTCTCGGTTTAGCTCAGAGACTCTATTAAGTACTACAAAACTGTAATTTGGCAAGACTTTGGTCTTTCAACGGTTTTGTTTTAATATGCTGAGTCAACTACCTATACTTATCTGATCAATGTAAAACTTGGACACATGTTTTTTCAGACCTTTGTATTTCCTTTGTCAGGTTGGTTACCTAATTTGACACATTTCATTCGATACATTTTATTTTTGAAAATTATGCCTTTGTAATTAATTAATTAGTTTTATGTCTAAGCGGCTTGAGTTTTATGTCTGAAATTACTGCTATAATAAGAAAACATTTTTTATTTTCCGATGACAGATGAAAAAACTCCTACATCAAATATTTTTTCGGTAAATCTAGAAAAACCTCGAAAATTCACTCATTTGGCGTGCCGGCAGCGCGCGTTCTAATGTAGACTTTCTGACAACATATTGAAGTTCACAATCGCTTAGTAAGATTATCGTGCAGCAGGGGTAAAGCCTTAATAATGCCGACAAAGCGGTAAAATAAAACATACAAAAAAAAACTTTTTTTTTTGCCTCCCTACATGTACATTACACCTACACGTAAAGTGGGAATAATTTTTTTGCATTTCCCATGCTGTGGATTGTCGTTGAATAGGTTGCTCAAAAATAATGCGGGTGTGTAAAAACCATTTTTCGATTCAGGAATCCGTTTGCGAAATACAGTATCCCGTCAAAACATTTCATGTAAACTAGGTCGCCAAGACTCAGAAGCTCATAACGCTTTCACGGTTAAAAAGTTATCAGATCTCATGTAGAGCCAAGCCCTTAACTCTACAAGGCCTAACTCATCAAACCCTACATCTTGATTAAAAAGTATGGCTTAGTTGTTTCACAGCCATCAAACAGACACTCCCATGGACTTATAATATTATGTCATGCAATAGTATCATGAAACGGCCAAGCCATACTTTTGGTCAAGATGTAGGGTTTGTAGAGTTACTCGAGTTTACTCAAGAGGGTGTCGAATTGTTTGTCAGGCGCAAGAACTTTAGCGCCTTTTTTTTTGTCGCCTATATAGGGTGGGAAGTTGGAGGGTAAAATTAACAGATATTTTAATATTTTCGTTGGGTGTGTCCAAATCGTAACCTTCATACCAAATTTCAGATTTCTAAGACTTTTGGAAGTTGGGAATATTTTTTTTTAATAATATAGAACCAAACCACCTTAGGGAAGGTTTGCAGAGTGAAAGTTACAGATTTCTTAATTTATATGTTGTTTGTATGCTAATCCTGGCCTGCGTACCAAATTTCAGCTTTCTAGGACCTTTGAAAGTTGGGATTTTTTTTTCTAATAATTCAGATTCGGACCCCCTTAAGAGGGTTTGGAGGGTGAAAGTTACACATTTCTTAATTCATTTGTTGTTTGTGTGCTAATCCTGGCCAGCATACCAAATTTCAGCTTTCTAAGACTTTTCGAAGTTGGGAATATATATTATATTTTTTTGTACATGATTTTACATCTATTTAGCCAGTTTTCTTTATTTGTTATTATGTTATTAATGTGTTATTCGGTTTAACGACAAGCTTTTTTCCGGGATAGAAAGTAGCCTATGTGTTAAGTTAGGGTATAAGCTATGTCCATTCTTAATTTCATCCAAATCCGTTCAGCTGTTTTAGCGTGAAAGAGTAACAAACATACACACATACACACACAGACAAACTTTCACATTTATAATATTATAGTGTGATTGTTTGCGAAAATAAAAATAGCGCTGATTGGCCAATGGCTTATCATCTGCACGCTGATAGGGTAATTTAAAACTAGTTTTCAATGTACGGGTCACTTGGGATTTGCGGCTTTTAAGTCAGCAGCAGCGCTGAAGTCCTCTGGATTAAGGCATTTTGGTTCATATTCCAGAGACAATAAATACTGACGCGGGACTTCAGTGGTAGCGCGACAGTAAATCAATTGTTTTCAGGGCAATATTGGATTTTCATATATACTTTTCTGTTACATTGCTCCGGAGCAGAAAAATGCCGCTTAGTGCACACTATTTAGGCTAGTAATGCCTAAATTAAAGCAAATTTGTAAGAAAAAGACCTTTTTATTCACTGTTTTCAGTGAAAAAAATAAGCTTTTTAGAGTGGAAATGGTATAAACGAACAACGATACGAATTTGAAAAAAAATCTTGGTTACAAAGGAGGGGGTCATGAACATTCTTAATTTAAATTCGAAGCGACTGGGAAGTTGTTTTATTCAGTCATATGGCGCATTTCACAAAACTACCCTTTCTGTAGAGCGCGTCTTTATGGATCGTAATTTTATTGGAATTTGGTGTTAAGTCAATTGTGTTTTTTGGTCTAATGAAATGAAATGATTGTCAATAAAATTACAGAAATTGATCATAGGTTTATACTGAAATAAAAATAAAATTTGGTTGGTAATTATGCCGTTTTGAATTCTAAAAATTGTCTTTCCTAAGACGCTGAAAATTAGAAATTCCTCGCATGAAAATGTAAATAATAAACTACAGACTACCTATATATATAATTATGTGCTTTGATTACAATTTTAAATTTTCATCAAAATCTTTCACTAACCAAGTACCAAACCTAAGTCTAATTTAAGACGAATATCTGGTTCAATTAATTAAGAATGCGAAGAAACAAATTGAAACTTAGTCAAATTGAAGATACTCGTATTATAACAAAAAAATATTTTTCTTGATTTTTTTGATGAATTTTAATTATGATAATTGTAATTAATTATTTAGTTATGTTTTAACGCGTTCGCAACTCGATGTCGAAGAAACTCAGGGTCACTAGCAGTTATTGTGGCCTCAAGATAGACTGCGAAGGAGTGTGACCTGTTCATAGTTATTGTTCTGAGGACCTGTTGCTATACTTCCGTCTCTCTCTATGAGCTTGACAGCTGACAGGTAGGTGTTGCTTGTATTGTGGTCAGCTCTTGTGTTAACGGGGGTTGGCAGATCAAAGGCAAGCAGATTAGTTCAAATCTGGCCAATGTTCTTATAAATACGTATAAATAAAATACTTTATTACTTTTTATACTTGTTTTTTGTATTAGACTATTATAGACATAATTAAAATACTGTAACAGAAATGTGTCTCTCTTAATATTAAATGTATTAACGAAAAAAAAGATATTTAGGTGTCTCTGACAGCAGATCACTGTTTCTTTGTTCTTTGTTTTTCCCATGTGTTTGTCTGTTTTGTATGAAATGTTTGCTCTGCCATATATTGACACCTATTACGATTTATTTGTGAAACAGTTTTGAGGTTTGTGCCCTCACTTATATAATATGGTCTTGTCTTGACAATATACCAGCGTTACGGAATTTTCGTGACACATGCTGAGTCAGGGCCCTTTCCTTATATAATAAATACGAGTACATGCAGTATTAATGTGTCCGGATGTAACATTTCGTGTATGAGTATCATGTTATACGTATATATCATGTTAAGTGTGGAATATGTAAGTTTTTGTTTCTGTCTTATATTTATTTATTTTTTACAACTTGCATCTATTATTACAGGACAAGTAATGCGATAGAATACGATCTAAAAAAAAAACAAAACTAGTAAATAAACATAAACTAATCACTATTATACATAAAACACAATGTACATTGCTATCTTTGTGAAATCACTCAGAGGACAACAGAAATGATCGATCACTTAAGGGTCCATGCCACCTAAACGTGCCCCACCGTATTGCTGATTCATGACAGAAAATATTTGTTTAATGAGAAATAAATAATCACACAAGGTGTCGAAGAGTTGTATTACAACCTAATTAATTTGATTTTTGCATAGAATTCATAGCAAGCTAGAAAAAAAATCTAAAGTCACTAAAAATCACGTAAAACTGCTCTTCGCGTATTTCCCATTGACGGTTTCCCAGATGATTTTGGAAACTGAAATTCAGTCACCCGTAAGTTAAGAGTATACAGAATGGTGTGATTGGTTTAATTTTGCCAAACAAAAATTGTAACTTGGTGTATTTATCCATCGAACATAATAATTCGGCATCGAAACGTGATTCTTTAGAGCGCGCGATGTTTCGGTTGTCGTAACAGCCACGGCTCAGAGCGCGCTATTTTAAACAATAATGAAACGTCACAGAGTTCAGTTCTACTTGACGCTAAATGAGGTGCTTAATGTTAGGGAAAACGGGTCCTTAATTTCTGCAATGAGAATGAGTATATGATGAGTGTGAAGCGCGCGTGACAGGGCAAAGTAAAAATTGTTCAGCAGGTTGGTTCTAAGATTTTATCCATTCATATTTTGGTTTTTGGTACTTTGATAATGCTTTGGCTGTTTTTGTGGGGAAACTTTGCTTTTCTTAAAAATGTTTACAGTTTTGGTGTTCAGCCCTTACCCCTCCATTTGTCCGCATCTCTATACGGTCTGTAGCGTTAGTCAATCAGAATTGTAAGCCACACCGCATGTAATGTGATTAATTATTATGTTATCATAATGGCGATGTGACAATGCGGCTTTGTTTTGGTGTTTGCATCAAC
Organism: Ypsolopha scabrella; assembly: GCA_910592155.1. Lineage (NCBI taxonomy): Eukaryota > Metazoa > Arthropoda > Insecta > Lepidoptera > Ypsolophidae > Ypsolopha > Ypsolopha scabrella. The sequence goes on along the minus strand of OU342980.1, from coordinate 2,558,283 downwards.
GCAAGCCGCAAGTCTAGCTTTACCGAACTCGAATTATGGTGAATGTATACTCAAACCGCAATATTAGACCTGTCTTTGAAGGCTACTTCACCTTTACGGTTGGTCCAAACACATAAAAAATATCAGGCACAACATTATAAAAAAGAAATTCAATTTTTTATACTTTTGACAAAAACTAATATTTTTTACGCAAGTATTTTTCTACTTCTTCTGAATACTTGAAGCGATTTTAATGATTCTCTCACCACAATAAAGGCAATTTTTAGATCTAGAAAACTATTGTTTAAATTTTTTTTATCTCCCCGCGTCCATCCATCATCCATCCATCCATCAGCCTGTTTCGTCCACTGCTGGACATAGGCCTTTCCAGGAGTCCACCACTCTTGGCGGTCCTTCTGGAAGAAATGCCCATACTCACACACGCTGGGCAGGCGGGTTGGTGAGCGCGGTGCCGAAACCCTTGCACCAGTGACACCGCTGCCCGTCACCAGTCTGATTTATATAAGGCCCGGCAATCGGGGATGGATATACCGCCGTCCCTCGGTCCCAGGCAATGGTGGGCCGCCTGGTTTTGCCTGAGAGCTGTCCTCTTACTCTCCCCCGAATTACTTCGGGAGGATTTGCGAGTAAGATGGTGGTACCTCCACAGTCGAGCTCGGCATCAGCTCTACCACCTATAGTAAGATGGTGGTACCTCCACAGTCGAGCCCGGCATCAGCTCTACCACCTATAGTAAGATGGTGGTACCTCCACAGTCGAGCCCGGCATCAGCTCTACCACCTATAGTAAGATGGTGGTACCTCCACAGTCGAGCCCGGCATCAGCTCTACCACCTATAGTAAGATGGTGGTACCTCCACAGTCGAGCCCGGCATCAGCTCTACCACCTATAGTAAGATGGTGGTACCTCCACAGTCGAGCCCGGCATCAGCTCTACCACCTATAGTAAGATGGTGGTACCTCCACAATCGAGCCCGGCATCAGCTCTACCACCTATAGTAAGATGGTGGTACCTCCACAGTCGAGCCCGGCATCAGCTCTACCACCTATAGTAATATGGTGGTACCTCCACAGTCGAGCCCGGCATCAGCTCTACCACCTATAGTAAGATGGTGGTACCTCCACAGTCGAGCCCGGCATCAGCTCTACCACCTATAGTAAGATGGTGGTACCTCCACAGTCGAGCCCGGCATCAGCTCTACCACCTATAGTAAGATGGTGGTACCTCCACAGTCGAGCCCGGCATCAGCTCTACCACCTATAGTAAGATGGTGGTACCTCCACAGTCGAGCCCGGCATCAGCTCTACCACCTATAGTAAGATGGTGGTACCTCCACAGTCGAGCCCGGCATCAGCTCTACCACCTATAGTAATATGGTGGTACCTCCACAGTCGAGCCCGGCATCAGCTCTACCACCTATAGTAAGATGGTGGTACCTCCACAGTCGAGCCCGGCATCAGCTCTACCACCTATAGTAAGATGGTGGTACCTCCACAGTCGAGCCCGGCATCAGCTCTACCACCTATAGTAAGATGGTGGTACCTCCACAGTCGAGCCCGGCATCAGCTCTACCACCTATAGTAAGATGGTGGTACCTCCACAGTCGAGCCCGGCATCAGCTCTACCACCTATAGTAAGATGGTGGTACCTCCACAGTCGAGCCCGGCATCAGCTCTACCACCTATAGTAAGATGGTGGTACCTCCACAGTCGAGCCCGGCATCAGCTCTACCACCTATAGTAAGATGGTGGTACCTCCACAGTCGAGCCCGGCATCAGCTCTACCACCTATAGTAAGATGGTGGTACCTCCACAGTCGAGCCCGGCATCAGCTCTACCACCTACAGTAAGATGGTGGTACCTCCACAGTCGAGCCCGGCATCAGCTCTACCACCTACAGTAAGATGGTGGTACCTCCACAGTCGAGCCCGGCATCAGCTCTACCACCTACAGTAAGATGGTGGTACCTCCACAGTCGAGCCCGGCATCAGCTCTACCACCTACAGTAAGATGGTGGTACCTCCACAGTCGAGCCCGGCATCAGCTCTACCACCTCTACAGTAAGATGGTGGTACCTCCACAGTCGAGCCCGGCATCAGCTCTACCACCTCTATAGTAAGATGGTGGTACCTCCACAGTCGAGCCCGGCATCAGCTCTACCACCTCTATAGTAAGATGGTGGTACCTCCACAGTCGAGCCCGGCATCAGCTCTACCACCTCTATAGTAAGATGGTGGTACCTCCACAGTCGAGCCCGGCATCAGCTCTACCACCTCTATAGTAAGATGGTGGTACCTCCACAGTCGAGCCCGGCATCAGCTCTACCACCTACAGTAAGATGGTGGTACCTCCACAGTCGAGCCCGGCATCAGCTCTACCACCTACAGTAAGATGGTGGTACCTCCACAGTCGAGCCCGGCATCAGCTCTACCACCTCTACAGTAAGATGGTGGTACCTCCACAGTCGAGCCCGGCATCAGCTCTACCACCTCTATAGTAAGATGGTGGTACCTCCACAGTCGAGCCCGGCATCAGCTCTACCACCTCTATAGTAAGATGGTGGTACCTCCACAGTCGAGCCCGGCATCAGCTCTACCACCTCTATAGTAAGATGGTGGTACCTCCACAGTCGAGCCCGGCATCAGCTCTACCACCTCTACAGTAAGATGGTGGTACCTCCACAGTCGAGCCCGGCATCAGCTCTACCACCTCTATAGTAAGATGGTGGTACCTCCACAGTCGAGCCCGGCATCAGCTCTACCACCTATAGTAAGATGGTGGTACCTCCACAGTCGAGCCCGGCATCAGCTCTACCACCTCTATAGTAAGATGGTGGTACCTCCACAGTCGAGCCCGGCATCAGCTCTACCACCTATAGTAAGATGGTGGTACCTCCACAGTCGAGCCCGGCATCAGCTCTACCACCTCTATATTATTAATATTAACGTCCCCGCGTCCATGTTAAACGTATTAGTTTCTCTTATTTTGCGCTATCCGGAGACGCAGCGATCGTCGTAACAGCCACTTTGCAATACACGCTGATATGAATGTTATTTCAATGTCGTTTCCGTCGATTTTTGTACTGACACATATTGAGTTGCTAATTTAGCGTAGGTATGCGCCTTAAATAGCTGTATATGTACAGGTGTCCCTTTAAATAAAACTAATCTACTGATCACACTAAATAGCTTTACTACAGAAACATGTGGAAATTAAAACATATTTTTACGTTTTCTCACTATTTTTGAATAATTTCTGTGAATTTCGTGTGATGTGATGTGTTATTTACACGTTTTTTTTATTCGGCAAAGTTTTTTAGCATGATCAGTCGATTGTGTGGTTTAATTTAAAGATACGAAGGGTGGCTGATTTGTAATCTCTTTTATATAATGTATATATTGAGACTGGCCACTTTAGCGTCACTCCTCAGGGGTTTATGTCGTGATGAAATGTATTTTTTAAATGTATAGGTAGGCTATGTGTGTGTAGTATTTGTAGGTTTATTTTCCTAAATTACATAATTTTTCAAATTACTTTTCTAATTTGTTTCAGGTCTAACCAACCAACAAGAAATAAAGTGTTGGTAAAAATCAGAATGTAAAATAAATCACGTCTAAAATATACATAAAACAGTGAGTCGGTGACTACAGTGCCAAAATGAAATCAGCTACAGATGTGACAAACCCCAAAACTTTTTAACAAAAATCCGTTTTTAAACCTCCGTTTCCGCCAAAATGAAGTTGTCAGTGTCAGCGTACCGTGCGCATGCGTCGGCCCACAAGAAAATCCTGACGTCATCGTATCAACAGCATTATGGCAGCACTGCCGCCCCCCCATGCACCCTCATGCAGCGACCCAAGTTTGTGCAGGTGGGTACATTGATCTACATTACTTTTGGTTGACCGCCTCTGTAGCATAACCGTCTCAACTACTACAGGATTTAAACCTGCGAGCTCCATATCAGTGAACTAGACCAGAGAGGCTCAGAGGTGGTCAAATATATATAAATAGCTTTTGCCCACGGCTCCGCCCGCGTGTTATTCCGTTTAACGACATGCTTTTTCCCGGGATAAAAAGTAGCCTATGTGTTAAGTTAGGGTATAAGGTATATCCATTCTAAATTTCATTCAAATCCGCTCAGCCGTTTTATCGTGAAAGAGTAACAAACATACACACACACACACACACACTCACACACACACACACAAACTTTCACATTTATAATATTATAGTGTGATAGTGTGATTATTGTACGATTTAAATATAAAGGAAATTCTCTTAAGGTGCGTAGTCACGCCACCGTTTTAGTACAAAATTTGATAACCCGTTTCTCTGTTGTTTTTCGTTATAGACCAAAGTATATATGAGGCACTGAGAGCAATAAAAGCCTTACATTTCCAGACACAGTTAAAAATCAATTATGTCTGGAAATGTTAGGCCTTTCTTGCTCTCGATGCCTCATATATAGGTATATCTATCATCTGGTACTAATATTTTAAAAGCCACCATTTTGCCTAAATTTCTAATATTGATTTTGTTTTAAAGTTATCAAGCTAGACAGATTTACATTAAAAGTGGTTTTATTGTACCTATACCAAAGTTTTAAATTCCAACCAGATGGTGACTTTGTAAGTTGCCTGTATTAAACTATAGAGGTCTTGAACTTTAGTCTGTAACGAAAAACAACAGAAAAACGGGTTACCAAATATTTTACTAAAACGGTGGCGTGTCTGTTCGCCTTCAATGTTCATTCATCACTTATTGGAATACTTATCGAAGTAATGAGACTATTCTCGAAAAATTAAAGCAACCTACTAACGTTGCTTTATAGTCAAACTATATGAAATCTATCTAAAATACTGAATCACCATTTAATAAATTCATGCACGGATCAACATAACAAAAAAATAATGTTTTCCCTTTTATCTTATAAAATAATTGTCAAGAACTTTCTTGCTTGCGTCATAACTTGCTAAGTCTTGAAAACCGACGACTTCTCTTCGATTTGTCATTACTTCATGATATACTTAGTGGCCATATCGACAGTAGCTCCTTGGTTGCAGAGATTAACAGTAACTATCGAGTCACAGAGCGCCGGACTCGTCTATCCAAGAAATTTCTGTTTAGCGTCCCTCGAGTAAACACGAACTATGCTCAAAATTCCCCTATACTACGTCTCAATAACATTGATCCCTTTGATTGTAGTAAGCCCACCTTCAAATGGCGAATCCGTAAAACGCTTTCTCCTACTAGGTATAGTAGCTTATTTATATTATTTACTTATTTTTATTCTAGTTACTTATTTATTCATATTTATTGCTTATATTTTATAGATATATTTAATAAATATATACAATATTTATGCATGCTTATGTTTTTTATAATTGTTTTATTTATGGATATATGCGTATGTGTATGTGTGTGTGTTCTCATGTTTTATAAATAATATAATAAGATGTGTTTTCAGCTTATGTTAGCATCTTTAAAAAAAAAAATGTTTCCTAGAATAAGTTACTAATGTCTGTTTTTGTTTATCTAACTGTGGATTTCTGTTACTGGCTATATCTACTGCATTTTCTTTTCTGTGTTACTAAACTGTGTGCTATTGAAATACCAAACAAAATAAAATTAAAATAAAATAAAAGTAAGTTAAGCTAATGTAACTGCCGAAATCTAAGATCTTACGATCGTAATAAAGTAAAATAGAGCGTTAGGTGTTAGCTTTCTATCTCGGTGCAAAATGCACAACAGAATATTGTTTATCTAACCTCATATCGTAAAATCCTCATTACGAACTCAAAACTACTGGCATAATGAAAAATATTTTTGTTGATCGTCTCTAAAAAATTAAAAAATCAAATTATAGTATAGGTCTCCGAACAACATAATGCTATAAAAAAACTTTTCTGAGATTACAGTACATGTGATACTAACTAGGAAGGTAAAGGGAACTTAGCCCATACAGCCATGTCTGAGGTTTAATATCAAATACCAATGAGGTTCTCATATAATGTTCTCCAATACATACAAAATAGTAACGAGGTTAGAGTTCAAATTTATTTTCGGCCAGGTATTGTCTATAGCTTACGGCGCCTTGGACTCGGTCTGTCAATGGATGAACTGTTTGTTGCGCCATAGTCTTCAAGAAAATGTATTTATTACTTACAGTGGTTTTATGGGTCAAAATAATTATTTTGCCCTAAAATTACGGACAGCAGTGATGCTGATGAATGATATTTGACTCCACCTGACATTCTGGAAATAACAAATTTACAAAAATTATGAAAACAGGTTAGTAGGCATGAGTTTAGATAAAGTAGTGTATGAAACTATACATAACTAGGTATTAAAACATTTAACACTAAACATTTTTTTATAACCTTTTTATGTACCAGTTTCATAAACTACTATTTCCTTGCATTTGAATAAAATGTATCTATTGCGTTTTAAAGCAACTCGCGCTAATTACTTAATAATAAGTAGGTATTCACGGGAAAATTACTTCATCTTATTCATTAAGTTTTGATTGCAACATTACAACTATAAACACGTTTTAAAGTATGTTGCAATCAAAATGTAATGCATGAAATAACAAAACTTTCTCGTAAAAACTTAATTATCATCAAGGAATTTCCGCAAACTGCATACTTTTCATTTAAAAGTTAAAAAAACAAAAATGATTTCCATTTCGCACCGAGATAAAAAGTAACCACAGTAGATTTTTGCTTTATGCGATTAAGATCTCAATTTGGCGTGGGTAGTTGTCGTAAGTACAAACAAAGATACTTCTTCTTCTTCTTCTTCTTGGTGGGCTCGGTTTCCGCACCTAGTCTCTCATTTGGACCTTTGTGCATGGAAATAGCGGGACTGGCTATTCTAGCCAGCCCAGCTCACGCCAGAATCCCAAGAGGCGGCCTAGGTCGCCACAGGACTGGCGGAGCGTCCCCGGTTCACCGAGGATCTTGGCCCGTTGTGTGCTGACACCTACGCAGTCTATAGTCACGTGGGTCGGCGTGTCTTCGGCCCCTATGCAGGCTCTGCACAGAGGGCTGTCTGTTAGACCTATAATATAGAAATGTCTGTTAAGGTTGCTATGTCCTGTAATTAGCCCTACCATCATGCGAAGGTTGGTTCTATTAAGTCGTAGCAGTTTCTTCGTCAGGCGACGGTCCACGGTGGGTAACACCTCTTTCGTCAGCCTGCAGGTTGTCACGCATACCCATTGTTCAGCATTTTGAGTGCTGGAGTCCTGTTGTATGAACAGGTGCAGCGGTGGGATGTCCAAAATTATCTCGAGGGCCGCGGTTGCGGTGGTGTGCATGCAACTTGTGGTAAGCATGCTAGCAAGCTGTTGAAACTTTTCTAGGTCTTTCTGTACGTAGCCGACGTCCATCCTAGGCCACCAGACGACGGCACCTTACGAGACCATTGGTCTTATCACTGCTTTATATAGCCATAGCATTATCTTTGGGCGTAGTCCTCATTTCTTGCCCATCATGCGTTTACACTGCCATAGTGCTATGGTCCCCTTTTTCAATTTGTTGTTTATATGTTTAGTCCAGTTCAGCTTGTTGTCAAGTAACATTCCTAGGTATTTGACTTCAATCGATAGGGTTAGTTCAGTGCCGAAGAGTTTCGGGGGTCTGATGTTCACCAGCTTTCTTTTATTGGTAAACAGTACTAGTTCTGTCTTATTCGGGTTCACTGTTAGTTGGTACTCCTCGCACCATTTTTCAACAACCTTGAGAGCACCCTGCATTAGTTCACAGAGTGTGCTTTCAAATTTCCCACTAATGAGAATAGCCAGGTCGTCGGCGTAGCCTATTGTATGATAGCTCTTATCGTTAAGCCGTTGGATCAAATCATCCGCTACGATGTTCCAGAGCAGAGGTGATAGGACGCCTCCTTGTGGGCAGCCCTTGGCTACCACCGCTCTGGTGGTGCCATTCACGTCTAGTTGTACAGCTCTCAACTTAAGCATGTTGTCTATTTACCCGCGTAGTGTTGGTTCGACGTCATACTTGAGAAGAGCGTGGTTGATATTTATGAATCTAGTTTTGTCAAAGGCCCCCTCTATATCGATAAAGGTACCTAGGGTTGACTCTTTAGCAGTCAGAGTGTTCTTGATTCTTTTCACTACGCTGTGCAGAGCCGACTCTGTTGATTTGCCTGAACTGTAGGCATGTTGGTTCAGGTGTAGCGATTTCCTCTTTAGGGCCTCATCTCTGATATACCTATCACAGAGCCTTTCTAGAGTTTTAAGAAGAAAGGATGTGAGGTTAATGGGTTTAAAGGATTTTGCTTGAGTGTAATCACTTCTACCCGGTTTAGGCAAGAATATTACTTTGACTTCTCTCCAGTCCTGTGGTATATAGCCTCTCGGACCGAAAAATCTGACGTACACCGAGCCTAGCCCAAAGGTGACTCGGCGGTCTCTCGCCATCAGTGCCGGTATTTCCGACCGAGGTATACCTAGGCTTAAGAATGTCCCAGGTCTCTCAGCCGGAGCGGTGTGTATGTCCATGGAGTACATGGACCAGCGGTCCACCTTGAGCCATTTCTTGTTTTGCATGGCCAGCCAGGTGTGTATCTCGCCGGGCTTCTTGTCAGTCACCTCAGGAATAAACAGCCCACATTTGACCTTGGGTATTCATTCCTTCAGGCTGACGACTTCTTAGCTGGTACCTGGGTACGGCGGTTTGAGCGTCGCTACGGTGCGTTTCAGCCAAGCCAGAGACCCGTCGTCTTCACACCATAGTCTGAAGACGCCCGCGTTCCAGCTGGGCCGTCCTCGGAATGACGGTACGTCCTGTATGTTGGAGCCAGTAGCTTCAGCGCAGATTTCACCAACTTTTGCCAGGAGTTCTGCTTGAAGCTGCTGTGCTGCTTCTGCTGTGAGGTCACGGTTAGGGTTGATCCTGACCGCTACACACAAATGCGATTGCATTGTTTCTGCGTAGCTCGATGCAGAATCCTTGGTTTTGACCACCCTGACTCGTTTGGCGTCACTCTTTGGGGAGGTGGTTTCATCAAGACGGTCCTGGCAACGCCGCTTTGCCATACGTGGCTCATGGGGCTTCGCTGGTGCCGTCTTGTGGCCGCTTCCAAGGACTGCCTCACTGGTCTTGTGGAAAACCGGTCTACCCTTTTGACCTTGGCGACCCACCTCCTTTACTTGCGTGGCCTTGTGGGGTTCGCCCCGGCTCGCGGAGGTGGTTGGTGACCTAGATGCACCATGCGAATAACCCTGAGACTGGGCAGCCTTCTCACTGAATGGCTTCGGTTTCCCCGCGCCTCCCCCCGGCCGCCCCGACCCAGTGGACATTGCCTTGGGCTTGTTGGCCTTTGGCAAGAGGTCAGCTGCGGTCTGGGTAAAAAACAAAGATACTTAATTACTGGGTAAAGAGCGCGAATACTTACAAGGTTGAACGGGAAAGTTGAGCTAAGGAAACCTCACGGGAGATTACTTCGGATTAACGGAGAATTCAGATTGAATTTATAAGAGAAGCCTTCTGAAGTTTATGCCATCTTGACTGAACGAGCTAGAGTATTTATGCGTGGGTATTCGTGTTTTGCCCGAAAATGCTTGTTTACTTATAATAAAGTAGGTAAAAGTCACATCTGTACATTTAACGTTTTGGCGAAATTTTTAATTAAATAGGTTATTAGTACCTAAACTATTTTTTAGAGGCTAAACTATTTTTTTTTATTTGTCTGTATTTTCCGTGTCAATTCCAGAACCACTCACCGGATTGAGATACGAGTTTTTTTATTATCATCATGATGACACTGATCAGCATATCGGCTATAAGGGGCATGGGCGTTGGAAGGGTGAAGCAGGGGGGGCAGCTGCCCCCCTGGAAACGGAATGGGACAGTAAGACATAGTACTAAAGTGACATACGACAGACAAGACTGATCGGCAGTTTTTGTTTGCGCAATAGTATTTTTTTAATTATTTCAACTACATGTATAAATCCCGTTGATATTTGAAAGATGTCGCTCCACCCTAGACTTTCGTCTTCCAACGCCCATGATAAAGAGGGTTGATAAAATAACCGGCAAGCTGAAAACTCAAAGAATAAACCTAACTGCCACGTGTCCATGACAATAATGTCCTAAAGACTTTCAGCAACGAAAACAAGATCACATTATGGAAACTTGCTTTATTTGTTAGACCTTTTCAAAATGAGTAGCAAGTTTTCGAGATTATTATGACGAAAATTTGCTAAATTACCGCGTCATATTTTAATTTAATAATTTTAATTATCTAATTTTACCAGTCGCGGTTTGAACCCGCGACGATCGACTACGCTGCGGCGGCGAGCCTTCCATATGTTTCACTAAAATTCTCATTGCGCTGCTCCCTTTTTTTATAGCATGATGATACATAGGTTAAAACCTTTCCGAAGAAATGATCTATCTTTCAGCGAAAACTGCATCAAAATCCATTGAGTGGTTCTCAAGTTATAGGCGAATGAACAGACAGACGTTGTATTTTATGTACATGTATAGAAGAAGATAGAGAAGAAGAGATACGTATTGTTAAACGGCAGGTTTATTTATTCATGTCTTCAGATTGTATATTTTTGTCCATCAAATATATCAGGGAACACCGATTTGCTTAGCACAAACGTCTTCAGCAGGATTATTGAACACTTAACTTTAAATGACGTTTCTTTCACACAAAGGTCAAAGCTAACTGAGCTGACATCTCGTGTGTCCTGTCATGTGACGTGAGTCGCACAGCAAAACTTTTCTTCATATTAAAGTCATAGAGACATCGGTATATTTCTAGACCTACATAAATAAACAAACTGTGATGTGAAATATTGTGGAAAAAGAGTGAAAATAAATGAAATACGAGTATGTGTACTCAAAGTAGGTGACAATGAAATAGTTACAAGTACTGTAAAATATTATAGATTACTTTTTCTGGTGGCTTTTTTATAAAAAAAATTTACATGCTTTATCTTCCATACAATTTTGTTAATCGCGTGGTAACTGACGTGGGATGATAATTCTTCCAAGTAAAACTCTTTAGAAGATACGTGAAACCTGTTATGAATCATGGCGAAAGATTTTTTATCATAAAAGCTCGTTAAGTCTCCGTATAAAGAGTTTCTTAAATCACCCGCCTTCTGTCTTCACAAATTAACGCATGTATCAGAATTGTAGTCCTGATAAACTATAAAATTTTAAATAATACGTTTCAATTTAAATAGCAAATTTTTCATGTATATTTAAACTGTTAATTACATTATAATATCAAATCTATATTATTATCTCTTAGAAAGGCGGTAACCTGGGAGATCTCTACCATTTCTCTTTGTTGAGGAATTTATTCAATTTCATTATAATTAATTAATTTGGATACGTTTAAATATAATTCTTTTATTCATATAATAAGTTTTAACGAACAAAAATTAATTAGTAAGTTTTTCGTAAAATTTGTAATTATTCTCTGAATAAGTGCTAATTCTGAATTATTATTTTTTAATCGTCAGTGAATGTTTTTGTTGCATGTTTAATACAGACGCTTCTTAAAATAGCCTAATAGATAATTATTCTGCATTGAAGCATAATAGCGCCTGACGAACAATTCGGCACCTTTTGAGATACGGAACCCTGATATTTATTATTCGTTGTTGTACTACATCTACAACAATCTACCCAATTCGAAACTTATATGTATTACTGTCTTTAAGATAGAGTTGAAACAAAAAACGTTTAAAATTGCTACTTTTTTTTATCGAGCCCCCCGTGTTGTATAACAACTGTCTATCTATTACGGCTGAAGCTATAGACCCCTGTGACGGACGGACATCGGAGGCTTAGTTATAGGGTCCCGTTTGGCACTCTTCGGATTCGGAACCCTAAAAACATACAGTTTGAAAACGTTGTGCCTAGTAGTATTGTAGTAGTGCGTACACATCAGTGGCAAAGGGTGAACATTTTAAAAAGGGAAGCCGGACAAAAACTAAATCGCCTTACTAAGAAAAGCAACCACGGAAAACATAAAAAAAAAGTACTTTGCAACTCCCTGTCAGCCAAGTGTATTTGTCGTATTGAGATTTATGGGAATGTTTGACAAAGCGAAGAGCACGGAATAAATAAATGTAGTATGGATGCCATTTCCTAAACAAACCGATGGTAATCGTGTTACATGGACCCTTCGCCACTGGTACACATGCACTTTTGTCTAGTATGCGTAACCTCGGAAGCGCTACAAACGCGCTATACACACAAAATATAATCTTCGAGTATGCTTATCTGTATACGTCACTACTACAACTATAGCCAAACAGCATTTATGAGATAGAGTATCTGTACCTTGTTTTCTTAACTCTGTGCTTCCTTATCTCATAATTTGAGTCACCCTGACATGGCGACATGTTGAAAATAACGCAAAAATAGCGATATATGTATCTCTAGTTCTTTGTCTCTATGACTGAATTCTTCTCGCAGTAAAAGAAAGTTGAAATACAATACCCACTCTTGCGTCATCAGATCACTCGGACGGCAAGAATGCCACTTTGAGAAAGCGGAGCTTTTACTGTAACTTCAATAAAACTTTCTCCAAAGCAATAAAAGCCTGAAAAGTGTTTATGAACAATGTTTTGTTCAGATAAGATAATTTATTTATTAACTTGACCACGTTTGTTAAACTATATACATATGTATATTACACATCAAAAGAGCTTATTTTTATAATTTAAGCTGTACCCAGGGAGTAGCCCTGTCCCCTTATCTTAAGTCATCTTGAAATTAAAGGTAACAGTGTCAATATGCCCAAAACAAAAAAGGTAAAAAAAAAGTTTTTTTTAAAGAAATTAAATAAAAATACCCAATGTTTATACGTAGTCTAACCTAAATTAAATGTGGGGGTGTGTATTGTAAGTTATGATCAATATGTAAGGATGTGTGTAGAAGTTATGTTTGTCCTTCTCGGTCCATAGAAAGCATTAACAGATTGACTAAATACCTACTATGTTTTAACTGTTATAAGGTCCTCAGTTTGATCATAATTCAAATTGAGTAGATGTCCACAAACCATTTTTGAGCATTTTACCGAGTTTAGCCGAACTTGAACTCTTCTTTCATATTAGTCCGTTTTTAGTAAGAATTTTTATGTATATTGTATTCTGTTGATGTATTTGTACTATGAAAACGTATCACCAAGTCATCCATCCATCCATCCATGTTTATGAACAATGTTTTGTACAGATAACATAATTTATTTATTAACTTTACCACGTTTGTTAAACTATATACATATGTATATTACGCATCAAAAGAGCTTATTTTTATAATTTAAGCTATACCCAGGGAGTAGCCCTATTCCTTAATCTTAAATGATATTGAAATTAAAGGTAACAATGTCAATATCTCTAAAACAAAAAAGGTAAAAAAAAAGTTTTTAATAAGGAAATTAAATAAAAATACCCAATGTTTATACGTAGTCTAACCTAAATTAAATGTGGGGGTGTGTTAGGGTGTGTATTGTAAGTGTTAGGGTGTGTGTATTGTAACTTGTGATCAATATGTAACGATGTGTGTAGAAGTTATGTTTGTCCTTCTCGGTCCATAGAAAGCATTAACAGATTGACAAAATACCTATTATGTTTTAATTGTCAAAAGGTCCTCAGTTTGATCCTAATTCAAATTGAGTAGATGTCCATAAGCCATTTTTGGGCATTTTTTCCGAGTTTAGCTGAACTAGAACTCTTCTTTCACATTAGTCCGTTTTTAGTAAGAATGTACCTATATGTATTTTGTATTCTGATGATGTACTCGCACTATGAAAACGCATCACCAAGTAACAGAAATAAAAACCCACGCTAGCGAAGTCACAGACAAAAGCTTGGTAATGATTATAAATAATACTTTTTTTCGGTTAGTTCTAGAAACTTTACTGTTAAATTGTTTTTTAAAGAATACAAGTCAAGTGAAACACAATTGCGTTGGTTTGACGAGAATGGTCGTGAAATGTCTGAAAGTATCGAATAAACTTTGATATTTTACCGTTGTATTTATTTTCAGTCAAGACTTTTTCGAACTTTTAACCGTAGACTTATAGCTAGCATATATTCATACAAAGTCTGTCTACACCGCGCGCGCAGCTTCAACATGCAGCTGCGTCTGTTTTCTAGCTAGTGCCATAGACATATACTTATACGCTAGTGCCAGACTAACTGTCAAATAGAAAAGACGTATGTTTTTTAGGTATTACTATAGACTCTCGTCTTCAGTGGGGTCCCCACATAGAAGCTCTCTGTGGTAGACTTAGTTTAGCCGCATACGCTGTTAGACGCATAAGGCAGATTACTGATGAAGATACTGCTAGATTAGTATATTTCAGTTATTTTCACAGCATTATGTCATATGGCATAATGTTGTGAAGTAGAGCCGCGGATATAGAAGCAGTCTTTGTCTTGCAAAAGAGAGCAATTCGGTCTATTTATAACATGAAGTACCGAGATTCATTAAGAGAAAAGTTTAAAGAAATTAATATATTTACGGTCCCTTGTGAATTTATTTATCAAGTTATTAGATATGTCAGAAAAAAAATTGATATTTTCCCGAGGCTTGGTGTGCACCACTCTGTTGAAACCAGAAACAAACATAAACTAGCTTTTCCAAAATTAAGACTTGCCAAAGTAGGTACCTCTTTTGTAGGACATGGTATAAGATTTTACAATAAGCTTCCAGAGGAGGTCCTTAGTTTGCCTGAAAATAAGTTTAAACTATATATTAAGCAGGGACTACTTAAGAAAGCTTATTATAAAATCAATGATTATTTGGATGATAATGAAGCATGGTGTAATAAATAATAATAATCTTATTCAATATTGTAATTAATAATTAGCATATTTTAATACTGTACGATTCCTCTAAAGGCTTAAAATTAATTAATATGTAAACTTACTTTGTTAAAGGTAATAGACAATATGAGACGGGTTGACTAAGATATATTTTTTTTTCTCGTGACTAATTCCCGCAGTCTTATATTTTTTTATGCCTTTACTTGAGTAGGTATGTATATGATTTTGTATCATATGTTTTATTTTGAAAAAAGGAATGTTTGCTAAGTTTCTTGCCCTTCTTCTTAGCAATACTAATCGAATGGTGCGGATGGTTAGGCATTATGTATATACAATATTTTTATTCCTATATTTCTATATTTTATGCAAGTTTATAACTTTATTACATTTTAGTAGCCCACCCTTAATATTTTTTTGTATGTATTTCCCGTTTTTATTATTTCTTCATTGTATTATGTATATATAATATTTTTATTCCTAGATTCCCCTATTTTATTTATTTTTTATTTATTTATTTATTTAAAAACTTACGACTATCATTTATTAATGCAGGTGTATATTTTATTTCCCGTATTATTATATATTTTTTTTATATTCTAAAGACATATTATATTGTGTAAATTAACTTTGACTTGTAGAAAGTATACTTAATGTTTCTATTTTGCAAAAATAAATATTTTGATTTGATTTGATTTTGATTTGTCACCTGGGTCCTAAAGCGTCTTTTGAAAGAGTCTTCATTTGTCAAATTTCATATTTTTGTATGTAAAAAATGAAGTTTGAGAGGTGAAGACTCTTTCAAAGGACACTCTTTTTGTACCTAGTTCTAGGCATCGTGCCTAAGCGCATACAATTGTTATTGTGGCAAAAAGGACTAATTATAATATTCTATGTTCAAATCAAAAGACTATTTCTGTCTTGTTCCCTACTAAACAATGACATTCTATAAGTTTACACACAAAACTTGGCAAGAACAATTTTGACGCGGTGACAGGTGGAACTAAATATTTTTATCATAGTATGTATACCGTTTTGGTTCCAGGATATGGTCTGGGTGACAGACAATATACCCACCTGTCTATGGTCTGGGTACATGTGTGTTATGGCGCCCTCGTTTATTCCAAACTCCTTTTTGCCAAAGTGTAGCTCACAGCAAAATATAAAATATCAATTTTGTGATGTAGACCATCCCTGGAAGCCCTACTCGATATCCAACTTTCTTCCGGACTGATATTAGATTTGATTTCAAAACTTTCTTTAACCCGAGGGCAAATTGATAAAATATACAAAAACTGATTACCTACACGAAATATATACAAACCTAACATTATTTTATGTATATTAGTACTCAGCTACGCGTTAAGGTGGTAACAGAGGATCTCGGTGCAGAATGCACATCATAACACTGTTTTCCTTAATTTTGAATAAATATAATAGTATGTAATAAATGCGTTTTATAGCAATTCGCGCAAACTGCTTGTTAACAGTTAGCTGATCATATGAAAATTATTCCATTTTATGCATTAAATTATGCTTTAAAGTTTGTTAAATATAATACATATACATTATTTATTATCAATGAACTATTTCCGCAAGTTGCTTTAAAACGCATTTATTGTATACTTTTGATTCAAAAGTAAGGAAAACAATATTATGATGTGCATTTTGTACCGAAGTAAAAAGTTACCCCCTTAAGAAACATTGACAAGCTTATCTATAAAAACCGGTCAAGTGCGAGTATGACTGGCGCCTGAAGGGTTCCGTATCATTTAAATAAGTTAATAGACTTAAATGATTTGAAAAAAAATTACAAACTTACGAAAATTTAGTAAACAAAACTGCAAAACATACTTAGTTGTGATAGTTTTCCTTTTTACTACGTTATAATATAAATTCTACTGCCGTGAATTATTTCACATATCCAAAAGCAGCCGTTTAGCTGGCACGGGACAAACACTTGACTCTAACAAAAATTAGCACTTTGAAGCTTAATATTTCGCAAACCGGTCACCAGCTGTGATACTCACCTATTCGTATGGTGAAAGGTAATCTTTTCAGCATAATTCGACAATCACGAACATTCTGCGGAAGAGCATACGTCGGTCTGACTCCATGTACATCAAGAGTTATATGTATACCAACTGGTGCTGTGGCAAGGAGTTTTGAGTAGGGAAATAAAAAAGGGTTAAAATCTCGGGGGAACAAACGTTGCTCGAAACAATCACGAAGGTGTTATCAATTTTACGCAGGCATTAAGAAATGAACTGATATTATGTGGGAAAACCGGAAAAATTTCTATGACGTAACATCGTAAAATTGGTAACTTCAACAACTATTTATATAGGTTTTTGTATAGAAATCTTAGTATTTCGTAGTTTTTAGGATATAATTTATTGTCTGCTACGGCGTAGCACATGTTATTATTCAGCTACGAGTGCTGCGAGTATCTCTTGCGCCTACGTAATTCATACGTGAATATGTCCGTAATATTTCATTGCAGCTCTATGCGGGATTGTTATTCTATTTAATTTTCGACAAAGTGAAAATAGCCTCTTTGTCTATCTACCCATTACGTTCCAAATTGCCTGTATAAAAGATAGCTGGGATTATGTTTGCACTGAGTATTATAGTTTTAGAACAGTAGTGGGCATGCTTTTTGATTGATAATTATAACGTCACGAGAATCCCCCGAGGGGTTGTCAGAGGTGTTCCGAGTATGAACTGCAAGTCACAGTCCATACTCGGTACACCCGCGTTTCACCGACGATTATTATGTCCCAACGTGATGGATGGTGAGCCCTATCGCCGTATTTCGGGCACAATTACACTCTTTTTTGGCATGCAGGTTTCCTCACGATGCTTTCCTTCACCGCTCAGCAAGTGGTAAGTAAGACAAATACTTGCACATAAATTCCGAAAAACTCATTGGTACATGCCCGACCGGGGTTCAAAACTGGGTTTCAAGATTCAGAAGCCAGTGTTTTACCTCTGAGTTACCGCCGCTTTTGATTGATGTACAGTAAATCTCCCAAAGCTTATTATAGTTGATGCCACATGCCGTATTCTGAGAGTCAAAGTCAATACGCCTGTCGCACTCCGTTCAGTTAGATGCTGACCCAACTGAAAAATCTTTTCACTTCACTTCAACACAGACTTTGACTGGCTTATGACGAACCTCATGCCAAGCGACCCGTCGTTTTCCTGCATGACGTCATGAGTAACCTTAACAGGAAAGTGGTTACTCTACCTATACATTTTTATACTTTCTGGAGTACCGTTGAATTTTCCCACCATAATTCAGTTGTTTTTTAAACATTGATGTGCTATTTTTGTCTGCTTTTGGGAATAAATAGATCAATTTAGGAATGTGACTTCAATAATAAATTTTTTCGTGCTCTAAAACCGATTTTATAAACATTTTAGTTTTTACAGGAAATTACGTAATCATATTAGATTTAATGTCAGATCCTTGCCAAACTTTAGGATGCGTTTAAGAAAATTTTTTTTCGTATGAAAATATTTTGTGATGACGTCACTGAAGATCAAATGAAAGACATCGCTTTTTTCATTTAATAAAGGATATGCACGCTTATTTTAAAACCTGTAAATGAGAAACAGTTAAGGAAAGCTATTCCTCGAAACGGTTTTCGAATCGTAAATATTGATGAAAAAAAGAATAGGCCAAATTTTCCACCGAATTTTTTGTAATTATTTGATCTAAAGATAATGGGGCACACACTGAACGCTCACGAGGGCGCTATATGATTTCACGCTTTGTTCTTAGGAAACAGATGACGCTGTTGTGGCTACAATATGTTCGTCGATATAAAAATACGGCGAAAAGATTCAACGGTCTAGAATTAGTACCTCAGTGGCGCAGTCAGTAGCGCACTTGTCCCGATAGCAAGAGGTCGCAAGGTCGAAGACAAGCGTGAGAAATTTTTCAAATTCGTGTCTTCAAAATTGTTTCTTAATGATGTCTTCTAGTTTTTTATGAACTCTAATAATATTTAGAGTATTCCAAAGCGATGGATTTCGGTACAAAAACATAATCTAAGCATTTAACTTATCAAAAATAATAAATAACAAATAATTAACGATTACAAACGTAATAATCAACAACCAGAAATCAAAATACCTGCGTAAAAAACAATGTCATTCCTCAATAGACGTCGATGTTATGAACATAAAAAAAGTAAGTATAAAGGCACGCGTCTACATGTCGGCATCGGACGCTCCGCAGTAATTGCATCAGACAGATTTTTTTAGCGTAATGCCGGGGGGTGCGTCCACTGTAACCGCAGCAACCGGATTGCCGACGCGATCGCCATTTGCAAACGAATTTTCAACATTGACATTGGGATTTTCGTAGCAAGCGGACTCTGATGTTTTTGAAATCAGACCTTCGCCCACCAACGAGTACTAGACAATAAAATGGTTTTCTATGAGTGGTTATGTATGAGTTTTATTTAAAAATAAAAGTAACGAAAAATTTAGGTTGTACTGACACTACACACTAGCCATCGGCTGAGAAACACTCCCAAAGAAAAAGCCGCTAGTGAAAAACATACAATATAAGCGGGAGTGTAGGAAAGGTGGACAGAGCGGGCGTGTAAGTGTGTCCACTGATCGGTAATCCGAATGACGTCATCCGCACTAAACGGAAAAGTTGCCCCATCGAGAATTCTCGCTGGCATTGCTGACAGTCCGATGCGTCCGCTCCGTGCGCTGCCGATAAGTGGACGCGCTTGTATGGCAAACCATACAAAGAATACTAAAATCCGTTTGATGCGGTCACTGCGGATAGTCCGATGCCGGCATGTGGATGCGCTCCTTTAGATGTCCCCAGTGTGACCATATTTAGCATAATTCTGCGATTGTAGCAGAATTTGATCCCCATTTTAGGGCTTAGCAGATTGTGTCGCAGATCTGAAAAGATAGCAGATTTTAGCAGAATCTTAGAAATCCTCCGCAGAATATTAGCAGGATTAGACATTGACAAATTACCTGTGCCCAACTTGGGTAGTGGCGCAATTACCTGCGCTGGAAATATTTAAAGAATTCTACCATTCTTAAATAATGTCCAATTTATCTTACTCCGCTGGCAACCCTCAAGTACATTTTAGGGGAATTCCCCGTAAGTGTATATTTTCTTTCGAGTAGTGTGTGTGTAGAGTTAGTAAAGTACAGTTTGTTTATGTGTAGTCGTCGTCAATCAGTTGTGTCGTGCGCGTGAATAAAAAATGAAAAGTAAATATGACCAGAATTACCGTTCTGAGTGGGAGAAGGATCCAATGTTCTCATCTTGTTTAACGAGAGCCAAGAATGACAGCAATGCCGCTTTTTGTGAAAAATATGATAAATATGGCTCAAAGGTCGACAACTCTTTATAAAAACATGGACACTACAGAAAATGAGAAGTTATTAATAATTAGAAGTTGTTATTAAATATTTTTAATAATTATTTTTGCGTTTTATTTAAATATTCATAAAAATTATGCCTCCATCATTAGCAGAATTTTAGCATTTCTTACAAAATAAATAGCAGACTTTAGCAGAATTTAGGCAACCATCTGGCATAATGGTCAATTTAAATCTGGTCACCCTGGATGTCCCGCAACATGTGATCACATGATGACATCTCTAACAAAGAAGTAAAATTGCACGATATACATAATTCCATGCAACTACTATGTTTACGATGAAGATATTCCGCAAGTAACTTTATCGGATGGATACATTTTACACATAGATGCTAGTTTACTTCAAAAACAGATTGCTGTTATGTACTCGTATGTTGGCTGTAATTTATGGTGTTTTGCTTAGTTCCGGGAGCAAATATTGACGTGAAACATAACATAGTAAACAGGTTTAAGTCACGTTTACTTGATGCGAAATTTAGAAATTTATTGTTTTCATCATAACATTTTAGCAAATGATTCGTGTGAGATAAAAACAATATCGTCACGAGTTAAAGCTCCGAAGGGGTGTCAGAGTGGTTCAGAGTATGGACTGTGAAATGCAAGTTACAGTCCACACTTTATCAACTGCGTTTAACCGACGATTATTACGTCCCAGCGTGGTGGATGGTGATCCTTATCGCCTTATTTAAGGTGGTAAAACCAAATCTCAATGCAAAATGCACATCGTGATATTGTAAATAAGTATGCAAAAATTGCGTTTTAAAGCAATTAACGGAAATTTATTACTAACAATAGGGTTCTCGCATTCAAATTATGTTGTTTTATGCCTTACATTTTGATTAAATTCGATTACAACGATAAATACGCTTTTAGGTTTGTTAATCGAATGCAATCAAAATGTAAATCATAAAGTGATAGAATCAGAATGTGAAAACTTAATCATTACTAATAAATTTTCGCTAATTGCTTTAAAACACAATTTTTGCATACTTGTTATTCAAAAGTAAGGAAAACAATATTATGATGTGCATTTTGCACCGGGATTTGGTTTTACCACCTTAACAAGGTCGGGCCAGGGAGTGTCTCCACCCCCCCCCACCCTCTCATAGTGTAGTATAGTATAGTATATAATACAAAAACCAATGTGAGAGCGCCAACTTCTAGAGAGCGTGTGTGTCAGGAAGAAAGAACTCGGCAAAAGTGTTATTTTGGTACCATCGGTCAGTATGAAATTATTTTAAACTTTTTAGTAAATGTCTGCTATTAAATTTGAAGTCAGTTATTATTTTGTAACTTTATTACGAATGAAAAACCATAATTCACCTGTTTTTAATTTTATACGTAAAACATTTTAACACGCGCAGATAAAATATATCTGCCATTCTCGTATTTTTGTAAAGTAAGAATGTTACCACCAAACAACAATAACCAAGCAAAGTTAGAAGTTCCTAATTTTAAGGATTTGGTACGGTTCCATAGTATAACTTGGTCAGAATTTGTGTGAACCGAGGAACATCTCTCAGATGATGTAGCAGTTTCCAAGCAAAACAATAATAATAGGTTGGCGAAAAACTCTTTTCGCAAAAAGTATGTATGAACTTACAATAAAATCTCTTTATAATAAAATCAAATTTCCATTTGTATCTGGCTGGTTTTGGTATTATTAAAAAGTTTAAATTTTAAAAAAGATAATTCCAAATTCAAATTAGGTAAAATGTGTGATTTTCATTTGTTTTTTTTACTCTTAAGATGAGTGAATCTACACCTACTTATTTTTTTTAACGAATCCGGTTATATTTATTTATAATAAAAATACCTACGTACCTTATTAATTTATGCAATATTTTTCTTATATATTTCGTGGCTTTTTCAATTTGTTATTGGATATTTCAGTAGACTGTAATTTTATATTTGTTAACGTTTCTACTGGACATTATTTTTAATATTATACCTGAACAAAAAGTAAAGTTTTGCCCAAAAAAATTCGCTTTTGCCTTGATCTAGAAATAATTAAGCCCACGGAAAATGTATGAAGGAACTAAATATAACTTGTTAAATAAGACACTTGTACTTGTCCACAGGATTATAATTTTACTTAATACACCCGACCGGTTTCGCTTTTTTTTTTATCGCACGTGTTAAACATGTAAATATTATGTAAGTTATTTTTATGTTATAAAGCCCTAGATAATGCTTATAAGCGAAACCGGTCGGGTGTATTAAGTAAAATTATAATCCTGTTGACAAGTAATAATAATAATAAATATGACAAGTACAAGTGTCTTATTTAACAAGATATATAATAAGTTCCACCAAGTGCCGACAATCACAACCATCAACTAAATATAAATCGACCAGCGGCCGTAGCATGCTCTTATCGCGCGCGACTGGCACATTTCGCGGCGCCACTTTGCCTTTGTTTTGCCGACTGAGGGAGTTGGGGGTTATACTGCTTATTTTAACAGAAACGAAGTCGCATGTTATTATACTACGGGCGCATGTACTTTTCTATTTTTGATATGGCAAAATGTTATAAATTAAAAATAATTGTAATAAATTAATTGTATTTTGAGCACTCTTCCCCCACAGGGCAGTGATCTGGAGGCAATCTTTTTTTTATGATTATTGTGTACGCTGGTTTGTGTTTTTTTTTCTTCGGTGTTATTAAATTTCTGTATTTTCAAGATTATAATATATAAAATGTATAGCCTATATCTTTAATTATTAATAAATTACTGGTTTATTATTGTATGGATAGTCGTATTATTAATTTTGGAAAAGTCTATGTTCAGCAGTAAACGAAGACAGGCTGATGGAAGGATGGATGAATGAAATTCCTCGCCTTTGGCTCGAAACTTCTTCCGCATTCTTTGCAATTGCTTATTTCCTGCATTGCTATGATGAAAAACACTTGTACTTTTCCACTAATAATATTTAATATAACACTACACAACCGGTTTCACTATGTAAGCATCATCAAGGGCTTTTAAAAGCAATGTCTGATAAATTAAACCAAGTGCCGACAATCTTAACAGTCAACTTGCTTATTTCCTGTTCTCAGCAATAATGTACGCTTTCGGTTAAAGTGAATAATACCCAATCTGTCCACTTTCCAACAACCTGGTATGTAAATGAAGTCACGCGTGCACGGTGTCGATGTCAGTTAAATTACAAAATACGGGTGACACCCATTTTATTACTCAGTCTCATTACATATGGAAACAAGCTTTTTCTATTTATTTGTTTATGCTGATTTTATTTCTTTCGGATTTTTATGTGTAAATGTGACAATTTGTTGTCACATTAATGTCTGTACGATGTGAAATGAAGAGTGTTGTGATGCATTTCAAAAGTTAAACTAAGGTAGTACATAATGTACTGATTATATAAACCCGCTTTTATTTACAGCTTTTGAAATTATACGAAAAACATTATTGTCTGTAACCAAGATAATTTTTTTATTGCCAAATCCATCCCTTTGGAATACTCTAAATATTATTATTAGAGTGCATTACAAACTAGAAAAGATCAATTAGAAACAAATGTAAAGACAAGAATTTGAAAAAAAATCCTCGAGCCAGGTCTAGGTAAGTACCTCGGTGGCGCAATTGGTAGCGCGCTTGTT
This sequence comes from Ypsolopha scabrella, assembly GCA_910592155.1. Classification (NCBI taxonomy): domain Eukaryota; kingdom Metazoa; phylum Arthropoda; class Insecta; order Lepidoptera; family Ypsolophidae; genus Ypsolopha; species Ypsolopha scabrella. Next base: position 2,534,412 of record OU342980.1, on the reverse strand, counting down.
TTGATAAAAAGAGGTCCCAGGTTCAGAGGAGTTTTTTCAAATTCTTGTCTTTACATTTGTTTCTAATTTATCTTTTCTAGTTTTTAATGCGCTCTAATAATAATATTTATTACTGTCAGTGTTGGTGTTGGTAATTGAATTAAATATGACTTTCATTTACATGGCCTATTTCACTGTTTTGGCAATTTTTGGCAGCAAAGTTATTTTTGAATGGACTTTACTGGGAATTTAGCTCTGAAGTTGACAATAGATTATTCTTTTGTGAACGTGGTGTAGGAAAAGTAATAGTAAAGTATTATTTGTGAATGTGATACTTAGCTGTCAACACGAAAGATTGATCTATGTTTAACATGTATTCAATAGTATTTTTTTCTGAGATGGTAATTTAGGCCCTGAATTTTTTTTTACTGGCATGAATGTGTGGAATGGCCCTAAATACTCTTGTGACTCGAACCTAAATACGTACTATACGTACACAATTATGTGATGATTTTCAGAAATAATGTTCTTTAATTGATTTTCTTAACTACTAAAGCAGGAGATTTCACTCATAAATCTAAAATTTAAATAATTATATTTAAGCCACATAATTCTGCCACAGTTTAAAAATCCATACAGTTGCCCAACGAAACCTCTCATTGAGCAGATTGACAGAGCAGTTGTGCGAGGCCTGCGGGGCGAGACGCGGGAGGTAAGTCACCGAGTTACATACAATTTTCGAATAATCAGTTCGGAGCCTCGCCCCGCAAGCCCCGCAAGCCCCGCACAACCGCTGTTTCCAAACGCCTTCATTGGACAACTGTATGGATTTATAAACTGTGAGTTTACAGTTCAGTCAATACTATTGTAAATTTACTGAATGGCGATTTACTGAAGAATGGAAAATTCACAAGAATAGACACAACAGAAGAGCTTGCATGAGTAGATGTAAATATATCGTCTGCCCACCCTCTGGGAGACAGGCGTGAGTATACGTATAAATGTATTTACTACAAATTAATATCCAACTACTCTACCCAAATACGTCACAGCCCACCACGGCTGAAGCTGGCAGCCCCTTGGCACAAGTTGGCACGCAGCCAGAATATGGCTTTGAGATCCTGAAGAGATAAATCTAGCGTTATCATAATATTAGCCGATTTAACAGTGTGATTTAGGCTATTTTGCTGTAATATGTTTGATGGTAGTTCTACTTTACTAATGATAGATTTAGGGTAATTTTTTCAACACTTCAAATGGTATTTAAGATGGTTTCGAAGAATCTTGGTCCTTAACGCACAACTTTGTTGTTTTTCTTATATTTGAATTAAAAGTATTTAAAAAGTGTGGTTTATACACAGACGTATAATATAGTAGTAGACCTAACCTTAATAATAAACGCATAGAGTCGACGAGTGGCAATTTTAGCTCACTGAACTTCGGGCTCTTTTAAATATAAATATTGCTTGTTTCCAAACAAAATATATACTAGAGATTAGTTTAGGAATTAACAAATATGCTCCAAGCATAAGCCAGCCAAAACAACCCATTCTTATACGTTTCTTCGTACCATGAAGCCTAAATGTAGCTTATTTTTTGTATGTAAACTTGCCACGCTATTTAATCCTTATGTTTGGTCTGCTACTTAGTAATAATTATATGTCTGTGGAATTCGCTGTAGTTCCATCATGGAACTCGGCAATGGAACTACTGCGAATGAAGGGGCTTACGGCGCTACGCGACAATAATTCAATGTCAATTTGAATTTTCAAGCAATCTTCTGCTATGCCATGTATTACTTCGTAAAAGATCCAGCACAAGAACTATAAAATAGGCTTAGTTGTTGTGCAGGATCACTTACAAAGTATTTCACGAAATAACAAAAATTTGTTTGAAAAACCGAAGTGTAATGCCATACACATACATATTTTTTTTACTTTTTATTAGAAAGTAAGTATATCAATCATAAGTTCAAGTATATGTTCAAGTAAATAGTCTAATCATCACAACAGTCAAAGAATTATTTATTTATTTTAATAGTTATGAATTACTTTGTCCCTAGGGAACAAACTATAGCCCTACGCCAAGAGTCTAACTAAAGGTTGTCTGGGAGAAATCGCTATAAGCGATAAGGCCGCCATTTGTTACCTTCTTTTATACTGTACTGTTTTTTGTTATTTGTATTTGGTGTACAATAAAGAGTATTTGTCTTGTCTTGTCTAACCATTACAATAGTGGAAGAGTTTTCAAAATCAGTTTAATAGTTCCAAAGATTACCCGCGCAAATGTAATTAATGGCTATGTCCCCAGGAAACTAATTATAGCCCATGTTACTCAACGATAGTGTAGCATTATATTTAGTGAAATATTTTTTAGACTCGGTTCAGTAGTTCCAGAGATTACCCCTTACATACAAACAAAAAACCCGAATTAACAAACTAATCGTATAATACGTGAGTCGGGATTTTCAGTTTTAGATATTTTTCATTTGAATATAATAATCTGAAGAAAATTCCTTGCTAAGGCCAACATCAAAGCTTCCTTTGATGACTTCTTAGACTGATTGATGGATTCTCTTTCCGCACGGTTTTACTGGTAATGTCCTTTGAAGATCTTCGGTTTCACACGAAAAAAATCTCTGGATCCATTTTTCAAATTTGGAACAAAGTGATAGGAAAAAACATGTCGTCACGACATCAATACCGAAGGGGTGACTGAGGTGTTTCCGAGTGTGAACTGTGAAATGTGAGTAACAGTCCACACCCGGTACACCCACATTTTACTGACGATTATTACGTCCCAACGTGATGGGAATAACTGTAACGGTCCGAAATTCTAGCTAAGTACCATGCAGACAAATAATTATTTATTTTCTAAAATACTTAAAATAAATATAAATGCGCCATTTGCCCAGGCGCAGATACAAGGGGCATTGGATGCAATTTCCCATCCGCCTAATTCACGACCGAAGCACTCTATTTTGACAAATTTCATAATTCTGAAATCACCGTTTAAATGAAGAATTATTCAAATAATTATTAGGTATATTAACAAATTTTCTTTAGCTTCGTACTAATTTCCCCTGCTCACACAATGCAGTTTACTTATGGCCCCAGACTAAGTTAACCTGTTTCGTGGGTACCAAAACTTAGTTATCCGATTTACAATTTTAGATTTTCGCTTTTTGCAGCTATATTAAATTGATTGAACTTGTAATTTAAACAGAAATTTATAAAACATACTCTTCTCTGACCAAACTGTTTCTTTTTTATTATATTATAATAGCTTGAAAATCACACTAGCTTTTGCCCGCGGTTTCACCCGCGTTGAATTAGTTTTTGTGTACTCCTATAAAATCAGTCAATATTATTCTGACTGTTACCTACAGTAAACACAGCTGGTGAAATGTGTGTGTAATGCGCCTCTGTTTCCCATTTTGTGTATCTCTTTTATAGTTTTTCCATGAGAACAAAAGCAAAAAGTAGTTTTTGTCCTATTCAAAGCCCAGAACTACATTTATGCAACATTTCAGCCTAATCGGTTTCTTAAGCATGGCGTGAAAGGGTGACACATCACTTTTCTATAGAAATTTGAAAGCTAATTTTCATTCCATGGGAACTGATTTATGGGATAAAAATTAGCCTATGTCCTATTCCAGGTCTAGAACTACATTCATGTAAAATTTCAGCCCTATCGGTTCAGTAGTTACAGCGTGAAAGAGTAACAAACATCCATCCATCCACACATCCAAACTTTCGCATTTATAATATTAGTAGGATACATGTGCACTTAAGATTTTATAATAATTTACAGCTAAATTTACGAAAGTGGTCATATAACTATTTTGAAGCTACTGCAATATAATCTTTTTGGGGTTTCTCGTCCTAAAATTAAAAAGCTAGACCTTTATAGCATCACCTTGTTGTAAAGTGAACTGCCAAGAATCGACAACATTTCATTTTAGTTAACCATTTGTTTTCAACATTCATATTGAAAATCTGCGTAAAAAAGAAGCTTATGTATTTTTTTATTTTGTTTTATTGTATGTTTTTCCTATATAATTTAATGTGTTCTTATCCACTCATTCTAAAAGGACTTAAGTCGCATCTGAGGATTTCAAACATCAAGGTTCATTGCCAATGGATTATTTAAAAAAATGCTTGGCATGTTTTTGTCATGACAGTTGATTTTTTTAAACCTAATGAACTTTAAAGCCAAGTAAAATGTTTTTAAAATCCTGTGTTTAACATATTTTTAGTTTTTAAAAAAAATCTCTTTATTAAATCAAGATTTAATTCTAAAAAAAAATATGATACTGAGAAAATGGTTTTTACTTTTGCATCAATTATTAATTTGTAATGTTGTCGATTGCGGAATCTTGGAGAGACCTATGTCCAGCGGTGGACGAACACAGGCTCGTAGATGGAGGATGGGGCTGCAACCTGTTTCTCTGCCTATCGCAAGCCAGCTGAAGTTGTTCAGTATAATGTAGAACACTGTTTCACGAGTACTAACATTTAAAACCGGCACATTATGGAATGTTTATGATCGAGAGACTTTAGAAGATAATTCCTCTAGAAATATATGGAAAACAGGTTTGTGGAAGGTTTTCTTTTTTAATTGATTTACTTGTATTTTGCCCTTTCTGCCACCCTATTGTTACGCCACTGCTTTCTGGAAATAGTTTGGCAACTATGGGGTGCTGTCCGTTAGTGTATCCCAATGGTACATTGAGGGAGAGGCCTCCAAGGATGCGGCCATCTCACATTTAGATTAAATGGTACTAAGGCCTCTTCAATGTTGGCTTCGGCCCCATGAATGCCTTTCAAATGACTGGGCCCCTATGGGTCCGAGACTGGAAAGTGTACCTACATAATAATAATAATAATGATAGCCCAAAGTCTGTGACGGGATGTAACAGTTATTTACTTGAATTTTCCTTATAACAGATATTCTACCTCAGGAAGTCCGTTTGGCTGTGGTTGCAGTAGGACATGCCGTAATCAAAAAGGAACTCAAAGTTTTTCCATGTCCATCCTTCTGTCTGTTTGTCTCTCTGTCTGTCTCTATCTGTTTGTCCACGGCTAACCTCAGAGACTCTTAGTACTACAAATCTGTAGTTTGGCATGGTGAATGGTCCATATAACACGATTCAAATTGGCTTGCTTAAGAAATGCCATCCGTACTACATTTGTTTATACCTTTATTTTATTACTTCTTCAATTTGTCAAACATTTCCATAAATCTCAACAAGACTGTCACTTGGCTGATAGGGAGTTGCAAAGTACAAAAAAAATGTATGTTTTCTTTGGTTGATTTTCCAAGGCGATTTTTTTTCTTGGATTTCCCTGTTTAATATTTTCGCCCTTCGCCATTGGTATACATCTTAATCACGCCGACAAAGTGGTAAAAAGAAACTATTTTTTTTTAATTAAAACGTGATGTGGTGTGATTTTTTTTCCACATCTACCCTGTTGGGTGAAGTGTCGTTGGATAGGTCTTTTAAAAAATGAGAGTTGTGAAAACCATTTCTTGATTAAGGGATCCGTTTGCGAAATATTAAGCTATAAAGTGCAAATTTTTCTTAGAGTCAAGTGTACCCCACCTGCTAGCTAAAGAGTTGCTTTAAGGTATGTGGAAAAATTCACGAAATTAGAATATATAACGAAGTTTGAAGAAAAACTATCACAGCTAAGTAGACTATACAAGTTAACGAGTAATAGTCAACCAACTTAATTTTGCAGTTTTGTTATATACCTTTTTTATACACTTCATAAGTTTGTAATTTTTATTCAAATCATTTAAGTCTATTAACTTGTTTGAATGGTATGAAACCCTCGGGCGCTAGTTTTACTCGCACTTGACCGATTTTTTTTTACAAGACGCGGCGCACGCACATACTTGCTTATCTGTACATGTCACTACTACAACCATAGACAAACGGACTTCGTGAGAGAACATCTGTACTCGTTGAACAAAAACTGAAAGATTTATCCAACGATGACACGAACTGGACTGTCTACTGTTTTACGATATTCTTGTTATACTATAGTTATTAAGCCATCAAGATGGTTACAGAGGATCTTGGTGCAAACTGCACATCATAACATTGTTTTCCTTACTTTTTAATAAAAATTTTGCAATAATTGCGTTTTATGTGTATTTGCGAAAATTCCTCAGGAATTGTTATATTTTCAAAACAAAACTATATCATTTTTATGCATTACATTTTATTGCATTACATAACAGCTATATACGCTTTAAAGTTTGTTAATGTAGTGTAATCAAAATATAATGCATAAAGATGATATAATTTTCATGTAAGAACATTATTATTACTATGCTACTTTTGCGAACACACATAAAACGCATCAGCTGCATACTTTTTACTCAAAAGTAAAATAAAACAATATTAAGATGTGCATTTTGCACCGAGATCCTCTGTTACCCCCTTAATCAGAATTAAGAGGGCTAAGGTTAAAGTTATTGCTCGGAAAATTGTAAGTGTTGGAGTAAATTAAACCCGCGGATGTCTCCGCCCCGCGCCTTCAGCGCCGCACTCGTTTTATAAAGCGCCCAGTAATACTCTGCTATCCAATATGTCTGCCACGGGCTCCCCGATTCACTTGCTATTTATTTCGATAAGATTTATACAAAACTAGACACTTTTCCGTAGCGTCGTTCTAGACCCAGACGATGCCATAACGGCACAAATATTGGAACTTTCTCTCCCCGACACTCCCGACTCGACGATACCCTCCACTGTTTTATGGCTTCACCGTCTACGAGGAAGTAGACGAAGGCGGCAAAAAAGATTCAATGCATCAGATACTGCACAAGCCGCAAACACTCAACATTTATCGCCACACACTCCACGCCAGCATAATTCACACCCAAGATTCAGTAACACTTTTAAGTGTTCCGGCTTCAAATGAACACCCCAATCACCACAGTCCCCTTGGGTTGGAGTCAGTCTCCCCCCAGTGGCACTCAAACGTGCACCAAAACTTTAACTTGAGTTGTGGACTGCCTGTCCCGCATCTCCAGGGCAAAGTTTTAAAGGCCAAAAAAGCGTCGCTCGTAATGAACTGGTTTCTACTCAGCTCTCTTTTGTCATAACGTGATACATACCTCAATCTTTTCTTGTGAATTGGTTGCAGATGATGATTTATACATTATATATATAACCTTCCCCAAAACTAGAAAAGTAAAAATCGGTTCTGTAGTATTCGAGTTGTAAGGTAACATAAATAATATCCTGGACATATCCAGACGTTGCATTTTATGTGTAGATAAGAAGATGGAAAAGAGAAAGAAGGAGATATAGCTCTTGCTTGTATGTAGGTAGGCATTATGTTTTTGTGGGATTTCTACAATAAATTTTAATATTGGAATATAAATTTACTTTTATGTCTGCTTAAAACTTTAATTTGTTAACAACAATGCATAAATATGTAAAAATTAAGTAATGTTACATATTTATGTATTCTTAGAATAATCTTTAACAAAATAGTTGAACATTATATTTAGAAATGAACTTGGTAACACAACGCACTCAATTTAATGAAGCTAAAAGTATACTATCGTCACGGCATGAATCCCCGAAGGGGTTTCAGGGGCATTCTAAAGCGTGAACTGTCAAAGTCACAGTTCACACTTGGTACACCCGCTTTTCACCGATGATTATTTACGTTCTAAACGTTTACGTTAACACAAATGAACCAACAGCTGAAATCACGCATACCGAACGCAAATCAATGTGCACCGCGGGGATTGAACCCACGACCTCTAGGTTAGCAGGCGAGTGCTATACCACTCAGCCACGGGTTGTTCAGTATTCATAACAAAAGTTTCTTCAAAAGATCAAAGTTCAAAATTACAGAAGTTAGATCATTGCGTTTTATTATTTGTAATTAACATTTCAATATAAATTGTTAATTATCAACACAACTTTCGGAAAAGATAAGGTTTTGTTGGTTTTTGCTGTTCGTTTCTGAATCTGTAAAAAAACTGGTCATGTACGAGTTGAACTCACGCGCTGGGGGTTCTGTACTGGAATTGACTCTCTTAATTCTTACTGTAGCTAAAACAATAGTAAAATAATTTGGACAAGTGCGAGTTCGGACTCGCACACAAAGGCTTCCGAACCACCCCACAATAATTATATATAAACAATTATGGTGAATTACAACAAAATACATGCCAAAGCAACGTCAAAGCTACAAAAAAACAAGCCGTTCAAATGGTAGCGCCTGACAAAAAATTGGCACCGTCTGCGTAGGGAACGCTACATTTTATTATTTTTTGGTTTACTTTGGAGTATGTTCTATAATCGGACTAAATTTGAAACTTGTATGTTTTAACGTCTTTAAGTAAGAGCCAAAATCAATAAAGTTTAAATAATGCAACTTTTTTAAGGTTTCTTGTATGAGCAGTCCTTTTTTATTTATTCATTTAATTATTTATCGTGATAGAGGTCATAGTAACACGTATTTTGTGAAAATTTCAACTTTCTACCTATTACGGTTAAGGGTGTAGACCCCTGTGGCAAACGGACAGATAGATAGCGGAGGCTTAGTAATAGGGTCCCGTTTGGCACCCTTCGGCTACGGAACCCTAAAAAAATCGCAGTTTTTTTTATAGAGCCATTGGAGTTTTGAAATTTTTAACATATTCATGTGTATTTTCCAAATTTGTCAATTAGTTCGGGTTAGCCATATTTTTTCTGTAATCTTTACGTACTCACTGACCTTCCTACACGTGTCCTTGTACACTGTAACCGACCTCATACATCCATCAGCCTGTTTCGTCCACTGCTGGACATAGGCCTTTCCAGGATTTCGCCACTCTTGGCGGTCCTCCTGGAAGAAATGCCCATACTCACACATGCTGGGCAGGCGGGTTGGTGAGCGCGGTGCCAAAACCCTTGCACCAGTGACGCCGCTGCCCGTCACCAGTCTGTTTTATATAAGGCCCGGCAATTGGGGATGGATATACCGCCATCCATCGGTCCCAGGCAATGGTGGGCCGCCTGGTTTTTTGCCTGAGAGCTGTTCTCTTACTCTCCCCCGAATAACTTCGGGAGGATTTGCGAGTAAGATGGTGGTACCTCCACAGTCGAGCCCGGCATCAGCTCTACCACTTATGTCACTTATGTAACCGACCTACCTACTATGTATTAAACTTGGCAGGGTCACTACGATGATACTAAAAAAACCGCATCCAAATCCGTTGAGTGGTTCTCGAAATAAAACGGAACATATCTACATGCAAGCAGAGAGACAAAATTCTAAAATGTGGTATTGTGGATTTTTCATTAAAAAAATTGTAAGACACGACCGCTTTACTATTTTATTATTGGCCCGAACCTATAACGTTTTTTGTTTCACGCTTGTAACATTTGTTGTTTCACGCTTGTAACATTTGTTGTTTCACGTTGTGACCTTTTTGTATTTTCTGTAATCGTAATCGAATCAGCTGTAACTGAATCAAGGAGTTTTGTACAGCAACAAGATCTCGGCTTCGATGTCGTTCCGAATTAACGTATTATACGATAAACGGTTTACTTGGCGCGCGCGAAGATTGGAAATTGGTTCTACTATACTATTTATCTATACTATTTACAAAGAAGTAAAACGTCATGTCTGCAAGTTGGATATTTTCACAAAATTTTAAATGAAATGGGTTAGTGCGATTGTACTGAGGCAGAAACAACAATTTTTAGAATTTTTGTCCGTCTTTCTGTGTCTGTCTGTATGTATTTTCATTTTAACTAGAGATCGACTCAACAGATTTGGATGCGGTTATGTTCATTATCATCGTAGTGACTTAAATGTAGTTTAAGCTATAGTAGATAGGTCGGTGACAGTGTACAAGGTCAGTAGTGGCAAGGTAAGTATTGCCACTTTAGAAAAAACTGGCCAAGTGCGTTTTGAGCCACACGCAATGCAGGGTTCCGTAGTTGCCCTGTACATTTTATAAGTTGGTCTACTAATACAGACCGCGCCAAACTTCTAGTCCCATACATTAGAAGGGACCAAAAGATTGGCGCGACCTGTACTCGTAAACCTGAAAAGCCTACTTAGCTGTGATAGTTTTCCTTTTTAATTAATTAAATATACTACTTCTGTGAATTTTTTCACATTTCTATAAACAACCGTTTAGTCGGCAGGGGGGTGGGACGCTCCACTCTAACTAAATTTTTCACTTTGAACCTTAATATTTCACCAACGGATCCCTAAATCGAAAAATGGTTATCACACACCCACAATGTTTTTGAACGACCTATATTCAACGATACCCCACACTGGGTATATGGGATAGACGAGAAAAAAAAATTCATTCCCAGTTTACGTGTATGAGAGATACCTTAAAAAAAATTTTTCACAAGATTATATTTTACTATTTTGTTGACGTGATTAATATTTATACCCATGCCAAATTACAGCTTTCTAGTACTAATAGTCTCTGAGCAAAGCTGCGGACAGACGGAAAGACGGACATGGCGAAACTATAAAGGTTCCTTGTCGGACTACGGAACCCTAAAAAACTGGTAAAGTACGAGCACGTTTCGTGCTGTGAGGGTTCCATAACATATCGTTTAAAACACAAACGTAATCCATGAGCTATTATTTCAGACCAAATTAACTTGACTTGCTTACAATATAATAAACTCTATGTATCCAAAAGGTCTAACAAAGTTGGTCGTTTATTTCTTCTTGAATAAATAGCGTAAATATATTATATAAATAATTGCGAACGGACTTTTAAAGTTTCTCAGTCAACTGGAAGTACCATATAGGTTTTAATTTTGAGCCAGTTTCGCGTTAAGTTAGAAGCCTGATTTTATAACAGCACTATGAAGCCGTAGACTTATGTAAGTATTAGTTTCAACTTGATATCTCTTACAGAGCCAAAGAAAAAGGGGTCTTGACAGATGGATAACAAAGTGATCAAATAAGGATTCAGTTTTTTCATTTTGAGGTACGGAACTATAAAAAAAATTATTGAAGATCTGCTCAATTAAATGCGTAGAAATACCAATAAATTGTTTATTAATAGTATAGTCATCATGGATAACGTCTTCCACGAGATAAAATTGTAAGTTTGGCTAAAAACGGCCGTTTTTAGCGTAAGATTAAATTTTAACTTATGATGGACGTTGTTTACTTTGCCATTTAAAAATAATTCATTGTTATTTATAAAACATTTAATTGGTTGACTTTCGTTCCCTTGGTTTCGCCGTTATGAAAATGTCCCGTTGTCGGGGTGAGATTAAAGTGTGTTATTGGCGGGCAATTTTCTATGGAAGTAAATAAAAATCCCCACTAAGCTCAGTGAGGCGTACCGTTTTCTCTTAAACAGCACTTTCGTAGTAAATCGCCCGCCAACAAAACTTTTTGGCTTTAAGGGGAATATATACTCAAACTGCAATTGTTTGTTACAAAATAATAGTTAGAATTTCCAAGTTTATACAGTAGATGGCGCTGTACGTTTCTGAATCGCGGTATTGAACTCTCGTCCATTGACGCCATTAAACAACGATGAAACAGCATCTGCACTTACACCTGGACATTTTTTAATCGGTGAAGCACCTGTAATTGTTCCGCAAGAAAATTTGACCGATCAAAAAGTTCCATACATTCAACGTTGGCTATACATACAGCAAAAATTGCAATATTTTTGGAGAAAATGGAGTCATGAATATTTGTTAAGTTTACAACAGCGTCAAAAATGGACAAGTGTTCAAAGAGATATTTCAGTTGCTGATATCGTTTTAGTTAAAGATGAGAGATTGCCACCAGCAAAGTGGTTATTAGGTTTAGTTTTACACACCCATCCTGGGTCTGATGGTCGTACAAGGGTAGTTACCCTTAAATGTAACAATACCACAATTAAAAGGCCAATTCATAAACTTTGTTTGTTGCCAGTTAATAATATGTAAAATTTAGCTTGCTTAGTGGTACGACTTTTGTTACAATTTCACATTTAGTGATACGACTTATGTCACAGTTTCATATTGATTGTTAAAGGCCTGACGTTCTTTGGCGGGCGATATGTTTGTTACAAAATAATAGTTAGAATTTCCAAGTTTATACAGTAGATGGCGCTGTACGTTTCTGAATCGCGGTATAGAAGTTTTCTCCGCTAAAAGTGCATCATATCTGTGGAATAAAATAAATCGAGTTTTCGTGGTACGAGATCTTTCATTTTGACCAGCAGCAATGTAGACCTATCTTTGAAGACTTACTCCTCTTACAAAAGTGGTCAGAACACTTAAAAAATACATAAATAGGGATAACATAATCAAAAATAAATTCCATATTTAATTTTAAGAAAATGTCTTTTGTTTTGACAAAAACAAAACGAAAGTTTCCTATGATTTACGCAAGAATTTTATTAGCTAATACTGATTTCGGTTTTGTAGTGAAAAAAAATATTGGATTTAGGTAGAACACCTTTTTATTTCTATTACTTATTTTATGAAGAAAATATCAAGTTGATCTCTTAGCCGCGTTCTTGAAACGAACGTTTGAAAACCAAGAAAAAGGGGGTGGAAAAAATGATTTTCTTGGTAAAAGTATAAATCTTAGTACATTGCTTTTAAGTGGATCACCTAGATAAAAGATCAATAAATCAAATATGTTTTTTGCAAGGAGAGTCTAAATTTCTTCAAACAAATCCTCGACAGTCTGGCGTTGTTCAATGCTCTAGGCTCATGTATAGGCTTAAAACTGCTTTCACTTTCTGGTCGAGCGCCCTTCACCCTAAGTCTTGTCGCCACTAGGCACTATAGTAGCAAGAAACAATCTTATTATAAATAAATACTAAATATGGGTAAATAATGTAAAATACCATAAGAATGAAGCTCTCTTGAGACTGGGCCCAGTTGGTAAGGCATTTTCTTGAAAGTTTAACATAAAATGTTACACTTTACCTAGTTCTGAACTTGTAAAGTTGCTAATTAACGTTTCCCTTTGTGTGGTTGACCCTACTCTGGTACAATTACGTAGAATACACTTCTTTGAAAATTTACAACATGGCTAATTACGAAGACTACCACTAGCGCGCTCCACATATACGCAGTTCGAGCATATTTGGCAATAACTGACATTTTGTGGGCAGAATAGAAACTAATATCTTGGATAGTTATAAGTTAGTTTACCGTCTAATGTTATTTCTAAATGGCACGTAACTTAAACACTTGGATGTCCCATACATAAAGACTCTACTTTTATTTTGTTTTCAATCAATGATAGTTTATTTATTGACATGGGTGAATTTAACATGCAAGTTGGTGATTGTTTAATATTAGAACACTATGTTTTCCCCGTGAAGAGACATACAAATTTTAAAGAAATAACTTGTTTACTAACATGCGTCTTGTCTATTAACCTGGGACTAGGAGTAATTCGTTGTTATTAACATATAAAAATGTATATAAAAAATAATAGAATTGTACAAAACCATATAAAATAATTAAACAACATTTTTATTTAATATAAAGCATGTCATGGAACATGGAATGTCATAGAGTTAGGAACAAAATTATATAATTATTTTCTTTTATATTAATTCATCCTCCAAAAATACTTTCAGAGTAATAAAGACTTTTCTCCCAAAAGTGCCAAAAGTTTCTTTCTAAATAATATTAAATTTAAATCTTTAATGCTGTTTGTAATTTCATTAGAAGTCTTCGGTGCCATACAAAAACAATGCCGTTTTCGTTTTTTGCGCATTTAATTTGTGTCTACGTTGTCTTTTAACGGAGCTGACATTACAACATCAACATTAAAGCCGGATAAGTGCGAGTCGGACTCGCCCACCAAGGGTTCTGTTAAAGATTATATGATTTTTTCTGATTTAATTTAAAATGATTTTAGATTTTTCCTTATACTTGTAGTACTAACTTGCCAAATTTCATATTTTTCATATTTTTAAGTTAACTTAGAAGTTTGATATTTTCACAGCTTCAAGGGACTGTAGATTTGAGTATATGATCTTAATTTCAACTCGATACCTCCACGCGTTCCCGAGATAAAGGGTCTTGTCTTGACAGACGGACGGACGGACAACAAAGTGATCCTATAAGGCCTCTGTTTTTTCCTCTTGAGGTACGGACCCCTTAAAAAAGGAAAGAATAGGTTAGGCCTATACCTATTAGGTGACAGATAAAATATTAAAATATATATATATTATATATAATCTACGCAAAATGCTCAAAATATCATGTACTAGCTTCACTTCTAATGTCAAAGTCCTTAAATTGTCCAATCACAAACGGGAGCTGATGTCAACTGTCATGAAAAGAAAGACCGTATTTTTTGGTCGCTTGCCTTTGCAAGGTTCCTTTTACAAATTCTAAAGGTTGATCCTCGAGGGTAAAATTCCCGGAAAAAGAGCACCAGGACGTAACGTCACAAATGGATAGATGACATCAAAGAGTGGACTGGATTAAAAAGCTTCAAAGACTTGAAGGATAAAACAACGGATCGCAAGCAATTTAGCCTACTGACCGCCAAACTTCATTATGAAGACGGCACCCAATGATGATGATGATATATATATATATTTGTCGCTTTTATGCATTCGGTTACAAATGACACGACAAATCTATTTGTATGGCATCAAAATCTGACCCTATTCCCTTAACGTTTAAATGTCAAAACGCAAAATTAAAACTCTCCGAAAACGATTCACATACATGGAACGTTACGAAACGGACTTGGCCAAGAAAGCGTGGTATTATTACTAGTAAAGAAAACTACGACAACGACGACGCTGCTGGCGAGATGACATCGAGGCTATTGGCGGAGTCACCTAAGAGCTAAGTGCGAGTCGCCAATCGAATAACTTTACTACCGCGTGAATCGAGTTAAGCCGGGTCTCCAGTGCGTGTTTTGTTCTATACCAAAAACGTCTACACAAAATATTCTTTCGCTACACATAAAAATGCTGGGGACTGGTGCATAGAACTTTTTGCTAGAAAAGCAATGAGAAGGTCAAGTTTGACGACAAAAATAATGTTATTTTTGTTTGGTTTTTACATGTGTAAAAACTCAAAAACCAAATTGTTTTCTTTTAGCCTGCAGAATCAGTAAGTTGAAGTGGCAGTGGGCAGGTCATATTCGGGCCGTTGGGGCCGAAAGGCTCTAGAATGGAGACCACGTACAGCAAAGCGTAGTGTAGGCTGACCTCGTGCCCGCTGGACCGACGACCTGAAGGACGTTGCGGGGGGCGGCTGGATGAGGAGGACGGAGCACCGACATGAGTGGCGAAATTTGGGAAAGGCCTATGTCCAGCAGTGGACAAACACGGGCTGATGGATGGATGGATGAATTGTTTTTTTTTGTATGAAATCATGTACTCTAGGGTAGACAGTGAATGATTTTTCAAAGTGACATTTAATATTTTTCTTTTTTTTATTGTCAAACTTAACCTTCTCATTGCATTTCCAGCAAAAAGTTCTATGCACGCCACTGCTGGGGACCCAGCTTAACTCGATTCACGCAGTCGTAAAGTTATTCGATTGGCAACTCGCACTTAGCTCTCAGGACGAGACTAGCTAGAGATACAGATATTTGGCACCGGATGGAGGAGGCTTTTGTGCACAAATGGACATCCCAATGAATTCATTACCAGTAAGTGGAATTTTATAATTTGTGGTAGTAGCACACTTTGTAAGTATACAAAAAAAAATGCAAAAAAATTGCATGAATACTAATAATTATATTTACCTTTTATTCAAATACGGATGATTGAGAAAATAAAGTCTTTATTATTATTATTATTAAAGAAAAGTAATCTCTAGCACTACGATAATTTTAAGTACCTAAACCCTACAAGAAATGTTTCACGTCGTCGTATGTTAGCTAAGAAAGGGATTGTGGTAAGGGATCCTTTCGAAGTGAAGTGAGTTCCCAGTAATAAACTTGCCCTTTTACGGGGTTAAATAGAACAAGTTTAATCAAATACCCTGTTCTGGCTGGTACCTGCGGGGTAATTAGGTTGAAGAATAGACTGAACTTTTGTGTGAGTTACTTGTTTTTCAAAACTTTGTTTGTCAAGAATCAAAAAATGCCTAACCCTTAATCAAACAGCGTATCAAAAGTTATACAAAGGTTAATATTTATTTCTAGGTAAACTACTATACTATAATAGGTTAGGTTACTAGGTTAGGTTAGGTACTAGTACTAAGTAACTTGACCCCCCTTTAAATCAATCGAGACTATTTGAGACACCAGCTCGGTCGGTTGTTCACCAGCCGCGGCCGCACCGATGCTGACAACGTAAATTAGTGACCTAAGTGACCTTTCGTAACAGTAACTATCTATAGTAACCATGGCGGACACTAGCAAACTTGCTGAAACCGTCATGATACATGAACTGCTCGCCTTCGTGTAAAACAAGCTGGATGTAATGGACGAGCTCAGCCTTGAGCAGATCTCCAGCTACACGTAGACTGAGATCCTCGCCGCCAAGACCTACCTGAAGAAGATCGCCGTCACCACCGTGCGTCTGGCGTCCCGGCGAGGCGATGGAGTTGCCAAGAAGACGCTTTACGACATCTTCCGCGTCCTTAAGGAAACGGATCCCGATAACGTACCAACATACGTCGCAAAGGACTTCAGCAAGCTACCACCCGTGTCATTCGATCACGTTGATGCTACCTCGCTGCTGAAGACCATCATGGTTTGAAGATCCAGTTTGAATCAACCAGGTCGAGTAGGAGGCCACAGAAAAAATGTGCGCGGAAATGCGACTCGAGTTGACCTCATTGCGCAGTACCTACTCTGCGTCGCCTTCGAGAATACCGCTCATACGGAATGCGCCGACGCAGCAAGTTGCCGATAAGCAAAATAACGTCGTCTCACCGCAACATACCAAACCAGCAACTGACATAGATTCAACACAGGTCATTGAACCCATGACGTCGTCTAAGGGGGTAAAATTGCCAAATGTGCTGCCTACGTTTGATCCACCAGCATCCAACCTACAAAATCGTTTGCCCAAGTATCCCGCCGTTTCCGTCGCCGCAAGAAGCTACCACCCCCACGCCCGGAGGTGACTAACAGATCGATACAAAAAATGGTCTCTGCCCCCGTTCAACGCCCGCCGATTGATAGAGACGACTTTACCTTAGTAGAGAAGAAACGCCGCCGCTGTCACAACCGCAATAAGTGCGTACCGCCCCTGCAGCTTCACGTGACCTGATCTACCTCTCCAGAGTGCACAAAAGTGTGACTTCAGAAGATCTGACGCGTCACATTAAGAAAATGTGCACAGGTCGCATTGGAGGGATTGTGGACGTAGGGATAGTGCCACTCGGATCTGAAAGACAAAAAGATTTCCGTGTATCCACTGCTCATGCTAGCAGTTTCCTCAGTGCTGACTTCTGGCCAGAGGGGATCGTGTCTTGACGCTTCAGGGAAGCGACAAGGACTAACATCCCTCAAAAATAGGCTATGTAGTCTTAGTTTTAGTTCTATTTTGAATGAATGTAGTCTGTAAGGTATTTATATATGGGCCCTTGTCATCGTATTGTATATTTTGTCACGTGTTGTCTGAAATAAAGAATGTTTTATTATATTATTACTAAATCCTTTTAGTCACCTTGTGCGTATTCTACCCTACAGCACCACTCGGCACGCTTCTCTTCTATCAGCGGCATAATAAAAATACCGGTCTAGTGTGAGTACGACCTGAGATTCAAGGGTTCCGTACTGTTAAATCAAATTGGTTTTTAAGGGCTCATAAAATTTGATAAAAATATAATAAATGTATGGCAAGAACCTAGAAAATTAAGTTATATTCGATGTTAATCTCAACTTGATACCTCAAACCGAAGCTGAAAAATGACTCACGAACAAATAGACAGACGCACAACAAAGTGATTCTATAGGGACTCTGCTTTCCATGATGAGGTACGGAACGCTAAAAATTGTATAAAGAGTTGGTATAACTCATTTTCTTTGATGCGCGTCTATTTTGTAAAGAAACTCTACATCACGTCTTCAACGCGTTGATTCGATACTAGTTAGTAACTTAGTAAAGTTTAACTTAGTAACTTAAGTTACAAGTGCGAACTCCAAGTGGGTAAGTTACCGCAACTTGATCACGGTTCAAAAGTTATTATGTCGCGTGGTGAATCCAATTTTATAGAGAATTCTGAGTTTAAGAATAATTTGTTAATAAAAGGAACGGTCCGAAAAAGGGTTTAGGGCAAGAACATGCTTGGTCACATTGTAAGAAAGGGCTAAAATAAACATGTGGTAAAGCAAAAATTTACACAAAATCAACATTTGACTACGAAAAAATAAAATATATTTAAGAGTCAACATGACGCAAAAAAAAAGTTTTATGTTTTTCAATTGTAGTTTTCTGAAGAAGCTATAAGGTCCATCCTTTAAAAAAAAATATAACGTTGAGTGATCTCTTGTGAAGTGCAGTTACCTAATTATAATTAAATTAATCAAATATTCAATCCAGAAAAAAATATTTGTAAACCTCAGTTTTCATGATATTTCATGTTTAAAAAATTCATTTCTTCTGTATTATTCAACAGATTATTGATACATATTTCAGTTACCTGAAATTGCAGTTCATACGGCAATATATTTCATAAGGAAATCTAAATAATATGTTTTTTTCACGAACGCGAGGCATTTCTGTCGTCGTAACTGCCAGGACGAAGAGCGTGCGATTGTAGACTAAAATACAACGTAATGAGTGCTGCAATCACACGAGTCGAGAAAAAGTTTCTCGCACGAGTATCGTATAATATTTTATAGCAAAAGTGCGGAAAATGCCGTCTTTACGCAAGCGCTTCACCTTCGGCTCGTGCCGCAAACTCACACTCGTCAGAAAACGTTTCATCGCTCTCGTATCGTAATGTACTAATAAGTTATGCATTGCACAATGCACTGTTACAAATAAATAATTTCAATTTGAAGTATAATAATCTAATAAAATTGAGCTTGCTTTATTTTTAAAGGAGTTTAGAGAGGTTGCAAAACAATCCACATCTTTAAGGTTATTATTAAATACTTTGCAGCTGCGCCTGAGGAAGGTGTTTTTGGTGTAGTTTGTTGAACTAAAATTAATATGAAACAATGCACCAGAACGTGAGGTTGTACTACGTGGGATTTAAAAAAGTATCTTTTCGAGTAGAGTGGTGGAGTCTACGTTATTATTGACAATTTTAAACAAAAATAATTCATTAAGAAAAGACCGTCGGCTTTCAAGTGTGGGAAGATTGTGTCGCCTAAAGGCATCTTCATAATTCAGAAAGTAGCCACGGGTTCTGAACTCATTTTCTTTGCACTCTTTCAACCGAAGCAACATCTACATCAACATCTAACTTACACTATCATTACAGGCTGGACCTAATTCAATAGTGAAGTAACACATCATATACATCATAATTAAACAACATACACATCCAATACCAAAAACAACTAACTTACCTACATATATTTTTATGTTACACAATAATAAAAAACAAGGAAAAAGAGCCATAAAAACAATTAATTACCCAAAAACCTAATAGGAACATAAAATTTGCAAAGTTATCCTTGTGAATTCACCCAGAGAACACGTGAAAACGTCCGTCTTTTCTGAAATTTTATTGAGCAATTTAATAGCCCTAGTAAGTGGCGCTTCCGCAAGCAAGTTGGTCCTGGCGCCGGGCACGCAGAGCAGCCGCTCCTCGCGCCGCCGCAGGCCATGCTCACCAAACGGAACCACCAGTCTAATGCTGTCAAGTACTGTAGGTTTACATTCATAATGCTATTGAAACGGCTACTCACGATTTTTATATAGTCAGACTTCGCCTGACAGTGACAGTGTCAAACGGGGAACTGCCGCGTAACCATGTTTGCCTCTGAAGAAACTGTACGAATACAGTGAAACTAGTCAGGCGAAATCTGACAATATAAAATCGTGAGTAGCCGTTTCAATAGCATTATAAATAACAAATTATTATTCTTTTTCTAAGAAGAAAACAAATATAGCCTTATTATATCCGTTTTGTATCGATATTGTCTTACGTATTCATTCAGATAATTAATATTTAGCACTTCAATTCAACAGATAAATTTATTACTCATCTGAGATTAGTATAATTTAGTAAGTATGACTCACAATTGAAATTAACGCGAAAATATCGCGGTACTATAGTTTATTTATTGTTTACTTTTGTAATTTCAATGTTTTTTTTTTTCAGGTAATTCAGCATTCGTGTCAGCGCTAATCATTATGTTTAAGAGAAGTAAGTTTTTATATTTAAGCACTCACAATTATAAAATTTCTAAAAGATTTTTGGGACGAGCCTTTTCCTCTTCACGGGACAACTTAATGAGGGAATTCGTGTTTTTTTGTTTATTGTAATAATTTTATGTAATAAAGAAATTTTCATTTGCATATTTTTTTTTATTATTTATCTAAAGTATTAACCCATGCAACAAATTCTCGTACATCTGTATATGTATTTACTTCGACTACTGGTTTCGTATTATAATTAGACCCACAAAAGTAAGATAATTTAAAACCAAACAAACAAATAGTAAACACACTAGAACCACAGCGGTGTATCTAAATCCCTTCGATATGTTTTACGGTTCAACGAAAACATTAGTTAAAGACAATAAACGAACTTATAATATAATAATAGTATAATATAAAAATAATATAATAATAACTAATAAACTAATCATCCAGAATAGAAGAGCTTGTATGACTAGATTGATGGATGTAGAAGAAGCAAAATAGGTGTGTCAGGATCGTAACAGATGGAAATTTGAAGTCTCTGCTTACCCGTCTGGGAGACAGGCGTGAATATATGTAAACGAACTAAAAACCAGGTGCGTCGTCACAATCAGCCACTCTCCATCACCGTTACCTCATCGGCGACTGTTCCACTCCTTTCTGTATAATTCCACGATCAGCTCTGACGCTCCGCCCCTTTTTAGTTTATGTTGCACGCTTAGCACGTACCGTAGATATAGAGTCTTCCGCTGGTGACTATTGGGCTCAAGAACGGACGGAAAAGCCAGTTTGATAGACGGACGGCGTCTTTAAATACAGCGTTTGCTGTGGTTGATCACATAGCGCGTTTTACATTCACTGTAATTTATGCGACGCACTGTGAAAAATAGTAGAACAACGGCATATCAAAAATGGTTTTTATTTTACCAATGTTGCTACTGACATACTTTTTTAAATTTCGTTAAATATTTTATTAGTCAAACTTTACTAAAACAGGGGAATAAAAAAGAATGTTATAAAAGTTCCACAAAGAATCTCATATTCAGTGCCACAAATAATATTCAGTGTAATAAAATTAACAATGTTTTTGGAATGTCCACGTCAAGTCTGCTCACTTAATTACTTTAAAAAATAATTTCTTGTTAAAATTTGTAAGAATAACTCCATCCATCCATCCATCAGCCTGTTTCGTCCACTGCTGGACATAGGCCTTTCCAGGATTTCGCCATTCTTGGCGGTCCTCCTGGAAGAAATGCCCATACTCACACACAGGCGGGTTGGTGAGCGCGGTGCCGAAACCCTTGCACCAGTGACGCCGCTGCCCGTCACCAGTCTGATTTATACAAGGCCCGGCTATTGGGGATGGATATACCGCCATCCATCGGTCCCAGACAATGGTGGGCCGCCTGGTTTTTTGCCTGAGAGCTGTTCTCTTACTCTCCCCAGAATAACTTCGGGAGGAGTTCCGAGTAAGATGGTGGTACCTCCACAGTCGAGCTCGGCGTAAGAATAACTATAAAGAATTATACGTTTCTGAAGAGATCATCTTATGAAGATTTTAAAACAACTATTATAAAAAAACCGGCCAAGTGCGTGTCGGCCCACGCGCAGTGTAGGGTTCCGTAGTTGCCCGGTACATTTTGAAAGTTGATCTACTAATACAGATCGCGCTAGTCCTAGTCCCGTACATTCGGAAGAACGGCCCATACATTTTCATGTTTAGAGGGGATTAAAAGTTTGGCGCGACCTGTACTCATAAACCTGACAGTTTTACTTTTAACTTCATTACTTTTAATTTCATAACTACTTCTATGAATTTTTCCACATATCCATAAGCAACGTTTAGCCGGCAGGGGGGGACACTTAACTCTAACAAAAATTAGCACTTTACAGCTTAATATTGCACCAACGGATCCCGAAATCAAAAAACAGTTATCACATACCCACAATGTTTTTAAACGATCTATTTAACAGTACCCCACACCATGGGATAGACGAGAAAAAAAATTATACTCAGTATACCCGTATGGGAGAAACCCTAAAAAAATTTTTTTTCAAGATTTTATTTTACTGTTTTGTCGGCGTGATTAATATTTATATCCATGCTTTATAGTAGTAAAATAGTCTCTGCGCTAAGCCACGGACGGACAGACGGACATGGCGAAATTATAAGGGTTCCTTGTCGAACTACGGAACCCTAAAAATGTGGTAAAAGTCAGAAAAGGGAAAATTCCTATTAAGAACATTTTATAGTGTATATTTAATAAGTTAATAAGGAGCATCACACACAGAATTCCTTTTATGGTCTTTTTTCATTTCCACAAAAAAAAAAATATACAAAAAACTAGAAAAGTTAAAACGGAACTACATACATTCATACAAACAGACAAACATTACAAAAATTATAGTTTTAGATTCAGTTTTAAACTACGAGTATAACCCATTTAATACAAAATTTTGGTCAAATATTCAATGTACAGATACGACTTTTTACATAAGATATCTTCCGGTCTTATCCGTTACAGGTACAGCGCATGTTAATTATTCTAGTCAATTTGTTCTCAATTTCTGGAGCTATCAAGTTCCCAGTTTCCCATTTTACCTGATGTAGTGGAGTTAACTAGATTGTCGCGGCGGATGCTGGCTACACCGTCACTTGTACACTCAAAGGGCTTTGTTGTAAACGTTGCTTTACCTACCATGTTTTCTATTTTGTTTTACTTAAGCAAGGTGAAATCTATTTACATAAGATATAATATACATATAGCCAATTTCGTACTGGAAACTCAGTAAGTGCTCAGTGTCAAGGTTCGATAACCCTGTTTAGTGAAATTGGTAATTTTTTTCTTGTTCTCTACAAACGCAAGCCCGGGTCCGGGTCATTTACTATCGGAGGATGGGAAGTCAACATTTCATGGGGGGGGGGGTTGCAAGAAACGGTACCTGCACAGTCGAGCCCGGCACTAGCAATAACATCTGCGTCTATTAGTTTCGTTTTAATCGGTATTTGAAATACGAGGGAGGATTTATTTATTTTATTTTATTTTATTCGGCGTACACAACAGAATTAAGACAATATAAATAAACAAAGGTTATGAACTAGACTGCAACCCAAAAACGCGCACGCACAGCATGCTAATTATTAGGTACATAAAAACAAAAATTAAAGGCGAAATACTACAATTAATTACAACAATACAGTAAGACAAGATAAATACATACAATAAGATTAAAACGGTAATATACTGAAAAACCATTTATGAAATAAGCAGCTTGATTTGCCTTTTATAGGCAGCTGCATTCGCATTAAATATGTCTAGCTCATCGTGACTAGCCGACAGCTCATTGTACTGTCGACACAATCTTATGATTGGGTTATAATACGAAGTATTGTTTTTATAGGTATGTAGAACGAAAGTCCTGGGTAAGCGAGTTATATGCCTGGTATTAAGGTTTAGTGATGCTACTAAATTAGGAGAATGAAGAACGAAGTAAACCATTTTGTGTAGTGTGATAAAATCTTGTTGCTTGCGTCGGTTCTGCAGAGAAGTTACATTAAATCGTCGCAACCTGTCCTCATATGACGCCAGACTTCTCCCAAAACCAAACCTAAACGCAACCATTCTTAGGCATTTTCTTTGGATGCGTTCTATTGTATCAGAGTGGACGGCATAATATGGAGACCAGATGACTGAGCCATATTCCAATAAGGATCTAATAAGGCTATTATATAGATAGATAAAGCTTTGAGGTTTTTTAAAGTTGCGCGTGGACCTATATATGAAACCGAGCAACTGATACCCTTTGCTCGTTATATAGTCGAAGTGATTTCTGAAAGTGAGTTTGTCATCAAACAAGATCCCTAGGTCTTTAGCAACGGTCTTACGTTCAAGGTTATGTCCCTCAACTTGGTAGGTGTATATAAGTTTATTTATTTTGTTTGTAAAAGAGATAACGAAACACTTGTCAATATTAAGAAACATCCTATTTCTTCGGCACCAGTCAACAATTGTAAGCACATCATTTTGGAGGCGAACACAGTCTTCCTGATTCTTGATCTCATTGAAGACCTTAAGGTCGTCAGCATATAGGAGACATTGACAAGAGAGCTCTTCAACGAGATCATTTATAAAGATCAAGAAGAACAGGGGACCTAAATGAGATCCCTGGGGAACGCCAGAGGAGACAGTTACTGGAGATGACTTGTGCCCTTTGATTGTGACCAGCTGGCTTCTTAAGCTTAGATACGAATTAACCCATCTTAGCAAATTACCATGTATTCCGTAGCTGCTAATCTTCTTGCTCAGTAAGAGATGATCAATTTTGTCGAAGGCTTTACTAAAGTCAGTATATATAGAGTCAACTTGTCCACACTCTGCAAAAACGCCACACAAGAAGTTTTTATATTCTAACAGGTTTGTTGTAGTCGATTTATTTCTCAGGAATCCATGTTGACTTTCAGAGAGTAGAGGTTTAACTTGATGATAAATACGATCATACACCAACGATTCAAAGAGCTTTGCTATGGTTGATAAGATGCTGATAGGTCTATAGTGTTCACAACTAGATTTGTTTCCGGATTTGTGAATGGGAACAATATGAGCAGTCTTCCAGATTGATGGAAAATGTCCCATTGCCAACAAATTGTCAAAAATAATAAATAGAGGTACAGATAGCTCCTTAGGATTGAATAGCTTTCTTCGTGAAATAAAAGTAATTTAACTGTATACAGTGCAATTATTGTCTTTGAGTATAAAAACGCATCCATATTTTTTTCATCCAAATTGCAAAACTGAATCCAATGCAAAATATGATGATGACAGCATAAAAGCCACAATTTAGAAAATTATAGCACGGTTGCAAAAAAATATTAATATTTGTTTTAACATTTTCTCTTGTCCCAAGAGAACAATTTGTCATTCCAAGCTGAGTACTAAGAAGGGTCATTACGTATAAAACATCGTTCTGGAAACAAGCACGTCCCCTGTGCTGCTTCAACGTGTCGCTCATTGCTTCACTCAGAGCTGTATAATTTCACAATCAGCTGCAAAGCGCTGCAGCGGATGATTGGCCCCATAAAAGCTTTATAAATGTGGAGAAATGCTATCTTGCTTGCAACCAGAACTGTTTTTAGGTTTTCATTGAAAATCGGAAACAAATAGCAAGGATTCATTGTTTATAGTTTATACTGTAAGAGGTGACTACTTGATGGAACTTCATTTTAACAGTAATAGAATTCTCCTTGTACAGTTTTGTATAGTTTATGACACCTTCAGTCAAAATGGACATCAATAAAACGAACGTAAATATAAGGTGAAAATTATTTATATATCCAAATTAATACTGGAGGCTTGATGTGATTAGTAACACCGACCCATAACATTTTTTGTAAATTTCGCAAAATTTCATGTTGACGTCCCATAGTAATTGACTCGGAGCTGGGCTTGCGTTTGTAGGGAACAGGAATAGAATAATTTACGAATTTCACATGAAAAAGAGTTATCTAACCTTAATACTGAGGACGTACCGAGTCTTCAGTATGAATTAAGCTGTAATAAATATCACCTTACATAATTATTTATTTTTTATTTATTAAATTTTAAATTGGTGCAATAAAAAAAACAGGCTACATTTTAAAACATACCTTAACAGTTATGTACTTGGCATTTCGACGCCTTTGTAGGTTATTATTAGTTTGCTTAAGCAAATTTCTGAAAAAGATTCCTTTTTTCCCGAAAATATTGTCCCACGTGGTTTGGAAAATGTTAACATATAAAGTTTAAAATATCCCTCTTTTGACATCTGTCACTTTTAACATTATTATGTCAATTTTGATATCTGTCACTTACCACTTTTAACATCTTTCTTTTTTCACATCTTTCATTTTTGTCACATCTCTCACCATCTATTAAAACGACAAGCACGCGTGTGAAGCTGCGGGCAAAAGCATTACATAATAATCTTAGCACATCAAATCACCAAGTAATAGTATAATCCAAAAACTCATTACTCGGGGAACTATTCCTGAAACCAGAACTCATCTAAATACAACTCTTGTTGCCTCGAATTTAGAATCCAATTTCATTTCATCAGACTTTACAAAAGATAAAGCGACGTATGCTGACAATAAAGCAAAAGGCCCTCTCTACGTAATTTTGCTTCCTTTTGGAATGGCTTACTGTGAATAGAAATTTCAGTTTCAGTACATTTAGTAATAATAATTCCCAATTGACCTTACTCTTAATGAAATTGTACCGTGCACAGCAGACATATTCACACGAACTTGAGGCTTCGCTATAAAGGTTTCTAATCAGTTACGGGACACTAAACTTAGCACAACTTGAATTTTTAGATTTCATATACAGTGGTGGCCATATAATTAAGAACTATTTTTAGTTTCACGAAATTTCAAATAAAACATATCATATTTTTTCTAAATTACGAAAACAGGCAAAAAAAGCACTCGTTTTTTTTAATAAGTGCATTAATTTTAAATAGTAACATAATGAAGCTGGACAAATAATTAAGAACAATTAATAAATGGTTCGAGAAATGTATCGAATGAAACTCATGGTCAATAAATTTAAATCAGAGGATGAGAATTTACATTAAAGAAGGCAAGTTAATACTTCTGCGATCTGAAATCCGCTCCGCTTTGCTTGGCTTCCGAATTTATGGATCAGGGTACCGAGCATGAACATGCTATCGATTTGACATCGAATCGATAAACAAAATAAGCAATAAGAGTTGTCGTTTAGAATTTATCAAATCGATGCTTGCTTACGTACTTGCACTCTAGGACGGCTATTCTGGCATTAATTTTCACTCGCAATATCAGTCGTTCGACTTTTATTTACAGTATGACAAATGCCATGTGATGTAAATTGGAGTGGCTAAATATCTTCAATTAAAATCTTAGGATTATGTATAATTAATGTTAACTTTAGTTTTTCAATAAAATAAAACAATACACATACGTCTCTTTTAACATCACCCGCAATCTGCGATGTAAAGAAAAGTAACTAAATCTCATCCAATAAAAACGATAAAATGTGAGGAATGCTTTTTATAGGTTTTCATTTAAAAAAGCCTGAGCGGGTATTCTGACACGTGCGCAAAAATTGCAAATACAGATTGCGTGTGATTTTAAAAGGGATTTTGTACGGATATAAATAATAAATAAAGACATTTATTTATTTATTCATTCATTCATTGAAAAAAAAGGCTAAGCAAATATATAAATATTGTATATTATACAAAAAATCTTACTTCTATGGAATAACACAATATAGATACCCAATATACACAAAGTGAACAAACAATGATCCAAACACATGAAAAGAAGTAAAAGATTAAGCTTATATGTAGCTTGAAATATATGAGCCCTGGACCCTACGCTAGTATAAACTGTTATGTAGGTTCCAGTCGCCCCCATGTTTATGATATACTACGAGATTGTTTTAATTACAATATTGAATACAATTTTTGTTAATCAGAGATAGAAGATTTAATTTTATTGGCACTTAAGAAGCAATCCTTAGTAAGAGTTCAGTGTTCTCATAATTTTGATGATTTAGAAAACTAAATCATTCCTTTTTAAGTTTGTGAGAAGTCATTCTATGTAATTCTAATGTTTTATTTACAAGATTGTAGATATAAGGGCCAAGAAAATGGAAAGATGGTTGAGCAGACTTAGTTTTGCAGGGTGGAACATTAAATATTATATCACCACGTCGTTTTGAATGCAGTTTGTACGTACTATAATCCTTGCTATGATGCTGTGTGAGTAATAATTTGTGAATAAGCAATTGTCTGATTGTAAGTAACTTATATTCGCGATAAAGTTTATTAGTGGGGTGTCTAAATTGCTTGAAAAACATAACCTTCAAGAGACCCCTTTGAGCTTTTTCTAGATTCAGCAGATGTGTCTTATTAGCACTGCCCCAAGCAAGAATACAGTAGGTCAAAATCGACTGACAAATGTAAACAGTTAGAACTAATCTAAGTTGTTTGAATATGAACATAAATTTACGGAGCCTATTAGACAGGTGTTCAGTGTGTACTCGCCACGTAAGATGCTTATCTAAGAGCACACCGAGGTACTTAATCGTGGAGGTTTGCGTTCTACAAGAGTGAATTCGAATCTGAACGTCACCTGATTTTGGCTGAGTACGACTCGTGAGAGTAAAGGCTATGTATTTGGTTTTGTCTACATTGAGTGTAAAGTGGATTACTTGTTAACCATTTTGAAACCATTTTAAGGCCTGAATTTGTAATTTTATTTAGAGACTTCCAGTCTCTTCCATAAAAAATTATCGCGGTATCATCTGCGAAAGAAAATATATCTGCTTGGGCTATTTTCATACCGCACAGGTCATTAATGTAACAAAGAAATAGGGTTGTATGTATAGATTATTTTGATTGAAAACTTATAGTGAGCATTCCTTATATCCTAAAGTTTTTATTTGATGTGGTTTAGTCACTATCATTTTCATCGCATGGCATTTATCAAAGTTTAAACAAATATCTAATGACTGATATTACGAGTGGAATATAATGCCGGAATCACCCTCCTGGTCGGCTATTCCGACACGTGTGGAAAAATTGCTAAGGCAGATCTCGGGTAATTTTAATAGGCATTTTCCAAGGATATGGTGCTCATTTTTTGATTGAAAACCTAAACGAAGCGCTCCTTATTTTCCATAGCTGATTTTAGATGTGATTTGCTCACTTCATTTTACATTGCATGGTATTTATCATACAGTAAACTAAAGCCATACAGTAAACTTAAGTCGTACTTAAATAACTTACTACGTACTTAAATATATTATATTGCGAATGAAAAATTATGCCGCAATATCTGTGCAGACAGTGAATGAAAAAAGCATAGAAGACGCGTTTAAAACAAATTTTCACTCAGGAATGGTACCAAAAAGATCAACAAAGTCTCGTTTGATAGACACATAACAAAGACTAATTAAATTAGCACAAATTGCAAAAGGGTCACGATTGGTTCGTACTGTCCATCATGCAACACTGGGCCAGCCGTAATTGGCTGAAACACAGGACAGATACGTAGTGCGTCACTCGCTCAAGACCAACCGGCAATCGACCAGTTGCTGAGGGTTTCCATGCGATAAAGAACCAGCAAAATTATACTCGAGTAAAATAGCCCTGCAAATTTTCTCTAAGCTAAAAATAAATATAAATACATTGTCACAACATGAATCCCCGAGGGGGTGGCAGAGATGTTCCGGGTGTGAACTGTGAAATGCAAGTCACAGTCCACACTCGGCACATCCGCGTTTCACCGACGATTATTACGTCCCAACGTGATGGGTAGTGAGCCCTATCGCCGTACTTCGGTCACACGCTTTTTTAGGGCTTGCAGGTTTCCTCACGATGTTTTCCTTCACCGTTCAGCAAGTGGTAAGTATTAAATTCTCTGCACATAAATTCCGAAAAACTTATTGGTGCATGCCCGGCCGGGGATCGAACTGGATCTCAAAGATTGAGAGGCCAGCGTTCTACACCTGAGGTACAGCCGCTTTTTAAGCTAAAAGTATGTTTAGTTTAATAATGACACACTGTTGTAGTAAATTTTTTTTTTTTTTTTTTTTAATTTATTAACTTTATATTAAATATTTAAATGGACCAGTGATGCTGTAAGATCACATGTGATCTATCCCAGCATCACAATACGTTATACAGAGAAATTAGCCAATAACCAGTGTGCTAACTAAAGTACAAAAACTTTAACACCTATTTAATTTACTCAAATAAACCAACATAAGCAATAAAATTATACAATAACCACAAAATTGTGCAAACTAAGGTACAAAATCTTTACATTTATTTAATTTACTCAAATAAACCAACCTATGCAATAAATTAGTATACAAAGAATTTAGCCAATAACTAGTGTGCTAACTAAGGTACTAAAAACTTAAGCACTTGTCACTCAAATAAACCAACTTAAGCAATAAATTATACAAATAATTTAGCCAATATCCAGTGCGCTAACTAAGGTACAAAAACTTTAACACTTATTTAATTTACCTAAATAAACCACCTTACGCAATAAAGATCAAGAGCATTAAAATATGTATAACCACGAATCAGCGCTACTAGGTACTCAGCGTTTGACAGACGAAATCACGCAGGCTTTTTCTCTCTCTGTGTAACAGAAGGTTTTTCTGTCTTTGTGTAACCAAAGTAGCCAATATTGGTCTTCCTTCCGTGGCAACAAAATAATCATTGTGGCGCATAGCGAGCACACACAGAGAAAAATAAATAAATGAATAAAACGCAATCAGTCAATTATGCTACAATATACTTACCACAGAAACCGTGATGATATCGCTCACTTTAACTTTTTCATAACTACTATACAGTATTTGATTTTAGTTTTTTAGATTACAACTTTTCAATAAAGTATTCTTTTAAAACCTCTTTTATATTTTTGTCCTGAATTTTACTTTTGATGGTAATTGCTAGATTGTTTATAAGGCGTGGTATTAGGTACTGTGATGTTCTTTTTCCGTAATAATTATTATAAGCACTTGTGACCAATTTTTTACTTGTGACATTTCTCGTAGCAATGGGGTGTTCAACAAGATGTAGAATTTCCTTGCGGAAAAATTGTTCCATTAACAGATTCATACAAAATTTATCATGAATTGGCACTATCTTACAATAGTTGAATACTGACCTACCCTCATCTTTCAGTTTGATATACTCTTTAGGTGGGACTATAGTTTTTAGCATACGTTTTTGCAAGTTTTTAATTGGATCTATATATGTTTTGAACGTTCTTCCGTAGCTACTCAGCCCATATGAGATTAAACTTTCAGCCAGAGCTTTGTACATAGTTATAAGAACAAAGTAAGGAATTTTATATCTAAGAAGGTAAAATTTTGCTAATATAGCCCTAAGCTTAGCACACACCTTTTCAATGTGCGGTTCCCAGTTAAGCCTTTCATCAATTAAAAGTCCTAGGTAAAGGTGACTTGATACTTGTTCGATTGGTTTACATTTGCAACTAGTCTGCTCAGTATGGAGACATACATGTTCATGAGCAATAATACGTGGTCTGTCATGGAACGTAAGTCGACCGGAATGTACGTGTATAAGCTTAGTTTTGGAGGCGTTCAGTACAAGACCAGCATCGTGTGACCACTTACAAACCATGTCAAAGTCTTCTTGTAATTTTTCCATAGCTATATTGACATCCTCGTTAGCAGACACAAGGCAAGTATCATCGGCATATTGGTATACCGTACAATGATTTATCACTTCGTTTAGATCATTAACGTAAACCAGATAATGAAGTGGTCCAAGGACCGAACCCTGAGCTGTACCCTCAGTGACTTTAACCCTTTCGCTAAATGCATTTCCTACTTTTACAGTATATGATCTATTCTCAAGGTAATTCCTACAACATTCAAGCAACGGACCTCTGATTCCACTATTGTCTAATTTGTGAACAAGTGTGTCATGACGAAGAGTATCGAAAGCCTTGCTATAATCAATGAAAACAAGAAGAACGTGCTTTTTGTATAAATATACCGGGTGTAAATAGACTGCCACCATTAAATGAAACCACATATTCTACCGACCCTACTGAACCACTTTTCTCAAGAAACATACCCGCGGACACCCTTAGTTTAGGAAATAATTGAGTTCCAAACAAAAACGCGTGAACCCTAACGCATTGACATCAGTGTTGGATCAGATACCTTTTATTTATATCTAGATATAGATACCAGATACTCGAGTAAATTTTATCTAGATTTAGATGTTTATAAGATACTCGGATAAGATACATGAAAAGTATCTTCAGTACTAGCTTAGATACTTAAATTTATTCTATAAGTTAATAGGTTTTCTATGATTTATTAGTACCTAAATAATTTGAAATTATAAGGAATACAAAGAATATAGATCTAAGCGGGTAATTTATTACTCAAACGAGTCAGAGATAAATCTATTAGCCATAAGTAACGGTTGCATCTCAAAGTTTTCGTCAGTCAAACGTAGGGGGCGTATGGCGTGGCTTTAAAATTTGTCCTGCGTCGCTGAAAACGCGGCATTCTACTGTTCAAGTCACACAGAAGCGGCGCGGCGCGCATCGAGCGCGTGGGCGTCATTCAAATTTCGTACAAAACTTCTAAAACAAAGCTTCTATGCTTTTTTCGTTCACTGCGTGCATATATTTTTTAATTATTTTAATGAGAACCAATAGTCAAATTAAAATACCTATTACAAAATCATTGGAATAAAAAAAAACGGCCAAGTGCGTGTCGGGCCACGTGCAATGTAGGGTTCCGTAGTTGGGTACATATAAGTTGGTCTGCTAACACAGACCGCGCCAAACTGCTGGGCCCATACATTATAGGGGGCCAAAAGTTTTTGGCGCGACCTGTACTCGTAAGCCTCTAAAGCCTACTTAGCTGTGATAGTTTTCCTTTTAAATTCATTATATATACTACTTCTGTGATTTTTTTACATTTCTATAAACAACCGTTTGGCCGGCAGGAGGGGGGGGGGACGCTCCACTCAAACTAAAATTTTCACTTTAAAGCTTAATATTTCGCCAACGGATCGCTAAATCGAAAAATGGTTTTCACACACCCACAATGTTTTTAAACAGCCTATCCAACGATACCCTACACTATGGGACAGACGAGAAAAAAAAATTCATCCCTACTTTACGTGTATGAGAGGTACCCTTAAAAAAATTTTTTTTCAAGATTTTATTTTACCGTTTTGTCGACGTGATTAATATTTATATCCATGTCAAATAACAGCTTTCCAGTACTCATAGTCTCTGAGCTAAGCCGCGGACAGACGGACAGACGGACATGGCGAAACTATAAGGGTTCCTTGTTGGACTACGGAACCCTAAAAAGAAGTTCATTCAAAAGTTCATAGAGGTTTTTGATTGTTACTTACGTTTGCCCACGCTTTGCATTTAATGTGGATTTGTAGCGTAGATAATCAAAAAAATAATAATAATAAAACAATAGTTGCCATTACTACGGAACCCTAAAAAGGCTAGTTATATAAAAAAAAGTATTTCACATTCGCAATATTAATTATTCTTCACATTTAGAAATCGCATTTTCTAACAAAAATCCAGACAAACAGGCAGGCAGTGAAACTTACAATAGTCATGTGTGTCTAGCTGACAGACGCTAGGAGAGCATAGCGCTAGGTTAGACAGTTTCGTTCATGATTAGTTTTTGTGTAAAATATGTCTTACCATAGTTACCGAACGAACACAGACACAAAATGAAAAAGTAACTTTCCAACAAAGAACGGAAAATACGTTATTCTAAACGTGTTTTTACATTCCAAGATAAGAAGTAAACTTGTTGAAAGAAATCACGTAAACGAACGCAACTCAAAGTGCCATTAGAGACATCTGTAGGAAAGCAAATCTAACAATTTAACCTCTACATGTTCACCAAACTCTATTTTATTGGAGTAAGGTTCGTTTTTGTCTGAATTTTTTCAAATTTCATTTGGTAAGCAGACCGGAAGTAGCAAATAGCCGGATCCGGAAATGAAGGTTCTCAGCAGTCGCTTCGGGAATCGCCTAGTTGATTTAATGTTTTAGATAAGATACTAGAGGGTACAGTAACAAAACTCACACAGGTGATATGATCTTACGATTTTATTGCTAAAGTTGGTTATACATCAACATGTCGTTGCGACATGAATCCCCAAAGGGGTGTCAGATGTGTTCCCGAGTGTGAGCTGTGAAATGTAAGTCACAGTCCACCTTTGGTACGCCTGCTTTTAACCGACGAATAATACGTCCCAAACATGGAGGTGGTGGGTGAGCGCTATCGTTGTACTTTGGGCACAGAATACGTACTTCGGGCAATGAGCGACAGTTTAACATGCCTTCCGAAGCATGTAACGTATATCATATATAAATTGCATATTTTTCACTTAAATCATTGTTTTATTGGACATGGAAAGTTCTATTTGGTTATAATTTCCAAAAACTCAAGTAGAAATAACACTGAATTCGAACAAAAGCTTCCAAAGCTAGAATTCTAAACGGTAGTTTGGTCTTATATACGTATTTGGAGTTGCAAGTTGCAAGTTGATATAAAGCTTCTTCACACAACGGTAACTACATCATCGAGTTAAGTTAGCAATAAATACACTACACTGCACATAACACAATATTTTATTTATTACCTACATACCATTTTAACTCCAGATACCATATTAAAGCAATACCTATATAATACTTGGCGCAACGTCATCAAAATCCAGTTAGTAGTTTTACATTAATCGCTAATTTAAAGACAAACAACTACAAACTGTTGGTATTTTTGATTATTTTTACACGTTGTTTTTATTGCGAAATTCATCGCTTCGGAATATTCTAAATATTATTAAAAAATATATATTCCCTGAGACGTGTAAAAATATTATTACAAACAAGAAAAGATAAATTAGAAACAAAAAACAAGAATGTAACACGAGGTCGCAGGTTAAATCCTGGCCCGAGGAATTTTTTCAAATTCTTGTCTTTTCATTTGTTTCTAATTTATCTTTTCTAGCTTGTAATAATATTTTTACACGTCTCAGGGAATATATATTTTTTAATACGTAAACGTTTTCTCTTGTAATACAGATGCTTAGCTACATACCAGAAGACGCCCGTGACTTATTCCTCGTAGATTTGGCATATATACACAGCTCGCAGTGATGCCCATAAGAGTTGCACTTTTAATACAGAAATCCTTTCTTGGAGTGTGCCTCTACACCTCTTGAGGAACATATTATGTTCCTTTCATGTTTCTACCTTCAGTGGTTCAGGCTGTGTGTTGTCCCTGTCACTCAGACAGTCAGTCCCGGAACTGTTTTATATATATAGATGTTTGATATACAGGTAATGTATATAGTATAAGAATTCTAAAAACTGAATATATAGAAGGGGAGATTCCAAAGACGTTAATCTAGTCTGTGGTCACTAAAGTCACCGCTGTACTTACCGAAGTGTATCTCGGCTTACTTAAGCGAGACAATGGGCTAAGTTACAAAAAGTGTAGCGGCAAAGTTACGCTGTGCTAACATTATTTTAAACTTGTTCTTTGAAATAATGGTTTTCTTTGTTTTTGGAGGAAAACAATTTTAGTTTTTGGAAATACCTTCTGATTTACTTATTAATAAAGGTATATTTTGCTAATTTTAAGCTTTATATTTATTAGTGTAAAAATGTATAAAACATAAGTATTAACACGTCAGCCCACAATGGGGCTTTTATCAGTTGAATAGAAGGAAATATTTGACAAGTAATAAAATAAAAATAAATAAAATAATATAGTAAAAGTGACACATCTGTTAACCATTTTTGGCATTTTTGATAAATAAGAATGTGCTGCCAGATGATGCTAAAAATGTTAATAAATTTCTAATTTTCTTAAAGCTTCAGGTAATTCTATTCTTTTCAGCTTTTGCATCGATATTAGACATAGACATAAACATACATTTATTGATAATATTCATTTCAAGTCATTTACAAAAGGAGCTAGATGTACAACAATCGGTACACATCATTATTATACACAAACTAATTAATAATCAATTAATATAGTAATTAATAACTTAATTAAAAATATTATGTCAATTCAATTGTATTACAAAAATGTAATAATGTAATATTATATAAATAAAAATATAAATAAATGTAATATTAGTTTTATATTTTGAGATATTGATTTCCTTAAACGTTATTGTGAATATTATTAATATAATTTAGACTCTAAAGAGCGTAGAAATATTTAAAGTAACTAGTTGTTGTATAGAATTTGTATGTAATACCATGTCATCACAACAGCATAAAAGTGGATGAAAGTCAGTTTTCTCGATAGTAAACTATACAAGATTTCGCAATTTTCAGTTAATGTTTATACATTTAATCTGTACTAATGTTATGTTTTAGGGGTCGTAGTTTACTTTTAAAAATAATACTTAAGTATACAAAAGAACATATACATTTTTAACTACAGATAACAAATTGAAAGGTTGCGCTATGGTAAATTGGAAAAAAACGAAAATAATAACTAAAATTAGTAATTACTAATAACACCTAAGTATAAATAAAAAAATGTCCAGCATTTATGAGTAAGTAAGTAGTAATAGACGTTTTTTTTTTTTTTTAAGTAATAGACGTTTAATTCCATAAGAAATTACACGAATTATAAAAATAATTCTGCCAAACTGCATTACAGTTTGTGGGCAGAAAAAAACCCTCTGTTAAACTTAATTAAACTTATGAAATCTATGTACTATAATTTTACACATTTAATATGATTTTAAACATTACATAATCTTACACTGTAACAGTTCTGCTTAGATTTAGATATGCTTTGTAATAAAAGTGACTTCAACTTTGTTTTAAAAATTGATCGAGTTAGATTGCATTCTGAGAGGTCAACAGGTAAGGCGTTAAATATTTTAGGTATTAAGTATTTGTCAGTTCTTCGACCATAATAGTTATTGAATTTGCTAGTTTGTAAGGTTTTTCTGGCTAATTTTCTGGTGGGATATTTGTACTTTATAGGGTTTTTGTACTTATTTTGTGAACCATAAGTTTTATTTGCCAATAAAAATGTTACTTTTTCATGTACTGGAAGTATTTTACATATATGAAATAGTTTACTATAATTATGTTTACATTTAATTTTAGTGTTCTTATCTACCAACAACTTGAGAAATCTAATTTGTAAATACTAATTTCATCTAGGTATGTCTTAAAGGTACGACCATAGCTAGATAAGCCGTACGATATCA
This sequence comes from Ypsolopha scabrella, assembly GCA_910592155.1. Lineage (NCBI taxonomy): Eukaryota > Metazoa > Arthropoda > Insecta > Lepidoptera > Ypsolophidae > Ypsolopha > Ypsolopha scabrella. The sequence continues at coordinate 2,497,350 of OU342980.1, read as the reverse complement.
GTGATTCCACCAGACTATGGTAAATAGCAAACAATAACGGTCTATTGGCAATCTTATGCAAATGATAAAATTTACCTAAAATACATCTTAATTTTTTACAAACATCTTTTATGTGGGATTTCCAGTTGATGCTCTTATCAATTGTTATACCTAGGTATTTGTACTTATCCACAAACTCCAAACCATCACATTGACAATCACGGTTCATATTGTGTAAACAATCATATGTATGTCCTATAATTTTTACGTGATTGTCTAGTTTTACATTGTACGGTGAATGTATATGCATGCACTTTGTTTTTTTAATGTTAAGGATAATACCATTGTCGTGAGCCCATTTAGTAATGTTATCGAAATCATCTTGTAATTTTGTTTGAATCGTTTTTAGATCTGTTCCCGGACAAAGTATACACATATCATCCGCGTACATGTATACATTACAATTTCCAATGACATTTGACACACTGTTTACATGCATAATGTATCCGACCGGGCCGTAGACTGACCCGGTTGGAACACCGTATTTGATGTTGGCTTCTTCGCCATATGTATTTAAGACTACTGTTTGCATTCTCCGTTTAGATAGGTAATTTTTAAACCAGTTATTCACAGGTCCCCTGATGCCACACTCGTCCATAAGTAAGTATATGTATGTGGCCGGCATTTTGTTAAAATCAGTCACTAGGTTGTAATTAGTTTTTCGAAAGCTCTTCGGAAGTCCTGCAGCGCAGAAGAAAGGCCGAGAGGCGGTAGCTTAGGTTAGACGTAGTGGCGTGACCGCCATACATAACCTTCGTGGTTATTTTTATGACCACCCAGAAATATGACCAAAAGACTAGCCATTTAGTTAAGTGACTGATTTAACCAAATGCCGGCGACATGTATGTATATGTAAGTACATGTAAGTTTTGGTGATATCATAATACCAAAACATCAAGAATCTCGAAGAGCAGAAGAGCAGCGATGCTCAGCTCCTCAGGCCATGCAGGCGAAGGAATATGTGCACCCGACCCTGTACTCTCTCGCCTCCATGACCTGAGGAACTGGGCTAATTCTTCAGAAGGTACCAGGCGCGCAAGAATACTCAAGAGGATATGAGATTTGCTTATCATTTAAGGGTCATTATTCTATGTTTATGTTCCTTACTGACAACTTTCCCGCGCCTGTCTTAGAAAATGATTTTTTTTTTATTTTGTAAAATTAAATGTTTTATTACGAGGTGGTGCCGGTGCCGCAATCGACGGTGGAGATATTTTTGCAATATTTTCAAGTTATGCCCATTAAAACACAAATTTGAAATTGATGAAATGAAATTTGCCTATTTTCATAATTTTTCAGAGAAATTACTACACAAAAGGTCAAATATCATAGCAAAACTGAACTCTCCGTTCCTTATATATCTGAAAACGATACCAAACATGGGAGATTGGGTTCAGAGTAAAGGTAAATGAGCTCCAAGTAATCGCACCCCCTTTTTGGCCTCATGTACCCCCTAAAGTAGTAGTGCCTTTTCACGGACTAAATCTACTAAAATGACCCAAATAACATTTGAGGTGAGTGGCGTGCTTGTCTCACTTCCTTAAAGGTCAGGTCCCTTTTCAGACAATAATGACTGTAGTATATTCGGGATATTATTATCATAATATGGGCGGCAGTTCAAAGTTGACACTTATAGTGTTGTGCCCTGACGAAATATAATCGATTTTTTTACAATAATGATATACATTATTTCTAAAACCCATTATTATATTCACCCGTATAGAATATGGTGTGAGTAGCATAGGTGAAACGGAAAATTACGAACTGTCACCCATATCATGGTATCCCGAACATGCTAGATTTTGAAGTACGACGATAAGGCTCACCCGCTGTCACATTTGGGACATTGAAATCCTCGGTGATAATAAATGGGTGCTCAATTGTAGACTGTTCCTTCTCGTAAATACCTTCAACACCTCTTTGGGTCGGGGATAGTTATAATGTCGTGACGATACACCGAGTTTTCTTTTCTTGACATAATCCTAAATAAATCCCTTATTTCTTTTACTTTTACCCAGCTGTGGAGCACATGTGCCAACATTCGAAGGCGTTATATTAAAAAGTACAAATATGCCTAGAAAAATCGAAACGCTCTTTCATTTTGTCTTGTCTCGACCTTTTGTGCCATATGTTTGCTGCTTTTGTATTGTAATGCTGGGGACACATCTGCGCGTAGCGCCGATAAATTGCCCGACAGAATTATAATTATAACATAATAATTAATAATATAATAATTATAATTATAATTATCGGGGAATTTGGCATTAAACGCAAGTGTAGACAGACCTAGCGCATTACTAGGGATATAATTGATGGTGACCATCAAAGCCACAATTAAGGGCTGGTTTAAATCATATGTTATTTTAATAAAAAATACGAACAAAATACATAATAAACTACAGAATATCTAGAATGAATTACTTTGATTAGAATTTTGAATTTTTCATTAAGAACTTTAACTAAATAAATACCAAAATAAGATCCAAATCAAGACTAAGCTTCGATTTTATTAATTAAGTATGCAAGGAAATAACTTCAAACATACTCAAATTAAAGATAATATTACAACTAATGAGTTTCCTTGATTATTTTTGAAGAATTGTAGTTATGAAAATTGTAATTAATTATTTAGGTATATTTCAGCGCGTTTGCAACTCGATTCCCCGTCGAGCGACGGAGATATCAATACGGGACAAGTCGTGCGAGTGAGTGAATATTATATGTTTTTTTTTGGCATTCTTAAACAGTGTTGCTCCGTTACGTTAATAAGCTTTCCTAGGATATAAATCCTTTTGCTCAAAATAAAAGCTAAAAATGTTTTTTTTTCATGTAGGGCTGAATCCTAACCATAGTTATAATAAAAAAACATATTTATTAAGGCTAGGCCATGGTGCACGATAATCTTACTGAGTGATTTTGAACTTCAGTATGTTATCAGAAAGATAAAACGCTCACATCGCACGCTGCCGGCACGCAAATTCAGTGAAGTTTTTCTGGATTTTTATGTAGTGGTTTTTTCATGTGATATCGGAAAATAAACCATGTTTTCTTGTTATAGCAATAATTTTAGACATGAAACTCTAGTCGTTTAGAAATAAAACTAATTCATAACTTAAAAGGCATCATTTTCAAAAATAAAATCTATCGAGTGAAATGTGTCCAATTAGGTAACCGACCTGACAACGGAAAGATAAAGGTAAAAAAAGAAACGTTTTCAAGTTTATCAGATAAGTAGTTGCCTCAGCATAAACCGTTGAAAGACCAAAGGCAAGCTCCTACCTTCCGTTTTGTTATACAAGCTGAAATTAAATTAACCGACCAAATTAATACTGTAGACTCGGTTAGTGATCAGAACCAAGCTTCAATTACCCTTTTAGTGAAATTCGAAATCATTTTTTTTGCTATCTTACTGCCCAGACTAGGAATTGTACTTAAACTAGTTGAACCTGCAAGGAATCAAAAAAAAAGTTTGGCCAAAAGGATTACTGAACCTAGTTCCTGATCAGTGACCGAGTCTCCTGTATGAATTTGGTCGGTTGATTTAATTTCACCTAGTATTGTGCGATGGATACTTCTATCTAACTACGTAACTTCGTTATTTTAGATTATACAATATATTAAACGTTTTTTGATCGTCATTTATTTGCGCCATACGTCCATGTTTAATAAAAAAGAAAGTACAGTTACCCAAACAAATTTAAACATAATAAAACAAGGAATAGCAAAGAATAATTAACATTGTTGAAACCAACCAAAAGAGGCAAATTTCACTCAAGACTGATAGACGGACCAAACAGTTACACTAACAGGGCTTCGATTCTGCACGGTACCCTCAAAATCTCAGCCAATACTGTTGAGAAATCCTATTGTGTAAACCCGAAATTGTGGGCCATTTTGTCGACGAAATGCACAGTTTAAATGCAAATAACGCAATTTAGCCGCTTTGCGGGAAATAACTTGATCTCTAAGCAAACTAACGTGGTTGAAAACGGGCATTTTGTGAATTGCTTAGCTTCTTGTTTTATTAATAAAATGTTTCTTTTAACTTGTATTAATAATAAAAAATATTAATTTTCGAAATATATTTCGGCCCACTATGGGGCCGGCATCAGTCGAATCAATTCGAATCAATTCGACTGATGCCGGCCCCATAGTGGGCCGAAATATATTTCGAAAATTAATATTTTTTATTATTAATACAAGTTAAAGGAAACTAAAGGCTTTATATAGCTAAATTATATATATTTATTTCAAATTAATAAAATGTGTTCTTTTTTGGAATGAGTAAAATTGTAGCAAAATTATATAACACATTATATTATATATTATCAACTAATTTTAAAGATAAATACTTTGCAATTAATCGATAGTATATGATAGCCCAAATATATTTTCAGATTCTGAACAGGGGTTTATTATTTGGGAACATATCCATTTGTAGGTCCACAATAGAATAAATAAATTTGGCACATACATTTTTAATTATGATGTGATCGAAACTTCCGTTTTTCGAGCAATGCTATGAAATTATGAAGAGACAAGCAAAGTGTACAACTATGAAATTTCCAATGTTTCAATTAAAATTATGTACAGTGTACGTTGTCCCACTAATATTATAAATGCGAAAGTTTGGATGTATGGATGGATGGATGGATGGATGTTTGTTACTCTTTCACGCCGTAACTACTGAACCGATTGGGCTGAAATTTTACATGAATGTAGTTCTAGACCTGGAATAGGACATAGGCTACTTTTTATCCTATAAATCAGTTCCCATGGGATGAAAATGAGCTTTCAAATTTCTATAGAAAAGTGATGTGTCACCCTTTCACGCCATGCTTACAAAACCGATTAGACTGAAATTTTGCATAAATGTAGTTCTTGACTTTGAATAGGACAAAAACTACTTTTTCCCTTTGTTCCCATGGAAAAACTATAAAAGAGACACACAAAATGGGAAACAGAGGCGCATAACACACACATTTCACCATTTGTGCTTACTGTAAACACCAAGTCCCAGTTTGTTTTTATAAAAGTACACAATAACTAATTCAACGCGGGTGAAACCGCGGGCAAAAGCTAGTATCTTATATACAAGTCCCGTAATGTAGATATTTTTTGTATCAAAATACAATTAATTAGAAACCACTATATTCTTCTTAAGTATTTTATTAACAATGTTATTATTATTTATAATCATTTATATATATCATCCTTACCTTTATCTCGGCAACGCGTGGAGGTATCGAATTTAAATTAAAACCATATTCTCAAGTCTATAGTCCCTTGAAACTGTTAAAAAAATCAAACTACTTAATTGACTTTAAAAAAAGATACGACCGTTTATGCCGCAAAAACCTGTATATTTCGACACTATCAAAAGAATCAAAATTTATATGGTACTTCACGTTGACCTAGAACTATGAAATTTGTCAAGTAATACCGTTTTAAACTACAAAAATAGTGAAAAATCTGAAAACATTATATTTTTTATTAAATCATTAAAAAAGAATTAATTAAAGTTTATACAATAAAAATAATTAATTAAATTTTATACAATTTAACCCTCACCCTCAGTGGGCGAGTCTGACTCGCACTTGTCCGGTTTTGTTTTTGACAGAACATAACGGTGTATGTTCTTTTTATACCTGCGATTGATGGCTCTTGGTAAAACTCGGTAAGAATCAGGATTAAATAATTTCACAGGTTTATTCCACATTTAACTCCCGACCGGTTTCGGTTAATACATCATTGGCAAGGGATTTAAGGAAGTAGATATATTAGGTATCCCGTATCTCCATAGTGTACATCGTTTAAGGCCCGTCGTATTAATATTTTAATTCCCCGAATCCCTCGAGAAAGGTTATTAATCGAAACCGGTCGTGATTAAATTGTGAAATAAACCTGTGAAACGGGTATAAGTGAATTATTTCATGATGAATATTTGTTTTTTTAATCACTGGATCGAGACATTGACTGTCCCTTACTTCATTTATGTAATTACATTTCAGTACTGTCGTTTGAGGCAAGCTTAAAGCTCATAAAGTTTGGTATTGTATAACAAATGATGGCCGTTGAACTTGTTTTATTGTGAAGTTTCGCAACTTCACAGGTGTTTATTCGAGCTTTCAGTGAAAGCCCATTTATATTTAATTAAACGTTATTCAATGTTTCGAAGTGGAAAAGGGACGTGGCTTACGTAAACTGATAAATGGTTTACCTATATTTATTGTCAGCGTAGTAAAGTATATATAGGTATATTTATTGTCAGTGTAGTAAAGTATATATAAATATGAACGCCTGTGTCACCGAGTGGTGATCGTTTGTCTTCCAACCCAGAAGGCATGATGACTAAAAAAATTTCATTAGTCCGTCAGTTAGATTATCAGAAAATATTGAAAATGTATTTTTTCTTTTTTCAATTAAACAAACAATGATGAAGATATAGCCCGCTGAAGTTCCGCGTGACGTCACATCTAGGTATAATTTTACTTAGAAGTGACGTCATTTTCCCCCACTCCCAAACTTTGACGCCCTTTATCTCTGTCATTTTTTGTTTGATTGACAAAAGAACAAACACGTTGTAATGGGGAGTGATTCTTATTGTTTGAAGGTGTGTTGTTACAGATATAAACGACGTTGAGCTCGATTCAACTGTTATAATTATCAAAAAAAAACTATGAAATCTACCTACTAAAATGGGTACCCAATATGCACGTAACTTAAGTCTAACTAAATTAATAACAAAATCTTAAAACTAACACGAGAACAGAATTACAATAAGGAGAAGCAAGTAATAGTTCGACTTCACTCACTGGATTCCGAACCGGTAACCTCTGGTCACCGAATTCCGAAACGGTGACCTTTAGTATGCAAGACCGCTTCGCGCCTCAGAACTAGTGTAGGAGTGACGAAACAGGTTTGTACTCACGGATGCGCGACGAACATTACCGAAATTCCTAATATTTTTAAATGCTGGCAAATTGAATTCCGATACTGGAAAGGGCGTTTCCATAGGCTGAAACAATTGAAATAATACTAAGCACCGTATACACTGAAGGTATTACCTTCCGTTTGCACTCGAGTTTTATGATAACGATAAAATAACTTACCCCGTTAAGTATTTATTATGCACAATTAAATGTGCGTATAAACGTAAAGAATGCTCCAAATAATGTAATAGTCAACTGAAACAATCAATACAGCACTATATAAGATATGTGTCAAAGACATATTATTCTCTTGCCACGATAGCCTTATCAAAAAGTAAATAAGAAACTCACCTGTGCAAAATATCACCGCACACACTATAATTTTGGCACAATGTACGTACAATGTACAGCCGTACGAAACAATAATTTAAAACAACAATAAATAATGTCTGCAAAATGGCTAAAACTCTTAAGACCGACTGTTGAGCTCCGTTTCTTTGTCTCCACCCTCCCTCAACTGTTACCTTCAATCCTCTCACAAAATATGAATCTCCGGATACCCCCCGCTATTGAAATTATCAATTGTGTGTTTATATTACTACTTGGATATTACTATACTACTACCGCCATGTGTGGTAAATAGTGGACAGCAATCATGACATTATCACCCCTCCTCCAATGAATCCGACCCGGATTCATCCTACACGCTTAAGGTCCGAAGAATGCCATTTGCCTAGATCTTTGCCGCCTAGGCTCTTAAGATTGTAGACGTCAGAGGATAGTTTTTCCATTATCACAGCTTTTTCAAATTTTGGTGCTAGTTTAGCAAATGGATACTGCCGTCGACGTACAGGCAGGTGTTCTCCAGTGTCAATCCTATGTTGTATTAGTCCTGTTCTTCCCAAACCAATTCCTATTTTATTTCTCATGTCTAGAATTAAGTCGCGGAGTCTTAACTCTTGATCAGTTGAAAGTTCTTCCCGAGAAATCACAGGATCGTTAATACTTATTTCATAAACTTCAGAGCCAAGCTGTTTTATTGATTTAAAATGACTGTTTTCCTGACATTCGATAGATAAGCCATATGCATCAAAAAAATTCATGCCAAGAACGATGTCGTGGTTTAACTCATCCATTACATAAAATGAAATTACCTTATATTTATTAGAAAATTGTATGGGTAAATGAACCACACAATTAATGGTATGACGAGTACCATCGGCAGTAGAAAGCCTCTCCTGTGCCACTTCTTGGGCCTTAAAACCAAGAGAATTAAGTCTCGAATAAAACTTATTTGAGATGACCGATACAGTGGCTCCAGAATCTAGCAGGCCAAGAAAACTTTGACCCAAAATATCCAACTGACCATAATACCGTTTATCACTACTATTAACATTTATGTTGCTAAGTTGACCTGTACTAAAATATGACGATATGGTTTTAAGCCAACTCTGCCACTCTTCACTGTCTTCATGATTTATGCATTCGGAAGATGGTTGACCGTTCCATCTTCCGTTCTCCCGTTTCCCGAGTAGGAGTTATTATTGCAGCTACATCTCTTGGTTGTCATCCCAAAACGACCGCATTTATAACAAAACAACCTTTGTTGCGGTAATCTACAATCTCTGAAACAATGACCTGAATTTCGGCAATTCCAGCATTTCATCGAAGCATTTTCACCACTCTGCTGACCAAAAGTATTATTCTTAATCGCATATAGTTCTTGGTTATGGTTTCCTTGATATGCTAAATCCGGCTCAAGTGCATGTGCGTTATACTGGGGCTCCTTAAAATTTTCGCAATTAGCTCTAGTATGTTCAAGTATCCTAAGAACTGAAGTTAATTCGTAAACTGTACTAAAGTGGTCTCGGCAAACAGCCATTTGAAAATATGGCTGGATATTTTTTAATAAAATTCCCAGCTTTTGCTCTTCATGCAATTTAGTTGGCAGCCTTTTAAACATATTTTGCATGACAGCAATGTAAATAAGAATACTCTCAGTGTTGCCTTGAGTGCGATTACGAATTTCATCAAGTAATTCATCTTGATAAAAAGGCTTTTGAAAATTAAGAAGCAGAAGTTCAACCAACTCCTTCCAATTTGCAACCATATCCCTATTTGCCCTAAACCAAATTAGAGCGTCATCTTCAAAGAAATCTATGGCGTATCGAAAGAGATCATCATCGTCAGCGTTACGGGCATACTTTAACTCTTCTATGCGCTCTAAAAACGCATTAATACTGACATTGGTTTTTCCATTGAATTTAACGCCCCAATCCTTAATAGGAACTAATTTTCTTCTTTCACTGTCTACGTTAAGAGTTGATGTTCTTACAAAGTTTTGACGCCTATCACTAGCCATCATACCATGACGACCATCAGCAATATTTAAATTACCTAACCTTGTCGCTTCAACGGGAACGCTAAGAAATGACGCCGGACAGACATCTTTATTTTTAGCGAAATATTCTTTCTCATTTGAAGTTTGGGGAAGAATATCGTGTGGCCTAACTTTATCAGAAACTTGTGTAACCGAGGAGTAGTTTGATTCAATCTTCTCTAATATTTTGACTGCGTCCTCTCCTAATGATTGCTGCAAGGACTCTTTAACTTGTTCAGAAATTTCATCTGAGCCTTCAATTTCCTCCACGTTACGAAGACCTTCGATTGATTTCATGAGTTCACGAATCTGATTACGAACCGCCAAATGTCTTTCAATGAGAGGTTCTTCCGTTGGAACTATGAAGCCTACCCTGTTACTTACATGTTCCAAGCGAGTAAGAATACGTTTCAAACTAGCACGATCTGGATTGTCACATATTTCTCCTAAAGCAATTTTTAACGCCTGGCACTTGTTTTCGCAAACCTGAATTTCGTCAGAAATGTTTTGTAAGCAACTAGGAGGTACTTTTAATCGAATAGTCGAAATACCACTTGCCTCTTGGACCAATATTTCTTTGAGAATTTTTCTCATCGGAGCACAAGTATGTACATTAAAAATGCCACGACAAGCCAACTCAAATTCTAGCTCATCTTTCAAAAGAAGGGTTGGATCCATAATTAACGTATACAAATCAAAAACACCTAAATGTGGCAAAAGAAATAAAATAAAATGCTTCCGGAGAAAACCTAAATAAAGCTTACTAAGTTCAATCGGATAGAGACCAAAACATCACTAAACATACATTTTGTAATTATAACAATAACAAAACTCAACCTTCGCTTATTTCTGAGACCCTTTGGGCGCCAATGTAATGGGGAGTGATTCTTATTGTTTGAAGGTGTGTTGTTACAGATATAAACGACGTTGAGCTCGATTCAACTGTTATAATTATCAAAAAAAAACTATGAAATCTACCTACTAAAATGGGTACCCAATATGCACGTAACTTAATTCTAACTAAATTAATAACAAAATCTTAAAACTAACACGAGAACAGAATTACAATAAGGAGAAGCAAGTAATAGTTCGACTTCACTCACTGGATTCCGAACCGGTAACCTCTGGTCACCGAATTCCGAAACGGTGACCTTTAGTATGCAAGACCGCTTCGCGCCTCAGAACTAGTGTAGGAGTGACGAAACAGGTTTGTACTCACGGATGCGCGACGAACATTACCGAAATTCCTAATATTTTTAAATGCTGGCAAATTGAATTCCGATACTTGAAAGGGCGTTTCCATAGGCTGAAACAATTGAAATAATACTAAGCACCGTATACACTGAAGGTATTACCTTCCGTTTGCACTCGAGTTTTATGATAACGATAAAATAACTTACCCCGTTAAGTATTTATTATGCACAATTAAATGTGCGTATAAACGTAAAGAATGCTCCAAATAATGTAATAGTCAACTGAAACAATCAATACAGCACTATATAAGATATGTGTCAAAGACATATTATTCTCTTGCCACGATAGCCTTATCAAAAAGTAAATAAGAAACTCACCTGTGCAAAATATCACCGCACACACTATAATTTTGGCACAATGTACGTACAATGTACAGCCGTACGAAACAATAATTTAAAACAACAATAAATAATGTCTGCAAAATGGCTAAAACTCTTAAGACCGACTGTTGAGCTCCGTTTCTTTGTCTCCACCCTCCCTCAACTGTTACCTTCAATCCTCTCACAAAATATGAATCTCCGGATACCCCCCGCTATTGAAATTATCAATTGTGTGTTTATATTACTACTTGGATATTACTATACTACTACCGCCATGTGTGGTAAATAGTGGACAGCAATCATGACAACGTGTCCAATATGTTTTGATAATCTAAATGACGGACTAAATAGAATAATATTTTGTTTATCCTGTGGGCTATTCCCGCGGTGCACATTCGTTTATGTTCAGTCTGAGTGCTTCAGAAGGCACATTATTGGTCCTGTTGTGCTCGTTGTGTGGCGGGAGTTCTGACTATCTATCAAGTTTAGGACGTAAACTTCATCGAAAGCAACTGTACCAAGCGTGGATTGTGACCTGCATTTCACTATTCACACTTGGGAACCCATCCGATGCCCTCGTATGTTCAAGGAACACAGAAGCAGCGTGACGCGCATGGACCGCGCGGGCGTCATTCGAATTTCGTACAAAACGCATGGAAATAAAGTCACAATTTGAACACACCGAATGGTATGTTTCAAGCGGGTCGGGCGTGGAACGGGCGTCCGTACCATACCTCAAATTGCGACTTTATTTCCATGCGTTTTGTACGAAATATGAATGACGCCCGCGCGCTCGATGCGCGCCGCGCCGCTTCTGTGTGGCTTGCACCTTAGGGATTCATGTCGCGACACTATGTTTTGAAATGTCATTATCTCATTGTCACCTATGATCACTGATATATAGGTACGTTTAAATAATATTTTCAGGATACCTATGTCTGTGATACACATACTCTCGCAAATAATTCATTTCAAATTCAGATTTGACATGTAAAACGTCTACATTAAGTATCTATTTTACAAATAAACATTTTGAATCTTGAATCTCTGAATCATTCATTTATTCACAAAACTCACTATACATCATTGTGCATAAAGCACACTTAACAGATTTTATATTCTATTTCGCTACCAGATAATCTCTATGGATGATTAATTATTATCCAAACTCATAAATCTCGTGATATTGGCTGGCGTCTAGCCAACCCTGTCAGCTCCCATTCTTAGCTCAGCGCAATCTTGACCCAAGGGTCAACGCCAACAGATTGTTTAGAAATTCTCACTCAGTCTCGTAGCGACACAGATTAGTTCTACGAAGTTGCTACGACGTTGTACATAGCTAATGGTTCGGTTATAATAATGTGGTAATATTACGGTTTTTTTATGTATTCAGATAAATCTGTCCTGAAAGTGGAAGTGGAAGCGGGTTGTTCAGAAAACTCGTGATTTCGAGGTGTTTTATTTATTATTTTGGAATTAGAGGAATGTGTTTCTAATATTATGACCGTTTTATATTACATTTCTTCACGATTATTTTGGTTTAAGTTTTATTGTCCAAAACATACAATGTTTCTCAAATGAATTTATATTTAGATTATAATTTTGACCTGTCTTTGCGATTTTATTGGATGCGAGAAAATGCAAGTATTATCATTAAAATAAAAATACACCAGTGGATGGTACACATATTTACAGTAAGTTTCAAAAGTTTTACCAAAATACGACACATTTTTAGATGGAAGAACAACATCGAGGTAGTGTATATTTATTGAACTTTTTCGGCCTATTGCACTTCTTTTTTATTCCATTAGAAACAAGATGGTAGCAATTCAAATGGCAAAAATACAGCTTGAACAAAAATCAACCAACCTTATCAACCTTAAGCCTCAACCTCAAACCAACCTTATTATTTTTTGTATGTTTTTCCCTTATTAGTGTATAATATTTTTTTTATTCTAAAGATATATATTGTAAAGATTAACTTTGACTTGTAGAAAGTATACTTATTGTATCTAAATAAAATAAATATTTTGATTTGATTTGATTAAATTCTATATTTAATAACGTGACGACTGCCTCCGCATTATAATACGATACCCATTGAAGAGATGGTTTATTTGAAAAATATGTAAATATCTACTACAGGGTCACAATGAGAGCAAAACTACGTAAAACTTCCTTTTAGCAATGATGTAATAGGAATGTCTACCTTATTCCTAAAGCCGTCTTTTCAATCAGCACAAAGCCTCTTGCTGCCGGACAATGGACAGAGAACGCTATAATAGGGCATCACATGTCGAAGTATCCTACATGAATAACAAGCAAGGATTTACTACTCTATGTGACCCTATTAGATATATTGAATACAAATTTATTTATTTTCAGGAAAAAATACGGTATGAATTATGCAAACACTAGTTTCTACTGAAGTTGCCTTGTAGCGTAGAAAACTAAGCCCAACCAAAGGAAAAAAATGAAGAAAAATTAAACAGTATGAACTAAACATGCAGAGAATAAAAACAACTAATCTAATAATAAATAACAGACCAAAGTAGGAGTGTGAGTATTTAGCAGATATTTTTAAATTTACGTAGTTGTGTAGGTGAGCTTTGTTCTGCGACCTTCTTCGGGCTGTACACATGAATAAGCTCTTTTAACTTGACTCTTTTCTTTGAAAATGTTATCTCAGCTATGACAACGTTATAACGTTACCACGTACAGCAAAGCGTAGCGTAGGCCGACCTCGTGACCGCTGAACCGATGACCTGAGGCTGAAGGACGATGCGGGTCGCAGTTGGATGAGGAGGATGGAGGATCACCAAGAGTAGCAAAATCTAGGAAAGGGGGCAAACACAGGCTGATGGATGGATGGATGGAAGCATACACACAGGCAGACAAAGCATATTATTATGTGATAAGGCTAACTGATAAGCTATAAATAATTTTCTAGTTTCTTTTTTAATATAAATTTTGTATTAAAACAAGGTGTTTTTATTAGTTTTCAATATTTATTTTTACTATAAGTATTGTTACCATAAAAAACTAGACAATACTAAATACTTCCACTTGATATGCTTTTCATTTTAGCTGAAAATTGTGTCTTCATGTTTTGAATTATTTCAATGCAGTAAAGTTAAATAAATTGTTTAAATACTTCAATAATAATTTGAATAAAGATATGAAAAAGCACTATATCCATTTGAAAAGTTCTTATGACCCGGAACTTAAAAATAAGCATTATTGGTTTAAACACGAATTCCTTCGCCTTAACAAACTACACAAATTCACACAATGCATTTTACAAATTAACTTATTTTTTCTTAATTAACTTGTTGAAAATGTTGCAGAAAGGTTTCATTCTATTTTTGCGTATATATATACTTCATCAGCATATTGTCCCAATTTTAGAGTTCCGTTTTGACCAACTGCGATAGATATACACAATCAAACAGTTACATGTCACAGAAAGGTTATGTCTGGTTATGTTATGAAAGTGTTATGTCTTGTATATATCTTACACATATAACGTGTGTTTTTTTTAGAGGTATAGAACTTTGAAATGGAATAAAACAAAGATGATTTTTTTTATTGACATGAAATTTATTTTATTCGAAAGACAATCTTCTGGCATTATAATTTAAATATGACTTCTGGCATATGTCCGCCACGGCTGGCTCGGACGTAGTCTAATCTGGAGGTCCAATTTTCGATGACTTTTTCCAACATTTGTGGCCGTATATCGGCAATAACTCGTCGAATGTTGTCCTGCAAGTGGTCAATCGTTTCGGGCTTATCGGCGTAGACTTGCTACTTCACATATCCCCACAGAAAATAGTTAAGTGGCGTTAAATCGCACGATCTTGGAGGCCAATTCACGGGTCCGAAACGTGAAACTATGCGGTTACCAAACGTTTCCTTCAATAAATTAATTGTGGCACGAGCTGTGCGACATGTTGCGCCGTCTTATTGAAACCACAACTCCTGCACATCATGGTTGTTCAATTGATGAACGAAAAAAGTCTACACCAATAAGCCCGAAACGATTGACCACTTGGAGAACAACACTCGGCGAGTTATTGCCGATATACGGCCACAAATGTTGGAAAAAGTCATCGAAAATTGGACCTCCAGATTAGACTACGTCCGAGCCAACCGTGGCGGATATATGCCTGAAGTCATATTTAAATTATAATGCCAGAAGATTGTCTTTCGAATAAAATAAATTTCATATCAATAAAAAAAATCATCTTTGTTTTATTCCATTTCAAAGTTCTATACCTCTAAAAAAAACACCCTTTATATTTACGCCTATGTCGCGGAGGGGTAGGCAGATACTACAGAGTTTCATCTGCTACGACCTTGAAACACCTCTCGCCTTATCTAGTCATACAGGCTCTTTTATTCCGGGTACTTTCGACTTATGCAAGAAATGTCGTTAACTTTGCACGCACTATACAACCATAGTCAAGCGGACTTTGTAATAATTTTGTATTATTTTACACTGTATTTTCCACAACTCTCCGGTCAGTAAGTAGCAGTGTGTCAGTTGCATCGACACTTATCCACTAGATTGAGGTATAACTCCTGCTAAGTCCAGTAAAACGGTGGGCTCCGCACCATAAAGTTTTATTTGAAAATCTTGTGTAGTCAGCATTTTGTAGAGCTTCTTTGTAAACTGAAAGTTATTAGTTTTAAGTGTCATCTTTTAGCTAGTTTTTGATGTTCACCTGGACATTCGATTTTTTAATGTCCTGTACGAGTGATCGGGCCAGCAATATATTCTGAGATGCCTCGTTTATAAGCGAAACATTGTCGATAAGTTTTCTTGCTTGTTATTCAAGATTGCCTCATATTTTTATACTTTGTTTTATTTTTTGCACTGTTTTCATGTCTATATTTTATGCGGGAGAGCAATGTCTGCATTTTGAAAAGCATATTATTATTATCATCAGGAGTATACATATTTTCCTCTAAGAATATTGCAAAATAATAGATAATATACATATCCATAAGTTTATGATGGACTTCCACAAAGTAACACTGATTTCAAATACGTCCTGTCTCTGTAAAAAATTTAAACAATACAGTATTCCAGCATTTTAGATGGAAAATAATATTATTATGGAAAATGCACGCTGAGGGTATGCTTCGTGAGAGAAGAAGATTAAGGAGGAGGCTTTGATAAAGAAAATGCTAAAATTTTGCACGCGCGGTCAGCCCGATATTTTCCTGATTTTTGGGCCAAAAATCCCCCTTGTAGACTCTCATCCTTTCACTGCACACATTACAATATTAAATTTACATTTTATTTTCCGTAAGCTTCGCAATTTGTTTAGGATGACCTTATTCATTTTTGAATTGTTTGCTCAAATTTTCGGGCACATTTAACTTTGGTTAAAAGAAACAACGGTAACGGTAGGAAATATAACTAAATATTTCCTTACCCAGTCTTTGGCCTCGAAATTTCAATCACACCACATCACACTAATATTATAAATGCGAAAGTTTGTGTGTGCGTGCGTGTGTGTGTGTGTGTGTGTATGTTTGTTACTCTTTCACGCTGAAACGGCTGGACGGATATGGATGAAATTTAGAATGGATATAGCTTATACCCTAACTTAATACATAGGCTAATTTTCATCCCGGAAAAAAGCACGTCGTTAAACCGAATAGCTCGCGGGTGGAGCCGCGGGCAGAAGCTAGTAGCCAATATATTTTAAAATTGTTGATGAACGCTAACCGCTACTCATCTCGGTGTTTTCCTGAGGGTAAATATTAAGGCGGTGTGAATCCATCGTATAACGAAAGAGATAGACATATCTGAAAAGGTGCTTGACTAGTGTGGTGGACCAAGAAGAAATTAGATAATGCTGTTATTTATTATTAATTATTTATACAACTTCAAAAAAGGCTGCGTAATTAAAAATGATTCCCTATGTTTTAGATAATTAACATTTATTATTTCTTCATTTTGAGACAAAAACAATAAAATATATTTCGGAAAAACAATATTTTATTAGTTTTGTCTGAAAATGAAGAAATAAAAAGCTTTTTTTAGCTAATAATATAAATATTTTAATTTAAAACATTTATTATTGTTATTTTTACTCTATTAGTTTGAACGGACTACAACGAAAACACGCTGTGAAAGCGTGTATTATTAAACTTGATTTTTTAAAGCATCATACGGTTATAGACCTTGGTATTCGTATTAATTTCAACTTAATATTAAGAAAAAGAGCCTTCACTCAAACGGCAGACAGACAGACCAAGCAATTCTTCAGGAATTCCGTTTTTTTTTTCATGACGTCATATGGTAGGTAGGCACCAAAATGATTCTCAATCAAAAATCGCTTGTCCCCATCATCTTCGCGTCTGGTATGTTCTGGAACTTGAAGTTTTATCTAAGCCCTTAAATAAAATGATAAAATGAGCGCTACAAAATATCTAAACATATGTACCGATATACATATGTATAAACGTCCGTAACTATAAGAATAGTTCGAGCTATCTATTTTTAGAAAAATAATGTAAATAATAAATTTAAATCGTACTTTATGCCAACGCAATAAGGACTACCATTGTGTAGATACGATCTATACGATCGTACACATGGATGGACACCACACATTCAACCGACTTTTATTACATGTTTACAAAAACATTATGATTTCACTTAACAGAGTCGGTAGAGCGGAATTTGCGACTGAAAGTAGATTACGCGCTTCACTGAGTAATACTTTTAGCTATTTTTTACCTTTTTCTGATACAAAAAGTACTATTTTAGTGTAGAAAAGATAAACCGGAAATGTCGTAAAGTGGGAAATTACTTAATAAAAGTGAAGAAAATTTACTTTAATTGTTCTCCCAGTGATCCCTAGTCATCTAGCATGATATTTGAAACTGGCCTTTGCCCGCGGTTCCGCCCACGTTTATTCAATTTATGACCCGTTTTTGGCTTGTGCGTTATTTTATGAACACCCTTTATAGCCTTTATTGACCAGAGGGGCTATTATGTAACTCAGTGTCGGTTGCTAGCTATAGTTGCTATTCACCTAAAACAGATAAAAAGATAACTTCCAAAATAACCTTTACGAATTGCGAAGTCATTTCAAGTGCGAACGTACCCTTAGATAAGCGGATATTTATGTTTTAGACGACAGGCACTTGGTTTGGCAACTGAGTTTACGATACATAATTAGAGGGCAGGGCAGATGATAAAAAAAAGCCGCATCCAAATCCGTTGAGCAGTTCTCGAGTTCAAACGGAACATACATATATACACACATACAGACATACAGACAGACAGACATACAGAAAGGCAGGCAGACCGACAAAAAATCAAAAAAAATTGTTTTGGCTTCCGTACCATCCTAATAACCCATTCAATTTAAAATTATGAAAAAATATACAATTAACAGGCAGGATCTATTTACAGCTTTATAATTAGTACAGGTGGTAGAGCTGATGCCGAGCTCGACTGTGGAGGTACCACCATCTTACTCAGAAATCCTCCCGAAGTTATTCGGGGAAGAGTAAGAGAACAGCTCTCAGGCAAAACCAGGCGGCCCACCCTTGCCTGGGACCGATGGATGGCGGTATATCCATCCCTAATTGCCAGGCCTTAAAACAGACTAGTGACGGGCAGCGGCGTCACTGGTGCAAGGGTTTCGGCACCGCGCTCACCAACCCGCCTGCCCAGCGTGTGTAAGTATGGGCATTTCTTCCAGGGGGACCGCCAAGAGTGGTGAAATTCTGGAAAGGCCTATGTCCAGCAGTAGACGAAACAGGCTGATGGATGGATGAATTAGTACAGATATTTTTGAAAGAAACACTTAGTAAACAATTTTTATCTTCGGTAAAAAGTGGGAGTGGCTCAGTCTATTATATATTTATCTACCTATACCTATATATAGATAATATGTATATTATTTGAGTCTATATAATTTATAAAAAAGCCAAGTGGGAGCTGGACTAGGATGTCACGGGATTTTGCAGAACGATCATGGATACGGGTAGATTCATTTTATGGGTTGTAGAGTGATCCCCTGATGTATATTATGTCGGTCTGTCTGTTTATAGTAAGCGAAAGAGGCTTTATCGTTCAGCGAAAATAAACGAAATGGTCTGTCTAAGAACTTATACGAAGTATGGCGTCTCAGTAGGTGGAACAAGTGAATCTGTCTGCTCCGAGTGGTTGCGTTTTTGAGAAATATGGAATGAAAGAAAATATTTTTTGAGAAAAAGCAACGGTTGCATAGTACAAAAAAATTTTTT
This sequence comes from Ypsolopha scabrella, assembly GCA_910592155.1. Lineage (NCBI taxonomy): Eukaryota > Metazoa > Arthropoda > Insecta > Lepidoptera > Ypsolophidae > Ypsolopha > Ypsolopha scabrella. The sequence goes on along the minus strand of OU342980.1, from coordinate 2,478,148 downwards.
TTTTGTTTTGTTCTTCCTCTTTGTGGGAAGGCAAAGGGAACCGAGCAAATACACCCATGTACAATGTACAACAGATAACCTCAGACATGGCTGTATCCTAGAAATTTGGCGGGATCTGTATTAGACAACCAACTTATAAAATGTACTAGGTGACTACGGAACCCTACATTGCGCGTGGCCCGACATGCAATTGGCCGGTTTTTTATATATAGACCCCGTAACAAAAGTGGTCTAAAACTGACGGATTCTCATTTATATACGTATGTATTATATAATATTGTACCTTACTCAGCGAGTTCTAGAAAATGACAACCCATATACCAGAGAAAAACAATTTGTTTTCATCTCAACTTTCATGTACGTATTTGTTATTTAAGTGTTGTTATGTTGTAATTCATTTCTAATTCAATGTGTTGGTATACTCCGCGTCTTTTGACATTATGTTCTCCGCGTCTTTTGACGCATAAGACTACGGCGTAGCTGGTCTACAAAGAGGAAAATCGAAGCGACGTCGTAGCAAAAACGGGAAGCCAACGCCAACTATTTTAATTTTTATTTTAATTTTTATTCAAATTTTATTACTAATTTTAGAATCAGCAGTTGCCATTATTCAATCTTATGTTAAACGCCATAGGTAATATGACCAGCATTTTGTAAATTAGTCTGAAGTCTCGTTTTTGTAACTTTTCATTTAAGGAAACAGCTAGATAGACTTAAAGATCAAATAAAGCCTTTATTTGCCACAGACGTATAATATATAATATATATGTGGTAGCAGACCTAACATTAATAATAAACGCATAGAGTCGACGCGTGGCAATTTTAGCTCAGTGAACTTCGGGCTCTCTTAAATATAAATATTGCTTGTTTCCAAACAAAATATATACTAGAGATTAGTTTAGGAATTAACAAATATGTTCCAAGCATAAGCCAGCCAAAACAACCCATTTTTATACGTTTCTTCGTACCATGAAGCCTAAATATAGCTTATTTTTTGTATGGAAACTTGCCACGCTATTTAATTCTTATGTTTGGTCTGCTACTTAGTAATAATTATATGTCTGTGTTACACGTTTCACGCCAACTTATTAAGTTGTTTTCGAGATATTATGTAACAAACCCAGTTTCGTTTATATATACGTGTTTTTTTACGTGTGTGCGTTACCAGGTAACGGGACACCTTTTTAAATACTTACTCGTACATATAAAAAGGTTAGTACCATCCCTTACAATTTTACGGAATATTTAGGAAGGCATAAAATTTATAAACAGCTCTAAGGTTTTCATTCAAGTGGGCTTGGAAATCAGGGCATCGATTTTATCTCTACACCATAGTCGTGTACCTCGACGAAATATTCACCCGTGGAAAAATGCTCCTGAGCGTTTAAATCCGGAATTACATGTCGGCGTCAACAAGCTTCGAATATCAAATCAGGTGAGCCAGATTATATATACAGTTTCTTTATCTTAACACGGTCCTTCCCTTAAACTTTTGATAGCAGAGTAGTGTTACTTCCTGGACAGGAATAAAACGTCAATACAATATTTAGGGCAAAACGGAGCCCTATTAATGTCACTTTGTCGTCCATCGATTTTTTACAATTAAATTTGCAAGCTGTAACGAAAACATTTTTTTCTTGCTTCTTTGTTGCGATGTCACGGAACCCTAATAGAGCGAGGTTCGATTCGCACTTGACCAGTTTATATTTAATTCGTTGTGGGGAGTTTCCAGGTTGTTTTCAATTGAAAAGTGGTTCCTTTGAACCGATATTTAAACAAACATGACTTCTGAAATAATTTCTGTTTTGATTATGCCATATTACTTGTCAAACTTCTTAATACATGCAGGATGTAATCATGACGTACTCATTAAATTAAATCAAATGATCTATTGATGATCCTGAACCACTTATATAGAAAATCTTTTGTTAAACGCGAAATAAAAATTCACTTCCCCATACAAATTTACCCCCTTTTCATTTTCTATGGGAAAATGAATTTTCTTTTTCGCTTTTTATCAAAAGTTTTTCTACAGTTGTGGTTTAGTATGATCACTACAGCATGTGGTTTCTAATTTAATGAGCATGTCGTAATTACAGCCTGCATAAGGCTACTTTCGTTTATATAGCGAAATTCAAAATCATGTTAAAAATGAGCATATTTTTCCTTTTTTCCTATTTATTATTTTTATTACGTTTTTAAAATACACAAATTCATACTGGACACTCGATAGGTGATCAGGACTAAGGTTCAATCACCCTGTTTTCAAAATACGAAAAATATTTTCGTGCCTCTATACTTGTCTAAGAACAACCTCAACTCAAATAGTATAGGAAGTCAAAATTTTTATTTTCGTATTTCACAGAAAGGGTCATTAAACCTTGGTCCTGACCACTTACCGAGTCTCCAGTATAAAATTGACTATACAACGTGAAATGTAAGTCATTTTGTTAACGAAAACTGGTTAAAGTACTCGTCCATATGAAAAACTTTTACTATGGAGCCAACCTCGAAATTGTGAACAAAATATCAGCTGTTCCCATTGACCTCTCATAAAAAACTAGACACACAGTCTCTAAGAAAAGATCGACAGAAAGCGTCCCAACGTTGGACGTGCATAGTAGCAAAAATGCATCAACCAAATTAAGACGTTATGTCGTTAACATAAGATGCAATGTCACAGACGTGAAATATTAGCAGACCTAACATTAATAATAAAACCATAGAGTCGACGCGTGGCAATTTTAGCTCCATGAACTTCGGGCTCTTTTAAATATAAATATTGCTTGTTTCCAAACAAAATATAAGATTATTTTAGGAATCAACAGATATTTTCCAAGCATAAACCAGCCAAAACAACCCATTTATATACGTTTCTTCATACCATGAAGCCTAAATATAGCTTATTTCTTGTATGGCAACTTGCCACGCTAATTAATCCTTGGGTTACGTTTGGTCTGCTACTTAGTAATCATGATATGTCTGTGGTTGTACGAAATCGTCATTCGATCTTGTCACGCCGTAGCGGTGACAAGATGCATTGCGGACACTTTTTGAGCGAGATCGTGAGTCTAGTTGTTTATGAGAGATCAATGGCTGTTCCATAGAAAAGTTAAATACCTACTCGACCCAAATATATGGAACAGCTGTTTTTTTTATCACGATTTCAGGGTTGGCTTCATAGTAAAAGTTGTTCATCTATCAGTACTATCATCAGTACTATCACCAGTTTTCGTTAACAAAATAACTTAAATTTCACGTTGTATAAATTAAAGTCACCTTATACTAGGTGAAATTAAATCTACCGACCAAATTCATACTGGAGACCCGATTGGTCATCAGGAATAAGATTTAATGACCCTCGAGGTGAAATTCGAAAAAAAAATGTTTTTGCCCCGTAGTGCCTGCACTAGGAATTGTACTTATACTGAAACTGATTAAAAGGATTACTGAACCTAGTTTTTGATCACTAACCAAGTCTCCAGTATGAATTCGGTCGGTTGATTTAATTTCACCCTATATAACAACAATTCATTACAGGAACAATTCACAAGTTACGTCTAATAAACTTCGAATGTTCCAGACAATTCCTCGGTATTCAGCTTAATTACACACCCCAACGACGGCTAGCCAAGCTACCTGTAGGTAGGTAAACGCCAGAAACAAACAATAATAATCCTTATTGACTAGCTCTTAAGGTTCATGCAAATGCGAACTACAAAAGTTACAGAAGCAATCAGAGATACCAGTATGAACTGGTTTCAGAATGTGCGGCTGTTAAGGACAGATATTTTAAATTAACTCACGACATCTTTTGACCATACTGAACGAATTTCCCAAGAGTAAAAATAATTTGGGCAAGTGCGAGTCGGACTCGCGCACCAAAGGTTCCGTACTATCACACAATACGGGTGCGGAACCTTAAAAACATTACGGTAAATCCCGGAACTTTTTTCCACGTTGCAAACAAATATGTTGTAAACGGTGCTTTTTTTTTCAGTGGAAACAAAAAACATAACTTACACAAAAAAAAACTAAAATATACAATTAATTTTTTTTATTTTCAAATGCTTAGAAAACGCTCTGGATAGCTATCCTAAGCTGGCGTTGAAATTGTTTGTAAGCTGGCGTTAAAATTGTTTTTATTTTAATACACTAGACTGCGCTGCATGTTTCAAAATATCTAATTTGACGTAGTCTGGTTCAAATCAACTCACATTAAAGTTGGTCTACACTAAGAATGATTTGTTTGTTTGTTTGCATATAATGGGTAATATCTAGAACTACTGAACTGACTTTGAAAATTCTTTAAGCACTCAATAAGATTTTTAGTTAATCATGTGGTATGTACGCCTTGCGTAGTCTTATGTATGTAGTCTCATCGTCGGGGTTTCAATCATCCACTGGTAAATGTTTTTTTAGGAGACCTCTCAAGTTTAAGTTTATTTGATCGGTATTGATGAGTATTTTTGTAGAACATGGTGACCAGAATCTAATGACGGGACTGTGGGAGGTTGGTACTGGATCTCCTCAACGGACAATAGCAGACACTTCGAGTTTAGGCTTATTTAGTTGGTATTTATTAGCACTTTGGTAAAAAATGGTGACCAGGGTCTGCTGATGGGACTGGAAGGTGGTTATGAGATCTCCTCAACGGATAACAGCAGACCCTCAGAGTTTGGGCTTATTCGATTGGTCTTTATTAGCACTTTGGTAAAACATGGTGACCATGGTCTGATGATGGGACTGGAAGGTGGGTACGGGTTCTCCTCAACGGACAACAGCAGACCCTTCGAGTTTAGGCTTATTTAGTTGGTATTTATTAGCACTTTGGTAAAACATGGTGACCAGGGTCTGCTGATGGGACTGGAAGGTGGTTATGGGATCTCCTCAACGGATAACAGCAGACCCTCAGAGTTTGGGCTTATTCGATTGGTCTTTATTAGCACTTTGGTAAAACATGGTGACCATGGTCTGATGATGGGACTGGAAGGTGGGTACGGGATCTCCTCAACGGACAACAGCAGACCCTTTGAGCTTAGGCTTATTTTGTTGGTATTTATTAACACTTTGGTAAAACATGTTGACCAGGGTCTGCTGATGGGACTGGAAGGTGATTATGGGATCTCCTCAACGGATAACAGCAGACCCTTCGAGTTTGGGCTTATTTGATTGGTCTTCATTAGCACTTTGGTAACCCGTTGGTTACCCTTTGGGTACAGTACCCTAAAAACTTGCCTTATTTATATAAATGAAAATACAAACAATAGCTGTAAATTTTTTTTCAGTTAACATCTAAATATTGTTAAAACCCATCTAATAATAGTAGTTTATGAAACTGGTACATAAAAAGGTTATTAAAAACACGAGTGTCAGCTTAAAAAACGAGCTGTAGGCGACTGCGTCTCGGCAAAAAGTCAATCGTGACTCTAAATATCAACCTATTCGTACTTGCATCAAAATGTACTATTATAGCATTATGTTGTTCGGAGACCTAATACTATAATAATTTTTTTTGTGTTTTAGAGACGTTCATGAAAAATATTTATTATGCCAGTAGTTTTGAGTTTATCATGAGGATTTTACGATATGAGGTTCGATAAAATATATTTAAATTCTATACACGATTGCCTTTCGTCAAAAATTGAGAAAAAGTGTGTTTGAAGACCCCATTTCAATAATTATTTCTATCGAGTGAAAGTTTTTCAATCGCGTTTCTGTTCAGTAGGAGTCTAGAAAAAGGTTACAAAAATGTAATTCTAATTTATTAAACAAGTAGCTTCTTCTTAGAAGTAGTTACAGGATTCCAAATTATTTTTGCGGTAGCGCCTTAACCACAGAGGAAAAGCCTTAACGTAGGATTGGCAATATCATGAATTCTGCTAAAACTAGAGGTCACCTGGCTCCGCTTCGCCCGACTCCCAATTTTATTCACCAGCAACCTAACAAGCTTCCCCCCCTCCTCCTCGTTTTATAAGAATCGTATTTTTTATTTTAAATTTGTATGTATTATATTGCTTTGTCCTTAAATCATTTAAGGTTGTTCATGAACTGAATACATAAAAGTTAAATGTCAATGTTAATGTTTAAAAATAAAAAGTAAAAATACTGTAATATAATACAATTTAAAACTTACTTCAGCTGTCATACTTATAATGTAAAGTGTAGCCAAATGTGTTTTTATTGTTTTAGATCCATCCATCAATCCCATCAACCTGTTTCGTCCACTGCTGGACATAGGCCTTTCCAGGATTTTGCACTCTTAGCCGTCCTCCTGTAAAAAATGCCCATACTCACATACGCTGGGCAGGCGGGTTGGTGAGCGCGGTGCCGAACCCCTTGCACCAGTGACGCCGCTGTCCGTCACCAGTCTGTTTTATATAAGGCCCGGCAATTGGGGATAGATATACCGCCTTCCATCGGTCCCAGGCAATGGTAGGCCGCCTGGTTTTGCCTGAGAGCTGTTCTCTTTCTCTTCCCCGAATAACTTCGGGAGGATTTGCGAGTAAGATGGTGGTACCTCTACAGTCGAGCCCAGCATTAGCTCTACCACCTATAAGTTGTTTTAGATACAATCTAAAAATTAATACTAAGCTCGCATCAAAAATAGTACCTGGATTAATTTTAACCAATAATATGTACTTTACAGTATTGTCAAAATTATGTTCCTCCTGACCCACGTTTTCAATTCCATTCCCGTGACGAACTCAGTGCGATTGTTTGCACAAACTAAACAGCGAAATTAAATAACATTACGTTTGGCCATGATAACTAATCTAGATACCTACTTTGGTACTATAAAATATTTAATATAAAACCATTACGGTAAAGAAAACTTTGTAAACTCCATTTATCTAATCACTATATTGGTTCGACGTAATGTAATTGTTCTCTGGACGCATTGACAATTTGAACAGCTGTATTTATATTTTGGTATTCGAACCCTTATGTTCAAAGACATAAGAGCCAGCAATTTCCATCTCAAAAGTACTGATGCACTTATTTTACTGCTTTGAATTAGAACAGGCGTTCTACTGACGTTGTTGTTAAATTAGGAACTTTAGTTGGGCATATATAGTTTGTGGAAAATCCTTCCACGAAATTTATTTATGTCTGTTTATCTGTCCCCAGCTTATCTCAGAGACTCTTACTACCAGAAATAAATAGTTACTACTATTAGTTAACTACTAGTTCATATTTAAAATGTTGAAAAAAAAGGTTTTTGGTCTCCTACTCTTAAAGTGTGAAAAATGATTTCTTTCGCGTCTACGCCTTGGTGTGGGGTGTCGTTGGATAGGTCTTTCAAAAATTTTATAGGTACGTGATAACCATTTTTTTGATTCAGGGGTCCGTTTGTGAAATATTAAGCTTTAAAGTGCATTGTTAGAGTCAAGTGGGGGACACTTATGCTACCGTTTAACCGTTTAGTTGCTTTTGAATATGTGAAAAAATTCCGACAGTAGTATATAAAACGAAGTCAAAGAGAAAATTATCACAGCTAAATAGGCTTTACAAATTAACCAGTAATAGTCGACCAACTTAAATTTGCACTTTCATTTTATTTTAAGTTTGTAATTTTTGTTCAATTAATTAATTCTAGTAACTTATTTAAATGATACGGAACCCTGAGGCACGAGAAACACTTAAGTTTTGGGTTTTCGTAGCAATATCCTTATGAATTGTTTATTAAAAACATTTTGTCTCTTTTATCTGAAAGCTAAGCCTGAGGCCCAAAAAGCAATATTTTTGACATAACTAAAAATGATGTTGTTTATACTCGTAATAATAATGAAATATTGAATTATTTAAATTTATTGATGTAAATTTGGTGATAAGCAATAGAAAACTTACACTGTCATTTTGTTTTTGGAAAGTGCTTACGCACGCGGTCATTTTTGCAAAATTTCGACATTTTGTCTGCATTATCCCGGTTTTTTGAAAAATACCTGGATACAGTTTTCCTGCGACACAAACTCACTTTAATGCCAAAGAAATGTCCTTGAAAGGTAATAATGAAAAATTATTAAAAATCCTCTTGATTCGTAAGTGGATCTGAGACACGATTAACCCTGAATTAATTTGGCCAAGTGCGAGTCGGACTCACACACAAAGGGTTCCGTACCACCACACACTACGGTTAAGGAACCCTAAGAACAAATATATCAGCAATATAGCAGATGCTATACACAATATTTGATTTTTGTTTTGATTTCTTTTTGATATTCCATATATGTAATTTAATCATTTCAGTGTAATTAATAATATATATTTTTTAATTTTTCACCATTTTTGTAGCAATTGTGTATTTTTTTTATTTTAGTTTGTGTGTTTATGTAAGTACTCGTAATATGTAAATTTAATTTACTACATGAAAAAGGACAGACTGTAAATCAGCGTTGTGTTATTGTTCGAGAACTCACAACAGATGCTGAGTCTGCCCCTTTTTCTCACATTCTAATTTCTTAATTCAATATTACTTTATATTCAATTGTATTTTTAATTTTGTTTTGTGTTTTTTTTTTCTTTAGAATAGTTTAAAATGTATTACTGTGTGTGAGTAATTATTATTGTGATAAATAAATATATTTTCAATTTGAATTAAAGCGACAAAAAACAAGGCGCTAAAATGGTACCAACTGACAAACAATTTAACATCGTCTGAGTACGAAACCCCAGTTTTGTTGTTTGTCGTTTTAGTTTTGAGTAGATACAATAATGTGTGCCAATTTGAAACTTGTATGTATCACCATCTGTAAGATACAGCAGAAACATAACGTAAAAAAATGGACAAGCACACAGCGGAGGCACAGTATAGGTAACAACAGTAGTTTAACTAGGCGGTGTCCTTGAAATCAACACCTACGGCCGCTCGGTGCCTAAACACGCGCTAGGGCTGCCAAATGACTGTTAACGTATTTGATAATGCTATATTATTACTATAAAAGTTGTATTTAAGCAACCATACAATACAATACTCTGTAATTTCGTGCCATAATTACGAAAGTGCGCGGGAACGTCACAGAAACAACGTGCGACTGTCGTAAACCGAGTTGAATTGAGTTTTGGGGGGGTTCGTTTCGGCCCGTTTGTATGGAGATAGAATACATTTGCTATTTATACTATGGCGGAGGCTTAGTAATAGGGTTCCGTTTTTCACCCTTCGGGTACGGAACCCTAAAAAGTTGTGCCCAAACACAAGATATGCCGAAATGTTTTAGCATCGTTTCGTCAAGTCGCGTCGACGTAACAAGGAAAACGTTTTACCATTTCGAGTGATCAATCAAGACTGTTTCAACGACGTTGATTAACAGATAACTAAATAAATCTGGGTTCTTCAGGTTCATTTATTCGTTCAATAATGGAGTATCGAAACGGAAAATCTATCTATTACTATTAATCCAGCCCATCCATCCATCCATCAGCTTGTGTTCTTCCATGTATAAAATCAAAATCAAATTATTTATTTTGTAAAATAGATATATAAACTATACGTTAAAGTTATAAGTTAAAGTTAATCTTTACAATATAGGTATATCTTTAGAATATAAAAAAA